>OX453073.1:6992594-8223684 GCA_949699795.1 Spicauda simplicius | reverse complement strand
TGTGATTTTTTGTACGGATAACCGGTAGAGTATGCAGAACGAAAATATTAATATGTATAAATTGTCAACTTTTTATACGCATGCTATTACAAAAAAATAAATTCATTCATTTATTCATTTAAAATGTTAGATACAACAAGCGAATCGAAGTGTAGTAATAACCCCTAGTAATTCTTGTAACCCCGTAATATTTCAAGAAAATCCCTATTTAATAGCATCTAACGGGCCAAGGCTATATAAATCACAGGCTGTCATCCATATTACAAAGTACACGTGTTACAAGTAGGTATATAATTAGCGCACCCATCCATCTTCCACAATCGTGAAAGATTACAGTAATACGCCTACAAGGTTCTATATAAAGGTACTCAGTGATACGTAAGTTTTCTGGATACTTTGTTTAGTATTCTGGACTGACTGAAATACAAAAAAAATAGCTTTCAGATTCAGGCATTTACAATTCGGATTTCAACACTTACGGCTATGAATATATAAATTACAATATAGATAATACTCCGTACTTATCTAGATGGTCACGCAGTCTTTTAAAAAGCGTTGGTGAAGTGCTAAGTGCATCAGGCCAAGTAATTGCAATCGGAAATATCCTTTTGATTATATCTATTACCACTAGTAGGTAAAGATGGTTTTAACTTAGCATTATTCAGATAAGACCAGTGACTTAAACACGTACCTACACCATACAATACAATAAGGACTATACACTATACAATAAGGAAAAAACAGATACTCCACTCTGAAACATGAATCTATGGCCAACTTCTGTTAAAGATGGAATCGAACTCCGAATATTAGCACTTATGATGTCTAGTATACGTTCTACACGCTCATCTATATCTATCAGATGGGCTGTGCTATTCATTCGCTACAACTTACGATTACTATAAAGACGAAAGATTGTGAGTATGTATGTATGTTTCTTATTCTTTCACGAAAGTAACTATTCGGTTGGATTTCACCAACCACACTTGATTTATGACCTCGATTGAAATATACGCTTATTACCATGGTAAACGTGACCGAAACGAGCGCAGCCGCAATAAAAATATAATATATTTATTGAAATGTAACTTTCATATCCTACTTTCGTTTTTTTTTTATTTGACTGATGTAGCAAACTAGCATGCAGTCCACCTGAGTGTAAGTGGTCACTACCGCCCATGGACATCTGTAACGAACTTCATACAGAACATGGGTTCCATCTGAAGTTAATCACAGATGCGTTGCTACTCCCGAGGACTGATGGTCTGATGGTCGCCTCATGTGAAAGTGTGCCGGCAACCACACCCTTCTAACGAAACGCAAGAAATGCTTCACGCTAGAAATAGGTGTGGCGGTGGTACTTCCCCGGTCGAACTACACTGGTTCTACCACCTTGAAAATATTCAACTTATAAAAACAGCTAAAGAACTATCTATACACATCCCGCTGTAAAATACAGTTGCATCAGTGTAGGTTTAATTATTTAATGAGGTACTCGTATAAATTAAACCACTGAGTTTGTTGAGATAGATTAGTATGTTAACTGCGCGCCGCAACACATGCATCTTGTGACAGGAACGACAGCATGTAATTATTTTAGCTTATCTACACAATCTTACTGCGCTACGTATTTATCTAAAGCTTATATTTGTTTGACTTTTTTACGATGAATTTGTGTAACAAGTCTAACACTCGGTATAGGTCTTTTGCATGAGTGGGAAAGCCCTGCGCAAAAAAGGCTATAAGTTTTGAAGGTTGTAGGAGTCTTTGTTACGTAACTTCAGAGGCATCACTATCACGCACATTTCTGACATTTCATTTAAAATAGCAGAGAGACGTACTAATCCAATAGGAAAACTTAGCCCTCAAGGGTTGTAACGCACCGGTCACAAACCTCAGAAAGATCTATAATCTTATGTAAATGGGAACTTAAAAAAAAAAGTGCTCCAAGTGAGCACATTTTTTTTTATCTGACTGAAGTAGCAAACGAGCATGCAGTAGATGGTAAGTGGTCATGGACATCCATAAGCAACTTCATACAGAGCATGGGTTCCATCTGAAGTTTTGCTACTCCACAGAAGCGTTGCTACTTCCGAGGACTATGATGGTCGCCTCATTTAAAGTGTGCCGGCAACCACACCCTTCCATCGAAACGCAAGGAATGCTTCAGGTTCGAAATAGGTGTGGCGGTGGTACTTCCTCAGTCGAACTACACTGGTTCTACCACCTTAACATTCACATGCTTGTTTATTACTTTCATATTATAGAAATGGGAATAGCAGAAAAAGGAACGGGTTTGATCGAAAACATTTCGGATGTTTATACATCACACATAAGACCTTGGCCTCTCTAGAAGTCAGGAGATGGAGAGACCAACTACTAATTATGTGCAAAATTCTCAGAGGTATGGTGGATGCTCCCGAACTGCATGAGAATTTACTGAGAATTAATGCCCCAAATAAATTTTTCAATATCCGTCGCTCTAGGAAACCTAGCCTGTTTGCTGTTCCACTTTGCCGGACAGTCGCTCACCAAATGTCTCCCATCCCGCGCTCGCTCGCCGCGCTCAATGCTCTTCTGGATAGGGCACCTTACTGTGACATTTTCGCGGACAAGTGGAAGACTATTTTGACAGAATGCCTGCAATACTGTGAAGCGAATGCGTGATGTATGTTTGAATTTAATGATATTAATATGACATGTTTCTATTTTTATTTTTATTTTGTTCTTGATTTTTTATTTTTATTTTTCATTTATCATTGACATTTACATTATATTACAATTGATTTAATTTATTCATGATTAATATTTTTGACTATTTGTAATGATTTTTTTTATTTCTTTATTTTTTTATAAGTATAATGATTGTTAATAATTCTTAATTATGATTTTTAGATATATTTTATTTTATGTTAATGCCTAATATTACGAGTATAATTAGTGTAATTGGTTAAAGCCGTACTAATTATTATAAAAAATAAATAAATAAATAAGGCCTCGACATCGAATGATCACCTATCTAACTATAACCTGGACCACGGTATAAAGTATCCTCCGAAAGTCGGATGCACGTAGAAACTATTAATTAGCGATGGCCCATCCCACTTCCGACGGCGGTAACTTTGCTTGACTTTGTAGATCAGTTACACAAATAACAGAGTTTAATACCCTTTTAAAAGATTTTTAACCGATCGAGGAAGCAAACGAGCATGCAGTCAAGATGCATATGTGGTCACTGCCGCCCATGGTAAACAACTTCAAATGGAACAGGGGTTCCGTTTGAAGTCAATTACAGATGCACTGTTACTCCCGAGGATAAGATGGTCACTGCATATAAAAGTGAGCCGGCAACCACACTCTTCCATAGAAATTGCAAGAACTTTACGGTGAGGCCGTGGTACCTCCTCAATGGAATTACTCTGTTCCTACTGCCTACCCTCTGGTTTTACTACCTGAGAAATTAATTATGACAAATTTAAATTAACATTAAGAAGAGTTTTTGAAGGTGGTCGAACCAGTGTAATTCGACCTGGGAAGTGCCACCACCTCAACTATTTCTAACGTGAAGCATTTCTTGCGTTTCGATGGAAGGGTGTGGTTGCCGGTACACTTTTATATGAGGCGACCATCATAGTCCTCGGGAGTAGCAACCATCTGTGATTGACTTCAGATGGAACCCATGTTCTGTATGAATTTGATTACAGACGCCCGTGGGCGGCAGCGACCACTTACCATCAGGTGAACTGCCATGCTCGTTTGCCACTTCAGTTATCTAACTGAAGTAGCAAACGAGCATGCAGTTATCTAAAAAAAATAATTGCAAACAAATACTTTTCAAAGTTATGTTCAATGTTAACATTTCTTAAGAGAAAACTAACTTTTGGTTTATTTCAGGCACAGCACCCACGCTCGCATGGTGGTAAGCGGCGTCAACGCGGTTTACATTGTGGGCACGTTCAAGCATCTTGGAACCGACGCTGATTTTAAGGTAATTGCTATTTTTAAATCACATTGCAGTTACAATTAAGCAAATCATCTGATATTGATAAAATTGGTGACAGATATTATGATGAGGTAGCTCAAATATAAACTTCGATCATTTCTCCACTAAAATTGGTATTGGTATTTTTTTCAAAATGTAAAGCGTTTTTTTTTTTAAATGGAGAGCGATGCAACTTTGAGTGTCTACACTGACTTTATGATTTTTTTAAATGTATGTGGACAATAGTGACAACATATTATCAGATGAGTTGTGTGTTCATTTCATCCTACCATTATAAAAAAATAGACTGTATTTTCAATGTAAATATACCCTTAATGTAAGTGATTCAGAAATATTTCCCCCTTTCTCTGTGTGTGTCCGTTATCATATCTTACTTGTCTTCCCCTCTATTTCTTCTTTTCTTTTCTCATTTACTTCGACTCATCTCTCACTCTCTCTTACTCTTTTCGATCGCTTCCATGTACCTTATAAATATTTTGTACCTACTAGCTGAACCCCGCAGCTTCGCCCGCGTTAAAAAAAACCATGTATCGATTGTCCCGTGGTTTAAGATATTTTCCCACAGTAAAAGTAGCATATATGTTAATCCAGAGTGTCAGCTAACTCCCTTCCAATTTTTATGAAAATCGCTGAAGTCGTTTAGACGCGAAGAAGTAACAAACATACAAACTCACAAACTTTCGCCTTTATATTATTAGTATGAAGAATGATTTCAATAATAATACTATCAATAAGTATGCAATTCAGACCTACATTAAAGTAACGTTGCAAATTCCTTAGACAACATTTAAAAAACTATATTTTCTTACAGTTATACCTTACAACGAACGTGACGCAAGCTGACTTTAACATGGGCTACACCATGACAGGAACCCTGGAGAGAGGCAGTCGTTCCACCAATACCTTCCAGATGACACACTTCGCCGTCCTGCGCCGCTGTGACCACGAGTCCCACCATCTCAAGACTTCGTAGACCTCGGATCATGACCATACGTCATGACTACCATCGGCCACCCAAAGCACTGTAATCTGAGATAGACACGTTATAGTTTTACAAAAAGAAATCTAACCTATACGTACAATAGGGCTCTTGGCATTTTTGATGTAAGCTCAAGCAATAAATTTAGTAATCAATCAACATAAACAAAAGTTGAAATTGTTTGCCGAGAGTCTTAAGGCGCTTTTCATTTAAGGTCTCTTTTTTGCCAGTATTGCATTCCTATTGTAATAAATTACTCATAAAGTATCTTTCAAAGGTGTAAAACATGCCGCTAAAATATTGCTTTAATGCTCGATTTATGAGTTAAGTAAAAGGTGTCTGAGTCAAATTTTGTAAACATATTATCATGCTCATAAGAAACTTAAAACACATTAACATATGTAGGTATATAATGACAAAGAGCATACTAAGCGTTTTACACATTACTAGTTATATGTTACCGGCAAAACATTTCATTGGTTTAGTAACTAATCATACTTTAAATAATTAAAATTATCCGTGAATATGAAATCTTAAACGTATCGTTAACTTATACGTGAAACATTAAACCTTAGATCTATGGGGCCTAAGCTAATCACTACATAATATAAAACAAAGTCGCTTCGCGCTGTCTGTCCCTATGTATGCTTAGATCTTTAAAAGTACGGTACGGATTTGAATGCAGTGTTTTTTTAATTTATAAAGTGATTCAAAAGGAAGGTTTCTATGTATAAATGCATAATATAGTGGAGGAACACTGATTTTAGATTTTTGACTTTTAAGCAGAACGAAGTTAGCCGGGCTAACTAGTTACGTAAATAATTTTAGGTGAGTCGCCGACACTGCTTATTAACTGCTTTAATGTATCCACTTAGATTAATAGCCAGAAAGACTACAAAACAACTTTGACATGAATAGGAAATCCAAATAGTAAACTATTAATTAAGGCGGTGCCAGACTCATTCAGTTTTTATTCAGTACCGATTCACACAGTGTGTATGATTTTTAAATCACGTGATTAATGACACTGTCAATAGAGCAGGTAAATCGTTTAGGCATTGCAACACATGGATCAACGAACATAAATCAGATAGTTATTTTTGGGAAATTTGATTATGTGAAATTTATGTACGCTTTCTACACTCATTTATGTAATTAGACGACCCGCGTGGCGCAGCGGTTACCATACCGGTCTGACACGCAATGGGTCCCGGGTTCGATTCCCGGCCAGACAGGTATCTGAATGATGAGTTTAGATTCTTGTTCTGGGTCTGGGTGTTTGTGTATTCGTCTTGTGTGTGTCCATAGCACCCACGACACAGGAGAAAATCCTACTATGGGGCTATGATGTAGAAAGCGTATTTATGTATCATGGTTATTCATGTTGTAATGCTATAAATACAACCCGATTGTATACAAACGATAATATGTTATTATAACATAATTATGTAACCTTGTCTATATTACAAAAAATCTGTTCAATCACAAAACTTAAAGGTGTATGTATTTCTCAATAACGTCCATTAACTTTTACAATCAAGTTTATATTGTTTTCTCTTGAATAACACACTTATATTTACTATAGTTACGATGACCTACTTAAATATTAAAAACCGCGAAATGCTTTCAAATTTTACATCAGTCATATGTAGAGCTATGTCTATGAATTTTCTTAGTTTACGTAATGCGCTTTGTCTGAGCCAATTAGCGTGCGTGCCGACTCGATCAACAGGCAGTCTAAGCCAATCAACGTTGTCTTCTGCCATGACTAGGGATTGCAATCCGGCCTCATTTTCAATCCGCCCGGATCCGGCCGTTTTTTTCTCAATCCGGTCGGATCCGACCGCATCCGGCCGGATTAATCGAACGGTTAAAACAATGTAAAACAAGGATCGATTTCTAACGGTAATTATTTTTGTAATGTGAAATCTTTGTCAAAATACAATCACCGGATCCGGTGGAGGTCCAAATCTGGTGGTGAATTGGCACCGGATCCGGTTTGTGTGAATTTGGATCCGCCGGATTACCGGATCCGGTTTTCCGGATTGCAATCCCTAGCCATGACATTTGCTACTTTGTATAAACTCTTGCATGTACTTATTACCTCATTTATACGAAAAAGTAATGACTTATTAACTTGAGAAAGTGGTAATAGCTATACTCGTGTGCGCATGTTGCAAGGTTCCATTCTTGGGCCCTCGAGATTTTAAATCTTATCTTTTTGCTGCTAATTTAAAAAAAAATAAAAATTTGAACCGATTTACCATAATATAGGTTATATCTTTTTAATACGATGGATTGCTACGCCCCTAGCACCCGTCCTTCAGGCCAACACTTAGCTACGATGCTAGTTTCAATACGTACAATTTAATTCATTCCTATCACTCATACTGTATTGCTGGTAACAAATGACCTTTAAAAAGCCCTTTGAAAAGATTTAATATTTGCAGCTATAACAACCAAATTGAATAGAAAAGTCGTGTCTTTTCTTATTTTTCTAGTCAAGCTTCTTAGGGTAATATGCAACGGAGTGTTGCAGTAGTAAGAAATATGTTGTGAACGAGAGATCGTTAGATGCTAGAATATTAAGATTATATTGCCAAGCGATATTGTGATCTCAAAGTCAGTTAGCAAAGTTGTCATTATTATTTTTGTAAGATAACGCATTAATCTAATTAATATTATGTATATGATAAGAACGTCCTCTCTTCTATAGTAATTTTAGAACTTAGCTTGTTAAATATCTTTCCGTACTCCCGTAGTTGATGCGTAGGATCGTAGTGAAAGTAGTACCTAATGATAGTTATTTTTGTAAGTGTATTATGTAGTAGAATCTTTTTTATTATTATTGTAACTTTTTCTAGTCAAACGCTTTACCTTTGTTTACTTTTAATGTTATTTTGTATATTATCAAAAGCGAACACATAATTGTTTATTAATTCAAAATTTATTGTATTTATTATTGCAAAATGTACAATCATTTTACAGAACCTTGTAATCTAACAACAATATTTACTAAGCTTGGAAAAATATAATTAATTTTGACGATTATTTAATTGTTTCAAGATTAAAGCAGTACATTGTTTTTTCACGTACATTATATGTAGCAACATGTTTGATAAGTTAATCGGTTGTATGGGAATCATATATACCTGCTTGTTAAAACCTGTAATACCATCACTTACGATAACCTGTTTATTATCGTTTTAATGTTATAAAGACATTGCCGCCCATGGAAATCCATGGTGCCTATCCTACATACGGGTAAACTCTTACTTAATGTCGATCAGAGATTGCCATTCCTGAAGACTATAGGGGTAGGAACCCGAATATCGGATACTCTTTAAAAATAATATAAAAAATGCATGACGTTGACGAGGCGAAAGTAGAGCACTATGTCAAACGCTTCGCTTTCGAGACGTACAAAATATTACTACCTAATAATAACATCAGATAATAACAAAGTAGATAGAATAGCATTAATAGGTGTGAGTGTCGTATTTCTCCTAAGCCAAGATATACCAATACTGAGCAACACAAGGTATCCGATATTAAAAAAAATCTTATATCAATTTTGACACAGAAATCGAAAGACCCGGTAGATTATTTTAATAACTATAGATTTTGTTACTTTATATATGCGGTATTGAAATACCCGAAATAAGGCATTCATCCAATACCTATTAGGGTTTCTACTTCTACACCATTACAGAACTTGACAACATAAGTACTTAAACCGCTTTCGTATCTTTATTCTCCCAACTCTACTTCAGATTAAAGTGATGAAAATATTCTTAATATTATCTTTGAAACATTTCTGTTAGAGTTGTCGTGTTACTTCAATATGAGTCCTAACATATGAGTAAAGATCCCTCACGCTTCGTCAAGCAAAATAATACCGAAGTAGAAATTTGGCTCGCTCATATTATTTTGGGACTAACCTTTATAACCCGTGGAATGTGTATCTTTTTAAGAAAAGGGTCTTTTTTTCATTTATTAATGTGGAGTGTTTGTATGGAAATAGCCAGAAAAAGCTTCATATTTTTAACATATAAATAAGCGTGATCATTGCAGTAATGTTAATATGAAACAAAGCCCTAATCACTAAGCTTTGACTAAAAATATATGTTATAATCACTTTTATATTAGCAGCTCTGGCACCTCTTCATTATACATATTCTGTCTATGTATTAATTGAATTGATAATGTTATTATTATTTTATTATTGTTACTATGAACAGACAAACAAAAAAAAAACATCCCATAAAAAGCAGACAAAAACATCAACCTAATTATTTTAATCAATTATATAAGTCAGCTATTATTAAAATGCGTATAATTAAGAGGATTAGGAATTATCTTCTACAGTTTAATATTATCTCTAAGTAGGACATATAAATGTAAGATAAACACGAACGTCCAATATCGCACTCCCTCCAATATTTATACACATCATTTTGTACAAAGCTAGGAGTTAATACTCCATATCAGCTTTAGATATCGTGTAAGAGTATATGTAAAGGAATAACTGGTCTCTTTAAATATCATACTAACAGTTGCATACCGATATTTGTAAATCACTATCATCTTTGAGGAGCTAGTTTTTTCGATCTCTAGCTTCTAAACTCACTTTGTAACTGTTCTAGAGCTACAATATCGGTTAAATACCAATATCCAACGCAAAATATCGATATGTAAATCATTCTTAATAACGAGTTAATGTAGATATCGACATCAAATAAATTTATTTTGTTACAAGTTCATCATTTTTCGATTAAAACGAAAATTTGTTATGTATATTTTCTTTGTGCTAAACATTTCACAATTGTATTAATTAACATCAATATATGGTTTATGTTGTATTAATTCTCGTTACTATAGTTATCGATGTTTGTTTAAACTTGTTTTGTATTCTTAAATAATTATGTTGTTTATAAGTAACTTTTTAACCATAACTTTTTAATATTTGGATTTTTCAAAATAATTCAATCTTAATTATTAAAGCTAGGTATTGATTTTATACTACTTATTTTATCAACACAGTACTTCAATTCAATTTTGTAATAGATTAGTTAAGATTGCCAAAAAGTGTTTCATAGTACTTTCTTACTTTGATATTGAATATTACTTGTATATTCAATATCAAAGTAATTAAAAGTTATTAGCACTGATTTTACAAAAAAAAAATCAATTAAAATAATTCTCTATGAAAAATCCACTGGCGATCAATTTTTGTGAACACTTTTAACACAAGAAAATTCGATTGAAAAGATGACTTATGTGTACTTACACCTCTGTTTCTCTGGCAAGGAGTGAACTTGTACTTGGAGCTCCTACTGCTTATGTCAAATAAATATTATTTACGATAGAAGTCTAATATTGTATTATGACCACACTTAATACATAACCCTGTATCGATGCCCTGCGAATAACGCTTAGAAAATGCTAAGTCACACTCATTATCTAGTACAACCAGTAATTATATAGCAGTACCAATTGCGACGTACTAGTTAACCTTGGGGTACCTACATTTTTGCAGTCCTCACAATAATAATTGTTGTCACATCTACTTGCATTTTGTTTGATGTAAAAAACAACGCGAATATAAATCGTATTAGCGGTGAATTATAGATTTTAAGTATACTTTATAGTTTACAATGGTATATGAACATCATCACTGTGATCCAGTGTACATATTTACCATAGATTTAATATCTATGGCAAATAAATTGGTCCAATTCCTGGAGTACTGGTGCATAGGAATTTTAAAAATAGAAATATAAATTTTAGTAGTAGAACCAGTGTAAAGTACCACTGCCACACCTATTTCTAACGTGAAGCATTTCTTGCGTTTCGAAGGAAGGGTGTGGTTGTCGGCACACTTTTATATGAGGCGATCCATAGTTCTCGGAAGTAGCAACGCATCTGTGATTGACTTCAGATAGAACCCATGTTCTATTTGAAGTTGCTAGTCGATGTTCATGAGCGGCAGTGACCACCAACCATCAGGTGGACTGCAGACTCGTTTGTTACTTCAATCAGATACAAAAAGCTACTAAAAATCTCTCCGTAAGGCGCCGGCCTTAGCATTCATTAGCGACTTCTCTGGTGATTGAATTGTTCACAGGAGTCAGTGACTAGTGTCCATCAGGTAGCATGTCTGCCCTATCGCTAGTTTTTACTTTAAAATAATACTAAGTACATCTGTCAATCATGAAATAAGATTAAAATTTACAACGTATTAGGGGAATTGTACGCCATGCAACGAGTAATTTTCAATTGAACCTCAATAAGTCGTAATCATCCAATTCATAGAATTGACATTCATCATTAGGGTCAACGCGGCGTACGATAAATTAGTCACTTAACATTTACCAGATAGACGTAACAATAAAACGTTTCCGTAGAGAGACTTGTGAATATGTTATAGCAGTTGGGTTGATTTTGTTTCCAGTATGCACGTGTACATAATTTAAAAACACTTTTTTACAATACTAAGTCGACTTTAAATGACCCCTAGTGGTCAAAATTTGACCATTACTATTAAAAACATACCATTTAGGATGTTGTTTACTTATAAGGGGCATCCAGTATTACGTGACTGGTTTTTTAAACCCCTTATCATCTGGTTTGAGATTACCTGTGAGATTTATTTTGATCGTCTCCCCTGCTAATCGCACAATTTAATCCAGTTTTCTTATCATTTTATAAAGTTTTTTTTAGCAAAAATAGTTACGTGATATTAAGCCGAAGCCCCTCGCCTGAAGTAAGATTTAATGACATTGGAACAGACCCTCCCCTCCATATTAATGTACAATGTAGTGAATGGATGCCCCTAAACAATAAAGCCTATCAAAAGCTTCGTCACAAAAAGTTACTAGCAAAGAGTTTGACGAGTGACAGAACTGGTGTATCTCTGCCTTTTTACCCAGACAATTCTTAGAGAACACAGAGGACTAACCATTACGATATTCCTTGCTAAAGCACATCACAGTTACCAAAGTGAACATGAATTATTTTGTGTAACAAACTTTATAATAAAGAAAGGCTATGCAGCCGTATATTTGTTAAGTCTACACAAAGTATGGTCATATGACGGTACAGATCTAATGGAGATGTTAACATTAGACAAATATAGATGTCGCGAGGATATTACTTAATTGCCATTAATATATAATAGCTATATTGTACTCATACTTTACTTGTAAGCATATTAAATTATATGTATATTAGTTTTACCACAGACATGAAAAGCCGGGTTATTTTTAATACTTACAATGTTACCTACATTTTTTACGTATATATGATAAGGTATTTATCTTAATGTAATGCAAGTGCCAAAGACAATTATAGGGAGCTTTTAATGTAAGTTTAATTATTTCTGTAATAATATTAATAGGTACATAAGATAAATCGATGTAAATAGATTCGCTTCGAATTTCAATGTTGTCGCATACCGAGATCAAAATAAACTGTATAGTAAATATACTTGTCTTTACTATTTACTTCAACCTAAAAAATATATTAATAATATTATAATGTTTTTATAATTTTAGACTAACAACTCGCTTGTTGTTTTAGTCAAAGTACCGTAGCACGATATGAATCGTTGAATTTTCTGAAAACGTCTAATATTTTCTAAACGTATTTAGAAAAAATGGGCCTTAACACCAATATAATTTAAATAATGATCATAATGATAAGTACAACATATTATAAGAAAAATATTTTTATTTTAAACGAGATTTAAAAGATTTTAACTCTTACTCAACTGCAACATATAAAGTAAAGATGGTTTACCAGAAGATAGAGCCCCCTGGGTGGTGGTCTCGGGGTTAATCCGTCGCCCTGCAGATGGGAGCCTTGGAAGTAAGGCGCCTTTGTGTTTTCTGGTGCCCCTTGCTGTTGGACGAGTGCTTCATGCTCCACGCGGACGGGCTGCGGGAGCAGCACCGGCGGATTCGCGAATGAATGCAAAAGCGTGCGAGTAGAAAATACAGTGGGGGTTTAGCCGGTAAGAGTCTGCCATAACCCAGCTGCTGCACCGGGCGGCTGGGTATCCATGAGGTTACTCACTCGAAAAAAGTTGGTAGAGCCAGTGTAGTTCGACCGAAGAGGTACCATCGCCACACTTATATCGAGGTTGAATTGGCCTTCCATCGAAAAGTTCTACTTTTCGATGGAAGGATGTGGTGGCCGGCTCGCATTTGTATGAGGAATCTCGGGAAGAGTAACGCATCTTTGATTGACTTCAAGTAGAACCACGGTTGAACAAATCAATAAATCAATAGCACAGATATACACGCGCGGCAGTGAACACTTGCCATCATGAGAACTGCATGCTACTTCAAACTTATAAAAAAATATAAAGATAGAGTCAAAATTATTTCCTTGAGGTAGTTGACGTCCCAATCAGAAACAATTGACGTTCCTATTCTTTATATTTCATATTATTATTTTATCTACGCTCAAAAATAAATTATGTTAAATATAGGGACCGAGAAACTAGTACAACGATGTCATGTGATACGATGAAGAAACAAAATATTAGTAGGAACCTACTTGGAAATCTTAGAACAAAAAGGAAAGACACAGTCTCGCAGATCATTTCATTTAAGTTCATACAATTTAAGCGTATAAGAATGAGTTTGAGCGACACGGCAAGAACCAGAATCTGGTAACCTGGTAACCTGGTAACCTAACCTAACCTAACCTAACCTAACCTTTCTGGTAGGACCAGTGTAGTTCGACCGGGGAGGTACCACCGCCACACCTATTTCTAGCGTAACAGGTGGTAGAACCAGTGTAGTTCGACCGGGGAGGTACCACCGCCACACCTATTTCTAGCGTGAAGCATTTTTTGCGTTTCCATGGAAGGGTGTGGTTGCCGGTACACTTTTATATGAGGCGACCATCTTAGTCCTCGGGAGTAGCAACACATCTGTGGTTGACTTCAGATAGAACCCATGTTTTGTATGAAGTTGATTACAGATGTCCATGGGCGGCAGTGACCACTTACCATCAGGTGGACTGCATGCTCGTTTGCTACTACAGTCAAATAAAATAAAAAAAAATAAAAATAAATAAATATAGTACACCTTACCTCTAGGTAAGTACTAGGTATACAAATTGAAGAAAGGTTCAGTTACAATTTTTTTGAGAGCTATGTCTAAATCTTTGGTCTGACTTGGACCGTAATCTCGTAACCTAATCCTTTGGTAACGTGTTTTATTGTCCTAGACCTCTTACATTGTCCTTGACATTCAACTCAGTATCATTATGTAGGTGACATATGAGTCTACACCGACTGCTACTGAATTTACAAACAATTAGTATTACTTTTATTAGTATTACTTTTCGCCTACTGGTAGAAATTAGATCAAAATCATTACAGTTATTTCAAGGCGTGTTAATTGATAAAACTTACGGTGCCAAACAAACATTTACAAAACCTACAGAAAAGAGAGAGATAAATGTTCTATTTTGGCTAAGCCTATGTAAGTAAGTTATAAGTGGCCACAGCCCACATCTGTGATCAACTCCAAACAGGATTAGATTATTCTTAGTAGACACTTACTAGAAGTTGAAAATATATATTTGTAATGGTTTACTTACTATATTTCATTTAATATCCAAGTTGTTATGACAGTCAAGCCGTCCCTTCCGCACTATTTTCTGACTGCGCAGTTCACGCCCACCAGAGAAGAGCCCGATGGGGCACACGCTGAGGACACCGGCGGCGGTCAACTGGAGTTCCCGGAGTCCTCTTCGCAGCGTCGAGATCGGCCACCGGGGGGGTTTTAGTGCGGTAAGAATTCCACATAACCCGCGTCGCTCCCACGACGTCGGGTACTTTTTGAAAGTTTCCCCCTCGAAAACAAAAAAAAAACGGGGGCCATATTTAATCATCATATACCCTAGGTCACTCTCACAACTGAGTTGTTTCAAATAATGTCATATGTTGCAATACGTCAAGCCTACATCATCGGCCTACAAAACATACCAACAAACATTCGTACGCTCGAGAAACATTACCCTGTTTCCGATGCAGTCGGGAAATAGACGAGACTTTCTATGGACAGCAGCGTCTATCTGAACAGCATCAACACCCACCGCTGTAGCCTACACTCATGCCAGGCTCGGTGACTATTGACCAAATCCCCGTCACGAAGAGGAGTGTGACATGTCCAGGAGTGATCTCAAATTTTAATAGACTAGCAGAACCGTCGTGACTTCGTTTGCGGAGACTATAATGTAATCTATCCAACCATTATAAGTCAATAGTCATAATCAGCAGTGGGTATTGATGCTATTCCGATAGTAGTCCCAAATCATTGTACGGCGGCGGTATCCAAGACTTTCGTAGATATAGATATGTTCTCTTATATAGTAGAACATCTTTGAATCACGTTACTCATGTTTTAGCAAGCTGATATGTATATTCTGGTAATAAAAATAGCCTATGTTACTCAAGGATAATTCAGCATTCTAATGGTATAAGATTTTTTTAAAATCGATTCAGTGGTTTTAAATTAATTCTTGACAAACATACAAAAATACAAAGTTTTACATACATAGATGAATAATTTATATAATAGTCTGTTGCTACTATAACAACACATACAACAGAATAGAATAAATACTTAAGGGGACTCTCATATACAAACGTGAATTTGCTGTATTTTAAAAATAATAGTTTCGAACACTTCGTGCGCAAGTTCGGCTCGCACTTGACCTAATTTAAAACATTAGTACATATTTGTAACAGTTGATTATAACTTCCGGTATATATGACCACCTATTAATGATAAGCTTAATGGAAGGTTTTTATTGTGTTTATTAATAAAATATTATACGTTATATACATATTTTGTCTTCTTTGCTATTACCAGTGAACCTTGTGTAGTATACTAAATGGCATTGCCATTAAGTTTATTCCTGTTAATATCTAGGTTTACAATCTAATATATAAAATTCTCGTGTCACAGTTTTTCTTGCCATACTCCTCCGAAACGGCTTGACCGTTTTTTACCAAATTTTAAATGGTTATTCAGTAATCGGCCACCATCTATTTTTCATACCCCTTAAGGGTTGTCCACCCTTAACATTTTTTTTTTATATTTCATATGGCAAAACAACGTTTGTCGGGACAGCTAGTAAGATATAAATAAATACACACTATATATATCTACTTAAACTCAACTCTCAATCATTTATCTCGTTTCATATAATGATCGCTGATTAGAGTAATTGTTTATTAGTCAATCAATGTTAATTATGTTCGATACACATGTTGTGACCACAAGTCATAACTAATAACATTACATAGAAACATGCATCCAAGACCACAGATAATAAAATCATAGAATCTGACATAAAATATACACAAATAGTTATAATATTATGGTTACCATATTTATGGTTCGGATATACCTACTTGCTAGTATTTTGAATTCTTGAGAGTATAGGCTCATAATACATGTCCGCTCGGCTGTACACATATAGGCCACACACCTTTAAGTTATATTTTTTTAAAGAACTATCGAGCGTTTAGTTTTACTCGATATATATAAATTTCATATTTTTTCGAAAATTGTCAACATAGTAACTCCTCTTTATTCCTGTTGTGATTATTTCTTATTATTATTTATGATTGCCGTTTTTTTTTGTAATGCTTCGCATACCTTTAATTTAAGTACATAGAATTTAGTTGTATAATTAACAGTTTTATTGTAAATGATTTATATGTGTTTAGTTGGTATGCCTAATTAAAAAAAATAGAATAAAACGCACAGTCACGTGCCTGTAAATTGAACTTTGTATAAATAATATAAAAATATGAATTTAGTAATATTAATAAAATATAATATACGCGTTAAGAGGATAGCTTTCCGATCACTACGGTATCACTTTTCTTGTATATACAGATATAGAACACCTAATTAACGCTACGACAGTCCCAATACTGTTCCAGTGCTGAGTTCATGTTTTCCCTTATGGGAATTTCAAGGTTCAATACAAGGGCAAAGGAAGGGCAAGCTTAATTATATACACAAACTAATACTTAGGTACATACTATTAATACACTCATATTAAAAATAACATGATATTAAAAGTTATGTTAACAATATAACTTACAATACACGATTCTTTAATTTTTTTTGAAGATAATTCGACCTAGTTACATGGATCGTGGTCACATTGAAACTAAATTGAGAGTATATGAACGTTATTTGATCTAAACAAAAAACTAGGCTAAACCCTGGCCACAAACCAAAACCGCTCAATTTCTGTAAATAGAACTAGGACTCCTCTGTATCGCAGCGGCGGTACGCAGGCTTTATTTAACCAGCGTTTAGAAGTGTACAATATAACCTACAACAGTTAATAAATATTTTTTTATTAAAATACTACATAATCATGATACATTTCAATAAAAAAACTGACCATTTCTGTCTCTACCCGCTTTTCGACATTAAAAAATGGACTACTTTTTGGATACCCTAGCATAATAATCAAGTTTCCTTTGCACGTCCCAAGGTAACGTCAACTGGTTTACCACGGCGTGATTTCCTTTTATCGCCCTGCGCTTCGTATTTTAGGAAAAATAAGTGTATCCTTAATATTTTCAACTACGCAAAAATAATGAAAATTACCTATAAACAAAATTGCACGTGTGTAAACGCTGTGATATTCGTTTGAGGATCGCATGCCATGCATACACCTTAGTTTTTTTATGTTTTGTGCACATTAGAAACTAATTTATCAATGGTTTGAGTTAACGGTAAATGAAAACATTGTAATGAAACCAACATGTCTCAAAGTTCTTAGAAATCACAAAGATGGCGAACACATCATCGCTAAAAATTCGGCAGATTTAGATGTAGCGTTGGTGGCCTCGGAGTCGAACTACTAAGCGTTCTACCACCTTCAGCGTACTTAATGCTATTTATATTTTTGCGGCTTTGTCTGCACACAGTTTCAATATCTGCTATATAACCACGGACTTTCAGAGTAACATAATTACCCGTTTTGCTTCAAGTTTAAGGTACATGATTACCATGGTTAAAACAGTTTCATACATTACCTTGCAATGGCATATTTACATACCTACTTTTTAAATTTTTTACACTAAGAATAGTTTTTTTGTAATAAAGTCGAGCACAAAAAACCCAAATATAGAATGTATACAGACCGTCCCTCATGTGGGTCAAAAATAGGTTAATTTTATCAAGAAAATTTAGTTAAGTTTAGTAATTAATTTACTTGTTTTTAAATCAACGACCACCGCCACACCTACTCTATAAAAACTGTGTTAACCGTTCACTGATTTGAAGGGAATAACGAGGCACTCTCTCTTAGTACAATACAATTTTTTAGAGACTAATTCTATCTAGGATTAATTATTTAAAGTTTGTCATAGCCGGCCAATCACTATATCAATTACATCATTTCCTCATTGACTACTTGTATAGTGTATAAAATATATTTTTTTTTATATGCTGTACATCTTCGTATATATTAATATATGTAGGTACTCACCTAAATCATTTTTATGCACGTCGCTGTTCACATAATGTCAACATGTCTCCCGAGACAACACCTCCGCGTTATTTGGTTTCGCAACAGTCCTAAGACGCTTAGGAAATATGCGTAACTCAGTAGGCTCTTAAGCAGATTATATACGCGACAAAATGAATATACTCATAATTAAAAATAAAAAAAAAACGTCTATACCAGTATATACAATCACAAATAAGTTTTATTGTCAAACAATATTTAATAACATGTATTTTAAATAATGTAAAATGTATACGGATTCATGAATACACAGTGTATTATTATTTATATTACGAATAAATAGAACAGTTTGGGTACAAAATACATTTATATTTCATGTTTCTATTTTTCAGTAATTAACTGTTCATTGTTATCATATCGTATCACGCACGTAAATATATCCTGTGGTATTTTCCGTATTTCAACTACATGACAATTCTATTTGTTCGTTACACTGTGAATGTTCGCTTAAGCGTAGTAACTGGATAACAGGGCACCAGTGCATAACTTGTCTCTCAGCCACCTTTAGTTATTCAGTCAGGAGCGAACTCTCGGTCAGGATGGAGTTCTCACAAAAAGTTATATTAATAACGGGTGCAAGTGCTGGGATCGGTGAAGCATGTGCTCTGAAATTCGCGCAGTCAGGAGCTCTCCTATCATTGGTTGGAAGAAATGTAGAAAACCTCAACAAAGTTGCTGACCAGTGCGAGCAGTACTGTGGAAACAAACCCCTAGCCATTAAAGCGGACATAAGCGTTGCTGAAGATATTGAAAGGATCATAAAGGAAACCATCTCACATTTTGGCAAAATCGACGTTCTTGTAAACAATGCTGGTGTTCTCGTAATGGCAGGAGCTATGGACGACATTTCAAATTTCGACAGTATGTTGGCCACAAACGTTCGCGGCACGTACCTAATTACGCAAAAAGCGATTCCATATTTGATTGTGACGAAAGGAAATATCGTAAATGTTTCCAGTACAGTGTCAAAAGTTGCAGTTCCTACCTTAATGCCTTATTGCATGACTAAAGCCGCTCTGGACATGTTCTCAAAATGCCTCGCTTTGGACCTAGGACCAAAGGGCATCAGAGTTAATACGGTAAATCCCGGTCCTGTAAACACAACTCTTTTTAAAAGAACCGGAATTAACGACGAAGTGAATAACCAAATGTTTGAGAACATGGCAGCAGTTTTGCCCTTAAGAAAAGTGTCGACAAGTGAAGATGTTGCAGAGTTGGTAGCGTTCTTGGCAAGTGACAAAGCAAGCTGCATAACTGGTAGTAGACATGAAATTGACTGTGGCCTTCATCTTGGTGATCCAGTGTTACGCTCTTAAATGAATTTGGTTACTTACGGGAAAATATCTGGCGTATGTAATTTTATTTGTGATTAATGAACAATGTTCAAGTTGCTTTTGAAATATTTTTATTCATCTTAATATGACCTTGATTCTTCCTAAAAATATTTTTATAAATTTAAGATATCTAATGTGACAGGCACGGCATGTGACGTTGATACATGACACTGTTTTTGTAGTCATAGTTCACATTTTACAAAATATTAATAAATTAAAACCTTTATGTTTTTACTAAGTAAAATATGTTAATTTTAACAACATCAAAGATAGTGAGTCAATAATTCATGACAAAACTTAAAAATATGTATTGTTTAGTGTTGAGTAACGTGTATCCTAAAATTTTATTGTATTATGATATTATAAAGTCTTTCAATAAATTTTGAAATAATTTTGCTGAAAATATCTTGCATTTCGTAGAAACTTCCATCACGATCTTTGTTATCGGTAACGACAAATAGAACAAAGGGTGGAAATATTAAAATACCAATGAGAAACGCATCGAAGAGAAAGAACAAAAGCGTGGATTTGTAAAATAAACAGCGAGATGTTTGTAGAAGTCTCTACGGAGGCGCTCGTTTAGATTGCGCTAGTGATGTAACGAATATTCGCATTCGCATTCGCGAAAAAGTTTTTTTAAATAGGTATATTTAGGGGAAAAAACCTTTTCTAAAATAGTTCTTTTCCTTATAGAATTTCATTCATCCGTAACTTTTTCCTGGGACGCCATAAAATTTATAGGAAAATATATGTTTAGGTATTAAATATTTACAAATAAACAATTGAAATATATTGTCTCCAACCATGTGAAAAAAATATGGTCCAGACAACCTGACGACAGAATGTCTGACCACTTTGTTTTCATGTTTTTTCACTGCACGTCGAGATACTAAATAATTGAATTTAGGTATCAAATCCAACAGGTCTACACTAATCTTATAGCAGCGCCCATGTTAGCGTCAAATTAAAAAAAAATGTATATTCAAATTCTCATTCGCTGGTAAAATAATAACAATTGTCACAACACTATCTACCGTCTTTTCTTGCTTTGTGAAAATTCATTCTTTTCAGCGGCTTAATCGCGGTAATATATTCGGTTATCTGAAGCTCCATCCTTCCCCAGGTGCGCCGCTAATTCTTGTTATCTTGCGTTAATTTCTCTCGCGTAATCGCCCTACAAATTGATTGCGCACCCTGCTGCCTCGCGTAAGGATTAAGAAAAATCCTCGCTGATTATTATAAAAGGGTCTGATATTTTAATTTCTGAATATAGCAGTATTGTAACATTATAATGATATTGATTTTCAATAGCATGAGTGTACATTTGAACTGGTTAAGGATACATATTTTTAACATAAATAGAAAATATGAACACAAATTAAATATTTAGTACATAATTTACTTTTTTAATAAGTTTGCATTTGTCTTTTATTTTATTTTTCAAGTCTTTAGTAATATGAGACTAGCAGTAATTAAGAATTTATAGTAAAAGATTTTTTACATATGGAATCTAATTAAACTAAGAACTCCATTTATAATAGTAAAAACTAATTGTAGCATTATTAATAAATACACGTATGTACAAAAAGTATTATGTTGCCAACCCATTATTGTCCCACTGCTGGGCACGGATCTTCTCTCAGTCTGAGAGAGGTTTTAGGCCATAGTATATGTAGCGTCAAGCTCCAACATTGTTAGGTTTCAACTGCAATCTTGACTGAGAGCACATATGGTACCACTATAGTTTATTTCTTATTATTTTCTATTTATTATAATTTACAGTAATTTCACACACACTTATACACTATTCTACAATCCAATACAAACTAACTACGCATTCAAAATTGCCAAACGAAAGAACATCAAGTTGCAGACTTCATTTGTCTTTTTCTCTTGTTCTATTTTCGAATACATTGACGGTGGCGCCGTCATATATATACCGCGCTGGCGAATTGGTAGTCAAAAATATATTGTATTAACATGTAATAGCTGCTACATACTAATTAGAGCAGTCTATTAGACAAATCTCCCAACGACGGTACCTATAGTCGTTAAGCGTACAACGTTATCCGCGATTAATATAATCCCTAATTTATATGGCAAACGGTATACGCCATTGCTATTGGGTTAAACCACACCTATTAATTTGAACACGCCACTATAGTTGTATTTCTCAGCGGCATTTGATTTTGTAAATTTCGTAGCCTTGTATTATTGTTTTCTTGTATTTAACAATAAAAATAATTATCGTATTTGTGTTTTATTTCGAGCTATTTATTTTTACCCTGTGCAACCGCATTCTTCGACAAAATAAAAGGCACTACAGCCCATGATAACAATAATGGCTATATCTTTATAAAGGAAAAAGTATTTATTTATCACTGCAGCCTAAACTACTATCTGAAACAAAGCAATTTACACATAGGTGTACTATGTGAACAAATATGTACCTACTAAGAAAATATATTTTTCATAACAAACCTCTATAAGTAAAATGAGGTAATTTTTTGTATTTCTTTAAATTATGGACTGCACTTGAACGTACGATCGCAGATAGCAGCTGATCGAAAATAATAAAATATCTTACGTCGTAATAAACATCTTATCTGTTAATCCTGATTACAAACTAAGTACATGTGTACCGAATTTTAGCATAATCTGACCAGTAGTTTTTGCACGAAAAAAGGGCAAATGCTGAGGTACACCGTCACTGACTTCCATTAAAATATTAGTAAGATTAAGATTATAGTTATTCAATAGCAGTGTACTAGTGGATAACAGATGTCCACCAATTCGCACTTGGCCAGCGCGGTGGACTATGCCCTAAACACTCTCATTCTGAGAGAAGACCCGGGCCTAGCAGTGGGACAATAATGGGTTGACGAGGCGTGTATAACAGAGAATAATTATAATGGAATAGAATTAACATGAATAGTGTAAATAGCGAAAACTTTGCAGTCGCTTTTTTCGCTTACGACTAAAATTAAGGCTTCCCTGATTTATTAATAGAACGTTAATAGGATTTATTTAGTATTTACAAGAATAATATTCAAAACAGTTGTATAACATCACTACACTGCTATCATCGTTATTAATATGGTAATATTGTTAAGAATTGTATCATAATTCTTTAATTGTACTTAGTGCTCAATAGAATGTAATGGTTTCTAGTTTCATTCCATGTCTATTTATGTCTATGTGGTAATGAAGAATTTTAATACGCAAATAGTATCACATGCATTTACAGGTAACATTGTAAATCATTAACACAAAATAATGATTTTCACATTAATTGTTTCAACAACATTTTTTATAATCAAACTTGCCCTCTCAAACGGGAGGTCCGAGGTTCAAACCCAGGCACGCACCACTGATTTATGTGCGTATTAGAAATTAATTATCACTGCTTTTCGGTGAAGGAAAACCTACACACCCGAGAGTTGTTTAAAAAAAAAGTTCTCGGAGGTATGTGAAGTCCATTTAAGTCCATTTCGTACTTGGCCAGCGCGGTGGCCTAAACTCTCTTATTCTGAGAGAAGACCCGTGCCCAGCAGTGGGACAATAATGCGTTGACGTGAAACGCTTTTTTGGATTTTGCATCAAAATAGTAACGTCAAAGTGTTATAATATTTTTGTAGTGGATCTACCACTTTCAGTACCGGCTTCTATTATGATGAAGAGCGCGCCATATTAAAATAATAGCCTATGTCACTGCAAACTGATAATATTATGTCATACGTTATATAATAATGCCGTTTGGGCTGTAACACCGGGCAAAGAAAAGGACATACGTACACTACACACACCTACACTTACTCTTGAATGAAATACTTTAGTCTCCTTCGGACGCTGCCAGGTAGCATTTACACAACATATATTTAGAGACGAACTGAAAAGTGGAAGGGACTTTCGTATCTAACAACAAGCACTAGTAACACATAAGTTCCCACAGATTCAGAGTTTTTCATTTTGTCTTGACTAGCCGAAGGAGATTTTCATAGAATTTCATGGCGAAGAAAAAATGTTGCAGTGAAGTGACTCTTACAAGATTTATGTAAGAGTTGGCTCCTAGCTCCCTCACCTCTGACTCCGCTAACAGGTACTAACTATGAGTTTGGCCGTGACCACGATCCATGCAACTGGGTCGAAATATCGGCAAAAAGAATTCTATAAACCGCATATCGTGAGTACCCGTTAAGTATTATAATGTATCAATTCCGCGATAATACTAGTCTAAAATCAAGTACTAACTAGATATTGTATGCATAGGTACAGACAATTTAGTGTATGACACAGACAAAGCAGGTTTTTTCCTAGGTAAGGCGATAATTAAGTCCTAACAATACACCAATACAATTATTCAAAGTTACATGCATATAAGAAATTGACTGTCATGTTTTTAAACGAGGCGGAAAACATCGTGAGGAAATATTATGTGATCTTTCTTAAAAATTAAGCACACCTGACCAACGTGGTGGACAACGGCCTCATACCTCTACTCTCAAAGCCCCACAGTAGGATTCTCCTGTGTCGTGGGTGCCATGGGCATACAAAGACGAATACAGGAACACCCAGACCCAGAACAGAAATCTAAATTCATCATTCAGGTACCCCTCTGGCCGGGAATCAGACCCAGGACCCACTGCGTGTCAGACCGGTATGGTGATCGCTCCGCCACGCGGGTCGTCAAATCGGCCTAAATCCTACTCACACTAAGCGGTGGATAATCATAGGTTCACGACAAATAGTAGAAGCCAAATTAAACAACAGGATAACACAGGCTAAGTTAGTAGGTACTACATAAATACCTAGAAGATAACATAAAACGTGGACGTGAATTTTCGACAGTCACGTAATACACTATTGTATTTTCCTATCTCATTAACGACTGTTGAATTATAATACGTAGGAGGAAATTCGACTGAATTCAAATTCAATATATTAGTGTTTATGTTAATGTTTGAACATGGAGTGGTATTTTGTACGACGTTTATTAAAATATTTCCTTGAACGAAGTTCTAACCCGGACTCTTTATGGCTGAAAAAAGGTTTAAAAAGACTTATGGATTTAAAAAAGATTTAAAAATTTATTTAACAACAAAGCCATATTTACAATTGTAATGTTCGTAAACAGCAGCAATAGTGTTGAACTGTGTCGCTACCACTTCGTAGTACTTATCTTTAACGAGTGCTTTCAAAATAACTTGAAAATTATTACAATTTATTTAAATTAGACAAATATTGGTGTTACTTTGGACAGTATAAAGTTTTAGTTTTTTAATTTAAATTACGGTCGAATTTCGACCGTTACGACAGGTAAGTTATTGATGGCTTCGCGAGACATCAACCACCTCATCTCCCTTCTCCTCTTTCTCCTTGTCATAGCTCCTCACCTTATAAATGCATTCATAATTTTTATTATCGGATTAAAGAATCAAAAAAGCATGTCCACCTGATGGTACCGCCAATGGACATCGGTAATCAACTTCGTATAGAAAAGAGATTTTATCTAACGTTAATCATAAATACGTTGCTATTTCGAGAACTAAAATAGTCCCGTCCAGCACACCCTTGCGCCAAAGCGTAACTACTGCTTGACGCTAGAAATATGTGTTACAGAAGTAGGATTGGATGGCCAAAGTAAACGACACATTATGTACAACACTGGTATATTTTCACGATTTTACACGTATACAATTTCAGAATACATTCGGACAGAGTAACGTCTTACACTTGCGAATTATTTATTAGAATGATCCATATTACGATACTACCCTCCCTTTTATACTAAAAATGGCAGGCGTTAAGGAAACCGTCACAGAGACAAACATTACTATTAATTTATTACATTATATAAAATTAAATATATGCATTTATAATAGATATTTATTTATATAACCATTTATATTTATTTATGACGTGACTTCTATAGATTTATGATATTTATAATAACATGGCACGATCAATTTAAATACAATCATTATATAGATTCTTGTTGATGTTTATAACTAATGTAGTCATGAGTTTAACAGTAGTGTCCCCAGGCAAGCTACTTGTTGGTTTGTAACATATGTGTGACGGCGGTTAGCCATAAATGTTCTACCACCTTGCAATTTCTCGAAAATAACTGCCTACGTGGGCTACTAGGCCCTATATTTACGTCCCTATAGTTCCGGGATCACAATAGGACTACAGTATCTCCTGCCTGTCGTAAGAGGCGACTAAAAGGGGCTTCCGAGGTTGCGAGTGGCTAGAGTGGGAGTTCGAACCGTTCGGTCAGGCGACACCGCGAAAGACGGCAGTATGTATGGTCGCAAACCGTCGAAAAGACCATAGAGAGCGGTGGGCCCAGCCGCCCATCTGTGAGGAGCCCGATGGGGCAACGCGCTCAGAGGACTCCGGTTGCGTTCCTTTAGAGATCCAGGAGTCCTCTTTGTAGCGCCGAGGACGGGCACCGGGGGAGTTTTAGTGTGGCCAAAATGCCACATAACCCTGCGTCGTTCCCATGGCATCGGGTACCTTTTGAAGGTTTCGCCATCGAGAAAAAAAAACGAAAATGGTTGATTATAGGTTAAGAAAAGTGATATGTTGATGATGATTACAAAAATAAACTAAAAAATGAAAACTTCGAAATCTCAAATGGGGTAACCCATTGGCATTAGCTCCTTTTGACATAAACAGGGGCATAAGAGTCTCGTCCATATTACCTATCTATTTTCCATAAGGGGCTGTTTCCCTTATTTAGTTTGTATACATATCATTTACTAAAGTACAAATAATTGTACTAATATTATAAAGAGGAAAACTTAGCATTTTAATATTTGTAATGAATTAACTTAAAAACTACAGAACCGATTTTAATAATTATAATTAATACTAGCTATCCCGACAAACGTTGTTTTGCCATATAAAAAATAAAAAAAATGTTAAGGGTGGACAACCCTTAAGGGGTATGAAAAATAGATGTTGGCCGATTGTCAGACCTACTGAATAAGCATATAAAATTTGGTAAAAATCGGTCAAGCCGTTTCGGAGGAGTATGGCAACAAAAATTGTGACACGAGAATATTATATATTAGATAATAAGATAATAATAATTATCCTTGAGTAAGCCTATGTTACTATGTTACTATATTACTATGTTACTATAGTGGTTGGATAATATTAAAATATAGTCTGCGCGAACGAAGTCGCGTGGATTCTGCTAGTTTATAATATTAAACTAAAGTTAATGTGTCATTAAACAGTGTTAATTATTTCTTTTTTAAATAAAATTCCTATAATGTTACCTACCTAATAATGTTTTCTACCTCTGTCAAATACATAGTCTACGAATGTATTTACTAATTTGTATGACTGACTAACAAGTTAGCGGCATATAAAACGGGTCGTATAACATTATTCCGCCAGTAGTCAACTCTCCGCCATGGAGTTCAAACAAAAAGTCGTAATAGTAACCGGTGCAAGTAGTGGCATCGGTGAAGCGTGTGCACTAGCATTTGCGAAGGCAGGAGCACTCTTATCCATTGTGGGTAGAGATGTGGACAACCTGGACCGAGTAGCGAAGATGTGCGCACATTATGGAAACCAACCATTAGTGATAAAAGCAGATATCAGCGTGTCTGAAGATGTGGACAAAATTGTCAAAAACACCATCGCGCATTATGGAAAGTTGGACGTTCTCGTCAACAACGCCGGCATTCTGCTGTTGGGTGGGTTAATGACCGAAAAAGATAATTTTGAGAAAATGCTAGCAACAAATGTACTCGGCACATATTTGCTCAGTCAGAAGTCAATTCCGCATTTACTCGAGACTAAAGGTAACATTGTGATAGTTTCGAGTGTAGTGTCCACCATAACAGAACCAGTGTTGACATGCTACAGCATGACCAAAGCTGCCCTTGACACGTTTACGAGATGTGCTGCGTCTGAATTAGCGCCAAAAGGAGTAAGAGTGAATGCGGTGAACCCAGGGCCCGTTTATAGCAAGCTTTTCGTACGTAGTGGATTAACCGAAGAAGAATGTAAAGCTAAATTTGAAGAATTTAAGTCAAGTGTGCCTATAAGGAGAATTGCTGAGCCTGAAGATGTAGCAGATCTCGTAACTTTTCTGGCGAGTGAACGTGCGAGATGTATCACTGGAAGTTTCCATCATATCGACGGTGGGCTCCATCTTGGCAGTCCTGTTTTTCGGAATAATTAAAACTGAAATTATATGTATGTCTTTGCGTGCTACATATAACTTTTAGTGCTTATAATATACTGATTATGCAATGTCACTGACGGTAGGACATTTTATGCAGAAAGTAAAGTATTCAAAAGTCTTCGAATGAAAACTATTTAAATAGTAGTAAACTATTTAAAGATTTTATTTATTTATTTGTATAGTTAAGGAATCTATTTGCAATTTATATATACTTAAATCACATAAACATGAATGTCTTTTGTTTCACAATATACACATATATAAGAACTAGTGGGTGAAATTGTGTACAATTGTCTATTTTACTTCTCATTAGGTATTTTATTCTTCATTTGTTAACTAATTGTTATTAATATACTTCTCTTATCGTAGCATGTTGCATGATGCATTATGTTATCTATGTAGAAAAATAAAAAGTGAGTTCTATTTGTAAATCAAAATTCAGTTTTCGTTATACAAATATATAAACTGTATTCATTGTAAACATTTTCATGTTGTTATTTCATGGTATAATATTAAATAAAATATCCTTTTGAATGACAATGACCATTGTTACAACGATGATTTGTGTATTTAAGAAATAAGTATAAAGTGGATCAAATAACACATTTATTTTTATTAGTCAAATTGCACACTACAAGTGTAATAATCATTGCCAATACGTCCTTCGATAAGAAAATAAGTATTTTTATTTTTACTATACTCTGATTAGTCTTGTTCATAAGTTGAAAATGGAGAAACATAGAGATAATTATGGTTTTTAAAAATACGTACAAAAGCTCATTGGATCCAGAATGATGCTTAGAAAAATATGCAGAGACCGTTTTTTAGCACAAGAAAAAAGCAAAAGTTATAAAAAAATAAAGATGAAGATAATTAGACTGATTAGGTTTCTTGCAAATATTCTAAAAACTTTAAGGAAATAAGAAATGTAAAGAATGATATTAAAAAATATTTCTATTATTTGTATAATTTTATTATTATTATTTTAAGGTAACAAAAAAAATCAACCTCATGTTATAATTTTCATTAAATTATAATATACTTATCATTTCTAATTTTAACGACATCTAATATATAAAATTCTCGTGTCACAGTTTTTGTTGCCAAACTCCTCCGAAACGGCTTGACCGATTTTTACCAAATTTTATATGCTTATTCAGTAGGTCTGAGAATCGGCCAACATCTATTTTTCATACCCCTTAAGGGTTGTCCCCCCTTAACATTTTTTTTTTATCTTTAATATGGCAAAACAATGTTTGTCGAGACAGCTAGTTATAAACCTTAGCACCTTATAAATTACATCGATAAAACGAGCTTTACATTTATTTAAACATTTTTTGTGGTCTTCAATGAAGACTAGTGAAATATTGTTATTCAACATTTGAAAAAATTCACTTTAAGATAAATTTCGACGAGAATTAATTCTTTGTAGTATTAAACCCAGCACCGCTGAATGTCAAACATGTATGTGGTAGGGTTTGGGTCCCGGGACGTCTCGTGTCACGAAAAACTAGGACTTTTCGTAATTTTAGTTGTTTCGAGTCCCGTGTCTTTCGTGTCCAGACTTAAGACGAGACAAGACTGTCGAAATCGTTATGTAATAATTTTTATTTTCTGTTCATCTGTTAGTTTAATGAATGGTAAAGTAATAAAAAAATGTTTAACTTCTACTAATTCTAAATATGTACTTATTATGAATTAATATTAATATAATTTTTAACTATGTATGTTCTTTTTTCCGTGACCCCTTTTCATATCATTTTTAATAATTATGTAGCCTATGCCACAACTGAGTTGATTCCAAAGACATATTCCAATGATGTGTTATAATACGCCAAGCCGTTAGGGCTATAGCAAGTGCCAAAACTTACTATACATATGTACATACATACGCTCAAAAACATTAACATCCTTCTGACGTAAGCGCATAAAAAAACAACACTAATTCGCTAAAACTTCAAAATGGTACCAAAAGGTGACATACCGGAAGAAATTATCGGTCATTCGCGCTCCAGAGCACGTCGACCTGTCGTATTCGCTGACAGTAATCTTGAAGACTCGCCAGGTCCCCGCCCGCCGCCAGAATATATTGAAGTTCCTAGACCCCTGAGACCGAAGCACAGGCTTACCGACATATCTCATTTAGTCACCACACTTGTACCAATCTGAACTTTTTCGTCAGAACATAGAGTCGAAAGTGTGTTCCACAAGTGATACTTGTTTTGATAGGAAAGGGCTGGGCGATCGAAAGACGTTTATTTAGGGGGGGAACAGATCGGTTTACTCGTAATTTGTACCGCACGTGCGCTGAATCCGGACCTCATCCGCAATGACCAATATTATCTCAATGGATCTCGCGTAACAACTTACACCTCATAAGACTCAAGTTCTCGCTTCAAGTTTCTATGTCGGTCGAACGTTATTTCCAGAAGTTCAACGCTACTTCAATTAATGATGAAGTGTCAAGAGCTAATGTCTTCTGGATTAAAAAGTGTGCAGGTGATATGAGAGGTTTTGAAGGTCATCGATAAAATATAATATATTTTTAAATAGGTCTACGGGGGTACTTATAAATCGTCACTTACAATATTTTTCTTGCACTATCACCGATTGGAATACGACTCAAACTTCGCAGACCCAGCAAGAAACTCGGTTTGTCTTATTGGTTTTTATATTACATTTTTAAATTTTTATTATTTACTAGCTGTCCCGACAAACGTTGTTTTACCATATAAAAAAAATTTTAAGGGTGGACAACCCTTAAGGGATATGAAAAATAGATGTTGACCGATTCTCAGACCTACTAAATAAGCATATAAAATTTGGTAAAAATCGGTCAAGCCGTTTCGGAGGAGTATGGCAACAAAAACTGTGTCACGAGAATTTTATATATTAGACTAGCTGTCCCGACAAACGTTGTTTTGCCATATAAAAAATAAATAAAAAATGTTAAGGGTGGCCAACCCTTAAGGGGTATGAAAAATAGATGTTGGCCGATTCTCAGACCTACTGAATAATCATATAAAATTTGGTAAAAATCGGTCAAGCCGTTTCGGAGGAGTATAGCAACAAAAACTGTGACACGAGAATTTTATATATTAGATTTGAAGATACCACCGTCATACCTATTTCTAATCTATAACAGCATAGCTATGTTCTAATTTGAAAACTGTAAAGAAGACCAGAGAACCAGAGACCAGAAAAACGAATCTTTTTATACGAACTATTTGGAATTGACCACAAAGTACATGACCGAATTATTACAAAAACACAGAGCCTAAAGGATTATTGATACATCTACTTCAGTTTTACGAGTTTAACATTCCATTCAAACTGTACTATCGTTCTCCATTAGCGTAACCTTTTTTTTTTTTTTTTTTTAAGTGGGTAATCCTCATGGATACCCAGCCGCCCGGGGCAGCAGCTGGGTTATGCCGGACTCTTACCGGCTAAACCCCCACTGTGTTTTCACCTCCGCACCGTTTGGCGGGAACACGGGTGCGCTTTAACATTCGTCCGCGAACCCGCCGGTGCCTGGTCGCTTCCGCAACCCCCTCCCGCGTGGAGCATGGAGCTCCCCTCCAACAGGAAGGCGCGCCAGAAAACACAAAGGCGCGCCTTACCTCCAAGGCTCCCATCCGCAGGGCGACGGACCGACCCCGAGACCGCCACCCAGGAGCCGTGGGCATGGGCAAGCCGACACCCGCAAAGGCACCGACCTCTCACACCCAGCGGCGGATCCGATCCCTGGTTCCGCCGCAAACCACCAAACGGCCGCAGAGGACAGGGAGGACGGCAACGACACACCGCATCTCCTCTTCCTCTGCGGCCCCACCGCCAACGCATCTGACGGTGCGCCCCCGTTTGGTCGCGGGAGACAGGGTGCACGGCAACGACACACCGAGACACCTCTCCTCCCGCGACCCCTCCTGGCTGCGGAGGACAGAAAACACCGTCCCCCGCAGCCCCCTCGGATGCATCCGGAGCGGGCCTCCAGCTAAGCCCACTCGGAGCGTCCCCTCCCTGGAATCCCTCTTGGCTTCTCCGCGGCGCCCCAAGCCACGGTTACTGAGCCCCCTCACCACGACAAGGTGGAGATCCCTTCGAGGGGGTCCATTAGCGTAACCTACTTCAAGAACTCGTTTGTAATAAACTGTTTGTATCAAGGATAAGTGTTTGTTGTTTTTGTCCATACATTTTCCAACAATTCTTTCTTTATTTTTTATTATAGGTCTTATAGGTGATAGAACCAGTGTAGTTTGTCCGAGGAAGTACCACCGCCACACCTGTTTCTAGCGTGAAGCAGTTCTTGCGTTTCGATGGAAGGGTGTGGTTACCTTAGTTATCTTAGTCCTCGGTAGTAGCGATGCATCTGTACTTCATCTTGACTTCAGATAGAACCCCATGATCTATATAAAGTTTCTTACAGATGTCCATTAGTGGCAGTGACTATGTCTGTTATAAATTATCGATGAGTTAGTCTGCGGAATGTCTTCTTCGGCTTTGGCCAAGGTTATGGTGTGTTTACTATTTTGCTAACTTCATTGATTCGATAAGACAAAACGTATCTGTTGTAAGTTATACTAATACGGGTAATAATAACATTAGATATTTTATAGACAATCCTGTTTTTAATATCATATTTAAGTTACCACACTTGACAGGATTATTAAAAAAAAACACTAAATATCTGCAATTATTTCCAATCGTTCAAAATTGAGCATACCTATTTAATATAATTTATACAGAACAGTTGCCGACTTGATTTGACAAAGAGCAGTCAATACTCAAACGACTGGTCAGATTTTCTTCAAACATAGTTATAAATCTCTCAATATACAAGCTTTAATACAAAAAAACTTCAATAAAATTTATACCTAATATAAGTAATTTTATTTCATCAAGGGTTGAAAAAACTTAGTAAAGAAAATTTAACGTAATACCCAAAAGACCGACGCTATTACTCGGTATAAATACCTGCAGTTACATTACCATTTATATTACCTATATTACCCAAAAAAACTTCAGCAGTATTTTGTACACGATTTGACGTGTACGCGTAAATCCATTCCGTAGGTTACCTCTAAGATATTCTCAAACGTTGCCGTAATAAAAAAATCGCACCCAATCATATTTTATTGGAAAAGTAATTTTTCGCAGGCGGATCCCGCGCGGCGTTCCCGAGGAAAGCCTCAATCTCCCTCTACAACATGTAACTACATAAACCGTGTTAACAATAACAAGAATTGGCGACATATGTTTACCCGTACTCAGCCAACTTTCGTTTTGTTCTGTACGAAATATTGAACCTATACTAATATATCTACTCGCGCATTATACCTACTACCCTCTATCTCTTCAATTTTTATTTGTAGGATTATTCGCAAAATAGTAATTATGAAAAATATTGAATGAATAACTGCCAACCATTGTTTATTTAACTTGTATAAGTCATTACTGTCCCACTGCTCTTGTCATGGTCCTCTCCGAATGAGAGAATTTTAGGGCATAGTCCTCTGCGCTGGCCAAGTACGAATTGGTAGTATTCCAACATCTTTGAGCATTTTTAGAGAACTCCTAGGTGTGTAGGTATCCTCATAATGTTTACCTTCGCCGTGAAACAGGGATAAATAACTGATTTCAAATACGCACACCATTTAAAAATAAAAGTCGTGCAAGCCTGGTGATCCTCGGAAGCTCGAGCCTTAGGGGTCAAGTGGATATCACTGCGCAAACTGAATTACTAATATTTATAACATAAGTAGTTCAAGACTTTTATTTATCTATCTATTATATTTATAACAACTTTCGTTCAAATTTTGAAAATTGACAACTTTATCGTTACTTGTTGTTTAAAATCTTACTTAAAGACCGTTCAAGTATTACGTAACGCAATTTTTGAGAATTTTGGTAACGCCCCCATGTAACGCAAGGTAACGTTTTGCTGCACCTGCAGGGAGGGACAATAGCCCTCCCTGAACTGTGGCAGCAAGTCGCTGTGACCGTATTTTACTTAAATAAGGTTTTATACTTTACACAATACACTTTTTTTTTCAAACACGTTATATAACGCGTTGTTCAAACCCCCCTTTTCCCCTCCTGTAACTTTGTAACGATTGACAAGACCCCCTCCCCCCAAATTGTGTTACGTAGTACTTTAACGCTCCCTTAGGTACCTATTTATTTTTACATACACGTAACTTCTGGATAAAGTCGTGTTTTGATACACCGCGTGTTTTTGCTGTTTTTTTATATTTTACTGAAGAAGCAAACGAGCATGCAGTCCACCTGATGGTAAGTGGTCACTGCCGCCCATGGACATCTGTAATCAACTTCATACAGAACATGGGTTGAACTCAAACACAGATGCGTTGCTACTCCCGAGGACTATGATGATCGCCTCATGTGAAAGTGTGCCAGCAACCACACCCTTCTATCGAAACGCAAGAAATGTTTCACGCTAGAAATACGTGTGGCGGTGGTACTTCCCCGGTCGAACTACACTGGTTCTACCACCTTATGTACAAAAAGGGCAAGAATCTGCATAACATGTCATATTAATTGGATTCATTCATTATATTACAGGTTTTGTTATTTTTAAAATAATGTTAATAACAGAAGTAGATGTTATCTACTTTTTATCCAACGAAAATAAACTTTATATTATTAATTAGCCTCATTAAACGAGTATATTATCTTTATATAAACATCTTCATCTTATCAGGGGTTAACAACACATACTATGTGTAAATGCCTATCCGCGTTGCTTTCAATGATATGTTGTCGATTACTTTATTAAGGATCCATTAAATTCACATTTAACGAAACATAGTCATTTACATAATATTACCATACAAGATTGACCGTTCGGTCATTTACCTCATAACAGTTTCAGTATTCTGACAGTTGTACATATAATGGTTGTTGCGGCGCAACTAATGTAACTAATCCCTACTAATATTATAAATGAGAAAGTAACTCTGTCTGTCTGTTACTCTTTCACGCCTAAACTACTGCACCGATTTTTATGAAATTGTGTACACAGATAGCAGTGACCTTGGGATCAAGTATAGGCTACTTTTTATTTAAAAAAATGGGTTGATGTCATTTACCTCATAACAGTTTCAGTATTCTAACAGTTTTACATAATTATAAAAGTTGTTACGGCGCGACTAATGTGACTAATAGACAGTATATTTGTAATCTGTGTGAGCAAAGGACTCGATGTTAGTTTATCTGTGGCAGTTATGTTTTTATCTGTGTCATAAGTTCCGTTTAAGTTATCTGTATTTCTCAATTCGTATTTCCTTCTTCGTAAAATAAACTGTTACATTGCAACGGCCGTCTCGACTGTTCATTTGGCACCAAATTATATCCTCTATACAACATAGTTATCTGAAGCTGTATTTATATTTTACAACATGTTTATTTTTAATAGTTAATTATCACCTCCCACTCCACCTTCTTAGTATAGCTTAACGCCGACCGTCGCACTTACTCGTGGATTAAGTTAGTGTTTAGGAAAATAAAAAACGAACCGAATATAATAGACATTCACCCAACCCTGTTAGTAAAGCACCTAACATAATATTAAGAGCTTTGACAAAATATTCCAAATGTATTTAATTTGTCGTCAACTCATTCTTTCCCAGCAGAGGGGCTGGGCACAGAACTTCACTCAGAGTGAGTTCATTTCAAGTATTGTTGACATGTGAAATGAAATGAAATTTCTTTATTTTGTATAGGCCTACAGAGCACTTACAAATTGTCAGTTACATTTTTTTTCTTACACTACCACCGGATCGGAACACGACCTCAACTGAGAAGATCCGGCAATAAACTCAGCTGGTTTGACTTTTTTGTTATTTTTAACTCATTTTTTTAATATATTTACAATCCTGTTTTTTAGATTTCAAAAATCAAAGCAAATAAACACAAATTCCGGTAACTGATCATAAATTTTGTTAAATGTACTTATCCGAAATACGGTAGTTCCCGAAACCCTATAAACTACGTATTTTATTTCATTTTCCGCTTCCTTCCTAGTAGTGCCCTGAACCTTTTAAATCGTAACTTATTATTTACTAAAGTTACCATCGTTTACTATACATTAATACTAGTTTTCCGTTTCATTTTGATAAAAACAGAGAACCTCGACAAACTATTGTTTTGTAACATTCATGTTATTATTTTAATGTACTCCTTTATTTGATATACCTACTTTACTCTTTTTACACGGCATCATAAATTGAAAAGGCACGATGCAGAACTAATTGTGACGTCACAGCACTGAAACGGCAGACGATCAAGACACTGAGCAGTTAGGTTAGGTATAAAAGTTAAACATTGGTATTAGCGTATACCTTCCATAGCATATTCTTAATTCACTTTAAACTGTTATCGACGCGTACATTAATAAACTATATAACTGTAGTGGTTATCTTTTATAAACATATTTACGAATATCATAATACTGCTAATTGTTTTCTACGTTCTTATATCGTACACGTGGACACAAGTCATTTCTCGGAATATGAGAGTTTAGTTTAATGGAGAAACTTCAAGCATGTAATTTTATTTACGATATTTCCTTTTCCGATGAAGGAAACCGATATCTAATACGCATATAATTTTCAAAAATCATTGGTGCACGTATTGGACAGTAACACAATCTCCAAATGAAAGAAATGAATATGTACCTACATACAATACAGAGTTATCTTACAGAATCAACCTAATGTTTACATATGATCATTATAAACTTATAAAATCATTATACTATCCTTTTATACTTATAATATTACTTAATATATAACATTATAAATACATTCTTATCAATGATCCCAGAAATCAAAGAACAAGAAAAAAATAGAGGCAAAAAAGACAAACGTATGATACCTATATAATTATGTATAGGTATTTCGACATTACAACAGCAGCGTTAAGTGCTGATATTTTTTTTATATATGGGAAACATGCATAATAACTTTTAACTTAGTCCTCAAGGGTAGCAACCCATCCGCGGCCAATCTTAGGTAAGGCTAATCTAATTTCGGCTTGATAAAAGATATCCATTGGCAGCATTGGCCACTTTCCATCGTGTTGTATGCTTATCTCTACTTCTACATTAAAAAAAATACCAATGCTGTAAACCAAACTAGACATAACGTAGATATCAGATTCGGCTCATTTATTTATTGCGGGATGCCAACATTTATTGCGCTATTATACGAAATGTGATAACAGGCTTCTCGGCAGAAATATGTATTTCCTTATGAATTCATAATGAAAAAAACCTCGACTCACTTACGTTTAATGGGATCAATTTTCCATTATTATTACATATTACACATTATAAAACACGTTTTATCTCATCTGAGATTATTATCTAATAGATCACTACTATTACGTATCACGTTACATCCTATATTGCATGTAAGGAGAAGTTATTTGTATTATACTTAAGATTATACTTTCTTTGAAATAATTGTTTCTTTTCAACACGGCTCATTTTTCAAAAGTGTGCATTGTACACCGGTCAAATTTCTTCAAAACTTCTTCTCCATAGATCCAAAGTTCGAACGCAGAGTTCAGTAGTTCCGTGTAAATATCTCTTACTCTCTATACTCTATACCCTTAATAAGAATCTAATTGGTATGTTACCTCTATACGATCACAGTTTGGTTTTTAGCCTTAGCTTATGTTGATCGTTTTTATTAAAATTAATAAACTCGTACTGTAGATATATATAATTCTAGTGTTTTTCACGAGTATCGTTCATCTGGGTACTTAGGGACGTGACCTCGCACACCTCGCTCGCAGGTAGCCGAGCAAGCAATAATTCAATCAGAAACAGCTTAACCAAGCTCGCGCCATGTTTACCAAACACCGACCCTTATCACACGGCAATGACGACCTTATCCTTCCTAAGACCAGCCATCTCAGAGTAATTATGAAGTGTAGAACGCTCCTACTCGGGTATGAACAGTAGGCACAGGTTAGAACATCATTATGCGTTTTTCATGCATTGTCACGCTGCAAATCTAAGTCAATCAAACCTTAAACTTTTCACATACTTACTCCTCTCAATCTGTGTGATATTACCAACATTTTACATTTCATTGCCCCAGAATGAGAGTCTTGTCATGAAAGGGTAACCAGGGCAATAGTAACAACTGGATATAATTGTGTAAAACAATAAATAAGTATGTAATTACCACTGATGTTGTAGAAATAGATGTGGTGGTGATCTGAAGATATGTACCAAGTAGGGTTTAACAGCTTTAAAACGGCATGGAATGAGATAGCTAACCTCGATGTATCACAAGTAAAAGTAATATAATACAAATAAAGTATAGCAAATCTGCTTACTACTCGTATCAATTGACGGCATTTGTGCTCTATACTTATTATTACTCCGAGACACCCATATTAATTAGTAGCCCACTAACCAAATGTCACTTTAAAATAAGCACATAAAGTGCTAATTAGATTGGTCCTTTACCAGAGTGAAGTGTTTTGATCGCCCCAAATATTTAAAGTGATAATAAAATGAAAGTGTACATGTTTTACTTAGTTTTTTGTTTTTTTAACGTTGAATGCAGAGACGAGGACAAGATAATGAGAGGTATTTTTTACTATTATTACCTACTTGGTGTTGGGAAATTTAATTTATTAAGTAATTCAACAAAATGCCAAGTTCATACTAAATAAACATACAACTAATTAAATATTTTAAACAAACATTTATAAATGTAAATGTACTTATGACGAATTACCTTTGATTTGAAATTTTCTTTGTTTTAAAGACTTGGCAAATAACTCTGTTTTGTGCTTTATTACTTCTGTATTTTATCTATACAACAAAAGAAATTCTCAATTCTCAATTACACAAATTGGGATTTAAAAACTTTTGAAATTTTCATAAACAAGTAATTTCTTTAACAATCACTATCACAAGAGTGACAAATTATTTGTGTAACATTTCCAGGCAAAAACATTATGAATTTTTGGACAACGAAAAACTTTATTATGTACTTTAATACGAGTACTATGAAATATGCACTGTTGTACAATAAATAATAAACCTAAAACTTGTTTAAATGTATTTCAATAGTCACAAAATAACCCGATTAATAAAGGAAATGTAGAAAATCGTGAAAAACATAAAACACTCAAGTGGACATAACTCTGCGTGTAGAGTATTTGCGACGCCTTGGGGACTCGTAATGGGTTCGCGAACGACTGCAATAAAAGTATGTTCCTACATCTAGATTTAGAACATACTCGATCAGTTGTTTTATGTAATGTAACGGGTAAGTAAAATCGTTGTAGAATAGAGAAATATAGGTACCTAACCTGTAACGCATTTGAAGGTGGTAGAACCAGTGTTGTTCGACCGGGGAAGTACCACCGCCTCACCTATTTCTGACATAGAACAGTTCTTGCGTTTCATTGGAAGGAAGTGGTTGCCGGCATACTTCTATATGACGTGACTGTCTTAGTCCTCGGGAATAGCAACGCATCTGTATTGATTTCAGATAGAACCCACGTTCTTTATAAATTTGTTTACAGATGTCGATGGGCGGCAGTGACCACTTACCATCAGAGGGACTGCATGCTCGTTTGCTACTTCAATTAGATAAAAAAAATACGCTTTCAACGTTCATACTAGGATTTTTTCTGTACCTTGGCTGCCATGCTATCTTACCATTTAGATATATCTGACCAAGTATCAAATCTGGAACCCTCTGTGTGTCAGACCGGTGTTAAGACCGCTCCGCCACTTGAGTCGTTAAAATATGCTTTACTATTGTACAGAACTTTCTGTATAAAAAAGAAGCCTACGTTTATCCTCAGCTTTAAAACTATTTCTGTATAAAATTTAATCACAATAGTTTATCGATTTTTCGGTAAAAACGTAACCGAAACATTTACTTTTACATGTACATATTAGCATGTAAGTACGGATTCCTCTCGGAGGGTAAATTTCAGAATTTGATGTATGCCTACAACCAAAAGCCAATTTGTAGCTAATCTATACTACAATATTTAATAATTTTAAGACAATCTAGTCACACTTAATGTAACAAGTTAAGTGATTTTATTTAATTTTAAGAATACAATGTTTTAAAATTGTATAAATTTTAACTTACGATATAATTATTCAGTACGCATTTATAATTTTCGTATATTACATCTAATATGCTTGTTAACTTCAAGGTCAAATCAAAAAAAAAGGAACAAAATAAAGAAATAAATAATTACGTACAGATTACGTACAAAAAGCAATATAAATGTATATTAATGTATTGCTGTATAATAAATTAATGTATTCGGTCTCGGTAACGTGAAAATTACTTAAATATAAACATTATAAACCAGTATTTTTTCACCCGTGTTTTAAATATGAAAACAAATTAAATAAGTAAAACTCGGATAAGTCAGACAATTATTTGATATGATTGCTCTTCGTATAAAAACATATTTTATTTCAGTCTTTTGTATATCAATTATGATTGCAGCTTGCTACTGGTCGAACGAAGTATACGACCCGTGTTTCGGAGGGTGTGCTGAAGTGTCCTGCGACAACCCTCGGAACCATCTGAGACCGTGCTACCCTTACTGCGAGCCTGGCTGCGTGTGCGAGGAGCCTTATGTACGAGATGACCGCACACATCAATGTGTCTTGCCACAAGATTGCTCCCCGTAAACATATTTTTTCATTTATAACCTGCGGTTATCCCATGGGAACTGTACATTTTTCCAGGATTAAAAGTAACCTAATCAAGTCTGTTTAACTATCTGTGGAAAATTTCGTTCTGGCTTATTTAGCAATTTTTAAAATTATAAACATTATATTTATATTATCGTCCAACAAGTAAAATAAATGTGTAACGCAATATTTTTCTTATTCCACTATAATTATTTTTCAAGCAGACTAGATACAAATATATATAGCAATACCTGCTAAGAAATACGATGTATTATTTTTTTAAAGGAAACAAATTTACAACCACAAAAAATCATCCTAACGTTGGCTTAATTTTATAATACAATCATGATCGTATTCGTTTAAACACAGTAATGTTAAAAGTAAAACGATATTTCTTTTTATTGTTTATACCATAAAATATACATAGTATAATTAATCAAAGTAAAAATATTTATTTTTCGTCTAAAATGATCGCAATTGTAATACAATTGTATTATACCTAATTTAGAAAAAACTACGAAAAACATTGTTTTTGAGTATTATTACAGCAGCCTTCAATATGTAAACTTTATCCCACAAATCGAAAACCAATCTAAAGCTACCAAAAATAGTAAAAAGTTTTTCAAATATTCCCGCACAGAGCGCGGCGTTCGTTCGTTTTTTCAACAGCATGCCTATCCTATTTCAGCACTCAAATGGGAATACCCGTTCCGACCAAAAGAGTTGGAAAATTCAATGCCCCGAAATACACTAACACAATAGCACGAGGACACAAACACGAGGACGTTGCAGACTTTAATGAAAATGATGTGCCGCCAATTAATCACGTTGAAGATACAAAAAGAGATCACGGAGTATCCCGGATGGGCAACTATTTCAACATAGTGATTGCACCGCCGCCGATCAAGGCTTTACAACCTCGGAAATTACTCCAAAACGATGCATTCCAACTAGCCTCTAGACATTAATAGAATTGATTTGTTTTTTATCCCAAATTGAATATATTTTATAAGCTCTCTAAGCACGTGTATTCATTCTATATAAGTACTCTTTACGTTTGTATAGTGCTAACTATGTTATTTTCCTTAATCTGGTTTCTAGACCTTTAAATTTATGAACAATTACTTATCAGTTAGAAAATAGTTTCGTAAAACTATGTCTAGGTTAACGATATTAAACTAATTACTTAAGTGCTTAGAACCAGATTTCGCTTTTATTAGAAATATACGTAACTGTATTTACACGCTGATATCTACCTAGATCACACTTGTTTAATTTTACTACGTAGTAAAGTAATCATGCAATCCCATAAAAACAATACTTGTTAAAAAACCAAGTCTCGGAACTCAGTTCGTCTACCGAAAAATGTTGTGAGAGCCATTTAATATCGAGTCGGTTATTTATTTATTCAGTCCCTATTAAGTAAGGACTGAATAAATAAATAACCGACTGGCGGAGGCACTGCCGTGCCCCCAGATGTAAGTTTCATTGACATTTTACTTGACAACATTAACGAATTACTAGTTTGCTAGGAATATAAACTTTATTAAAACTAACATTATCATAAAGCAACCATGCCAATATATTCCTACTATTTGTCTTCTTCACAAGAAAGGCAAAATATTCCTCTGCATTTCAAAATAACAGGAAAAAAATACTACATTGCCATACCGTTATCGTTTTCATTGGTACACATTGTTATCACATCCGGACAAATTTCTTTTTTTTCAAACAGCGATTAGCGATCCACATCGCCGTAAATGGGGACGTGAAGCAAAATAAACTTCACTTTCAACACATTAAGTTACAATTAACGAGAAATGAAAAGCTGGTTATTACTTGCCTTGTTGCTGTGTAAGTCTATATTTATAAGTTAAGTTATATAACATAATAATATTTATTTATTCAAGTAACCAGACGTACATTAATTTAGCTCACGTTCAATGTTTTATTATATGAACGCTTATTGCATACGCATTGATTAATGTATCTATAATCAAGTCGCTCATTGATCATGGTTAGGTTAGGTTATGCTGATGGAGCTCTCCCGGACACGGTGCATCAGAGAGCTGCATTTTTTCCGTATAACGGTGTAAAAACAATCGACGTGTGCTTCTGCAAACATCCCTGATGTACTACAGTATCTTGGTAGCCCCATCAGCATCCTAAAACCTTTTTTAAATTTAACTACTATAAGTTATATGTTTAGTATATGTTTCTTCCAAAATAAACGGAACTAATTATATATTAATTAAGAGACATTGAAATATTTTAGATGATATAGTCACATTCGCAAACCGACCAAGTAATTACGATTACGATGAAATTGGAAATAAAAAACATTCGTTCGACGATCGACGGAATTGGAGGAAGAAGGCGTTACAAAAGCCATATGACTCTGAGAACAAAGATTGGGATGACAGGAGAAGATACGAAAACTACAATCCTCGATATGCAGACGACATTGATGTGAAGGGTCCTGGAGGAGACAGACATAGACAACTTGATATTTCGGGTTCAATGTACAAAGATGGAAGACGATATGATGATATCAATCAATTAAAAATGATACAAAATGTAAGAAGTACCGAAGTAGACCATGCACCTCCTTACATGTAAGCAAAAGTCCGGTAATGTAATCCTTTAAGATTTTAATCCGGATTTAAACTTAACTTACTTTTTCAGAGAAAAAGACAAGAAAGGTTCTTTGGTGATGAATTGTGCAAGGCAACACGAAAGGTAAACTACTAACAAAATAAAGTAACTATCAGTGTTAGCTGTTAGTGATAACTTAAGAATAAGTATATAATTAAATTTTGTTTTCGTTAGGCGTATAAGTAACACAAAATATTTCATGATTTTATTCATCCATCCATCAGCCCTTTGAAGTCCACTGCTAGACATAGACCTCGTTTATTGGGGTTTTTGCCTATAGTTACTGTTCCTGGCATCCGTGGTATTAACTGATATATGTATTGATGTTACACAGGGTAACTCAGCTACTCATCTCCTGAACTTTGTCCCTTACTCGCATTCTATCCACTGAAATAGAGGGAGTAGTGATAACTAAGACCACATGAAACAAGGCTTATAGTTTTACATAATTTCAATATCAAGTATTATTGATATTTTCTATAACTAACAAAATGTCCTTTGTAAGTTATAGAATGTCCTGTGTTTACTAGTATCTTTATTATCAGAGAACGGTCTATTCATATATCTGAGATCTAGCTATTCCTTAGTCATAAGCTTAGAATAGTTCCAATTCCACCAATAATCACAGGTCAGTTCAGTTTGAGAAAAGGTCAGAGAATCTTGCACATAGCAGAGTATATCACTGTCTCGAGCCGAGCCACATTGCTAGTATCTACAGTATTCTAACTTCTTACAAACGCACGAAACGCAAGTTGTACCTACGCGGCACGATTTCGGTATGCACTCGGTATTCAACAGCTAGCGAATGTGCCGTAGTGGCGAGCGGGCGATGTGACGTTTTTTAAGCAGTGGATCTTTTTATTTAAATAATAATGTAGCGAAGAGCAGTTGTAAACTATATTAGGCTGTTTTTGATTGCTTTAATTGTGCATAAATACGTCCAGTGCTAATAATTTTTATTTTGGTTTGTAAAATATTATTCAGTGTGAAATTTATAACTATTATTTGTGTACGATTTATTATTAAGTCTCTTAAATATTAAAAGAACGCGTTGTTTTTTACCTTAATATACTGAATAAAATACATAATAATTAAGAAAGAAAGTCAAGTATACGTATGTATGTATAGGTATGTATTAAAATACTTTAGGCGGGTAGCCCTAACGCGAACTCTCGTCCAGCGCGTCTGTAGGTATAAAATTCAAGGACACAGCAGAGTTAGACTACTGTATGATATTAATACCGTGGCCGAGCTCTCGACACGTGACGTTGAAAAGTCGGCGGCAAACCACCCCATTATATATCTGCCAAGAGGAGGAATTCACAAGGAGCTCTTTCCGACATTCATGACGGTAACGAGTGAGAACTGAATTTAACGATTCATTCGAAAGTGGAATCACTGTTCTTTTAAGTATGAATTTGGTATAGGTTTCCATATAAGTATTCAATTTAATCGAAAGAAATTTAATGTAGTCGGTAATATTGGAACTCTTTAGTGGTTCAGAAGCCCCTTGAGTTTGGCCTCATACCGTGGAACTTATTTTCTATAAGCACTTTAGATTCATTTAATCAGCGTTAGTGCGTTCTAAAAGCGTGTTTTTACTATTACATACTAAGATTCATTGTATTAAAATAAAATTAATTTCTGACGGAACAACAATTTTATATTAAGTGTACAATAATCTCTTAGGGTTGGACTTCTGAGGCATCCATCTGCCTAAAAATAGCGATGTTAAGTATTGTTCCAGTTCGTAGTTTACATAAAAGGAGTGTGTCTCCTCTAACACGCAACATAGCAATTTGGTCCTCAGATAGGATTACACATATCCGTACATGGCGTGCCAATTAACGTGGACTATATACCATCGAGCAGTGATAGCCTAATGGTTAAAACTTGCCCTCTCGATCGGGAGGTCCGAGGTTCAAACCCAGGCACGCACCACTGATTTATGTGCGTATTATACTTTAATTATCACTGCTTTTCGGTGAAGGAAAACATCGTGAGAAAACCTACACACCCGAGAGTTCTTTAAAAAAAAAAAAAAGTTCTCGGAGGTGTGTGAAGTCCACCAATTCGCACTTGGCCAGCGCGGTGGATTATGGCCTAAGCTCTCTCATTTCGAGAGAAGACCCGTGCCCAGCAGTGGGACAGTAATGGGTTGACGACGATATACCAGTTTGGTCTTTAGTTCTGTAAATAAAGTAATACGTTAATGTGCAGATACGAAGCGTGTTTCGCCGGATGCGCGGCGGTGACATGCGACAACCCGCGGGAACGCCTGCGGCCCTGTTACCCGTTCTGCGAGCCGGGCTGCGTGTGCACACACCCTTACGTGCGGGACGAGCGAACACACAAATGCGTTCTACCTGAGGATTGTTCTAAGTAAATCTTATCCCTACCAATATTATAAATGTAAATGTTTGTTAAGTGTGTGTAAATTTGCACATATGTTTTTAGAAGTGTTAGAAAAAAATGTGTGAAAAAACAAAACATATGATTTATAGTTAAAAAAATAAAAATATTTTGTTACATTTTTTTGAATACTGCGTCACAGAGATTCAGTTTTATTGATGAGTATTTTCTAGTGGTGATCTTTGATATTTATTAAAGAGCTCAACGCGAGCGGATCCGCGGGTAAGAGCTAGTTAATGGGCATTATAAACGCGAAAGTTTGTGTGGATGTTTATTACTGTTTTATGCAAGTCTATCGGTCGGATTTCACAAACAAGAACATGGCCAATTTAAATATGGAACTTTGCATAGTTATCGAATTTATTGTACACGTATATTTGTTGGTGTTTTAGATTCGTTAACGTTGGCATATTTGATTGTTATAAATAAAAAACTTGTACAACTTATTACGACGATAGAATAGACGTTAACAATTTCCTTGTACCTTTTGATAAATATTGCTAGCAATAAGTGCTTAGTGCACCATTAAGTCATTGACGTTTATATCGTTTAAATGTTTATTACTGACGCTTTGTAAAACACATTAATACGTTCCGTTTCATGATTTTTATGCGTTAAGTAAAAAAGAGGTATATTAACGTACATTTATTAACGTCCTTTACATAACATACGTATGCATGGTGAGGAACGTTCAATAATATTATTTTGATTTAATAACAATCAAACAAAAGAAGTCGGTTAATAAACGATACGTTGAATTACTTAATATTTTGAAATGGGCTGACCAGTGTGGAGAGGTTAAAAACTATGTGTTAATTATATTTTTACGTACGTACGTACGTAGAATTTACTTTTTTGGCCAACTCCTTTGGCCCAAATAGTTTATGATCTAGATGAATACGGAAGATATATTGCGGTCGCGGGAATATTCAAATCTTAAGTATGGTACTCGTGCGATTTGATGATTTGTCATTCAACCTTTTTGGAATACAATGCATAGTAATCATAAGAAATCAACAATATATAGATTATATCGTAGTGGAAAAGTACATCATCTTCATACGTGTTCACGTGTAAGACTTTAATTATACAGTTTGTTTCTTTCAGAGGACTCAAGGGGATCCCCGATCTTGGAGAAGATATTTAGTTAATTTACTGCCAATATATTGTATCATTGGCCATAGATAGCAGTGTAGAAAATGACAAACGTAATATCTCATTTGTGTACTCGTACCTACATTAATTAATAAAAATATTTAAAATGTGTATTTTTATTATAGTGGTTGTTTTTTTTTTTTTTGTGTGTGTATGTGTGTTTGTTGTTTTATTATTGTATTAGTGACTGTTTTATTTTAAACTACACGTATATAACCGATAAGATTGCATGTGATAAATTAAGTTATAATTCACAAGCTAAGTGTAGATACGTCATAAAGTAGTAAGAAATCGCAAATTTAACTTTATAATAAAAAATAATATGATTTAAATGTTGTTTAAATGAAAATTACATTATGATGAAGTACATCCTTTTCTCTTTACATTTAATGGTTCGATATAGGAACGCATCAATTCCTTTTTTTATTACTTATACAATTGCCATAAAAACACGAACGATCCTTTACAATTGATTTGATAAGATTTTCTATTAAAAAACGATATGATTGTTAGTTAGCAAATAAGATACAAAAGTTTTCTATTGTTCGCTACGCTACCGTTGCCTATTTTCAAAATCTTTCATCATTCACTAACGATGCTGTGAAAAGGACGACTGTGCCGGAAATTGTTTTATAACGAATATTTTTTCCAAAAATAAAAAGCTTAAAATAATAGACGACGTCGAACAAAAATGCATCACGTTAAATCTATTACTAAAATCTTTTGAAAAAATGACTACGTGGAGTATAATATTTCTATGCCTAATGCCATTATACCAGGCAAAAGATGATGGAATTTATGGTAAGTAAAATTATAAACAAATCTAACTGAAGTAGCAAACGAGCATGCAGCCCACCTAAAGGTAAGTGGTCATTGCCGCCCATGGACATCTGTAATCAACTTCATACAGAACATGGGTTCCATCTGAAGTCAATCACAGATATGTTCCTACTCCCGAGGACTATGGTGGTCGCCTCACGTGAAAGTGTGCCGGCAACCACACCCCTCTGTCGAAACGCAAGAAAAGCTTCACGCTAGAAATAGGTGCGGCGGTGGTACTTCCCCGGTCGAACTACACTAGTTATACCACCTTCAAAGACTGAAAAGAAAAAATACTCTGCTTGTTTAGAAAACATTTTTGCATTGTGGTAGAATTAATATTGGTCCGACCAAGAAGGGTATCATCGACCCAGCTTTTCTTGCGTTCAATAAATAGACTGAAAGCCCGACTGATTCAAATTTGAGGCTACCATTACAGTCGTTACAATTGCAAAGACTGAGTGATCCCTTCAGGTAGCATTCCTAATCATATGCGAAGTTAGTTACACATGTCTATGAGAGGCAATGACTACTATCTAGTGGACCACATACCTGTTTTCTCCATCGAATATATAAAAAAATATATAATATTCAACAAATGATGTATATGTAAATATATATGAAACAACCAGCTTAAGACAATGCCCTACTATTTTCAGAATGTGGAGCTCACGGCAGATTTGAGTATTGTATTGACGGTATTCCCGGTTGCGTGGTCGGTTGCCACTGCCATCCCGGATACTACTTCGATACAAAAACCAAAATATGTGAACCCAAGTAATGTTATACTTAAACTTGTATATTTATGATCGTTTACCTAAATTAACATATATATCAGTTTACTATGTTATTATGTTTCAGTACAAAATTAACACAAAACTATCGTCGCTACATTCCGGAACCAACTCAAATCCAGAATAAAGTAAATTTGCCTGAAATAGAAAATACCGAAATGCCTACTCTCACTACGCGTAATGTGATCGACGATCATGTTAATGATATCACCAATAACGCTGATGATCTAGGTGACTGGTTATATAATCAGTTCTTCAAAACCATTGAGAATCAAGTGATAAATAAAACTAAAGACAGTCAATTAACCAGACGAAGTGGACGAGACTCCTATGGCAAACGTAACAAGTCAAAACGACGTGCGAAGAAAAGAAATAAAAGTAGGCATAGAAAAAGAAAAGGGAAGGGAATGCGGGAAAAGTTACTGCAAATAACGGAAGATGACAGTTTATTTGAATCATCTGAGTCATATGAATCGGATAGTGACAGCTCCAGCTCAGATTTTAGTCGAAGTTACTCATCTTTTGAATCCGATTCATTCGAAGGTCATGGACATAAAAAAATTGTTATGATAAATAAAAAACCGCGCCCTCCATTACCCTCTTTTATATTCCTGCCGCACATGAATACTCCCTTTTTCCCACCGATAGGATTACCTCCTCCCCCTGCAATGCCAATGTATCCTGTAGTACCGGTACCGCCAGTAATGCCAGCGCCACCAATGCTGCCATTCCCAGGTTAGTTGACATTATAATTTAATTTCTCATGACTAGTTGTAATTAAATAAGAATAATAAAATATATGTGTCTTTTTATAGGCTCTGGACCTGATTGTCAAGAAAATACAACTGTAATTACTACTATTCCAACAGTAATTACAACAACGATAACTACAACAACGGAAGAGTTACCAAGCACAACAGATTCAGATGTAACACCAGAAGAGGCTCCCCCTGATGCCGAAGAAGTACCTTCGGAAGAGTATGTTCTTTTTTTTATTGCCATACGTCGCTCTCTTTTGGATCAATTATACGGCGTCAGCTCTTTTTCTGTCTCTCCCTTTCTATCTCTCTACGTTATCCTTCTTCTGCCTGAAAAAGAACGCATCTTCAAAAAAATACTTTCAATTTTTGTTCACTCGTCGATTAATTTCTTAATCGCCACCAAACTACTTTAAAAATTAATGATTTTTAAAAAACTCATGTGTAAATATTATATTTAAAAATCTTTATTTTTTAGTGTACCAGCGTCCAGAAACCGCAACAACGGAAGGAAAAGAAAACAAATGAAATCATTCCAAAACATGCCTAACAATAATCAGGACTCACCGTAATATTATTTTCATAACATGTTCTTAATTTTTTTTTACGTGAATTTTTTTTACAGTAATATATATTTTTTTCAGGTACAAAAAATATAAAACACCACGCCAAGGTCGTCCTAAACTTGTAAGAGAGTTTTCGGTTAAATAAATCCAATGCCCTCCCTCCCAACGCCCTCCTTTATCCCCACCTTACCTCAAGGAACGTTTTCACTATCTCTACTTATCCCATGACAAATCCCTTCGCTCCACCCAAAACCTTGCTCTCTGTACTCCTTCCCACTCAACTTCATTTTACAAAAATTCCTATACTGTGTTAGCCATTCGTCTGTGGAACTCCCTTCCTGTATCCATTCGTAATGCTCAGTCCCTATATTCCTTCAAAATCCTTGTCAAATCTCATTACCTTCAGCTTTAATCCTATCACTGTTTTCAGATTCTTTTCCTTAAGCTTCTTGCTATCTTTTTTCAATAATCATTTTTTTTATATTTGTTGCTATCTTCCAATATTTCAACTACTTATACTTGCTTTTCTTTAACTTACTCCTTAATTTATATTATATTTTGCACTAATCTCTATTTAATTTTGCACCCTACCTTTTTCTTTCTGTTCATATTCTTTTTAACTCCGAACCTTAAGGTTGTCTGGAAGAAATCGCTGTTTAGCGATAAGACCGCCTATTGTATCTTAAACTGTAATCAACATTGTAAATTTCCTGTTTTTTTGGGTACAATAAAGGATATTAATAATAATGCCCTAGTAATTTCACATTTTCCATATTTACATAAAATACTAATAACCACTATATTTTTATTTTACAGATGAAAAATGTACGGCAAAAAATTTATAACCCGCGAATTAATAATCCAACTTTGAAGAGGAACAAAAAACTTCTAGACAATTATGCGCACATGCTGCCAGATCATTTGATAGATAATATCAATCCAGACGACGTGTTTTTGAAGAATGAGAACTCTCTTTTAGGTAATTTACCAGATGATCCTGATCCAGATAATGTTGATTTTAAATATTTATCACAATTAATTCATAGAGTTAACGAAAGCCAGAATGAAGAGTTACCAATGGATTTTTACAAACCACAAGATTCTTATAAGGCTTTAAATCCTAGTAGATGGTCGGCTAAAAAGTTTCACGATTTTACCGTCCCATTACAGTCTGGTAGACGGATGATCCAAAACTTGAACAACCCAAGAGAAGTTCAACCTGATGATGCATATTACTCCAATCTAGGAAGACAAATAGCAACTTTGATTCGTACTATTGATGTGGATAATGAACGTCAATTGAAAATCGAAATAGAAAAGGTTCAACAGAAACCAGACAACCCGGACCCGGCTTTCTTTAACGAAAATGCACCGCGAACCTTTTGGGAGAGATCTGTAAGATCACCCTTGAAATACTTTTATCCTTACAAAACCAGGTACGAGTACCTCAAAAACAGTAACGAATTACTATTCAATATTGAAGATAAAGTGGAAACTGCGGTATCAACAGCACCAACGTTAAGCTTGCAAGAAATCGAAAATATGATCAGTGTTATGCAATCAGCTCAGAAGCAATTTCGGAAAAACACAAAATTAAAAAATATCAAGCCGTCATCTAAAACTCTGAATATTAATTTGTGGCCACAAGAAATAAAACAATCTAAAAACTCAATTAAAAGTTCTGCGAGGTCGAACGTTCTCAACATAAATAAGCGAAAGTTCATCAATTATTCAAACAACACGAGACCTGAAATTTTAAATACTAAACTAATTATTCACAACATTCGTACATTACCGGATGGACAAGTCAATGTGCCAAATCTCAAGGATGTTTCTACAAGAGACTTGAAGATGCAACCCGTAAAAACTGCAGGCACAAATTTTTACTTCGTTAGAAACAATACAGCGATAGCACATTCAGAACATTTACCAAAACATAATGCATTAAATGTACAAACTTTTGAAAAACTTACCTATAACATCAACCCAACCAATGAGTACAGAAACATAAAAAAATATTTTTTTGACGACAGCATTCACTACTCTTTTCAGAATGATAACTTACCTTTGCAATATTCCTCAGTAAGAGATATTAGCAAGCAAGCAGTTAAACCTTTATTACCGTCGCCATATTTTAATGACGAAATTAATCCTGTAAACTTTACACCATAATGATTACGTTCTTTGTTTATTCTCGTCTACCCATTATAGATCCACTGCTGGGCACGGGCCTTCTCTCCGAATAAGAGAGTTTAGACCATAGTCCACCGCGCTGGCCAAGTGCGAATTGGTGGACTTCACCCACCTCCGAGATTTTTTTAAAGAACTGTCGGTTGTATAGGTTTCCTCGCGATGTTTTCCCTCACCGAAAAGCAGTGATAATTAATTTTTGGTACGCACATAATTTTAGAAAAATCTGTGGTCTGGGTTTGATCCTCTGACCTCCCGATCGAGAGGGCAAATTTCAACCATTAGGCTATCACTGCTCTACATTTATTATTAAAATTTATTTATTTAAATAATTTTTTATTGTATTTTTTTTATTGTAAACTGTTATTTTGTAATGTTTAATTATTGTGTTTTAATTGTTCTTTTATATTCACTAAACAGTATTATACCAATTGAATATATTAAAGGGCTCTTTTCTCCCACTTGTGTTTGTATTATAGAACTGGTTTGTTTTACAGCATAATTATAATTGTGCTTTTAACCATGCATTGTTAATTATTAGGAACAATTAATTAACTAACTATCTATATATTAATACGTGAAGCAAAAACTTGAGATCCTATTTTTAAGACACTTGCCGCGGACGTAAGAGTATGAAATTACGTACGGGTATAGTTAATGTAGAGATGGATTACGGAATGCTAATATTTTATTTCAAAAAATGCATAAAATATACATAAAATCAACTTAAAACACGTTACATATACTACCTTGCATTTTGACGCAAACACATATACATATAATAAACGAAATTAAAAATTCAATGTCTTACTATGAAAACACATAACGTCAAAAATGTCAGATGTCTTTATCAAAATACCCAATACCCGCTAATGCTTTTAAGTTAGTTAGCTTAGTTAATTAAACCTCTTTTTACCTTTAACAGGTGTATTTCAAATAACTTCCAAATTAAAACATTTTATACTTAGAATTTGAGAAATATTCGGCTGTTTTGGACAGTATCAAGTTTTTAAGTTGAATAACGATCGAATTTCGACCGTTGCGACAGGTGACTAGATATTATAATTATGACTAACTCTGTGGATATCAGAAGTATAAACATAGTTCAATATTGTTTAACTTCACCCCTGTAGTTCCGGCCACCGTGGAGGTTTTCTGTGCGGTAAAAATCCCACATAACCCTGCGTCGCTCCCACGGCGTTGGGTACCTTTTGAAGGTTTCCCCCTCGAGAACAAAAAAAAAGGTCTCGAGAAAGGTTCGAGCGAAACAATATATATATCCCTATTTCTAACTTATATTTAATTAATACTCTTGTTAATCTTAAGCGTAAGTTGCGAAATAGCAAACGAGCATGCGGTTTACCTGATGGTAACTGGTCACTACCGCCATTGCTGTTTTCTTTTGCTTTGCTTCACGCTAGAAATAGATGTGGCGGTGGTACCTTCCACCACCTGGTCAGGGCCGGCTATGACCTATAAGTGGCCCAGGGCACGTAAGGATGATGACCACAATAAAGCGTAGTCATTCTTATTTTAGATTGAGTAGTTCGTAAATCTGTACAATTCTGACAACCTATGTTTTTGTCATCTCACTGAAATCTGTATAATTCTGGCAACCTTTTTTGGTAATTACTCTGAAATCTGTATAATACCGGCGACCTTTTTTTTGGGTCATCACTCTGAAATCTGTATAATACCGGCGACCTTTTTTTTGGGTCATCACTCTGAAATCTGTATAATTCCAGCGACCTTTTTTGGTCATCACTCTGACATCTGTATAATTCTGGCGACCTTTTTTTGGGTCATCACTCTGAAATCTGTATAATTCCAGCGACCTTTTTTGGTCATCACTCTGACATCTGTATAATTCTGGCGACCTTTTTTTTGATCATCACTCTGAAATCTGTATAGCTCTGGCGACCTTTTTTTTGGTCATCACTCGGAAATCTGTATAATTCCGGCGACCTTTTTTTGGTCATCACTCTGAAATCTGTATAATTCCGGCGACCTTTTTTTGGTCATCACTCTGAAATCTGTATACTTAGTTCTGACGATCTTTTTTTGGCCATCACTCTGAAATCTGTATAATTCCAGCGACCTTTTTTTGGTCATCACTCTGAAATCTGTATAATTCCGGCGACCTTTTTTTGGTCATCACTCTGACATCTGTATAATTCCGGCGACCTTTTTTTGGTCATCACTCTGACATCTGTATAATTCTGGCGACCTTTTTTTTGGCCATCACTCTGAAATCTGTATAATTCTGGCGTCCTTTTTTTTTGGTCATCACTCTGAAATCTGTATAATTCCGGCGACCTTTTTTTGGCCATCACTCTGAAATCTGTATAATTCTGGCGTCCTTTTTTTTTGGTCATCACTCTGAAATCTGTATAATTCCGGCGACCTTTTTTGGGTCATCACTCTGTCATCTGTATAATTCTGACGACCTCATTTTATTACCTTTTCTTTCTCAGAATACTGATCGCGGCGCCCCCATTGGTCGCGGGACCCTGGGCACACATTCATTGTGCTCAGTGGAAAAAAGGGACCTGCACCCGGTATTTTTTTATAATTTTAAAATTACCTTGATTTACCCATTAAGATGACAATACTACAGAAAAATGGTTACAACCTCAACCAATACATATGCAATTGTCACTAACGCATAGATAAAGGTATCCTATCGTCAGGCTCTTCACAGACAATTTAATTCTCATTTCATGAAGCAGGATTTGCACGATAGAGCGCGGAGCAATAAGGGTGACTGCACAATCACGTGGAGCGTATTACTCGGTATTCGCAATTATTGCAGCGTGGGCAAATTTTGTGAACGTATTGATTACACGCAAATAGGAAATCGAAGTCTTTTTACCCGAATGCGTCAGGAAGATAGTGTTTTTCTAGCATATGTGTGTATGTTTGTATGTACCTATGTCTATTTCTTTGGCATGCGCTACAGCCCAAACGCTTTGAGAGATTGTGATATATAAATAATATCATTGGGACATTGTTAGTGTTTTGTAATTATAATAACAATATAGGTATGAAATGACATCTTGTATACAGACCACTACAGTTAGGTATAAATATGTTACAACTTTTTTATATTACAAGTAGCTGTACCCTGCGCGCTTTGCTACACGATCACAAAAAAAATACACCAGAAACCGTCGCGAACTCATGAATAACAACTTTGCTAAAAATCATCACATGATCAAATGAATAGTTTACGATTCTATACATACAGGCAAACATTCATTTTTATAAAAAGGTGATTCTAACGGGAACTCCTAAAAAGCCTTACCTCAAATTTAAAAAAAAAAAACAAATATACCGGCTAATCTTCCCGATCTTGGTTTAAACAGTCCAATTTTAGTTTTCATAATAATTGAGAATTAGACGAGCTTACCTGTAAGTGAAGTCTGATTCTAATTTTATGAATGGTGATCTGAAATATAATTGAGTTTACAGTGTAGTAATCTTGTCCACACTCCGCCGGCACCGCGGTTGTTTAGCCTAATTAAAAAAGATTTTTACGGCCAAACGCCATACGTCATCTATGGACACTGGCAACACCGAATTCTCACTTGCTTTAGAGAGTATTATTTCCCCTTGCTATCCTTGATGATATCCATTTCCTCATCAAGGAGACACTTTACTGTTTACTGTTGAATTATATGATTTAATAATGTAATTGAGTTATATTACATAATAAACAGTTGTGAATTATAATATGTTTTATTGTTGCAGTTTGGGTATCGATTTATTCGATTTGGGTGGGTGGGTGATTATATTTCAGATCACCATTCATAAAATTAGAATCAGACTTCACTTACAGGTAAGCTCGTCTAATTCTCAATTTTATTTCATGGTGATCTGAAATATAATTGAGTTTACAGTGTAGATGTTTAGAGTCTGCTGCAACAATATATATATTTAATGGAATTAAACTAATTCAAATAATTAAACATTTATTGTTACGGTATCTTATGGGTAAAAGATATTCTAAAATCCATAATAGGGAAACTCACATTAAATATTTACAATATAATAACTAGACATAGTGAATGCCAATGATGACAATCAATATGTGTTTTACTAAAAAAAATGGTTTAATTTAATACTGCGAAAGGCAGTAATAATGATTAATTTAGGAATATTTACTGCTCTAGGCTTATGTCTTAACGTCCACAAATTTTGATGAAACAAATGTGATAGCATAATCATAATGCATTATACAACATTTGTAAATAGAATTGAATTTAATGGATAATTTCCTTGTCTAGATAATATTGTTTTCCTTTCTTTATTAAAAATAGAAAAAGAAAAAATAACTGCATTACATAAATTTTATAAAAAATGTCATAATATATGTATACAACTATGTAAATAATTTAATATAGAACAAGCTTAGTACACATATTATTTGACACATTAATAGTAATTAATGTGATCAAGTTGATCTCAATAAGAACCTATCCTGCAGTAAATCTCAAAAAAAATTTTGTCATAATTTATTACAGCACTTCCGAACTATTCAGATCAGATTTGATCTGGTAAGTATGTATGAACTACAATGTAAATTTAAATTACTTATCATATGGCTGTATACTAAGAATATAAAAGTATTATCCATATGTGTACAGATAATAGTTTATTATAACTATCTAAATTCATTGCTAGTAAGTATAATTCCCATACTATCTTATACATATATATAAATGAATGATCTAAAGCTATCTTTTACAAAGCTAGTCTTAGTGCTTATTGATACACTCCTTGAATATTTATGAATAGATAGAATAATATATATTTGTTTATATAATAAAGGATTCTTAATGCTTAATAACCAATTTGTTATATGCTGAACTTATGTAGTCTTACTTGTACATATGTTGGTTATATTTTGGCAATATTAACTTAATTATGTGTAGACTCAAATAGTGTATCCACATGATTATAATGTGTATCAAGCCTCAGTGAGGCGCATAATAAGTTCCAGCTGTAGTGTTAATAAAATATTCATACCTTTCAGTAATATGTATTAGATGTTAGTTATATTATCATTCTTAATGTATATAATATTTTCAGTCCCCATAGTACTGAATTGTTTTAATCCCTCATGAGATCATTCAGTACTGCATGGTGATTTAGTTAAACAGTTTTACTTACATGGGGTATGACTTTTATAGTCTATAAGGATCCCTGAAGACAGGAATCCATGGCTCTTCAATAGTTACATACATAATGACTGACAATAATAAAGTTGTTACTTATATATTCTTTATGTTTATCATTTTTGTATTAATGCAGATCATTCCTTTATATCTTGACATATATTTTCCCATATTCCAGTCCGAAGAAGTTTCACATCTTATGAATCCATATGAATGAAGCGATGTAGCACTATTTTCCTGGAAAATAAAAAGATGTAGTGATGTTGAAATATCAATAAGTATAATTATTATAATTTCCTCTGTAAATTCCACCAGTGTTTGATTTGTATACTAAATACACTGACATCATATTTGTTCTCTTGTTTTAAATCTCATACAGACACCTAGTGTTCAATCTCTGTGCCTCTGCAAAATATTTAGGTAATCACTGGACCAATATACAGAAATGTAATAACATTATTATTATTGTATTATAATCACATACATGCTTGATGTGTGTTTGTAATGCAAATAATGTTTCGTAACTTAAGTTTTGCTAGCAAACAAAGCAGATTTGTTTTTTCCATTTTTTTTTTTTTTTTTTTATTATTATTTTTCCTCAAACTAAAATTTAAGAGACTGGGTATCTTCATAAGATTGCCCTATTTGTATGTCAGAGTTGATGGTCTGTTACATAATATGCTACTTTGATGACAAGTGCCTAAATATACGATAAATGTTGTTATCTGTAACCAATATTGCTAAATGAATTGTTAAACTGTTAATTTGAAATTAAAATTAGTTTACTAGAGATGGTATGAGATTTGTATATTTAATTTCTATATACTTGTGATGCTGGTGGAATTATACATCATGTTATTATCATAATTATGTTTTACAATGATGTAAGTAGGGATTATTTGCAGATGTTAAACTTGTCCCATAAGTTATAAGACTGAGTTTTCAGCCCTGTGATTATTCCTGACCATTAAATATGAAGGTATGACAGTCTAAATCTGAGTACAATAGGTGTAAGCATATATTTTCATTATTTGATAACAAGACTTGATATTCACGTGGGAATTAACTATTTTATGTAAGTTAATTTTATTGCTCCAGAACTAGATGATGGTGTCATTTGAAATTTTATAATAATTATGACAGTCTTTTGTCTCCCAGGACAGTCTCCAGAGGTAATTTCCACTGTCAACTATTACATTGTAGGTATTTATGGAGTTAATTAACTTTTAAATGGTTTGTTCCAATTAAATACTTCTAACTTGATTTTACTTCGAACCCTATGCTAAGGTTATTTGCAATATGGGTACTTATATGATATAGGCGACTGTCATTAATATTTCTCTTTACACCCTTAGGACCCTTAAGACTGTACTGATATAGATTTTGGTTTAATGTACGAAATCCAACTTTATATAACTGCAAAGTTTTATTTTTGTGACATGTACATGTAAGTCAGTAAAAATTAAATTCCATGAAACCCATCTACATAATAGCATATTCATTGATAAGCCCAATGAATGTGCCTGCTTGAACTTACTGGTAGATCAGATTAGGTAGAGGTAACTGTAGTCCCATCTATGACCTAATTTATTCTGCAGAACCAATGCTGTGGTAGGGATACTACAAAATAGATAACACAACCTACTACAGTCAGAAATCTGAAAAAGTTGCATTAACTTCACTTTATATTGCTGCAAAAAGAATAATTTTGTACATAGCCCAGTCACCTGATACATATAAAATGTTGTTTATTCTGTTGTTAACCAAATATCTTCTTCCTGGAATGGTTAATGCTAGTGGTTTTATTTTAAATACCCTTAGCTGTCACAGGTAAATACTTCTGATGAGTTTCATTGAACTGAACTTTGTTGTATTGTAAATGCAAATTTTATAAATTAGAATTAGTTTTATCACTTTCTAGTTCAATTTTTAACACAGTAGATGTAACTCAAAAGTATCAGAAAAGTATATTGCTTTATATTTATGTATAGGTCAATATCAACCAATATTTATTCATTTTTACACACTAGCACAACTACTATTACAGGTAATATGAATGCAATAGTATTACAATATATCACTTCCATGTTTAAATATGCTTTGTAAAGTTATTTAATGAAGTAAAAATTAAGTTCCAAGCAATTGTAGAATAGTAATGCAGATATCAGACTTCCAGAATGATTCTGTTGCATGAATATAACATTAATGCTGTCCGGTGAGCCTCGTTAAGATTGTTATATTCTAAGTTACATTTGCTTTGAAGTTAATACACCTGTTATAGAATAACTATTTTTATGTATACCATTAAACCCCATTTATTGTTATTTTATACTTGTACTAAATATTCCATTACAGTATATCACTTGTACAGTTGCTACCCACAAGTTGGCCAATTTTAGAGATCTCAGATGGTTGAAAGTTTTCCATATAGTATAGGTACCAATGTCCCCGATGTGGATAAACTTTAATTTATCTCTTTTGACAGTAGCCACATGTTTTTGTTTTGTGATGGCATCATGAAGGCTTTCTGACTCTCTTAATGGTTGCTTAATAATGTAAGCATGACAGAGCTAGTTTAATGTTCCATTAGGTATAGCATGGTGTGGGTCATCCATGGATAGCAAACCTTTTCTTGTGCTGTGTGATTGCTTGTACAGTTAGAGTGAAGTAAGCATTCAAGCCATTTGTCACATAAAAATGTTAACACAGGTATCTCGTACCCAATGGCGAATGAGAGAACCGTTTAGTGTCAACAATGTAACACTAAGAGTATCTCGTACTCGACGGTCCAGGTGCGTTATATATTCACCATTTGCCACATAGATATGTTAGCGCAAGCATCTCGTGCTTAATGGTAAATATGAAAACCATTTAGTGTTGGCAATGCAACACACGAGTATCTCGTACTCAATGGTTATGGTGAGCAGTGTTTTAACACATTTGCTACCTGAAAACAATATTACAACTTGCATGCTCCTTATGCAAACAATATCACTTTAGGTTCCTGAAAACAATATCACTTTAGGTACCTACCTATATTATATTCATAGCACTATTTTTTGTCGAATTGATACGAGCGCCTCGTATTTTATGACTCTGGTGCGTAATATATAAAAATATTTGTTGCATATTAAGTTAAGTATATTGCATTTTATTCATTATTGAATATTAGCAAAATATTGTGTCAACAAATTGACAAAATATCCAGTGAGTACTTTATTAGTTCTGACATTACAGTTCCAAATCCGCTTACAGAATTTGTAACTTGAAGTACGAGTTCTTAAGTTATTGTTTATTATATTGTTTACACTTATGTATTGTTACTATTACAGTAAATCATTATTTTCTTACATACCTTTTTGTTGAAACATAACCAATGAATCCTCCGGTCTGAGAAATTGCTTTGTAGAGTGCTGCTCCTGCGATTTCCACTATTCCGTCCTGGCTTTTCTTTGTCACTTTCCATTTTCTTCCATTTTTCCATAAGTTTTGCTTAGTTTTACACATTTTACAAAACTTTGAAAAAATAATAGCGCGATGCCATAAAAGCGCGAAAAAGAAGTGAGAATTCGGTGTTGCCAGTGTCCATAGATGACGTATGGCGTTTGGCCGTAAAAATCTTTTTTAATTAGGCTAAACAACCGCGGTGCCGGCGGAGTGTGGACAAGATTACTACACTGTAAACTCAATTATATTTCAGATCACCATGAAATAAAATTGCTATTAATAACAAAGTCGCCAATGGTCACGACAATGTGTAGTGTTTTTATCCGACCACGATAGGTCTGTTTTTTGAGTGTATATCTTTGGCACATCAATTAACAACGGATCAATTTACAAATATAAGCTGTTTTAAGACAATATATGTAGCGCGTGCGACATTAAGTACATAACATAAAAAGAAATAGAAAGGGGTCTTTGCCTTGCTTCTTAACCGACTTCCAAAAAGCAGGAGGTTCTCAATTTGACTGTATTTTTTTTATATTTGTTACCTGATTTCTCCGGACTGGGTGAACCAATTTGGATGATTTTTTTTTATTTGAACGGTAGTGCGTGTCATGTCATGGGGATCAATTTTTTTACCCAAAGTCATCGGCGCTCATATAGGACATAGTTTCGTCACCGTCGTAATAATTATGTTGAGCACCGACTTCGTGACTATGTACTAAGTACTGAGTATGTTCTAAACAAAAACTAATTGAAATTATTTTTAAATTTTTTGTGACATGGAAGTCAATAGATATTTTTTGTTAAAAAGTTTTTATTAACGATGTACCTTTATGTATTACTTGGTTTTCAAAAACATGTGAGTTGTTTTTTGTTACTTGTATTTTTTGCATATAAATTATAAATCACCTCAACTTGTACGAACTTACCGTCACTTCAAGTAGTCATTCCTGCGTGACAAAGATATGCTCGCCAGTTTAAAAAGGATCGCGAAAGTTTGTCAGGCTGTTTGTGTACTTGTTACACTCTCACGCAGAAACTACTGAATTTCGACTACACATAGTTTATTGTCTAGTTCAGCTATACTAAGTGTGTTCCGCGGAACCCTAGGGTTCCGTGATACCTCTGTCGGGGTTACGCAAGAATTAAAAAAAAATGTTTCATACCTCCCACTGGTTTGATTTTTTCTTTTTTCATGTTTTCTATTATTGTCCTTGCCAAGTGGAGAAGTAAATAATAATTAGTAACTGTTACATTGTACTTTTATTATGCTGATTAATAAAAAAATGACTTATAAAAACAATTGTTTTATTTTAGGGTTCCATCAAGTAACCTATAATTATGTATACATTTATTTATATCCAGAAGTATGTCCATCCATCAGCCCTTTGAGGTCCACTGCTGGACATAGGCCTCCCCTAAATGACGCCACTCCAACCGATCCTGTGCCCTCTGAATCCAACGGTCCCGCTATCTTCTTCAGATCATCGGTCCACCTGGTGGGAAGGCGACCTATGCTCCTTTTGCCTAAACATTTTGTATGTACTCATGTATGTATGTAATATTTTACTTCGTATATTCTTATTGCACAAAACATATAATTTTATAGAAGTAACTCGTTCATGGGGTTCCTGTAGGTATGTGAAACTTCAAATTCCAAATATTTTTCATTTTTTAGACCAAACTAAAAAAGAAGATAAACGTTCAGATGAAATAGAATTTCGGTTAAATATTTATTTTATTAATTAGAATTTGCTATGTAAATTAAATTACCCATCCATTAAAGATGTAAATACGGATAACACTTGTCCATCGGAGCGGATGTAACCATCTCTGAATAATACATTACGCAAACCTTCAATCATCAGGATTTAAACAGTACCTGTCGCTAATCTTGGTGCGATTGTTGTGACTACACTAAGAACAGATTTTCTTTTTATATCGTCGTCAATCAATTATTGTCCCACTGCTGGGCACGGTTCTTCTCTCGAAATGAGAGAGTTTTAGGCCATAGTCCACCGCGCTGGCCAAGTGCGAATTGGTGGACTTCGCACACCTCCGAGAACTTTTTTTTAAGAACCTTCGGGTGTATAGGTTTTCTCACAATGTTTTCCTACACCGAAAAGCAGTGATAATTAATTCGGTTTGAACCTCGGACCTCCCGATTGATAGCATAAGGTTCAACCATTAGGCTATCACTGCTCTATTTTTATAGTTACTTCATTCTTTCCGAGATGCGTATATGACAATATCTTTCTATTACACTAGATTCATGTAATTACAATGTACGAGATATTATACATTTGTACCGTGATTTAGATCAAACGTAAGAACACTATTACTAAGCCTTACAAAATCTTAACATGAAATATTTACAGATAAATATTACAACAAAAACAAGAAAGTCGAAATTATACAATATGCCCAGTTACCTACTGCTCATGAGCGCGTTTCCCCATCGGGTTCCTCCCTGATGGGCGACTAGGCCCACCGCTCCGTCTACTCTTTACAACGGTATGCGAACACACATACCGCCGCCCTTCTCAGAATCGCCTGACCGGAAGGTTCGAGCTCCCACTCTAGCCGCCCGCAACCCTGGAAGGTCTTTTTAATCGGCTCTTACGATAGGCAGAGGATGCCGTAGCCCTATTTTAATCCCAGAACTACAAGGACAGATACACAAGTACCTTATTTTTGTACTAGTACAACTATAAAATATAATGCATGCTTGTGCATCAAAGACAATCCACAATGCAAAATATATTTGTGCATGCGATCCTTTTGTACTTTGTCGTGTTCATATCTATCGGTTTGATTTGCTCAATGGAAAGTACGGGTATATTTGTATTCTCGAGGTGAGCGCCGTTGACTATTTGCTTGCATTATTTGCTTCTTTCCAACATCGGATGTACAATCTCCACAAATTTTTACTTCACACTATCGCGGTCGCGTCTACGAATAAATTGTGTATTTTATCAATGCGTTTTTTTCGAAACACACGAGAAATTGAACAATCACTTATTAAAGTAACATTATGACAATAAAACATATAACTTTGGCAAAGGGAGATCTCCCGCCAGGCTAGGTCATGCCTGGGGAGCGGCCGTGCTCCGATAGTCGTTATTCGGAACTTGTATATATGCATACTTCGATAGCATGTTTCAGAATACTAGAAGCGCCATCTCTTGATGAGTATCAGTTATTTTAAGATACGAAATTGTTAAAACATTACTTTGTAGTTTGTGATACATTTCGCCCTCTATTGTTCCTTCTCTCTTTTTGTGACACTTCTGCATTGTGAGCATTACGAACGTTGTAAATCTCATCATAATTTTATTTAAATAAATAGTAAATCACTACTTTCGCTATCTTAATTTATCAGAAATCTTTCTGCAGTAGCAAAGGACCAGTCTGACCATAACTGGTTATTGCCGCCCAAGAACATCAGTAACTAACTTTATATAGAAGAGAGTTTCTATCTGGAGTCAATTACAGTAGCGTTACTACAAAAACTAAGATGATCTTCTCGTATAAAAGTTACTGGCAGCCACACACTTGCACCGACATGTAAGAAATAGGATAATCCCATATTACCCATAAGGGAAATCTTATAAAAAATCGTGAAGTATAAAAGCATTTTCTGAACGTCGTGGCGGTCTGCACGCCAATTTCCCGACTTTGTTTGCCTCCCGTCGTCTTCGTAGTACTGTCCGTGTTCACTCTGAAAGGAACTAATTGTGAATGAGCAACTGATTGCAGCAAAAATATAAATATCCGATGAAATTGAGCTGATTTCAATAATCCGCGGTAGGATTATAAAAGTAAAAAATATGAAATGCATAGACAGACCAAATAAAAAATAAAATTGGCACATCGGGTACAAGGTTATGAGACAGTAATTTGACGATATGGACCCTGCACATTATCTTTTCAAGTTCTTATCTACTTATGTTAATTGTAAAACACAATTCTATATTAAAAGAAAAATAAAGTAACAAAAACGACAAACCCGCTGAGTTTCTTGCCGGATCTTCTCAGTTCCGATCCGGTGGTAGTGTAAGAAATAAAAAAACATGCGTGCGTACAAAGTACACATGTCAGAAGTGAAACTTCTTTGGCGAACTAATTTATAAATCTTGTTTATATTTATACAAATCTAAAACTTTAAATTTCCAAGATTAAGAGGAAGGGAAAAAGGCGTGATACGACGTTCGCTCTGTCTCACTTTTTCTCTCAATCTTTCTCACTCGCTTGCTCCCTACTCTCACTCCACGGCTAGTTGCTCATGCTACGTTCGCCCTGTCTTACTCTCTCTCAATCGGTCTCGATCACTCTCTCTCTCTTTTCCGACACTTCCGTTGCATACCGGCGTGACGTTTCATCTGTAAAAATTTTACCCTCATGCGCCTAAAGAAGTTTCACTTCAAAAATGTCAATTTGTAAGCCCTCGTAGGCCTACACAAAATAAAGACATTTGATTTAATTTTTACTAAACTTATATTTGCCATTATATGACTTCATATTTTATAATAAAGGTAAAGTTCATCTTGGCAGAATTATAGTAGTCCAACTCCAAAGTATACGTATACACCTACGTATACAACCGTTAATTAGAAACACTGATCTAAGGCAAGCCAGACTCATCTGTTGTAAAATTAAGTCGACAAAGGTGACTCGAACGACGCCGGAATACTAAACAAGAAACTGACACGTATCTTAGTCTCAACTGCGGTGTAATTATGTTTAAAACTGCGTTGCCATTATCTTCATGATGTAACTGGTTTATTCTGTATTCATAGTTCATCTGTATAGAAAATACGTTCTAATCCTGGTAGCTAGTAATTATAGTATCCGAAATTCAAATACACCTGCACAACGTTACGTATTTACTATTTAAATATGACGATGGTAATTTGCAAGGTATGTGGTTCCGCGGCAGAGGTACCACCACAGTTTAAAAAATACTTAATACAATTTCCACACTCATAGCCCAACATTAGGATTTCTTCTTTGTCCTGGGTGCCACAGAAACACGAATACACAAACACCCAGACCCAAAACAAGCATCTAAACTCATCATTCAGATACTTGTCTGGCCGGGAATCAAACCCAGGACCCACTGCGTGTCAGACCGCATGGTAACTGCACCGCCACGCCGGTCGTCATGAATGTCTAGTGTGAAGCAATTATTGCGTTTCGCTGAAAGGGTGTGGTTGACATATCACTTTTATATGGGGCGACTAGGTTAGTCCTCGGGTGTACCAACGCATTTGTGATTAGCTGCAGATAAAACCTCTGCTGTTAGTAGCTTCATACGGAGTCATAGTCCATAGGTGGAGGTGGGCACTTAGGATCAGACGACGCAGTCTACCTGCTCATTTGCAAATTTAAAATTTTGCAAAATTGCATTCAATAATGAGCTATATAATATATACTTCAACTTACAGTTATCGTTCTGTCCGCAAATGACCAGTTTTGCTAGATGTGGTATCCCATTAGCTATATACCAACATACCGACACGACAATAAAACCAACTGAGTTTATTTTAACGTCAAATTATCTGTTTAAAATAACAACAATATTTATTAAAAGACGGTATAAAAACAATTCATTTCTCTTCTCTAATTAAATAATTTCCTATTACAAAACGAGGCACAACGGATTATTGACGGCCGTTATTTTAGAAAATCTAATTGATTTAAGGTAGCCGATACTAATTACACGAGTCGGTAGCCCGGGGACGGAACGTATTAAACTCTTCCGGACAAAACATCGACCCGCCCTCATTCCACTTTCCAAACACAATGATCTCCTATACTACATACGGTTGAAATAGCTTACAGGGTTAAATTATAGCGCGCTATATTTACGTAACAAATAGCTTCTCTATCTAAATCATTTCATGTACAGGTGAAAACATAACGCGGGATTTAAAATATAAATGTGGAGTAAAACGAAGAAATTTGATGCAACGGATAACACAACATCTACACTAGTCTGACATAGATTGCTAAGACATATTCTCTAGTCAAACAAAAAGAATATACTGAGTTTAAATATAATTCCTGGAGTTCAAACTTAAAGTTTTATTTTCAAAAATATAATAATTTGTGGGATTATATGTGTACATATTATTTTTGATCATACCTTGCAAAAAACATCGCAAAGTATGGACAAAAAAGAGGTCGGCAGATATAACCGAAAATTAATGTAGATGTGCATTAGATATATAGGCAAGCAAAACAATGATTGTTTTGAAAAAAATATAGCTAAGAACACAGCATAATACTTCATACTAATAAGTGTTATAAAGGCGAAAGTTTGTGAGTGTGTATGTTTGTTACTTTTTCACGTCTAAACGGCTCGAGGGATTTTCATAAAATTTGGTAGGGAGTTTGCTGACACTCTGGATTAACATACAGGTTTTTCACTTTGGGAAAAATCTTATTCCCACGGGACATTTTTTAACGCGGACGAAGCTGCAGGGTTCAGCTAGTCGTTAATAAATATAGCGCCAGCAGCTTTTAGAATTTACAGCACGCTAGTTTCATGAAGCGGTTTCGTATTCGTTTGTATGTACGTACACAAACCACACGTACTATGACACGGACCACCCATTGCGAAGCTTACGTTTAATCCTGCCGAGATTCTCTATTTTAAAACTTAATTGGAAATCCTAAACAAAGACGAGTATAACAAAACATTTGACAAAACTCAATAGGGGAAAATAGGTTTTAGGAAAATAATTTTGCAAAGTATTGTAACGGAAAGACGAAAGAACTGCGTACAACATCAAAATACATCTTATCAAATTATTATTATATTTTTTGTCTAACCACCTCCATTATTAAGTCAGTTACCACAAAAAATGATTAATCTTGCAAAATCTTCAATTATACATAAAAGTTACTTCGTGTAACAACATGATTGATAAGTACTTAAGTAATATGTAATATAATATTTATTATTCTTAAACTTTATCGTTTACAGAGGTAAGTACCTACTACAGTAACAGTACAAGTAACTTACATTTTAATTTCATAACTGAGGAACCGTTGTGCGTGGATGTAGGAATGTATATATTTTTTTAACAAATTCAGAGTATACTTACTTCAGCCCACACGCTGAGCCGCTCATGCATCCTAAAATCGATCACAAATGTTTCCCTAGTACCCAGGTCCTATAGAAATCCTCATATCTTTGCTAAAGCCCTTCAATACAAAAACCGTAGACCTGTATGGTCATTAGGCAGATATATGTAAGTATCAATTTTCGCTAAGCACGCATTTTTCACACGTTTGTATTCCACTCCAAACTTTTCGGAGTCATGTATAAGTTTGAAAGTAATTTTACTTAATACCATGGTGAAGAAAAACACCGCGAAAAGTCTGCAATGCCTCCGAACTTTCTACTCAGTTTTATGAATGAATTGACACTCCCGAATTGACGGGCCTAATTTCTTACCACTACACTATAACTTTGTATAAACAATACGGTAATGTAGAATACACTTAATCAAGGCATCCCAAATAAATTATCGAGTCAGTAGCATACATCTGAGGTATATGTAATAGAAAGGTTTACATTTCAAACTGTGCTTTAGCTCAGTTTAAAATATGAACCTTTCTAGGGTAATTACAGATTTTCAGGGGTGGTATTCCCATCCCGTGGAGTCATGGGGGTAGGTATGGCTGTGTTAAGGAGAGGATCAAACATTGGCCATTTCTTTAAAAGTATACTAAATTGGGGGAACTAATAGTATAATCCACTATACTATAACTATAATCCACAACAAATTGACACCGAAACTTGTCGAGAAAAAAAAAATAAAAACAAATTCTTCCTCCTTTTTTTTAATGAGAGATGTTCAGGCCCCCTAAAGCTTAACATATCCCATGAGCTGTATGTTCATTTGTTACTTCTTAATTATAAATATATACGTAACTAATATAAATCGAAAGAAAAAATATATATACATAAATAGTTTGAAGGTGGTAGAACCAGTGTAGTATGACCGGGGAACTACCACCGCCTCCTATTTCTAGCGTGAAGCATTTCTTGCGTTTCGATGGAAGGGTGTGGTTGCCGGCACACTTTTATATGAGGCGACCATCATAGTCCTCGGGAGTAGCAACGCATCTGTGATTGATTTCACCCATATTCTGTTTGAAGTTGGTTACAGATATCCATGAGCAGCAGTGACCATTTACCATCAGGTGGACTGCATGCGCGTTTGCTACTTCAATCAAATAAAAAACAAAGATAGAACCCATGTTCTGTATGAAGTTGATTACAGATGTCCATGAGCGGCAGTGACTTACCATCAGGTGGACTGCAAGCTCATTTACCTACTTCAGTCAGATAAAAAAAAAACAACAATAACAAGTACAACATAATACTGTGGCTTACAAATGGGGACGGAATTTATTCGGCTCGCTATCAGAGCGTTTCCAATTTTCATATTTCCCACGATGGGCCGCGCCCGTCCCGCAAACCGTATCTGCCTCCTAAATCTCGTTTCGATATTTTTATGAATGGAAATAGATTTCAACGTTTTATACAGCCCAATATCCACTAAACATGAACACGATCGCATAACCGTACCGACTGCTTATCTTTTATCGTTTATTTCTTTACGTTATGATGGTTCGAACATAATTTCATACCGTAATATAACATAAGAAGGAACCACTTATAATATAGTATCTATTTATTCAAAGGTACAGTATATTAAAATAATAAATGCAATAAAATTAACGTTGTGATATTCTTAAAAATAAATAAATGGTACACTATTAGAAAGCCTAATAAAATACATAATCCTTGGGAGTATATAATGATAGATTAATATATATGGAGGGTTTTATTTAAGTAATTCCAATAAGGTAGTAGGAGTAGTAAACATAAAATATTATATCTAAATTTCAAATTCAAAGAGGAAAAGTTAAGTCTAACTTAACTTTATACACTTAGTTATAATTTTCATTATCATTTTACTATAGTCCCAATAAGTTGGTATGGAATTCTACAAGTTCCTAAGATTATAGAACCTTCGAAGCTTTGCCAGCTCAGCTCGAAATGATTTCTCTATAAAAAAAAGACAACCGATGCAATGCGGATTTTTTTATAAAAATAAAAACGAACACGCAGTCTACCAATATTAGGCCGACTTAATCAAACTGAATACAACTAGAATATTTCTTGATTACAATTTTAACTTTAGATATAGAAACTTTAAGAATGTAGGATTCTTTTCTCTTATCTCTTAAATATTGAGACATATATCTTAAATGTTACTAATATACTATTTAACAAATACGCCCATACAGAAGCTTAATGATACAAGAAAAAACGGTGCAACGTAGCCAAAAAACCGACGAAGCAAAGTGGCGAAAATTCGATGCGAAAGTCGCTCACAGAATTTTCAGACATTTCCCAGAGGCACCTTTACCGGTGCCGCGTGGAATTTGCGTGTTCACACCATCGCTACGCACTGCCACGCAAATTATTTACTAAAAAAAGCGGCTAAGTGCGAGTTGGAATCGCGCACGGAGGGTTTCGTAGCATTATCTATACTTAAAAAAGGTCAAAAAATCACGTTTGTAGTATGGGAGCCCCCGCTACACATTAATTGTATTTTATTTTATATGTTTGTAACAGGTTATATAATGGTAACAGAAATACATCATCTGTGAAAATTTCACCTGTTTATAAGATACTGCCTGCCGACAGACAGACAGGCAGACAGACGGCCAGACGGAGAGCAGAGGAACCTTATGCTAAGGCATAAGGTTCCGTTTTTAACCTTTGGTACGGAATCCCAAAAATGAAAACTCCAAAAAGAAGCAAGTCCATAATGGCAATTGAAAGTCTTCCAAAAATGACTCGTTGCGAATAAGAGCGAAATTATACAATTTACAAAAACTCTTGACATAAAGGGAAACTTCAAACAAGTACAATAAACCTTTTGGGCTTCGCCGCAGTTGTGTGAAAAGAACTTTCACACAATTTTTCACAATAAATGGGTGGAGTTTTGCAAGATCTTTTATGGATATGTCCTTTAGAGGTCATATTACTCATGTGTATTTCTTTCATTCAATTCATTATCCATAGACACTCAAATTACTCATGTGTATTTCTTTCATTCAATTCCTTATCCATATTACATCATATCCAGGTTTTGACTTTCTTGAATAAAAAAGTAACGCCTGAAATTAAAAAAAAAACTATTTACAGCATTTTTTTTTGTATTATAAAATAAAATAAAAAGATTTTTTTTTATAAGATTGGAGTAGCAAACGAGCATGCAGTCCACCTGATGGTAAGTGGTCACTGCCGCCCAAGGACATCTGTAAGCAACTTCATACAGAACATGGGGTTCTATCTGAAGTCAATCACAGATGCGTTGCTACTCCCGAGGACTATGATGGTCGCCTCAAATGAAAGCGCTCCGGCAACCACACCCTTCCATCGAAACGCAAAAACTAGAACTACTAGCTTCATGCTAGAAATAGGTGTGGAGGTGGTACTTCCCCGGTCGAACTACACTGGTTCTACCACCAATAGTGACAAATACATAACCTCATTCCCTCGGGAAGTCGGGTAAAGAATTAAAAGCAATTACGTAAATAAGACATTAAAAACCTTGCCTAGCTTTTTGTGTTAAGCAATGTATCGAATACTAGCCTAAATGAAACGCGCATTCAAACATAATCAAAGGTAATCGCGTGAGTTAATTACGAGCATGAAGTGTACCTGCAATCTGGAAACTGGGATCTGTTTGCTTTGCACCCAAAGCAATTGCTAGACTAGCGTTGCTCTGACAAGCATGTTTAGTGACTGCTTATTCTGTAAAATACCAACACGAATTAGAATCTCGGTGGATCATAATTTTGATTGCTTTATCGAATTATCATTCCATTTATGATTTATTAGCTTACTAGGTGAAATTCGTTCCGCCTCCAAGTCAAAAATTTAAAATGATCAGTGTTTCTCTACTTTACTACGCTTGGAACTACTCCAAAGGATAACAATTTGAATAAAACTGGTTATACCTAATTTTCATTTTAATAGTTATTATATAGTCATTATATAAGCGTTATACGGGTTAGAATACAATTTTGTATTTAACTAAATAAAATAATATCCGTTAAAACGATAATACGTGTAATGAATTGTCTTTATTTTTGTATAGATCTTAGGGAGCACTTATAAATTATCAGTAAAATAATTACTTAATCTACTCGTGCGGAACACGACCTCAAGTGATAAGATCCTGCAGGATCAATTTAATGTCCGAATCCCTGAAATGTCATTTCATTTATATTAAAAAAAATTTATATCTACACTTAAAAGCGGAGCTTCATCCAATCCTATTATACTTCCCCATGTCTTTAGGTTCGAGATATTTAAATGATACTTACAACAGAATAACACTCACAGAATAACACTGCTTCCACGCGCTAATGACGGATTCAAACTACCAATTAAGTAACAAACGCTTATTAGTAAAACTTCTAGTATAACTCAGGTATTGATTTAAATCGTTGCTCTTAATCCTTTGTACAAGTCAGATTTCTAACAAATAAATAAAATATTGCAATAGAGGCTAGTAATAAAATTATACTGGTAGCTCGAAACTTAAAGTTTTGTTATTAATTTGAGTATCAAATAAATTAATACCGATTTAAAGAAATTCATGTGGGTACATAATACACGTATTGCAATTTTCGAGACCTTTTTTTTCGCATTGAAATACCTTTACTTGTAGTCCACAGAAAATTCATATGTAACCATAACATTTTGTCTCTGCCACATCAGAAAATTACGTACGTTTGATTAAATGCTTAGAATAATCGCACTCTTAGAAATTAACAGATTTTCAAAACTTATTGACTTAGAATTCAGTTTACCAATATAGGATGTTTTTCTTAGCAATTTCAAGATCATATAACCATACTACAAATGTGATACGATTTGTGATTTTAAGCGAAAATTATTTTAATATTCGAAAATTGACTTTTTAAATTTATGTTAAAGGTGTATGATTTTGCAGACAGGCTCTACCCGACGCCGCATTCTGCGACAGACATCCCATTTACCGCTTAGTGAAACCGAAATCTTATGAAATGCTCGTACCTACCACATTTAACAACAACTCTCGTACGATTTGAAAAATCATATTTAAACATATTATTGAATTCTTGTGTATAAATTACATTAATCTATCATTTTAGGGATCTCCTACCAGTAAAACTTGGTAATTAGCTTATTACAGCCGCCGTCATTGTATACGCAGAAAACTCACCAGTGATAGCTGTTGTAGTTAGTAGAGCGTATAGTGTGCTATCGGGAAGGTACCACCGTCACATCTGATGGTGAGTGGTCACGGCCGCCCATGGACAAACATCCACTGGCGGTAAACTCATGTGATCACACTCACCATCACTGCGTGCTCCTTTACTACTTCAAGCATATATAAAGCTATTACTCCTTGATGTTACGCTGGCATGACTTCTATCCTTCAGATCTTTTTTCTTTCCGGAAACTTTACCCATCATAATAAGTCAGAGCAGCTCGCATCGCTTAAATCGAATCACACACAGAAGACTATTTCACATTGATAGATATTATCTTTTATTTAAGTCGAACAATCTCCGAGAACAATTTATGTATAAATTAACATAATTTTCTTTATTATACATATACCTATAAATAAATAAAAATACATGCCTTTATTTAATTTTATAAACATAGCCTTCAAAACATGCTGAGATGCTTAATAAAAGATCGCAATTATTGTGTGTAGCAAATAGTAAATAGCAATAAGATTCAACGGAGCATATAAATATTTAGTAGATAAATTATCATAGCAAAACCCGGACGAACAACAGCATAAATTATGTATTATATAAAACCTACTAGTACTCAAATCTGAATAAAATACATACGTATGATAACATTTCAAATTAACAAATATAGAATACCACGAATACTTATACTGATATGAAGCCTAATATTTTTATGTTCTATTTTCTCCTTTTATGCTCTGTTTTTACTCATAAACCATAAGAAAAACCCGACCTGTCAAGCAAGTAATTTTGTTATGGAAGCATCGGGAAAATGTCTCAGGAGGGGTAAAGAAAAACAAAACTAAGATGTATGTACCATATGTCCATTGTATAAATATTTTTATTGAAGTTATACTTCTTTTGGTGCATTTGGGAAAACATATCAAAGCGCGTTTTTAGTAAGGGACAAAGACACGCCTTCTGTTGTAACATTATTATTAGCTCATATTTTTACTATCTACTTTCGTCTATTTCGTCGTTTGAACCTATAAAATAATTTTAGTAAATTATTGAATGAAAATCGTTTCAACATTAATATTTGCACAAACCATGAAACATTAGTTGCGTTATGATATTACCCATTTTTGCGGTTAATTTTGTAAACTGATAAAAAATAATTATTATTATATATATAACAAAGTAACGCAGTTTGAACCAAGATCTCCGTCTAACCTAGTTACTGTTTCCAAATTATTGTTCCCGATCATAAAAGTTGATGTATTTAACATAAGATGTTCCCCAAAGGAGAACTGTTTAGTTAACTGGTAACGTCATTTTTAAGCAACTTAATTTTGAATATGATTTGTAAATGAACGCCAAAACAAAATATTGTAGGTAGTCATTTTGCAAATATATATAAAAAAAACTTTTTCATATTCAATTGAAGAATTACATGAGTTTCTACCGTAATAATAATAGTAAATATTATACATTTGTAGAGTTAAATAACGTGGATTTCTGTTTCATGTTTCGTTGTGATACACGATTAAAATATACCATGTTTCATCTCCATACCTACTTACTTCATAAGGAATCACGAAAATGAACGCGAAATTGCCTATTTCGCTTATATTCGTTTAAATCTGAGCCAGAATTCCGTAGATTAATTGTATGTCGAATCCTTTACTTCTGTTTACGTTTTCCTTTTGCAAAATGTAACCAAAGCTAATTCGTTCGTGCAATTCGCAAGAGACCGCCGCCGCAAAAGATTTCCTCCAAACGAATACTGCCTTCAGAATACGAAGCGACAAGATGAAACGTCGAATCGGAAAAACTGCTTATTTTATTACAGCAGTGAGCTGTAAGGCGGATGGGATAGGCCCCGGGCGGGATTGGCACAACCCCAATTAGAGGTGAAACTCTCCCGCTCCGACACTTCTTATTATACTTTTTATAAACTACGTGTTCTCCGAATCTTCCGAAATGTTTATAAAGATTGCCCCCGATTGTGACGGCTTATTGAAATAAGTTTATCGCGCACTACATTTTTACGTTTATTTTTTCTCAGAAGTTATTTATTGGTATTATCTTGCCTTGCACAAACTGTAACTTTCGGACTTTATATTTCACGGCAATTATTCAATAAATTACTTGTTCAGCAGTAGAGGTTTTAAGCACTGTTGTGTCTTAGTCCTCAGAATCAACGACATTTGTAGGCAATCTTTAATCTTGTCGTAATTGATTACGGATATTCATTGGCCACAGTGGCACGGTACCATCATATAGATTTTATACTAAAACCTAGCTAGTAAACCAAATAATACCTTTATATGTTTTATTGCTTATAGTTCTCTATTTTTAAGTTTATTGTACAGTTTACCGAAGTGATTTTCTTATTTCAGTACGTAGGTAGTTGAGCACATATATCTATATATTTAACCATAAATCTACCCCGATAATCAATAGTACCACGTCTCCACGTAACGATACCTACTTCCAACCTATAAAATGATATTTGCAGATGTTTCTGTGGATGGAAGAGGGTCTCGTTAAAGGGCAAGTCGTGTTCGATCTCCGAATCGTATGTATCCGAAAACCCGAGGGCCGTGTCACCGTGACATCGATAAGACATTTCGAAAACCCTCATTTCTATACACTGAAAACAGTACTTAATATCTTGTATTTAAAATACGCTTTATTTACCAAATACCTTATATACAAAAGTTACGCTGTAATCAGTGAAGCAAATTATTTTAATTTATAAATATATATGTATACTACATAAGCTGCTCATTAGCAATTAGATATTGAAGGGCCGAAAACTACTTGCTTCTAACTGAATATCCATGTGAGTAGTACAAATTTGTATGACGTAATATGTATATTAGTTACAGGCACTTTTTTATCTGACTGAAGTAGCAAGCAGTCTACCTGATAGTAAGTGGTCACTGCCGCCCATGGACATCTGTAATAAACTTCATACAGAACATGGTTTCCATCAGAAGTCAATCACAGATGCGCTGCTACTCCCGAGGACTACGATGATCGCCTCATGTGAAAGTTTGCCGGGGCTACCATACCCTTCTATCGAAACTCAAGAAATGCTTCACGCTAGAAATAGGTGTGGCGGTGTTCCTCGGTCGAACTACACTGGTTCTACCACCTTGAAAATGGCACTTTTATCTCTTTGTTATCAGGGAGGCAAAAGCTTCATAATGAAAGACTGTACTATACTTACTGTTTTTCTTGTTGTACTTTAGAATTACATTCGAATTAAAGAAATAAATAACGAAAACTCATAATTAAAATAATTAGCTCTACGTGTATCTCTTTTTATTAATTTTTACTAAAAAATTAACTCAGCTTACAGTGTTACGTTATAAAGTATACACATGTAGATGTATCATCTCTAGTTACATAAAATAATGTCTCTTAGCAAACATTGTAAGTAACGTAATAATTCCAAGTTTAAAATATATCTCACCTTTGTCGACGTCTGCCAAGTCTTTTTATGTCAAAAAGTTCCGGATTTTCCTGCACGTTGTTCCTCAACTTAGGCTCGTCGGGAGTTTTAGGGGAGCATCTTATTTCATTAGGAGAGTGCATGTTGATACAGCTTGTATACTACATATATATTAGCTTATCTTTACGTAGTGGGCAGACCTGGCAAAAAGTACTAATATCTGGGTTTAAATAGAAAGCCTTTAGCCACGTTTCGAATGATCTTATGTTGCCCTAATTAGTATTTGTATGATATAAAAACAGATACAGCTCGTGGCCGATACTTGTGGCTCAGCGTGTAAGGTGACGTTTTGCCAAAATCCACTTTATATATAGTTTATTCATAATTTATAAATGTTCTTTTGTGACATCATCAGCCCAAGTCTCATGTCATCGCACACGAGTAGTACCTTTATTTTCGAGGGGGAAGCCTTCAAAAGGTACCCGACGCGGTGAGGGCAACGCCGGTTCATGTTGAATTTTTACTTCACTAAAACCCCCACGGTGTCCATCCTCAGCGTTGCGTGAGGGACACCGGGATCTCCATTGGAACACAACCGGAGTCCTCCGAGCGCGATGCTCCATTCGGGTTCATCGCAATGAGCATCTGTACTCACTGCGCCCCTGGTGTGGCCACACGCCGTCGTCCTACCCGGAGTCGCTTGGCTGCACGGTTCGAGCTCCACACTTACCGCAACCCCAGAACCCCTTTTAGTTGCCTCTTACGACAGGCAAGGGATACCGTAGCCCTATTCTGACACGAGTAGTACCTTTTTTTGTGACGGGGAGGAAACCTTTAAAAGGTACACCGAAGCCTTATCAGAGACTCCGGGTTATTTGGGATTTTTACCCACTAAAACCTCCTCGGTGGCCTTCCTGAGCGCTTGCAGGGGACCCCGGGATCTCCAATGGAACGCACCGGTGCCCCCTAGTGCGACAGCCCTCATGAGCTCGTCTCTTGGGCGACATATAGTTGTCCTCCTACACCTTCTGGTGTCTACGGCGACATGCAGCCCCACATACCACCGTCCTTCTTGGAGTTGCTGGCTGGGTGGCAGCGGGCGATCACCCACTCAAGCCGCCCACAACACCAGGAGCCAGATAATCACTGCTCACGATGTGTCTTATACGCAGGTCAAAGCAGGTTGAGATAATGTGTAACGTAGACTCTACTGCTATCTAAATCAGTGCCCTACATAGAACCACTACAAATTCTGGTTGTTGCTTAACCTACATATTATGCAATATCGGTATTATATAGTTCTGTACACGCTTCAGACAATTTACCCTCATATATTCTGACTCGTACAAGCTTAGAGCAAAGTTCGCGATATAAGCTTGAATATGCAAGCGACAGATGTTGCCGCCCGCACATAAATTACTATACACCGCCGCAATCTGGACTTGTTTTCATAATTAATCACGTTAGATTGAACCTACTTATTATGTTATCAATCACTGGAACACACATCTTCAGCGTGTGCACGAGAATGAAAGAATATTTCATCTACGCATAATAAAGGTAGCAAAACTCTTTACGATCCTAGCTAGATACTAGAATCATAAAGTTTGTCCATAAAACCGCCACTCCTATTTTGTGATGTAATGTACTCAGAGAGTTTAATCAAGTGGCAATTTCTTTTAAACGTACCTATAATACAAATAGTTTGTGTTGTCTTTGTCATGATCATTTTGCTTTGAAAAGTCGGGACTCGAAATTGGCTCCGGATTCACCTTTCGTTTATTAGACTAAACTGATTTCATTCGATCATGGGGATATTGTTCCACTGTAGTTTGTTCCATTTATTTGAACAAGATTTTGACGCGATTTACCTGTAGCTACTGAAAATGTACAGATTAAATGATAGAGTTTATATGCGTCCCTGGATCAGAGTTTCATCAGTGCTCGACTAATAGGTGTCACTGTTATCAGAGTCACAAGGTAGAACCAGTGTAGTTTGACCGGAGATGAAAGGATAATAAGTAGACCTGGACGCCAGTGTTCACTTATCATCCTTTCTCTCCTCTCAGGTCAAGCAGGATAAAAGAAATTGTCACATTCTGGTTTAACACTAGAAGTGCGGGCGTCCCAAATTTGACTTAGATGTTCTTCCTGCTCTAGTTAATATTTCATTATGCGTATAATCGGGAGTTGTATGACTTTTCATGAAATATGAATATATTTTGTTCACGGGACTTCAACCACGTAAAGGCAATATACATGTTTTTACCTAAAACATCCGCGCTTCTCCTTCTTCGGAGTGTCAAAATGTCCCGCGCTTCTAGTATTAAAACGTATAAGGAGGTTTCCAAGGCTTAGTTCTACGTGGTATTCAGATTTATGAGAGATTCAGATATTTTACCCCAGCTTTAGCAACTCACTAGTTGTAGGTTTTCTCTATTTAGATTCGTGTATTGTGTATTCGAGTATTGTGTTTACATGACCGATTCAGTAACATTAATAGATATATATCAAAAATATCAAAAGATGTTAATTTAAGCATGCTAAATAATTTGACAAAATTTATCAGTATAATATTGTATAGCAATCTTATTTTTAATTCTTTACGTCTTTATTACCCACATGTCAAGCAGACTTTTAATAAAAAACATTTTAGCTCCATTTAATCATGCACCGAAAGCAGTTATTGTGGGCTGGTGCAAAAATGGTTTAAAGTTTTCCCGCTTCGATTTAATAGGAACTACAGTGAGGTGGAAAATTTGAATTTTTCAGCCGTTACCTGCGCCTATAAATTACGTGTAAAGACGCCCTAAGCTCTGCAGACGCGCGTACTCGAACATTTTAAAATTTAAATTACAACTCCCTACGAGAGGGAACATAATATTATGTAGATAATTGCACGTCCGTGTATCATGATTTATAATAAAGAGAATATATGAACTGTCTCACGCCCTGTAAGAACTTTCGCGATGAAAATTTACATCCTATTGTCTCTGCTTTGTTCTCACTACATCTCGATGTAGGCTGTAGGTAGATATGCTCAGATGTCTATTAATATTGTAAATGTATATATGCACGACTTTCAAACGTATGAAACTTTGAAAATATATATTTTTAATGTCTTTAAGCCAACTTTTACCCACTCATGACGGTCGCGTTTGTCTGAGGCCTTTAAATAATAATAAAGTATAATAATAATAATTAGTAATTAGGAATACGGTAAACGCTTAACAATAATATAACATCCAACAACGTCCAATATAAGTATAAAATCATATAATAATTTATTATTATCATTACTTGTCCACACCTTTCATTTTGTTCTTCTCATCTTTGGTAGATAGAAATTACTATATGACAAAATAATAATAAATGGGTTTACCATTTGATCAATTTCTGAAATTTACTTTATTTATTTGTTGATACAATGATTTTTGTGGTATTTTATTTTTGTTTATACTTAGTTCCAAAAATGTAAGGACAAAATAATTCGAATGTAGGAACAATAATATCCAGGCAAAGTCGATAAACATTATTAAAAAAATTAAGAAAATTAATTATTAAAGAGTAAAGTTTCATAGTTTTATTAGCCACGTTCATGAATAGTTTTTTATTTTATTTTTATGTATTATTAAATTTGTTTTATATACTATTCAGACTTAAAAAATAAGCCTACTGAAGTTACTTCCAACCACTACATTAAATTAATTATAATAATTACTTAATGATGCAAGCGTAATAACGACTTTACCATATCTATGAACAGAAAATACAGTGTTTCTGTATATTAACTCTACAACTCAAATGTAGAGATTAGATTAGTAGAGAGAGATATGTATTACACAAAGAGCTTTGATATAACGCTTCTGTTAAAATATTATAAAATCAGAGACTTCTAAATCAATTAAATTTTTAAGTATTTTTTGGAGGAAATAAGTCTACTGTAATTATAATTTTCGGAACCACCATCTATGCCAACGCCATCTGTTGATCAGGTACTACTTTAAAATTCCGGTTAAGTGGCGACACCTAACGACGTTAAAGAACACTCAGACATGATAAAGGTTGTCTACCGAAACCAGCGTAGAACGCTCTATATGCCCATTCAGTTGTACTCATTTTAGTTATAGAAACTGACACCAGGTGGCTTTCAGACACTCGCATTCATAATATGACAGAATGGGATACCTACTTAGTAAATTACATACTTAATGTAACTTTTTTCATAACTTAGTCGTATTTACAAACTAAAGATTTCCAAACATAGTTCTGTGTTATAGTAGTACTTCAAAGCGCTAGCAATTGCGTAGAGCAAGAGAAATTGTCAATAACAGCCAGATGAGATGATCATTACCTATAGATTTTTGCAACAGATATATTTTGGATAGCGGGTTCTTAATTATTCTTATTAATTCGACAATTTGAATTTGAAAATGAAATTTATTTTGTTATTATTTTAACATAAAATGGAAATAAAACTATCGTACGGAAAAAAGTTAAAAGGCACCTTTACTCTACACCTATAGAGCCCTATCTAGAACTAGCAGTGATTCTTTAATCACTAGTAGTAATCATTGAAGAATCAATAAAACAATTAGTTAAGCGTAACAATTAGTTAAATATTAATTATTTCACCTACTTACTATAATATTTTTTTATCTGTATATTATTTTTTTTAAACCAGAGACCAGTAATATAGAGCATGAAAATGTCTTGCATAAACGGTTTTAGTATAAACAACGGAAATTACATTTATTATTATATTGATATACAACAGAAAGCGACGAAAGTAAAGACATTACACCGGAGACGGATGTATAAATATCCTTTGAAAAATAACTCATGAACGATATGGGCTCATTCATGAGCTATAAAAGGAGAAATGTGCTGATTTTGCCATCACTGTTGATGTTTCGTAGTAGTCACAAGTCGTAAAATATTTATTTCATGTACGAAAATGAGAATAAAATGATGGGTATTACATAAACGGACCATCTGAATGGCAATGATTGGCACCTATTCGACGGTGCCTAATTTTTGTTTGAATTTAATCAAAAATTAAAAAAAAACTATACCTCTGGTATTAAGCCGTGGTACCATGGAACGAAATGCAAGGGAATAGGGAATAAAGATTATTAAAACAGAATTTCACGCCATGTGCGAGGAGCATTTAGGGCCGTTAGGTACAAGATAGAATATGAATAAATGTAGCTTTTTATATTTAATTTATTGTCTATTTCCTACATAGAACATCTTTAGATACTTGTACATATAATTATAACATTTCTTTATTCATATTTTCCAATTTATAAACATAATAAAACATTGTAAGTACTAAAATAACATTCCCCTCACGGGATTATAAGTAGGTGCATATGACGCAAATAATGAATTGACGAATAGTCTCAACCCAGTTCGTATTATTATATAGGTCATATCAGTCCCGTTCATATGTCAATTTATTATTAGTTCCGTTATATTAGGTAACGGCTAAAACGGTATACTCGATGTAGTGGAAAATTGAGTTGAGTAAAAAGATAGCTTTTCATAAAATATATAAGTCAATTACTTAGCTGACTAATCGGTAAATGGTATTTTTAAACAAAATACTTGTAATTGGACAGCTTTTCACTATTTTATATTGTATTTTCTACAATACATTTGCATAATTTGAGTCAGTTTATTTACCATTATTAAATTAGCGTGTCTTTGCAGATTATAAATAATAAAAAATACAATCTTATAATTAAATACAATAAACGTTTTACAGGCCTATATTTTTACCGAAAAACAGACCAGTCTAGTCTTATTGAGCCATGCCACTAAACTGTATCGACTATTTATGAGTCGTTCATAAAAGATATAAGGATGAATGAGATGTTGAATTCAGTGTTAGTGAAAGAGAATCGCAAATGTAAACAGTTACGTACAGGGAAACTCTGAATCAGTAAGAGTGACTGCGCAGTAGGGCGGGCGGGCGCGCGCATCGGCAAGCGACACTGCAAACCCTCCTTTCGCCCTCGACGCTCGCTTCGTCCCTTCTTACCCTTTACCGTATTTGTTTTGACTTCAGTTTCTCCCGCCTGAAGCAGCGACGCCTTCTACATCAACTGTAGATCACGTAAGTTATGTACTCATATTAATGTAGATAATCGTCTCTAAAGGTTAAGGTTAACTTCCATAAACAGACCTCTATGTAAATACTTGTAGAAATATGAATTATGATGAACGTGATATGAATCGTAATGTCTACGTTACGTAACTATATGTATGTCGATACTAATAACACCGAATGTTGTGGGACAAAGTTAAAGGATTACGTACTTACGAAGAAATAAGGTCATTAGCTTCTAGTTTGGTCGATTCGGCGCAAACTCCGTATAACTTGGGTAGGTACTAATAATATACGCGTAACCTGGTCCAAATCCATAAACGACTATGTATATAAGTCGTTTATGATAATTTTCAAGCAACTTTTTTATTTCTCTTTATATACATGACGCAATTACTTTCTATAAGTTTAGCTCGATAGTTTGACCTAACGTTTGAGAATGGCGTAAGTCATGACCTAGAAAAATAACAAATGTAGGTATAGTTACGCTCACAAGTCAGGCATGACCCAAAACCCATTTTCAGCTGAATAATTTCAGCACAATAGTGTCGTTGTGTTCCATTGGAAGTAAACATGTATTTTTAAATAACACAAGACATTTTTTAATCAAAATAACACAACAGCTGACTTCCATCGTCAAGGTTGGGTATTTATACTAAAAAAAGTAAATCATATGCTTCGATATTATAGTGACATTGAATAAATAGTATATTTCTATTGCATTCTATATAAAATTATTAACATGCTCTACTCTCCAGAGATAGTTAATAGGTTCACGTTATGAAGAGTTTATATTTAGCTATGTTACAGCCGCGTCAGAATCAATATTAGGTACCCCATAATTGACACGATGGTAAGACTTAATTAGTTATCTCACTTTATTAACTTTAATTATGAGTAATATAATAAGCACTGTAATATAATAAGCTACACAGGTCCCTGTATGTTATTTTACTCTTTGTACACAGGTATATGAAGTTCAATGCAGTATTTAGTTACCTTCAATATAATAATAAATTATAATATTATTTAAAAATTTCCTGTTACAAAATATGTATTATTAAATAATTATAGTACTATGCTGGTACTATACGGAATAATCAGTTCGAATTATTAGCTTACGTTATAAAATAGATATGTATGCCTTTATATGTATTTTCTTTGTGTTTTTTGTGTTATGCGCTAGGATTAAAGTATATGATACATAATTATTTTTTAATACATTCACACAGTAATTTCACCATTATACTTAGAGCATAAAAGTTATGTACGAATATTTTAATAAACGCTATGATCTGTGTACGGCTATATTTCTATTCCTATATCTAACTGTCACAGACTGCAGTGCAGCGTGGACGTGCGCGGAGTGAAAATTTGTGTTTTCGTGTTCGCTGTAAAAATATATTTACTTCGTGTTTATAATTGCATTTAAATAAACGGTGCATTTTCAATTTTTCATTTAATAATCAAATCTACGTTTATCAAATCTACGTTTGTGGGACGCCTATTTCATTCAAGTAAGAAACACAAAAACGATTAATTATTTATTTGATAAAAAAAATTTGGAACGCATGATCCATATTTTAACAATTAATTAATATTAGTAAAAGTATTTTAAAATAAATATTGAACAATCAAATATTTAGTTAAAAGTGATACTTACCTGTTATAAATACTATATACAAGTAGTTGTAATACTACATACATAATATATAAATTGATTCTGTGTTGATACTTAGGTATACCTAAATGAAAACAATTAGGTGAATGTTTTATCATATTCCTTACAACACGTTTTATTTGATTACTTTATTAAATAAAAAAGACATAAAAGACATTTTAAACTTTACGTAGTGTACATTATTTTCTACTTAATAGTATAGAAAGGCAATGAAACGCTATACGGAATAAAAATTAGTCAAAATTTTATAAAAACTAATATTACTTGTATGTGTTTAAGCCAAGTATATAGTTATGTCTTTTGACTTATAGTATATATCTGAACAAAAACAAAAAAAAAATTAAAAGAAAAGGTGTTTTATGACTATGTATGACATTGTGACGCTTCCCGTTTTTCGTTAAACACTGCTCATTGCGTATCCGAGTGTCGTAACTAGGTCAAAGAAGATCACCCGCCCACTACGGCTAGGTCATCGTGCTACATGTATAAAAAGTATATTAATTCCATGTTAGCATATGGTTTACTACATAAAGTTACCTGATTTTATTTTTCAAAATTATAATTATCTGTTCCTGTTTTAAAATTAATAATTCTATAGGTTGAAACAGTAATAAAAATCGTCAATTTAAATAATTTGGCTTAAGATCCTAATAATTAATAATTTTATATTGCTTACATGTACTTGACTATATTATGAAAAAAATATATAGTGGCATTATGATTATATCATAGAATAACGTACTTATGAACCATTACATCAGCTATTAGAACGTAATTACGTAATTAGTTCTTCAACAATTTGACCTTACTATGGAATCGACTTCCCTTGAATCCTCGTTGGACAATTATGGAGACTTTCGCATCAATGTCTTTTACAATGTTATGAATGACTCGCTCGCGTTTAATTACTTTACTCACTTCATTTTTCTATCTGAAATTCTGAGATATTACTTATAGCCTGACAGCAGATAATGCATTTTATAATTATGTATACATATATTACGTTATAATTCCAATCGGAGTTATTCGGAGGTTACGATATAATTTTTTCTATAGTATTAAATCTTCATTTATAATTACCATCGATAGAATATTATTGTTTGTAGTGTAGAAATTGAAATGATGTAGAATCCTAATAAGTACTTAGTCAATGGAAGTGCTGTACCTCGTAGTACAAGTTACAAAATATTTGCTTCACATCAAAACAAAAAGATATGAAAATTGTTAAATATCTACTCTAAGATGCGTTGTTTTATTATCTGTTACTTATTTATAGTTTAGCCTTAAAATATTTTAACTATTTATATGTAAAATAAGCTACTTATACAGCTGGTTGTCCCACGTACCTGTGCATGAAACACATACATAAATTAAAGAAAGACAGCGTAACATATTGTGAAACTGTCTTTCTAGTGTGCGCCGTCGTGATAATGTCAAAGCAGCCTTTACTTATCATCATTTCGAAAACGTAACAGTAAACAACCTCGCAACTTGTAACGTAATCTTCAATGTTTACCGTGACATCGACTTACACGTTAGACGTCACAAAAAATATGACGAAATTTGTTTTTAACTCATTCAATCCTGATTACGAAAACCGTTCGCGTGACCGCGCACGTTTGCCTCTTTGTTTATGCCCTATTCTTAAATTGTAACCTAATAACCTAGTTGGTTGCGAAGTAAGACATCCTATTGCTCTAAGTAAATTCCTCTCGTTCATGATTTAAGAGATCTCTCCAATCGGCCTCAGTTACACATGCCGCTGTTCCAAATTTGAAACAACACGATTGCATAAAAACCTTTTTAAAATCAGTTTAACATTTCTATGGATAAGTCGTAGGTCAATAGACAATCAGATATAAGAACAAATATGAACTTAAATAAGTTTTTTCTACCCAGTACCTACTTACTGCTTGTCGTTTATATCTCACGACGTTACAGGGGGCTCTCAGCCCTCCCTACTCTACCCAGAACTAGAGATTTTCTACAACATGCTTAGCATATCAAGAAATAGAATATCGCAAATATTTCAATGTTCATTGAAATCATTTTTCTATGTCTTCTAAACAGGATTTTCCTTAAATTCGTTGTGTCAAATATATACTATGTACCAATACTAAATATTGAGTTGAGAATACATGTAAATTTGTGGATTTTAGTCAAATGCGAACACATGCAGAGACTCAAATTTCGAAAAATCAGAATAATTGACACAACAGCTAGTTCTATTATTTAGTTCTTTTTAAATTACAGGATTTATCAAATGATAGCAATATGCAGGTCACGGTCGACCAGTATCGCATGCGCTCGCGCCGAATACAATGTTTTAAATTGATAGCTTTATTGGCATAGATTCAATCACATATACAGCCATAACTATTGGTGTAAATTTAACATTTAATAAAAACAAGTGATCGAAAAGTGATATAAATTCGACTACAATCATTATAAAAATAACGAGGGAAATATATCCATTTGCATATTTCATTTTTTTAACTTTACGGCTAGTCAATAATAGATATGATACAAAAAGAAAAAGGTGGTACTGTTATGACTGCCTATTTATATGTAAATGTTCGTAGCATTTTATTTTGCAATAAATATGCAATGTTATATAATATATCTACTTCTCTATCTGCTAAATAAAGTAAAACTAAATTCTGAGTCTGTCTGTGATCTCAAAAATATAAATAGAGGTATTTCATTTATGGCGTAACCGGAAATAACAGAAATTAATAGGTAGCTAAATCGATTCGAAAGAAGACCAACATTCGATTTAACCTTTATTTTATTTTTTCTTGAGTTACGCTACGCTGAATTAAATTGTCGCGAAGTGAAACATAAAAAAACCGTTAACAATCATCCGTCATGCTCATGCCCCTGGAAACCCAAGCCTTGGAGCCTCATGGCGAAACGTGCTTTACTGGAAACGGGTTTTCACTATGATAATAAGATTAGATATCATATAGTACCCGTAGTACGAGTTGATTATGTTTTCTTTAAAAAATCACTGTTCTTTTCTTTCTTCATATATTGCAACGTATATTGCGCGCTCACGTTTTTACTTACGTTTTATCACTTTTATCTGATTGAAGTAGCAAATGTCACTGTAGCCCGTGGACGTCTGTAAGCAACTTCATATAGGTAGATATCATAGGCTCTATCTAAAGTTAATCACAGATGCGTTGCTACCCCCTAGGGCTAAGATGGTCGCCTCATATAAAAGTGTTCCGGCAACCACACCCTTCCATCGAAACGCAAGGAATGCTTCACGCTAGAAATATGTGTGGCAGTGTTACCTCTCTGTTCGAATAACACTGATTCTACTACCTAGTACTTGCAGCGTACCTATATTGCAATGATGACCGAAAACATAAACAATGCCTGTTTCAAGGAAACATAATAAACAGGTACTAAGGTTACAGTAGGTACTGTAACTGTAAATGACGAGATGTGCAGACCTATTTTCACTAAAGGTACGAGTTTGAATTCGCGGCGTGAACGAATGGATGTTTAGGTCTGCATAATGTGTCAACAACGTTTTGTAAAGAGGTAGATTCCTGTTAACCAAAATGGCCTTGCGTTATTCAACACGAGTTTCCGCTTACGTACATCCCATGCACGGTGTTTTCAACTATAATAGATGGGTATACCGTGCACCGGTTTCAACTTCTTCCAGATACCACTTTTGAATGTAATGTTTATTTCATCAGTTAAAACAAAGATTCGTGTTCTTTGGAGATACGTAAGTTCCCTAGAGCCCCTAGACCATAATGCAATAAGCATACTGCTGCGTTCAAGGACTTAGTATTGAGATAGCGCTTTGTTCCGGCACGAGCTAGTAAGATTGATGCAATCTCAGACAGCAGACAAGAAATGTAATTTAGAGCCTCACGAGCATTATATAAAAACCTAATACTAAACTACTATTTCATGCAATTCAGAACATAAGTCTGGACTAATCAAAATGAATTTACAGTGATTGACATTATGAAACATTAGACGGTTATACAACTGCCATATTCGGCGATGATGTAATTGATCGTAGATTTAGATCTTTTTCGTAATAATTTAATTATGCTATAAAAGAATATTATTAAATTATAGTCTATTTGTATTAGGAACATCTTCGATCTTAGAAAGATTAAGGCGGTGTCCCCAGTAGGCAAACTGTTAGCGACCAACAGAATGAGCGGCAAATTTGTGGCGAACTGAAATTAGAGTTGAAAACTCAGATCAATGTTTGTGCATCGCAAGCTGTTATGAGTGAGCCGCTTATTTAGGTTGACTGACTGAATTTTCACTTTACTATTGTGGTGTGGCACCAAGAGAGTGGTTGTGTTGGTCATGACAGATATTTTTGTAGTAAATGGTATCTTAGAAGAACATAAAGACGATAGAAAGAAGCACTGGCTTCCGGCAGATAGCTTCTTTCCAACTAACCGCATGAACAGATTGCGGTAAACAGACGCACTACGTCCGGCGAACAACCACATCGCCGCCGCCGACTGTAGTCGGTTTTGCTGTGAGTTTGCTATTAACTGAGTTAGTGGGCGCACGTAACGCTGCAAACTGCGTACAGTGAACACAAACTAGCAAACTTTGGACACTTCATTTCAATATGGAAGGGCGTACTAAACCGATACATCGCAAAATCCGTCGACCGCTAACAGTTTACTGGGGACACAGCCTAAAAATGCTTAGCCATATACACCCACAATATTGATTAAGGTGAAAACAAAAACTAATTTAATCCTATTATGATAAACAGAATGACGTCACCAGCAATCAACAAATCGCCAGAAAACCAGAAGGCTGAGAAAAAGTCTCCAACGCACTCAGCAGAGAATGCGGAACGTCCGCCGTCGCGCGCAGAATCCCCCGCTTCCACCAGCGCGGCGCCGGAGTCAGCAGACCATTTTAGCTGGATGAGAATCTTCAAGTTGGCAGATCTCATGATGAAGCAAGGATGTTAAATATTCACGCAAACGCTGACATAATGCACACATATTTAACGTTTTTTCTCTTAGTCATGCCAATAATGGCATCGACAATAATTGTTAACAATGAATTCTCGTTATCTTAGCTGACGATAGCTGTTTATCTTAAAACGAAAAATTAGCAATAAATGACAACAATAATAGTCTAGAATAGAATGTTAACGATTGTGACAATAGGTTCCACCCATAACAGTAACTAGCGTAGCATAATATTTTCTTTATTCAAATCAGTCATATTATAAGTATTAAATTATTTATGTACCTATTGTTAATGTATGTCAATTTATATCGTTGAACGGTTAAATATGTTTATTTCTAATAAAAATAGTAGATATCTAGTGTAAATGAAAAGAAATTAGTTCACGGATTATTTCATAACAAAAGACTTTATTCCTTTAGCAAATGAATAGCAATGATACACATCAGTATATTTTGTGGACCAATAATTTTATCGTTTATCGTTTACATGAAGATTTGTGACTTATTTATATTTTATTGCTTTGATTCGGGCATATCAAATGTAATACATGTTATTTGTATGTTATATTATATAAAATTGTAACATTTTAATTAACAAGCATCAAGTGTCTACTGAGGACCGGATTATGGGAAGAGCATCCGAGGCTACAGCTCAGTTTTTTCCAAATGAGAGGTCCTCACACTAGACTTCGAAAAAAATCTTCCAATTTTTACCTTTAATATTTTTTTCGGTGTGTATGGGTACCTACAGAAAAACATCAACGAATTTTGGCGAAAATGCTTGCCACGTTTCGTTTATGAACACTGAAATTTCAGAAGCTATTTGGGGTCGCAATAAATTATTAATTGAAAATCTCGACTAAAAAAATTGTTCGATTAATTTGGAAAACTATTTGAGGGGGGTGATGGCTCTACTCCTTTATTGCTCCGAGGCCTCCAGACCTCTAACTTCGGCCGTGGATCTACTCCACGCATAGTAGATATTTCCTGTTGTGCTGTTGGGGCCTTGAACACGTAATCATCATTTACATGTTGCCCAACCAGGAATTGAACCATTAACCCAGTTTAATATGAGGTAGATATATATAAACAAAGAGATATAAAAGATACTCTTTGTTTATATATAACTTGAGATACCAAAAGCAACTGAAAAAAAATTGTATGCATACCAAAGCATACTATTGAAATTATAAAATTTCCAGACACCCAGATGCAGTTACAATACAAGAAAGATATTTGACAATGACTATATGTAACAGTACATGCAATGTCCTATCAAATCGAAAAAGATATCTCGCCTTTCCGGGTTATTAAGTACTCTAATCACGTGCCATACCTAATACATTATCAGAGTGCAGATACTAAACGTGTCTCTTCATAATTGTAATGGGTACTTAAATATACCTATGTTTAATTAAGGGAATATTAATAAATAATAAATTATGAATTACAAAAATGATTTTATTTCAAGTACCCTTTAACCTGTTACAGTAAATGAAATGAAAAAAAACTTAATTATGCTATATCACTACATAGTATAAAACAAAGTAGCTTCGCGCTAACTGTCCCTATGTGTCCTTAGATCTTTAAAACTATGGTTCGGATTTTAATGCAGTGTTTTTTTGAATAGATAGAGTGATTCAAGAGAAAGTTTTTTATGTATAATACATGCTTAATATAGTGGAGCAACACTGATAATTTTAGATTTTGGAAGTTCGACTGATCAACTAATTTTTAATAATTATTGTCTGTATTTCTATTAGTTTATACAAGGAAATCTATGAAATCATAAAAACATTGTTAAGAACTTGTAAATCCTTATTAACTCTTCAGTAAAATATTTTTTTATGTATTCATACAGTCGGTATATACAATCAATACCGCTATTGAAAATGTACTTGTAAACATACATAATTATGTATTTTTCGCATAATTTATGATTTTAGACTAGTATTATCGCGGAATTGATACATTATAATACTTAACGCTACCGCAGGCCGTGACCACGATCCATGCAACTGGGTCGAAATATCGGCAAAAAGAATTCTTTAAGAATTCATAAACCGCATATCGTGAGTACCCGTTAAGTATTATAATTTCGCAAAATTGTTTAAATATATTGAGGTAATATTCGTTTATATGTGAAACAGCTGAGAAAGTATGTGAAATGATGGAATTAACTGTAATATTCTGTATATATATAAAATCTATGCATATTGTTAACCTTATCAAGAACTATTAAGTGAGGGTTAATGGTAGTAAATAAAAACACACTTATGTAATATTTTTTTAATAGTATTGGTAGGTAGGAGGTACATAACACGCAGGAGTCTGGGTTGGTTTTGGATAAAGGGAAGTAAAGATACAATACTATTTGCAATATGTACAAAATATACAATTATCTCTATATCCTAGCATTTTAAACTTATAATAGAAATATGATCACAATATTTTTTATATTCTTACGCTCCGCTTTAACTTAAGTCAAATATGAACGGGCGGCGTCCGGACGCGGCTGCTGTGATATTACAGTCTAGCGCCTCACTTTCACTTTTGCTGCACACTTGAGATCAAATGTTAATTTTACATATATTTAACTCTATCAACTCGCACACGGCAGCAGCCGCCACCGCAGGCCGTCCGCCGCACAGTGCCCACGCGCGCGCCACGTCACCCCGCGCCGCGCCACGCCACGCAGCGCTGCGTCACGTCACGCCTCGTTACGCCGCGCTGCGCCACGCCACGCCGCGCCGCGCCACGCCACGCCACGCCACGCCACGCCACGCAGCGCCGCACGACTTCGTGCCACGCTGCGAGACACCGCGCCGAGCCGCCGCAGCGTGACACGAGCCTCCGACTTCGCAGCGCCCTCACTCAATTATTACTATGTTTGAAGGCACTTCGAAGTGGGAACATGATTGATCCACTCTTCAAAACTTCCCGTTTTGAATCGGTATACAAACAAAACTATATTATACTTCTCACATTATTACAGCATTATACCTATTAAGTCTGCATTAACTTACTGAATTAAAACCCTTTTATGAAAAAGAAAACATAATGATCATGGTCTGGAGCATGGATAACTTTATGAAAATATTAAATATTAGTAATTGACACTTGACATAGTATTTTAAAAGTGTAGATGCGATTATTTATTAGGCAAACATTTATTAAAATTGTCGTGTTCTCAATATGCTAAAAAATAATCACATTCCAGTGAATAAATAAAGATGAGTAAATACCAATTTGACCGCAATAAATACCTTTTTATAATTCTCATGTGTTGCTTATCTCATAATTTTTTCTCAATATCAATTCTAAATACTGTATCGCTATGTATTATGAAGACTTATTTACATGAGTTCCTTCACAAGGAATTCAAATAAGAATAAGTGTACATATGGGTATCAGTTTTACTAATAAAATTATGTTTTAAAATTAATGGACGAAGTGACGAGTTCGTTAGTGTTCCTCCTAGCTAAGTCGAGAACTGTTTGCGACGGAAACATGACAAACCATACATCATTTATACAACTATACATTTAATCTTAAAAAGAATTTACATAATAATATTACCTGTGCTGTTATTTTCTATATCGTACATATAAAATTACAATACATAAAATATTTTGTACTTTGTTTTGAGTACGACGGGGTGGTCGCACCTTTATCTAACTATACAATGCGAGATGCCGATGAATCAAAAGTTAACATTCGAGAGGGATGGCCTAACGTAACACGGTTCAAGCTTACATCGATTCGCAGCAAGACATCGATGCAGACGATTGAAATTTATGAGAAGTACAATATTGTTAGTTCATGCATTCGGTATTAGTGAAAAAGAACAATAATCTTGCAGTAATTTAAAGAAGTAATGGCATGTAGTGGTCACTGTGGAAGGGTTGGCGAAACAAAAACAAAAAAAATACAAAAGCAATAGCAGTTAATGAAGGTGGTGATCAAGAAAGAATGTGTTGAACGGCGACGCCGCTCGAGCACAACGTCAGACAAGTAAACATACGAAACAGCACGAGGTGGGTGCCGCGTGGAATGAGAGTAACTTCGTCGAGACAGGAGCCGGTGCGCAACGGCGATTGTCGCGTCACTTTACAAACACAATACGAGATGATAATCTACATGATATGAATAACATCCTACTGTTCAAATATTTTACACAACTTCCCATACGTTACGAAACGGGTCGCATGCGTGATGGTACATCGTGATTTGGCGCCATCACACAGGCGAGAACATTTCGCTATCTAAAACACGCTGCAACATATCGACATTTTTTAACGGGCAGGCTACGTTAAATAGAAAAAATACAAAAATTCTGCAATAGATTGACTAACGCCACTATTATTGCTGAATTTTAATTAGTATTTGTACAATTTATTTCGACAATACATAACTAAAAATCAAATAACTAATCTAGAAACCAATAAGTTCAGTAAAAGTTTGCTAAGTTATTGTTTAATGATTGACTCGTATTATTCACATCAATTGTTATTGACATCAAGTACTTGCGTCAGCATTTCGCTAAAGCGACGCCACACGCGACGTTGTAGACACGAACACTGCTCTCTATACTCATAAGACTACCTATAGCCTACGTTAAAAAGTCAGAATCACAGTTCAGGTATTTTCCGTGCATTTTTTTTACTTATCTTTTTATTCTTCTATCGCTTTTTTACAAAAAAAAACAGTAATCATTCGACCCAGTAATACGAGTTTCCATTACCTACCGTAATGACATTATCGAATAAATCAAACTTTAGTATGAATAGATTCGGTATTTACAACATTTAAATTACTTTAGACCTAGAGGCTTAAAACAAAATAACAATTTACACTAACAATAAAAAAATGCTCGATAGATCGCCATTCATCTAATCGGAACCCAAAGTTAAATATATTTCTTCGATTGACTTTTCATCTCATACTTTTATAAATTTTAAACTCCGAATAAGGTCGAGCCCAGTCGACCATAACAAAAGTATTTTACAAGCTATTCATTACAACTAAAACTTAAATAAGTGACGGCGGCTTACTTAGCTACGTGAGACTTTATACAACCGCGCAGTGCGCCCTATCAGTTACAATAAATACGCTAACGTTACTCTACTACAACGAGCTTCACTTCTAGAGGTATTCCATAGCGATTCCCGTCCGACCGACCGACCGTCCGGCCGCACTCCTCAGTCTCGTCCGACATCGAGGGTTTCCCACGGCGACGTCTCGCCAGGTCGACGCGTAAGATAAAAAAGGAAATTATAAATGAAGTTTCACAACCTGGCCGTATTTACAACGCGTTACTAAAATAATCGGTTTAAAATTTCCAAGCCGAGTATAGTTTGGTCGCGCACTGTCCGCCTCACGCGGTGGCCGTAGCGATGATGATCAGCAGGTGCGCGATGTTTGTGACGCGATGCATGAGGTCGGGAGCGATGCGCGTCAGGTTCTCGTTCGCGAAGTCGCACGACGGGAAGATGTGCACCGTGTACATTGACTGTGGGGAAACGACATTTATTTGGTAACAGTTTTTTTTGTACTCCAACTATAAATAATAATCTATATTAATTCCTAAAAATTGAAACTGGTCTAGATAAGCTAGATGAACTCATCAGTAGGATATGAAATACAAACTCATTAGAAAATCTCTATTTTTTTGAAGGATGACAACGGTCGTATGTAGCAATTTACTACTACTACGATTACATTTATATAATATACAACTGTAATACTAATACACATTTATTATATTTATTAAATATACTACAATAATGACTATGGCGTAATTAATGAATTATTTTAACATAGATTCAAACAAACTTCAACTGAGTAAGCGACCAATAGATGGAAAAATGTAAATACTAGAAGTATTGCACCATATTACAAATAAGCTCAATGTCGGTTCCGCTATTAAAATTGGCCATAAACAGTAATGATGACGATCGCTACAATTGTAAAATATGAAAACTGCCTATAAAGGTATAAACTTTAAAAATAACCCTCGGATACTTATCTTTGTACATAAACGAACAGTATACATATAGTACGTGGAGATCGTTCGGTGACAATGACGTAATCAACGCGAAGAACTTTTCACTTCAAAGCATAGGTTATAATTATACAACAAAGCGCAAGCATACCTGCTGGTGTCCGGGCGTGGGCGCCACGTTGACGATGCCGGCGGCCTGCTTGCGCTGCAGGTAGGTGATGAAGCCGGCCGTCAGGTTGGTGGACTGCTGCAGCACGTCCATGTGGTCGCGGCCGCACGGCAGCGCCAACAGCATGCAGTGTTCCACGTCCATCTGTGTCAAACGATACGATATGTTAAAAAATGCATCTACACAACTAGGTTTCTTCTGTGACTACTAAGTTTCTTGTACAGTAAAGTTCTATCGAGACGAGTATTTAACCTAAAAAGAAGAATGCTTTTGTCCTAGGGCATCTTAACTGACAATTAAGCATTAAATTTATAATTAATGCAATTTTCAAAATACAGGTATTGTATGTGTGTCTATGTAGAATATTATAAAACGATATGAACGAAGTTTATAAAAATCCCACTTTGCAATAATTCTCTCAAAAGCCATTTCAATTCAGTTGGAATTATAAATAAGATCTTAAACAAAACACATTTAGTGAAATGCATTTTACTTTTACATTTTTATAAAGGTACGAGACGGTGGTCGCTTATCAAGCCTTAAAAATTATAATAATATTTTTTTTTTACTAAAAAACACGTTTTCTTCAAGGTCAAACCCGCAATTTAACTCTCCAAAATAACAAAAGCGATATTTAATATTACCTTCATCTTCCTGTGCACCTGGTCGAGCTGCGTCTGTTCGAGTCGCATGCGTTGCGCGATGCGCAGCAGCGAGGCGGCCGTGCCGTCCGCGTTGCGGGACAGCGCGTCCGCCGCCACGCCCGGGTTGCCGCCCACGAAGTGCATCTGCACGGCGGCCGAGTCGTTCTTCAGCGCTAGCAGGCCTTGCCACATCACCGGGTACCGCTGTAAATTTTTACGATTAGTTTCTCGTTTCTCGATTAGACTCATTCAAAAATGTGTAAACATACTGTAAGTTGGATCTGAACACGTTTCGCTGTAAATCAGTCTATAACTCGTAAAATCATTCTGAAAGGATTTTATTACATTACAATTATTCTCTGATAATAATATTCTGATAAAGAAAAATCATAATATACATATCTAAATAACACATACTCCAGTAAACTAAAATAAAGAATATCATTGAAACATTTTTTATATGGGTATAAAATGCGTTAAATTAGATTTAGACATGATATTAACAAATCAGATTAATGTAAGTTTAGACTATACCCGCTCACTGCAATGTATACAAGGCGGCCATCCGCCACAGTATCAACGCATCTATGATTGACTTTAAGAGTTTAGATAGAACACTTTTTTTTTTACTGCAGATGTCAATGGGGCACTTACGACTTACCGTCTGGTGGACTTCATTAATACCGCAGGTTATGTCATATGTCTGATTTTGGTATATAATAAACAGGTTTTGTATATTATTGTATAACTCACCCGTAGAAGCATCTGCAGCGAGTCGGCCTCGCGCGGCACCTGCGACGCGTGCGGCGGGCCGAGCGCGCCGGGCGGCGGCAGCGACGACGCCGGCCGATACGTGCTGTAGCCGGGCGGCGGGGACCTTCCGCAACCCACCGCGTACACTGCGCACACCACACGGAACACATTATACTCATGTTGCTACTAGTTATCAGCATATTCAGTTTATGATTGAGATTTAGCCGTGACTACTATTCATGCAATTAAATTGAAATATCGATTATAAAAAAAGTCTATCACGAGTCCCTGTCAAATAATAAAAATAAAGCCAATTGAATCTTTTACCATTTAAAGTGGAGAAATAAGATAAATAAGTATACAACACACAACACAACACTACATGAAAATAATTTATGTGGAATATAATTATGAGTAAAATTGTTTCTGATACTTTTATGTATTTTTGTTTTCATATCTCAGACACATAATCCTCTAATACATGCTGTGTGTATTAGAGATTATGTGTCGAAGATATTTATTTTATCTCAATTCATATAATTGTTCTAGCATTAAAGTCACTACACTAGTTTTTTTTTTCATTACGAGTGTTCCCTTAGTCAGTTTATAAAGATCAAAATCATAAATTTTCCAAAAGTTATTTACTTTAATAAATAATCCTTATCTCATTTATGTCAATGACAAATCAACTGTTAGATCTCAGTAAATTTATAGTGATTATAAGAGGGTGATATGTAGTTAACACTACTAAGACCTAAGGCGCAAGACCTAAACTTAATGTGGCAAGATACAATTCGCGAGGTCCTCTGATAAAAAGTGGAATGGTCGATCTGCAATTTGACGACCAAAAAAAAGGTCGCCATATCTAGATCTTCCGGCTCCTAACACCAAGTCTTGAGAGACCCTCGTGTCTGTGAGGAGTGAGACCCTTTACAACGCCGTAGGTTGCCATTGGGTCAAATTTGCTACGTTACAAGTAACGATAGTAATACTCACTGATGAGCCTGTCCGGCGGCGGCGCGGCGGTGGCGGCGGGCGCGGCGGGCGGCGCGGGCGAGTGCGCGGGCGAGTGCGCCGGCCGCGGCACGCGCGCGCCCGCCGGCCGCCGCAGCTCGAGCGGCGGCGTCGGCGCCTCCGAGCCCTCCGCCTCCAAAGATCTATACGTGAAAGGGCACAGATTAGGCAACGCAAAAGGCAAACGAGTAGCAAGTAGATATAGAATAGAAACGAGTTGGCAAGCAGTGGAGAACGAGTACATAGTTCTAATAGTTCTGTATCTCGGCTATAAGCGACTGTGCGAGACGAGCGATTACTCGCGTCACTCGCACGTGGCGGCTAAGTACTGTAGAGAAATAACCGCTGATTGCTCTATCGATGTGACTTTTGTTCGTTCGTGGTTTCATAGTTCTTGTCGCTCAACAACAAACTAGTGAAGCGAGTCCTCGCCAGGAGTGTGAACAGTCAACTATTTGTGTGTCTCTTTTGTTTACACAGAATTTATATCTATTATACGTCTCTTGAGCGAGAAAATATCCGAAAGGAGTTTCCTCGCAGTCGGTGGGACAACTGCCTTAGACGCGTTATATCTATGCTCCTAGTGAAAACAACATCACCGATTCAACATATAAGTATTGCCTATAAATAGATATTATAGTGGAAAGAAGTTAAAGTCAGATTTTTGCCAAATTCGCTTTTTATACTAAAACACATAAAAACTAAGATTAACTTTAAATCTTGTAAATGATACATTTTCTTAAACCTAGACTTGTTAACAGCTAGCATTCATATACAATAAAGAGTTTGGCGACTACCATATCTCATGAATTCTAAAACCAACCGTGAAATAAATATAAAAATGATCAAAACAAACCTGTATGGTGAAGGTGAAGTTCGACACTGGTCCTGTGTTGCTCGAAAATGTTGTTGATACATTTGATAGTGTTGATGTGAAAAATGTGGATACATTCTCTCGCCCTGTAAAGAAAAAATCATATTTAACAAAAATGACATAAAGAAACCAATAAATCATTATTAGCGCATATAATCGTATTATTACATTTTGATATACCAAAGTGATAGGTGATGTTTGCTGGTGTGCCGGCGGAGGACTTCTAACTAATTCGGCCGACTGTCCCAGGTAGCATGAACAGAATTATCATTATGAGATATCTGAATATGTGTGTCATAGTGTCTGACAACCGAATACGGACAGTAGATGGTACAATTCATTATAAAGATATAAATTTTAACTCACCAGCGAAATCTGGCCCTGGGGGCTGACCGCAGGCACGCTCGTGATGGTGACTCGAGAGGCTAAAACATTAAAAAATTGCGTTTAGTTTATGATTAATAAGTAGTAGCATAGAATTGTTGTTTATCATATTTTTATATGAAAAAAAGGCCCAGCAAAATATTTCTGAAAAAAATAACAATTGAAATAGAAAAGTAGCAGAAATGGAAAAAATAATACAGGTTCATCATACATATTCGTTACGAACTGGACGAAACTAAAGGAATAATTTCGGTTCAAAGGTGTTGTACATACGACAAAAGATTATTTCCTGCCCTGCGCGTCGCTTTGCCGAGTAATAAAACGATATTAGCATGTTGTATCATACATGTTTGCGTCGCAGTTTGATAGTCGAATAAAATTAATTTTGCTAAGCTGTTTTATAACCTAAGACAATGATAAAACATATACGAAAAACGTACCAGAATTGAGTTGATGGTGTGGGCCGATGACTGGCACCTGCTTGGCGAGGGAGTGCGGCGAGTGTTGTGGATGCGGCGAGTGCTGCGGATGTTGCGGGTGTTGCGGATGTTGCGGGTGTTGCGGGTGTTGCGCGTGTTGCGGGTGGTGGGCGCCGCGCGGCAGGCTGGCGGGGCCGGCGTACGCGCCACGGTAGCCACGCACGCCGCCGACCACGCCCGCCACGCCCGCCACTCCCGCCGCTGCCACACCCATATCGCCGTCGCCACCTCTGCATGTGGAGAAATAAAAGTCACCATTACATAGTTATCAATAGAATAATTAAAAATACGAAAATAGAGTACATTTAAATTACTTATATACTTTATTAGTAAGCGAGCATGCAACCACCTGATGTGGTAATTGGTTACTTATTGGTTGCCGCTCCCGTCCATATAAGCAACTCCACATATAACACACACGGGTGGAACATATGCGTAGCTACCACTGTTAACTAATATGTAAAAAAATTGCTGCTTACCGCACAAGGATAGGTGTCGCTCGGTCGGCCGGTCGATGTGTGGAGGGCGGACGGTGCGGCAAAGCGGGCGACTGGCCGCGAGCGTCCGTCGCCTCAGTGGCGCCCACCGGCACCATAGCGCCGGGAACGTTGTCGACCAGCCGCCTCGCAAACGCCGCCTCGCCGGCAGCTGCACAGTCTCCAGCCATCGCTCCCATTGCACCGGCCATCACAAGCACCGGCTCCGCGTTCTTGGGTTCGCGTGTTGGTACGGTTAGGCGCTCCACCTCCGCAAATGGACGTTCCGGTGGAAGTACGATTCGATCCGGATGCGCCATCGACACGGTGGGGACCGCCGTCGCAGCGACTGCGTTGTCGAAGGCGCCTGCCAGTTTCGCGCTGATTTCCGATATCATCTTCTTTGGTGGTTTCATTATAGGGGTCGGAGTGGGCTGCGGAACTGGAACTGGAATCGGAACTGGTACGGCTGCTTCCGGACGCAGTACGGGTGCTGAGACAGGAACTGGAGCCGAGACCGTAACTGGAATCGGTGCGGAAACCGGGACTGGAGCCGAAATAGGTGTCGAAGTTGGGACGGATGTTACGACCACAGGCGCTGGTAAATGGGGCACAGGTGCCTCAATTTCTGGTCTAGAAACATTAATCGGTTCCGCAAGCTTAGGTACCTTCGCGTCTTTTGCAACGTCGTCTCTTCTGGGAGCTTCATCGTTACTGTCGATGGAGGCATCCGAAAGACTACGGTCTCTGGTTCTTTTCGCGCCTCTCGGTGACTTTCTGGTGTCTGATCCCTGAGTTTTTTCCGTCGTAATTTTAGCAGTCGCCTGCCTAACAGCCCTCTTTTTAGGATCTTTGATAGTTTTGGGTTGTGCTGCCGAGCTTTTAATGACGTCGTCGATGACGTCATCAACAGTGGTCCTTTGAACATCTTTCTCTTGAAGTCTCCTAGATTTTCGTGTATTCGTCGACGGGGACGCGAACACGTCAATCTTATCATCTTTGCACGGCTTTTCAATATTCTTTACATCTTTTTGTGTGGTTATGCTCAATGTGGATGTAGGTGTGGCATTAGACTGGCCAGACAGGGGACTCTTGATAGTTAAAATGAGACGGGGCCTATTTTCTGGCTTATTAGAAGCAGATTCATCGCCTGAGTCTTCATGAAAATCATATACGTCTCCAGGGATGTTATTAACACTGCTGCTTACTAAACTTTTTATTTTTTTGTCAACTTTCGCTCTTCCCCGACCCCGCTTAGAGGCTCCAGTGCCTCTCGCAGGTTTTGAAATTTGTCGGGTTTGTACTCTTTCTTGAACCTTTTCTGATCTTTTACCTCTGATGCTACGTCCTCCTCGTTTACCTGTACCTGTAGTTTTCTGTATGATAGGTTCTTCAGAAATATTTTCCACAAGAGCTTGAGGTTCAGGTTGCGGTTCAGGTTGCGGCAAGACTTTATTCAACTCAGGCTCATCAAACGAAACGTTTTGTATTGTCGGTTCCGTGGGATTTGATTCATCAGTTTCGTTACTTATAATTACTTCCTTTTCTACATTCAAATCTGAACTTTCATTAGATAATAAAGAGTCGACTTTCTTTATTACGGATTCTATATTGACATCCTTAGCAGACCAAAAATCACCTTCATCTGAATGTTTTTCTTCACTTGACGTTTTGTCCAATGTAAGGGATAATGAATCAAAAATTTCGTTATTATCGTCTTTTATTTGCTTTCTAGGATCTGCCAAAGTATTTGTTTCTCCGTTGCTTGAAACTTTTTCTGATGGATCATCTTTTATAAGCGAACTGCATTTTTCATCTTTTATGACACTGACACTTTCTTCTTTTACTGTTTGTGCAACAATCTGATTACTTATGTTCGCCTCCACATCCATTTTAATTGTATTTTTATTTTCAGCGTCTTCAATCTTATCGTTAACCAACAACGGATCTTGATTAATCTTTTCTTCAGTCTTATTGGGTTCTATCTTGTTAATAAGTTCCTTTCCACTGCTTTCTGTACTATTCTGCCTTTCGATACATTGGGTCAGTACGGTTGTGGATTTTCCAACGTTTATTTCTAATTTCTTTTCAGGATTATTAGTAACTTTAATTTCGTTTGTATTATCTTTAAGTAATTCTTCAAAATCTGTTTCGCATTTAGTTAATTGATCTGCTGCTACAGATGATTTAATGATTTCTCGATCTTTATCTCCGTATTCTGTGTTTTTGATAATTTTCTCTTCATTTTCTTGCGTTGGTGGACTATTCGTAGTAGAAGTATTATTGTCTGCGTGATCATGATCCGGTTTTGTATTTATTGTAATAGAACTTTTTGAATTAGTTGTTGTTTTCAGCAACACGGGAGTCATTACAACCTTTGAAAGAGTCGAAGTTGTAACAGCTGTGTGCGATGAATCAGATTTTGTTAGAACTGTGGGGTGTCTGATAGTTGCCATAGATAAAACAGAGGGTGGCATTTTACTAGCATCCAATTGTATAACACTAGTCATTGGCGTAGTTGTCAATAATCGCTGCGAATTTAATGCATGTATAACATTAGTATTATGTCCTCTATTTACAGTATTCGGTTGCTGTAGAGTACATACTATGGGCTTTGTATAATTTTGAATGATAGGTGCAACCGAATGATTGATTCCTGTTACGTGAATTACAGGCGGTGATCCAAAAGGGCTCTCAGATTTTTGTATCGGACTTTCCTTTTTATCGGCTATAGGACTTTTACTATTGATTAAAACTTTATTAGATAAATGTAAAGAAGAATTCATCTTTTCAACATGAACAGCATTCTGCATTGAAATAAGGCGATTCTGTGCCAAAACCGTAGCATTCGTAGTAGGTTGCAATCTAGTCGGAGATAAAATTATTTTAGCATTGTCGTTGGCACCTTCTGGCACAATTCGTTGATCGGCTTTCCTTGCTTCTGTTACAGTTACCTTATTTTGGAGTTTTTGTTGCTGGATCAAAGCAGTATTAGTAACGATAGATTTGTTCTGTTGAATTAAATTACTGTTACTGATCTGTTTCGAAATTGGCGCTAGAACTGGAGTGACGGGTAGCCGGTTAAAATGTATAGGAGATCCTTGTGTTTGAACAAGCACAGAATTAGGTCTGTTCGGAGACATCATGGCCCTGGTTCCATGTGGGACATGAACGCCTTGTAGTGGGCTAAGCGGCGGTTGTTGCATGCGTACCACCGTCACTTGACCTGGAGACCGTTGTTGCAATGTGGTTGGCGACGACATACCGACATGGTTTAAACTCGGCGATGACGTATTCAAAACGGTCATATTTGCTAGACGTGGAGAAGTTACAGTCTCGCCCTGAGTACTAGCCTTCGGGCTCTGCAATTTGGGATCGTTCGTCATTCTCGGCGAAATTACAATTCCTTGAGGTTTTTGGTACAATATATGCGGTTCAGGTATTTTTATAGTAGGAGGTTGCATATTCGACACCGGAGGACGGATGATCTGATTTATCACCTGATATGGAGCGTTGACACGATTGGCATTAATCATAGGTCTCAGAGGAGTATTTATTTGTACGTTTTGATTTTGAGGAGCCTTAATTTGAACTATATTTGCGGTAATATGTTTTGGTTTATTTTCGTTTGAATCTCTATTAGCGATTGAATTTGATGGTATATTAATAACTTGAGGTTCCACCAATTTAGAATTAGACAATGTCCACGATGTGATAACAGGTGTGCCCGTCGATGTTGTGATCGGTGTTAAATGATGAATGGAATCTCGTTTAATAAGAGGAATCTTAATTTCTTTTTCATTCAATTTTATGTTTGTTTCATTTTCAGGATTTAGCGAATGAACTAATGTCGACTTTGGCTTAGAAATGATTATACTCGATACTTCACTAGTTTTCGGTGTGTTTGTCTGTGCGGTTGTTTTCGAATTATTATTTAGAGCTTGGTTTGTTGCAATGATGTTAATAGGTAATCTTTCAATAGCATCTTGAGGTGTTTCTTCTGCTTCCTCTGTATCTGTATCGATCAATAAAAGGTCACTATCTGACACAGGTGTATCAGGTTTCATTTCCATTTCACTGGCATTTAAATTTTGTACCGCTTGTCTCATCTCTTCTGCGTCTTCTTCGGGGATATTTTCACTCTCTATAGTAGTGCTTTCTATTTCAATTTGAAGCGAAGGATTATTTTCCACTTCTTCATAACAATTAGCAAATGTATCTACCTTCCCTCCAAAACTTTCTCCTAAGAGTGCAGCTACAGCATCTTCGGTTTCCTCCTGTGAAATAATGGCTCTGGGTTTTTCTTCCAACTTCTTGTCAACTTTGCATGTAGGTGTATCAACTTTTTCCGAAAGCTTTTCAGAGTCCTCTTCGAGATTTGATATGCTGCGAACTGCATTTTCATTGCTGTCTTCACTACTTACATCTATTTCTATACTTGGTATTGGTATTGATTCGGTATTTGTTGTTTCAATTTCAATTATTGGTAGAGGGTCTTTAGGAAGTGGTACATCACATATATTTTGCACGACATTTTCAAATGGAGGTGGCATTGGTATATCACGGACTTCAATGCACTTAGTTTCTTCATACTCATTACTAATCTTATCATCTACTATCATAACATCTGGTGTTCTACACTTACTGATACTACATTCAGTATTAGCATTCGATTTTACAAGTGAAGGACTCTCAGTTAATCGAGGTAAACCGGTTTGCAAAAGTGAGTCATCGGTCTTAGTAGTAGGTTCTTTTATTTCGTCATTTGGTAGTGGGATGTCCAATAACATAGTATTTGTTACGATTTCAAGATCTCTTGAACATTCGAAGGAGTCAAATTTGTCCAAAATATCATCTTTATCATTATGATAAAAATGATGATGTTCTTTACGACTTTGTCGATCATCCTTATTCCTCTTTTTCTTCTTTTTCCGCTCTCTATCTCTGCTCTCCCTTTTAAGTCTATCTGTATGCTTATCAATAATTTTAGCAGCATCGGACCTAATACTATCTGCAAATTGTTCATCGCTGTGATTTGTTTTCGTTAAATTATCAATAATCGATTCTACTTTAATTCGAGTGTCATCGCTGATCGCCGTATCAGCAAACAATCGAGCTTCAATTGCTTTACTTACGGCGTCCACATCTAGACTATTGTCATCTTCTCTACCAAAGTACCGCTTTTCTTTACGCTTTTTCTCTCTTCGACGTTTTAGGTCTTCTTTATGTTTCAGGTCATCACTACACTGATTTAATTTCTCATTAGTTGTACTCAGAATGGGTTCATAATTATGAGATACGAACTCTAATTTGCTATTCATCAAACTGCTATGTTCTTTATCTGACTCGTCAGAGAGTGGTCCAAATATATCTTCCATTTTGCCATCCTTCTTCATATTATTTGATAAAACCTCGGAGCTCATATCAAACGAATGGTTAGGCGATTTTTTTTCCTTTTTAAATTTGTTTTTTTCATCGCGAACATCATCCGCATCAATACTGTCACGAGTTTTATCTTTTCGCTTTTCTTTTTTGTTGCTGTGCCTTCTATTTTTGTCTGAATATTTATAATTATGATCGCTTTCCATTGTATCATGACTATTTTCAATTTTAAATTCCTCGTCGGAGAACGAAAACTTATGTTTCTTTTGTTTCTTTTTATGTTTTTTACGCTGATCATTTCTATTAGATGAGACAGACTCAGTTTCTGATGAAATTTCATTAGATATTGCCGAAGGAAAAGAAACTTTGTAATCATTATCGTTGTCTAAATTTAACTTTACTTTTGAGTCATCGCTATCACTTTTTCCAAAAAGATTTAACAAAGATGTTCTTTTTATTTTATCATCACAAGATTCCTTGGGAAGTCCCTCGTTATCTTTACTTTTAGATAAGTTTGATTCTGAATCAGATAATATTTCTCTTTTAATTCTATTCACGAACACAGGACTCTTACTAGAATTTCTTTTAGAAACATCGTCATCTGACGTATCAGACATAATTCGAGATCTAGAATTTTTCCGCGATAATTTATTTCGGGAATCTTCTTCATTACTCGGAGCGCTAAAGTAGTCGTTGCATTTGTGACGATCATAATCCATGCTCAGCATATGTGACTTTTCTCTTTTCTTGCTATTTACAACATGATCATCTTCTGAGGAACTGTCAATGGACGTTTTGTGAGATTTTCGCCTTTCATGATCCGAGTCACTATCTTCATCCCAACTAGATCGTTTCTTTTCTTCGCGCTTAGCTCTGCTTTGTTTCAATTGACTGAACTTTGCTTTTATCTTTTCTTGGCGCTTTTCTTCTTCTTGCTTCTGCATATTTTTACATGAACGAGCTTTAACCTTATCATACATAGAAATATATGTAGGTCCATCATCTACAATATCGAAAATTGAGTGTTTCTTTGGTTCATCAGAATCAGAAGTATCTGAGCTTTGGACTGGCTTACGGTTCTTACGCTTGTTGTGGTCGAGCTTTTCGTCTTTGCTCTTTCTATCCGTTGACATGCGCTTTTCGCGAGCTAGATCTTTCTTTTTCTCATCTGTTTTAAGCTTTTTATCTTCTTTCATTTTGTTCATTTCTGCTTGTTGTAGCGCATCCTGTTGCATTTGAAGTTCCTGAATTTGTTGTAGCTGTTGTATACGTTTCTTTTCTTTCATTTCTTTTCTCATAGCTTTCTGTCTCTCATCTTCCTCACTGGATCGTAACTCTAATGTGGCAAGAAAATCTAAATCATTTTGTAGTACCTCACTTTGGACACATGGACTTGGCAGAATTTTCTCGGTATTATCTTCTTTTGTACTTTTCTTCGAATTCTTACTTTTATCACTGACGCCCATTTCTTTATTATCCACATCTTTTATTTGCAAAAATGTGTCATCGGGTGGTTTCACTTGATCTTTCTTGTTATCCTTAGTTTTACTTTCTATAATTTTAGCAAAATGACCCTTATTAAATTTAGTCGTTTTATGTCTCTCTGTACTTCGGGAATCTTTTGAATCTCTTCGTTCTGGATATTTAACGTCATTTCTACTTTTCTTGTTATCGTCATTAATGCAATCGAGACTATCTTGGGATGACATTCTTCGTTTATGTCCAATATTGGATGGTAGACTAGAACACGAATTCAAGCGCTCTTTTCGTTTAGAATCCACCCCTGAGGAATCAAAAGAATAATGCCTTTGTTTCTCGATGTTATCTGCCTTATGTTTTTGCAGAGGCGAAGAACCCTCCTGATTAATTTCACCCTTCGTTTTAAAATTTTGATCTAAATCTTTTTCTTCCTTTATGTCTACTTTGGTCTTTTGTTTTGAATCTAATTTTACTGATTCTAGAACTTTAATTGCAGTATCTTTTTCAAGATCTTGCTTGTTAGAAATTTCACTACATAATTTACCTTTTATTCTTGTCTCATCCCTTGTGTCATTGCTATCAGAATCTCGTAGTTTAGACGAATCATGAGAAGTTCTTGATGCTGATGAATCCGTGGAATCTTTGCGACAGAGGTCTCTGGAAGATTCATCTTTAGAAGATTTTCGGCTTTTAATAGTATCTGAATCCTTTTTGCTGTCGCGCTTTACATCGTTATTTTCCTTCTTAGGACGCTCATGTTTATGTTTTTCGTCTTTTTTAATTTTATTGAATGACTCTGAATCAGTATTATGTTTTGACCTTTCTTTTTCGTGTCTATCTTTCCTGTGATTTTCATGACGTAAGGTTTTTTCATCGACATGCTTTAATTTGTCAGTATCTCGATGCTTATCGTCCGATCTCTCTTGATCTTTTTCTATTTTCTTGTTCGTTTTGTCCATGTGTGGTTTATGAGTGTTGGTTTCATCTTTAGACTTCTTTTCCTTCTCAATTTTTTCAACTTTGTTTATTTTAGAAGCTTTCACTTTATCTTTTTCGCTTTCATGTTTATCTTTTTCTATTCTCTCTTTATTTTGTCTTACCTTATCACGCTCATTTTTTAAACTATCGTCGTGATTTTTTTCCTTGTCGGAAACTTTTTTATCACTATGAAAATATGCATTATTTATAAGTTTTAATTTATCGTGAGACTTTTCAAATTCAATATTTTCTTTCTCAAATTTATCTTTCTGAAATGTATCTATATGGTTGTGTTTTTCTTTATCATTTCTTTCATTATGTTTTATTTCATGAGTTGATTCAGAAGCTTTATTAATGAGATCAATACTGTTTATCGCATTTAGTTGTAAAGAGAGAATCTCTTCGTTAATATGGTTCTGAATAGAATTTTCCTTGTGTCTGTCGATGTCAATTTTAGTTTGAGTTTTGGATTCTTCCGGTTTACTGTCAATAAAAATTTTAGATTTAAGACCATCTTTGGAAGGCAACTCGAGTTTAGAACTTATATCACACTGCAAGAGACTACTACTGTCATTTAAAATAGTCTTCTCTGGTTGAATAATCTTCTGTTGATTATTATTGCTTTGGATCCAAGACGGTCTGGTTTTGTCTCGTGATACTATGTCTGTATCCGGTTTAGATACATAAGACGATTCCGTAGATATACAGTTCTCAATTATGTCATTACTGGTTTTGTTTGATGTTTCTGGAGTAGGTAGTTTATCGCCTATACTTAACCCGTCTCTGTCCTGAGATCTGTCTTGGGAACCAGGGCAAATAAGCGCATCACTATTTAGATTGTCTCGTAAAGCTTCTAAAATATCTCCTGCGTCGATGCAATTAAAACTTTTTTCCTCTTCTTTAGCATTGGATGATTCTCGTCGCCATCTTCCTATATCTGGTGTCCTTTTCTCTCTTGTAGATTCCTTATCAGAGTCAGACCTGTCCTTTTCAATGGGTTGGGTAGACTTCGTGTCGCAGACGTCCGACAGAAGTTTGTCCGTTGACGGCGTCCTAGGTCGACCCCGTGGTTCCATTCTGTAGTCGGCTTCGTTTACCTTGAGCAGCCTCTCGGGCTGAGCAGGACGTTCAGGGCGGTCCAAACGAGCCAATCGCGGATCCACGGGACGGTCGGCGCGCTCGATGCGTTCGGAGCGTTCGATGCGTTCAGGGCGCTCGGAACGTTCAGGACGATCAGGCTCGCTGTCGGGTTCGGGCGGAGCGTGCGACGGAAAAGGATACCTCAATGCACGAGGTAACGGCGCAGAACCTCGCGCTCGCGGACTTCCAGTCGGGCTGGGGGCTCGCGCCGCACCCTCAAGTCGCTCAGAGTCCTCATCGAAAACAGACCGTTTCGCAAGCAGCGATCGAACTACTTCCGAGGGCTTCACCTCATTAATGTCCACCTCGAGCAACCGGTGACGGAGGCGCGTCCGGTCCGGCGCATCGGCGGGCGCTCGCGCCGATCCGCTCCACTTCTCGTATTTCTCGTCGAGCGAGCGGATGCGCTCCTCCAGGGAGGGCGAGTGGGGCGCGGAGCCGCCGCTGGAGGAGGAGGCAGAGGGCGGGCGCGGGGGCGAGTCGGGCGCGGGGGCGGGCGGCGGCGGCTGGCGCGGGGCGGGCGGCGCGGCGCGGAGCAGCTGCACGGCGAACTTGGGCAGCGGTAGGCTCATGGGCAGCGGTGGACGGTCGCGCGGCGGGCGGCGCGGCTCACTGGGCGGCGCGTCGGGCTCGTCACGCAGCGGCGTGCCGGCGCGCGAGCCGGAGCCGTCGCGGCGGCGCCGGTGGCGGCGGCGCGGCGCGTGGCGCTCGCCGCGCGACCCCGACCGCGACCGTCGCGAGGTACCGCCGACGCTTCTATGTCGCTCCTGCCAAACACCACACAATTTTAGAATATAATTCACACATAATACGAAAAACCCGACTAAGAAAGTAAGACATGCTTACTAAGCGGAATAAAAGAAAATTGCTAACAATATATTAAAAAAAAATTCTTACTACATTTAGTGTTACACGTGCTAACAGGACAATTCTGACGAAACATCGCATGATCCAAACCGTCACGCCGTTGACAAAGAAATTGACATACATTTATGTATTTATGCTTGAATACATTAGAGTAAACAACGAAATGACAAAAAAGTACGTTATGTTGCTTTCGTGTATAATCTACACAATCCAATGTGACACACTCGTAGGCAGTCATAAAGTAGTTTTGTGGTAACTCACCTTGGAGTGCTTTCGTTCTTCAGGGCTAGAGTCACGACGGTGCCGATGAGCTCGATGTGGTGAGACGACGACAGACTGCAAACGATCTTCATATGGGGCTTCGTCGGTTTGTGGACTGGACCCTAACTCGTCGTATACCCTACGAGGAGAAAATAAACAAACGATAAATACACCATTCTGAAATAACCCTTAATAAATTATAATTTCATGCGAGTTAGGTTTTAAATTTACTACAATTATTTCCAGACCCTTCAATCAACTTAACGACAGTTATTCTGTTAAGAAGAGTGTTAACTTATCTGGCTGAAAACCTAGCACCCGTATTGAAAATAAAATTATATGTAAGGAACATATTTATAATACTGGAATGAATAACGTCCGAATTGTAATTAATATATGGATAATATACGTCTAGTCATATAAATGGCTGCATGCGTACGTATGTATGACATTGAATTTTTTCTACTCACATTTCTTAATTTAACATTAAAACGAAGAGGTGTTCTTAATTACCTGTGTTCAATTAACCCTTCTTTGTGTACATTAAATTTAATAATTTATGGTAAATGTATGACAAAATTCACTATTGTTATGTTTAAAATTGTATAGACATAAAACGACATAAATATATTAAAACGGCTAATTTATTGATTTGTAGGATGATGATAACATAATGTGTAATATTTCCTAATATAATAAACTTCCTCGACTTCTTAAATAAACGTCTTCATAATCACCACTGTACATATTAAACCCGTATATACATTAATTAATATATAAATAAATAAATTTATATAATTATGTTTTGTAATTTTTTAAGCAAGCTGTATATGTTCATTTTCCTCTTAAACAATAATATTTACACTACCTAAAAACCTTGTACACCATTAGTTTATTCTACGCCGCTATTAAGTGGAAAGAATTAAATATATACTATAATACACACACCAATATTGCGATTTGTTATACTGGAAACCACTACACAACTAAGTTGTACTCGTATTCAAACAAAGAATTATGTAAGTTGTTGCGCGTGTTCTACTTCATTTCTAAACATTAGTGTTAATCGTATGATTCAATTATGTTAGTTAATCCAGCTCATATCGCAGTAGGTGCCCAATTTATCGAGTACCTGTACCGTCTATCTGCCGCGTAGTCCGCCGAATCGTAGTGCTCGTGTGCCGAATATCTCGTTCGAGAGGAGCCGCGGCCAAAACTAGGCGCCCTCGACCGGGAACCGCAGCCGTCGTACCTGCACCATCGAATACAACATCAGCCTCCGCTCGACGCGCCGGCCGACCGGAACGAGAACAATGGGAAAAGTGTACGTACCTCGGCGGCTCGTGGCGCGACGCGGCCGCGTAGCGCGACTCCGCGGGCAGCCGCTCCGTGCCCGTCAGCGACGACGACCCGCCGTGCTTCTCCAGTTGCTCGTAGAACGCTTCCTGGAACGATAAACGGATTATTAGTACACGTAACATATGGCCTTGATGGCTTAACGATAGAAAAGGTTGGATTTGTGGAAAATTAATGCGATTTTGGTATTTTATTAATATTCGCCGTAACCGCAAAACATTCGATCGAAGCTCGTGAGGAAAGGTCTCTGATATATCCGAAACTAATTGGGCTGCTCTGAAAAATATGCTCAGCTTAAAATTATGTATACAAAAAATAAATCCACAACATCGAACTGTTCAAGCAAGGTTATGTTTAGATGCTCGCCGTGCACGAACGTATAGGCGCGACTTAACTTCTCGAGCATAGTAACAAAAATACAAACAACGTTATTCGGTTCTGTGGTTGCGTTGTCCGTGGAGCATAGATTCTATTTAGCGTCGATATGTGAGTGCACGGCGTTCACGGGCTCGTCATCGTCCCGCGGGATCGTACGAGAGTATCGCACCTGGCACTCGCGCGAGGCGTAGTCGACGCATAGTCTCGGGTGCGAGGGCTCAGCGGCGGAGGCCTGCGCGGCGACGCGGCGCAGCTCGCGCACGGCGGCGCCGGCCGCGGCCGCCTGCTCGAAATGCACGAGCGCCGCGCCCGCCGCGCGGTCCACGCACACCGACGTAGCGGCGCCGCAGCGTGATACCGCGCCCAATACCTACACAGTGCATCGTTCACATAAAGGTATTAGATAGAGGCAGCCAGGCTTCAAATTGTCCTTCTTTTAAAAAGACAGAAAGCTGCGGTGCCGAAATTGCTTGAGAAGAGGGAGATTGAGAACCTACCTCTTTTCAGGCAATTCCGAGAGCGACAGATAAAACGCCGCAACTCTCATTTCTCTTTCTAACCGTCGGACGTTTACGCCTACAGGAAGCCGTATGTCTCCCCTACTATGTGTATAATACCTCTATGGTCATACAGCGTTAGGCGCACCATAGCCGGAACATTTTCCTCAACAACAGGTGTATTCCATTTTAAACATTCAGCTAATGACACCAAGGTGATCAAAGGCGACTCTTTCATCCTTTGATCACGTGAGAAAAAAAAGGTCAAGTTCAGTTGGTCATTTCGTAAATTATTATATTAATACGTGACAAAAATTTGTGACGGATTTTTAAGTAATATGCCGCGGACGGATTAGTATGAAATTTTGCACGGTTATAGTGGACGTAGAGAAGGAGTGCAGAATGTTAATATTTTTTTCAAATAATGCATTTTTCATACATAAAATCAACTAAAAACACATTACACACACTGCCTTGCATTTGTCACAAACACATAATTATGTACTTAGTAAATGAAATAGAACATTCAATGTCTTACTATGAAAAGACACAACGTCAAGAATGTCAGATGACATTTGATTTTTAATTTAAATTACGGTCGAATTTCGGCCGATGCGACGGGCGACTAGTATTTTTAAATTGGTGATCAAAGAATACCGAAATAATATATTTTTTGGAAGTCGACTATGATCACCTGGGTAATCAAGGGGAAATAAAAACCTTAAAACAGCTTAAATTCGACCACCACATCAGTAAGCGAGAAGAACTAAGATATAACGATGTAAATTTGAGACAATGAGAGAAAATTCCGGCTAGAAAAATATAACCGGCTGACTCTTTAAATTTTTAAATTGTTTCATTACAAGAAAGCGCTTGCATGGCAGTAAGGCAGTTTATAATGCTCAAAATGGAATCTCGGATTGTTATATTAAAAGCGAATGTTCCCAAGAAGGAGCAGCCAAATCTCTAATGCTTTGAGACCCCACCTTACGAGAACACGAGGCAATAATATTCACAAATGTCACATGGGCCTTTTTTGGATTTCGCACGTTTCTTACTGCTTCTGCATTATGAGTGATCCAAAATCACATCTCCGCCTGTCTACGTGTTGAGACTCCACTTTACGAAATAGTACTGTTAGACATCTCACGTAAATGCTTAGATTCTAAGAAAAGTTTAACATTGTAAAATTGTAATAATGATTTGCTGTATTGAAGTAACTATGCCTATTATTGAAATTCCATGTACAAAAATTAAAACAGCTTGGGACTGAACAATACGTTTGCGTAATAATTGAATGTCAAAGTATAGCGTATCCTGCCAAATATGCTTCTTGTTCAGTCAAATACTAGGCAAGATACTGGAGCTAACTTTTATCACCAATGTAATAACAAGAAAGCAAAAAATGTATACAAAGAAAAAAGACAAACTCACAGAGTTTCTTGCCGGATCTTCTCAGATGAAGTCATTTTCCGATCCGATAGTTAGAGTAAAAAAATATATATATCTAACTGAGCCTATGCAAAATAAAGACATTTCCACAAAGTCATTACATAAGTTTTAACCATTACTGTTGAAATCGATAATAACGTACGAAATCTAAAAACGGTCGTAACAATAAACACATAACTGGTTAATTCAAAATCAATATAAATACTAACTGTACCAATATTTTTATCAATAATCAAAACAAACCCTACCGACAAATTACATTAAACTAGATGTTATCCAATAAGTATGTAACGTACATGTACCTGCTTTTCTGTGTGTTCGGTGAGGCCATCGACCCAGACGCATGTGGTGGCCACTGGTTTCCCGAAGCCCAACTTGACACGCGACCCGCCCACGTACTCGCCGTCCATCGCTCGGATCGCTTCCACAACGCTCGATATAGACGCGTATTGACAGAAAGCGTAACCCGCGCCTCCTCCGCTACCTTTCTTTATGTCGATCTCGATTATTCTACCAAAGTGTTTGAATTTCTCTCGTAACTGCTGTTGCGTAACATCCTTCTCTAAATTTCCAATAAATAACGTTCTCGTCGCCTGTAACAAAAGATATTTAAATTTAAATATTATAATAGGAATTCATATTGTTATTAAAAACTTTACATACCCGTGTATACATAGGTGTACTCTTACGGTTATACGTATAATATGTACACAAAATATTCATTTGTATCAATGTAAACAGAAAGAAAACCGTTCAAACATTTAACGATCTGCGTAATTACTATTAATTACATGTGTTCAAAATAGATGCCGTAGAGATTATTTTGTATGTCCATAACCTACCATCACATCATTTGCATAAAGAGAAATCATTTACACACAATAAATTTTGCTAATGGAACTAAAATAGCTGGAACTGTTACCACACGTTTATCTTGTTTAGGTACACACCTATTTCATATACATATATATAAAATGCCTTTATAAACACTTGTTCAGTGCCTTGTTTAGTTTTTACGTTAAGATAAACTATCACATTTTAGTAGTCTAATAATTTTACTACGAAATAAAGTCAACTCACCTTTGGATGATATTCGTCAATATCAGTCTCGTAGGGTTTCGCAGATTCGCAGTCTTCATCGCAATTTTGGTGTGGTGCCACTGAGATCTTGCATCCAAAAAAAAGTTTATCTTGCGACACTTCCAGTGCCTTGTCTACATCGGACGGTTTCTTGAAACGGACAACCGCGTACCTATCGGCACACTGGCCGACCACTTTAACCCACACCACCTTCCCATGCTTCTTATACTCATGGTAGAGACCGTCCTTCAGGGAACTGTCGGTCGATCTCGTCGGCAAATTTCTTACACATATGGCTAAAGGTCTTCCATTCGCCGTTGATGCCCTCTGTTATAAATAAAACAACACCTAGTCAAAACAAAATTATATGTCAAATTTGTATACTACCTAAATACTTACTAAAATTTAAACGTACTAGAAAGACTTTATTTGAAATAACTACATACAATTATTAAACTCCTGAATGCAAATAAAACGTATACAATAACTATACGAAACAACATGTATAATCGCTATAAAGTACGTTTATGGAAGAAATAAATTAAGAAAAATAACTTAGAATTAATTAAGATGATAACACTATTTCAAAGACCAATTTAGATACTACAATATGTTCAAAGTGAGTTTTAAATACAGGTTACATAACAGATCATTTTTTTATTATTTTGAAAATGAAGTTTGAATTATTGGTTAAACTTTACACTTTCATAGATTACCATCGGTACATCTTGATCTCTTTCTGAAGAATTCCCAATAAATAATACATTATTTCAAACATATTTATTTGAGAACCTAGGTAAATGAATACCCTGTATCAACTTATAATTCCTGATGGGTTAAGATCCCAGTTTTTCTTTATTATTAAAGAACACAAACCATATGTATAAGCTTGTATGTGTATTGTATGTAATTGATATCGAACCTGGTGTGGATGGGCGGGTGGTGTGCGGTGGTTGGCGTGGTGCACGAGCGGCGGCGGGGCGGCGGGCGTGGAGGCGCGCGACGTGTCGCTCGGCTCCGGCGAACTCGAGTCGGAGCGCGACGACGCCGAGCCCGAGTGACGGCGCCGCACGTCCGCCGCGCCGCCGGGCGTGCTCGGCGTGCTCTCGCCGCCCGTCGTGCCACCCGCGCCCGCACCCGCGCCCGCGCCCGCTCCCGCCCGCTCTCCGCTCGCGTACCACCGGTGATGAGGAGTTGTTCTGTTGGTTGAAACAATAACACTATTCGTCAATATACTGCCTCTTCCTTCTGTAATTTGTAATTACGTGGGCTTAATATCGATATTATATCTAACAATCACTTGCGATTTGTCATTGCCTTTCCTAATAAAGCTCGAACAATGTAATATCCAAAAAAAATCCAATAACATCGCATTCATGCACTGAATGTATCGAAATGTACTTGATGGATACAATTATACAAATTATCTGTTTATTTTAACTGCAGGCGACATCTCTTTTATCATTATGCATTTATACACCAATTTATAATTAGCCAATCCCATTTAACATTTTTCTCATGAAAGTCAGAAAGATTATTTTGTATTTAGAACCTTGTGTCTTCATAATTTCCTAAATAGTAACGTTTTCTATTTGAAGTATTTAAACAAATAATTTAACTGCATTAAAGTTTAAAACGTTTGCTGCGATGATGTTTTTGGAATATCAAATGTTTGTAAAAAAAATGTTGCAAATATGTAAGACTATTTTGTACCACTTTATTTCATTTCGACCATCACCTACTGTGGCAACGTATTCAGTTACTCGTATGGACCTGCCTAGCTTGATTCAATGAACTGTTTTAAATTACGTAATTTTTATCTCATAGATTACTTTTATTACATTATATCACCATAAACTAAACTTTTAATAAAACCTCTAACCAACAGTGCCCAGACTTACTGCCACCATCTACCGGATTATATTATTCCGCGCCGTAGTTTCCTTATTACGTACTGAATAATGCAACACAATGCGTATATTTCTGAAGAACAATTGAAAATAAAAATGAAGTTAGCATGCAATGAAGCATGCCGTCGTGGATGACGCACGAACACGGCGAAGGTACATACCCTGTTTATTGCATTCGCGCTGTTATCGCGGTGTTAATAACATTTTGTCATCTTATTGTTTCTTTATGTGTTTATTATCAAAGAATAAATACAAAATCGGCCAACTTACGATTTGCGGCGTAATAATCTTACAATTAATACGATAATCTTTACCAAAAAATATTTTAATTTGCCTTAAAATGTACTGACAAGAATAATAAATTGTTTTTATTTGACTTCTGTCGTCTGGCTAAATAAATACATTGTATATCTATTCAGTTAATAAAATCATGCATAGATATTTTTTATTTAATTTCTATAAGACATGCATAATAAATATTCAGTATCAGTTGATTTTCGTAAGTCATTAAATAATACAAATGTTTTAATTTTACCCGTATACATATTACTTATAAATAAACTCATAATTATATATTTTCTCAACAACATCCTACATGATGACGTATTACAATTACTGTACTATCCTTAATATACATATTAAATCGTAAATTACATACTAAAAACCTGTTGTAGTAATTAAACTTACATCATGTAAGATAAATGACTACAACACTAATTAAGAAGAGGAATATAGATAACTGTAGGTACATATATCGTCAATTATAAAACATTTCTTATTATTATAATAGATTCAACTTGATACCTACGTCTACAAAATTAGTACCACCACCATTTATTACGAACCAGTTATAAAGTTAGTATGTATTACTACATTATATTTGATATCAATTCCATACATTGCTAATTTATTAAAAGCCCATTGAAATATTCATGAAAGATAATATCTGTATATTAAATATCCCAATACGATGAGAGCCGAACCATAAATTAGTGAAGCGGACAAGACTTAAATGCGGAGTAAGTACAAGTAGACTTTATATGTACCTTTCGACATTGGAAGGCGGTGTGGCATAGGGTGCATTAGAGTTGTTCCGTTGATACCTGGTGTAAGACGCGGGTGTGTTACCACGACGGCAATATTCGGTGGCACTGTCGTTCGTGCCTCGCCAAGTGGCCGGTGCAGCCGCCGAAGCGGCCATAGCACAAGCGTTGCCTGCGCTCTCTTCCCCTCTGCAACAAAAATATCAATGGTATTCATAATGCATTTACAATTAAATAGTCCGGACTGTGACAAAAGAATATCTGAAATGAATATAAGAGCTTATTAATTATGGGAAAGATTCATTTTAATGTTGAAACGGATAAAACGGATAAATTCGAGACGAAATCGTACAATTCCTAATTTTATTACAAATTTTAAAATGCACGATAAAATGATGTAACTAACTTCGTAGTGCCATCGTTGAACTGTAATCTCTGCTTGTAAGTACTAAGTAATTGAGTTGTGATTACAAGTAACAAAATACCTCCTAAATATCTTCGTTCTTGTTTTTTGTTCTCAGTAATTCAGAAAAAAATATTACAAAATTGAGTACCTAATACTCTTTACCTAAAAAGCACCTTCAATTAACTGTATTTCATTGTGTGTGGTAACAACAAGTAACAAGTATAATTAGATAAATAAGCATAAATATATATTAAAAGCTATTTCCTATTTTTTATAATCCTCTTAATCCCCACCTAATAGTCTAATACAACTAGGGACACTTCAGTTCTAATTTCATCGAAATCGTCTGTATAACTCATAGCTGTTCTACCATTTTCTATACCGTCACGATTCTATACTCGGATTGATGCAAAAATAATAATGGACTGAGCATAAACATTTTATTGAATAACTGATTTATTTAAATTTAAATATAGATAAAATATACTTTTATTTCTTTATCAAAATGAGCATTTTCCTATGACTCCTTTATTTATTTGGAAATTGATCGAAATTATCAAACAGCGCATTAATTCAAAGTATGACATATTATGATTCTTTTAAAACACGTTTTATAATCAGAATATTTCTTATATTTTATATAATAAGTATTTGGAAAATAGCTTTTAAAAAGAAATGATTCTCTAAATCATTTTCAAATTTATTTATTTTTTGGATTTGGTCATGCACACTGGCAGATAGATCGTAAATACGGGTCGCATTCGCATATAACGTAACGTAAAAAAACATAATTGCAATCAAAGCAATGAATTCATGGTATAATATATTATCCATATAAGCGTCCATACAGCGTGGTTTAGCCAGAGGAGAACCACTCCACGCCTTTTCAAACTTAAAGTAGTTTTGGTTTTCACTAAACGTGTATTTTTTTTATATGATTGAAGTAGCAAACGGTCATGCAGTCCACCTGATGATAAGAGATCACAGCCGCCCATGGACATCTGTAATCAATTTCATACAGAACATGGGATCCATCTGAAGTCATCACAGATGCGTTGCTACTCCCGAGGACTATGATGGTCGCCTCGTGTGAAGTGTGCCGGTAACCACACCCTTCCAACGAATAACAGTAACGCTTATACTATTGTTATTAGAAAGAAATACGTATAACGTATCTCCACGATACATATCTGTACATTGAGCGATGCTCGTTCTGCGAAAATTAGCATTGTTTCCATACTTATCATAAAAATAGAAATCTTCCATTGACGTCGGTATCACTATACGAACAAAAAATATTTGAAATTATTGTTCGTTACATATTCAATTGAGTACACATAAAAACGGAATTGGCACGAGTGCTGTATTGATCACTCAAATAAACTTTAATATCGCGTATGATTTTTTGAGTCTGAAATTATATGAATGTTATATGCCATTTACCAAATAAAATATATAAAAATATAAGTGCTCAATAATTGCACTCGAAGATCACAAAATTACTCAATTGCAAAACTGAAGTAGTCACCTACTTATTTGACTCAAACATCAATTTGAACAAAGATGAATCTGACCTCGTGAAGTAATTCGTGATTAAATTTATTTAAGCCACTGCACGATTGTACACAACATTATGAAATACTATTGAATAATGATTTTATTATGAAACCTAAATTACAAGGATTTACAGGAGACTGTAACGGAAACCATACAGTAGATACAATCATGTTATCCCTGTAATTCCGGTGTCAGAATAGGGCTAGGGTATCCCCTGATCGTCGTAAGGGGCCACTAAAAGGGGCTTCCGGGGTTGCAGGCGGCTAGAGTGGGAGCTCGAACCGTTCAGTCAGACAAACGCGGGAAAGACGGCGGTATTGTAGTCGCATACCGCCATAAAAACCAGACGTAGCGGTGGGACTAGCCGCTCACCTGGGAGGAGCCCAATAGAGCAACGTGAAGACTCCGGCTGCTTTCCTTTGGAGATCCCGGAGTCCTCTTTGTAGCAGCGAGAATGGCCACTGGGTACCGTGCATCGCTCTCACAGCCTTTGGTACCTTTTGAAGGTTTCCCGAGAAAAAAAATACATAGGTGGCATGGGAGCGCCAGAGATGAAGCCCAATCTAGATTCTGTAGATCTCTAGACTTGATTGACTGAGTGATCGTTTGTGGCTATAATTACATATTTGCTTCCATGCTTCGGAAGGTGTCGTTAAGCATTCTGCCGCGCTAGTTACATAAGGCAGCTGTGCCGGAGGCCTTCTGGGTAGTTTGAATTACGTAATTATTGGTGGTTTGTATCCAACACCTGGTGGCCACTAACTCGTACCTCCCACCACCAACTCGCATTTAAGCAAGTTGGTGGAGTAAGTTTCTAACACAGGCCCGGTTTTGTGGTGTAAAAAAATACGAGAAATATTAAATAAAGAAAATAAAGACATAAAACAAAATTACATCTTTCAGTTTATTTTCCATTTCTTTCCCATTACAAGGCCTATCTCTATTTTAGAAATATCGAGTCACGTCTATAGGTTAGTTTGTTGAACTGTGTAAACCTTGTAAATCAGCATTTTTATATTTTACCATTATTCCGAAATTACACCTGATATATCTCCTTAATTGCAGATACAAGACTTATTCAGTTTTCATCTTGAAGAATAAACAACAATAAAGTTGCGAAAAGGAGTGCGCGATGTTATCCTCAAAAATAGAAAATGGAATTGCTCCAGCTCCGTCTCTACTACCAATAAGAGTGCTCAGGAAGATTCTCAACAGTGAAGATCACAGATAAGAAATAAAATAAACTTTTAGGACACACTAAAGTTTTACCAGTAGGAATTACTGCGCATTACTACAGGCTGGAAGCAATAATATCCACTCATAATAGAGTTGTTTTTTATTTATTTAGAAATACTTTTTATTATGGCATATTTAACGGATATTGCTCTGCCTCTTTGTGTATTCGTTTGTATAATGTATCGGTAAAATTGGCCATCTCATTGATATCGCCGCCTAATGCCCTTTTCTTAAAATATTATTTGTATCTAGTATCATTATAGCTTATCTTAATATTAACAGCGGAATAAAACAATATTACGTACGTACCACATGTAGCTCTAATTTAAGCAAAAAATTAATTTATAATACAGCAAAATTTTATCGATGTCATTTACAAATATTCGAAAATAATAATAAATACAAGTGAGAACAATGAGGACAAGAAATATTACCTAATCCGTAATCTAAAGATTCATTTATACCAGTTGCCTAGCGCATTTATTTGCTCACCCAGTGCCTACCGACCCGTACAACCTACCCGTATGACGCGGATGTTCGGAGCTGAAAGTCAACCGTCGATTCGTATGAATTCATGCGCCTTCGGTAAGCATCTGTCGACTGCAATACCTTAAAGGCAGAACTCAATGATGTTCTCTATCAGCAGAAATAATAATGTAACCACGCTTAAAATCAGCTGCCTTGAGCGGACGTACTATTTTGCCGAAGGCAAGACTATCGGATGCAAACGACGGCTAATATTTTTTTCTCAAACAATAGAAATAATCTTCTATCTACATAGAGGCTGACTGGCTGACTGATTTTAACGATTAATAATAAAAAAAATAATGTTGATTTGGAGAAAGCAAGAAAACATTCTTTGAATATTAAACAGAATTGAAATAACTGAAATTTAAGTTATCGTACACTTATAGCATTTGTGATTGCTGTTAAAAAGAAAGTTTATGTTGTAATATCGATTTCATTAACAAAATTCAATAAATTTAAGCAATATTCATAGTATGTAGAATGTGTCTACAGACAATTTTTATACAAAGGTAATTTTAAAAGTATGTTCATAAATTTTTCATTTAATGTATGTGTGCAGTAAATATCGCATAGTGATAACGATAAGGACCAAGCTCAAAATATCGGTAAATTAAATACTTGAAACTAGTAATAACGTAGTCAATCGTTTAGGTAGGACATTAATAAGTAATGATTTTGTATCGGAAAAGGAGAAACGTAAATGTTACGTCAGTTTAGCAACCGGGCGCTTTAAGTTACCCTGCAAAATGCGAACACGATGTCGTTATTTCCACAATAAATCCAAATTTGGCATTCATCCTTTATTCAACGTAAAACATGTTCAACTGTGTGCTGACGGATTTGTACAGCACGCAGACGTTTCAACCGTTCGCATTCGGTTGCAGTTGTGTGGCGTTAACGCATGACAATCGTGAACTCAGTTCATAATGCAGCTTCAGCAATGCATATATGTATACCGGGAGTATAGTAATAATAAACAGACGGCTGTTAATTACAGCTTTTCCGAGTAACGGACCTATCTAAATACGAAGTGTAATAATTACGATACACGTTCCTTTCGTATTAGTATTTAAAAGATGACACCGATATTCGATGTTAATGTAGGTAGTTTGATAAATTTATTATTCATCGTATTATAAATTCCGTTCGCATAAATTGAAACAAGTTGAAGGTTTTCCTTTCTGTTTATACTCATTCTGTTCATGTCATAATAAAATAAAATAAAGCATTTAATAAATAAATGTAACATTGACATGGAAATAAAGTATGCAAATGGTGTCTGCCGCGCGCACTATTACTACCGCACAAAGCTATATACATGTATACTCGGGGCAAATTCGATATGGAATGTTTAATAACAAAGCGTTGCCTAGCAACCACTGACAGGCAGGGGAATGCAACTTTTTGTTGTTTTATCAGCCGTATTTTACCTATTATTAACTGTTACCTGTAACTTATAATAGGTTGCAAATCCCTTCATGGAATTAAGGTTGTAACATCATTAGTTTTACAACGACAATAGTGGTAATTAAATTTTGTTTGACTGGTTTTAGCATATTATTTTGCAGTTGGTTAATCAACTCTTCTTGATTAAATTTCATCGCGAAAATTGAATGCATACTTTGGTTGAATACGAAATGCATTTGTGTACAAAGTCATGCAAGTTGGTGATAACCCTACATTAGAATTTTTATGGTTTGTTTACATTTATTCCAGATCGAATTTGCCCCGAGTATAGTTGAACTTAGCGTGTTTATTTGTGCTGTTTATTTGTGAAAATGTGAACTCCCAAGTAGTCCGTCTAAAAGAACCCTTGTATATATACAAAATTAAACCATGTTTGCAAAATGGAACTATACTAGATGAAAACATGTATAAATATTCCTTCCATGTTTCATTTATATACAATAAAAAAGTAACGTTTTTACACTCATAGCTCTACGCTTAGTTTTTCTCCCGCGTCGTGGGTTCCATATTCATACAAAGACGATAAACAAACACCCACACGTGAATACGATACGAAGAGATTTATTGCAAACAACCGTTTATACATTACGCAAAATATAAGAAAGTAAAAACATGGTAAATAAGTCGTAAATTTTACATCGTAATCGTATAGAAACGGTCCACAAGTCGATATTTCACATGATGTCGGGATATTCAAACGTTATAATTGAGTGAATAATTTTAAATTCTAGTAGGGACGACACATGCATCCTCGTGAATAGTTTTTTACTATTGTGTTCTCGCCTAAAAAACGTTCCTCAAGTGTAAGATCAGTTAGATTATTGCAAAAGTAATTTCTCTTCAACTGCCCTTCTAGAGGCTCGTCATGCATTTTGACAATGGTTTCAGTAGCAAAAATCTTATTGTCAATGCATATTATTCTATGATGCGACAAACAGCATGTTTACCTATTCGATAAAAGCAAAACATGCCGAAAATTCAGCACTACACAATAATTTTGAGGATACCAACCTAAAAATTATTGTGTAGAAAACATCGAACTTTGTCATAAACAAGTCTTTTATGCTGTCATCTTTCAAAGCGTATAGTATTTATGCAACTTAAGTGTCGATCTGGCTACTGGCACAAACGAAATTGGTTTCAGAACAATATTATGAATAGAAAAAAACGTTGAACAAAATAATTACATGTCATATTATGTATCTTTTACCTACCTAAAATAAAAAAATACGGTAGAAATAGTACGCCTGATGGTCCAAGTTTCTTCCTTTTGCAGACCGGATTTACAGAACTTTGTCATAAATCTATCTAAAATATCCGTAGACCGACTAACGACTATAGATATCGTTCTTAGAGAGTCTTAAAGTAGCGACCATGACAAGATTAAAGAAGTTTAACTGGATCCATCCATCCATCAGCCTTTAGATGTCCACTGCTGAGCCGTCCCTGTCGTTCCGGGATTAGAATAGGGCTACGGTATCCCCTGCCTGTCGTAAGGCGACTAAAAGGGGCTTCCGGGATTGCGGGCGGCTAGAGTGGGAGCTTGAACCGTCCAGCCAGGCGATCCCGGGAAGGACGGCGGTGCGTGTGGTCGCAAACCGCCCTAAAGACTAGACGGAGCGGTGCGGAGGCGCTGGGAGGAACTGAACTTATATTTCAATATTTTTAGTTATTGCACACCATTTTTTTAATAATTGCCATATTAATGTCTATAGTTATTTCACGTCGTTAATTTATCAAAAGTTGTTGCCGCTAATATTAAGTGTAGATTCATTAAAATCCTTTAATTATATGGCAATCTTAATAAAACAAATGTCTCCATGGTTATTATTTTATTTCCAGTATGCCAAAAACACCAAAATTCTAATAAGTTATAGTAAAGAAAATCTACAAAATTTAAAAGCTTTAACAGACCTGTGCAGAATTATATTTATTTCCACCTCATGGTAAGTGGTCACTAAAACCGACTGCAATCACAGACACGTTGCTATTTGCGAGAACTAAGATGATCCTCATATAAAAGTGAGGTAAGTAATTATATCACCCGGATACTGGATCTCTGGATCATTGGGACTAGCCGTTTGGCATAAATAACTTTGCACTTTTAGAAAAGTATAGAATTTTTGAAGACTGTAATATTAAATTTGAATTAATTGTTTTGATTTATATGTTTATTCATGATTAAAGTTCATTGAGACTGTATTCTATAATTATAAGACTGGGCAATCACTATACCTACTGTGATGTTAGTAACTGTATGCTGTGAGCAATAACTGTACTTTGAGAAGATTTTTATTATTATTACATAATATCCTATATGATGTAACTTTAAAGTAAATATTGGTAAAAATCTTATAGAATGTTTATTAATTTACAAGAAAAATGAAACAAACAAATTTAAATTTTATACCGTTTTTTCATGTTATTCGATTTGAAATCTTGAATAGCTATATGGTTTAGCCTACCGTACATAGTAATATTATTATATTAATACGTGAAGCAAAAATTTGTGACGGATTTTTAAGTAATATGCCGCGGACGGATTAGTATGAAATTTTGCACGGTTATAGTGGACGTAGAGAAGGAGTGCAGAATGTTAATATTTTTTTCAAATAATGCATTTTTCATACATAAAATCAACTAAAAACACATTACACACACTGCCTTGCATTTGTCACAAACACATATGTACTTAGTAAATGAAAATGAAAAGACACAACGTCAAGAATGTCAGATGACATTTGATTTTTAATTTAAATTACGGTCGAATTTCGGCCGATGCTACGGGTGACTAGTCTTAATAATTAAGTAAAACTCTCTCATTCTGAGGTAAGGGCCGAGCCCAGCAATGGACCAAAAATGGGTTGACGACAAGTCTATTGAAGCGGAATGTATGCCTTTTATATTAGAAACGTAATCCAGAAATACTAGGGTATCGTGCGATTAAATAAAAATATCTTACTGGCCAATCAGCTAGGTAGTGCGCCAGCAGCATAGAAAATATAAATACGCAAAAATTATGCAAACAGTACTTATAAAAAAGGTACAATACCGAAACTAAACCACGTTTGACTCACGTATTATATATACCATATCGATTCATTAGACATAGCTAAGCGTTGTGAACATCAAGAGAATCGATAGATCTATATTTGTTTATTTTAGAAAAACAAATTGAATATTTAGTCCAATTAAGCGTTTCGAGAATAGAAGTAAATATTTGAAGTTGATAACGTAATTGAATATTCTTAAAAACAGGTATCGAGCTAAATACATCGATTTTGATTATGATACAACGGAACAGCGTAGGCACTTCCTACTTTGGGTTCGAACTAAATTAATTAAAAACCTCCGTATGAAGTGAAGGTTATGTCTCCAACTTAACAAATTAATAGATATGTATGAGTACTATGAAATGGAAGACATTAATTCAAATAAAGAGCGCCAAAATAAAGCTGCTGTAACATGTGGGTTCCGTATTTATCATAACTGATTTCAAACATTTTAGGAGTCATAACGGTAATTGTTGATAGGAATAGTGTAGTAGAGAGCTTTACTGTGGCATTTGTTGGAAGGTAATAAATAATGATTAATCATTATGGATCTCATACAGTTATGACAGAGGTTAGGGCAGTTTCTTTGTAACAAATAAGTAATTTGAAAAATACTAAATTTTAAAGCGACAAGTAGTCATCCGAAAATGTTTTGTTATTCTGAAGCTCTTTAATTATAAATAAAGATACACGTATTTGGTCTTTTTATGAGATGGATAATTAAATTTTTACGGTACTAGCGGATCCGACCAGATACAGCCTGATTAATCAAACGCTTAAAGTAGTGTAAAAAAAAAACTATACATAATTATACAAAATCGCCTTTACTAGACTAATTCTACAATTAAAGAGAGAAAACGATGACATTTTAAGTGTCAAAAATTATATAATCATACATTTAAAGTAAAAGCTTTAAAATCTGAAAAAAGATAATATTAAATAAGGTGACATGTGGAGTTTGCTATTTCATTTTATTAAAAATAAAAAAGCACAACACAACACAATAATCACTAAATAATCCATTTGAGATTTCCATTGATTGATTGATTGATTGATTTGAGATCCATTTGATTTGAGTCATAAATAATTTCGCTCGCCACTGAAAAAAGCGTGGGCATCCTGGTAGTTGACATGCGGGGCATCTCCTTCTGCTCTATAAGGCACACGTGAGAACTCACATGGAGTACTGCTCGTGTCTCTGGACAGACGTGCTTAACCAACTCGCCTCCGTGCAAAAACATGCAAACCGTATCGACAATGACCCAAGGATCACCGATCAGTTAACACCCCCGAGTCTACGGAGGGACTTAGGCTCCCTCTGCGTGTTCTACCAGCTTTACAATAATGAGTGTTCCGAGGAACTTTTTGACACGGTGCTTACGTCACCTTTCCGCCACAGTACTACTCGCCGATGGATGATTCCATCGACATCAAATGGACCCGTGGCGATTCTCAATAAACGGATCACAAGATTTTGCTTCACATATTAATACCTAGATATAACAAATCTCTCTGTTATGTCAGGTGGTATTTAATCGGTAAATCAAGTTAAAATTAAAATTACCTACTTAAGTAATGAATATCCTGGTTTTTCCCGCGGATTCGCCCACGGTCAAGGACCGATAAAATACACTTGTCATTTAACTTTTCCCTTAACTATCGAACAGGATTTCAAGACATAACTAGTAAACAATTGTAACATATGTATGTACAGTAAATGTACATAAACGTAATAGATAGATAGACATGATATGTAAAAAGCACACACATTTTATAGGGTTGTGGTCTCAAAGGGTAAAATGTATTTTTCATTATAAATTAATCAGAGCAACAATATTTATTACTTTACGTATTGCATCAATTACAATCATAAGAAAGAAAGAAAGAAAGAAAGATCTTTATTTAGTCAATTTTTGGGTTACAATAATATTGATTACATATGATGTTAAAAAACAAAAAAAAAGAAATGGGCGCCAAAAATTGAATATGCCGGTTAAGGCGTTCTAAATGTATGGCACACACATACTCGTATTTATCATTAAAAGACTTACAATTAGACACTATATTACAATGCTGATAACTTTAGAAGATTAAATATTTTTTGTATTTTACATTTTTAAATCATCGTTTAAGAATTCGTCATACGTGTAATAGCATTTTTCTATTAATATATTTTTTAATTTTCTGGCACATATGTGGTCTTTCTTTATTTGTTTTAATTGGTAAGGTAGTTTATTATATAACTTTATGGCCATAGAGAGTGTGGCTTTTGTCACTACTGCTAGCTTTTTGTTTGGAGGGTATAATAATTTTTGTTCGCGCCGCGTATTGTCCCTATAATTACTTAATTCAAACAAATGGCGTTGTTTACGCACAAACATCACCATATCTAATATGTATATGCATGGCATATAATGTGTGCGGTGTGGTTATTAATTAAGATTAAATGTAATATGTTGGAGCTTCAGAGTCAGCACTTTAATTTTAACTTTTTACGTGTTTATTCACTCTAAGTAGTAATATTTCCCCGGTAGTCAGTAGTAGTAATAATACCATCGCGGTACTGGCAAATCTTAATATGTAACGGGTACAATCACGAAATGCAGTTTATGAATTATTTTTGCCGATATTTGGTCCATCGGTGGCGGGGTCAAACCGTTGATAAGCACTAGTGATAGATTCACCTATTGCCCTAGGTCTCGTTCGTTCTACTTCTCAAGGTTCCATATCGCCACAACATCACTAACTGTATCCTTATGCAACAAACATTGCATTGTTTGAGATTTCCAAAAAAAATAATCATTGGATTCCACGTTTGCGATTACTTAAAACCTTTTCTCTTTTAAAGTTCTTAGGATGTATTGTTTGTTATCTCTAACGCTCTTCATACTAAACATGGAAAGTAATGACGCTCAGCGAAGATCACCTGAGATTAATGCATAAACCTCAAGTGGATATCCGCGAAGCATAAAATTAAATAAAAATAGATTACATATTTTAATATAATTAGTTTTACTATTACGCCGTCACAGTAGTCGAAATACAACCGTAATTAAACCGAAATACAATCTACATTTGATATTCACCGAGGTATTATATTAATAGTTCTCAAGATTATATTTCACGTAAACACTTTTTTATCTGCTACTAATTTTTGACACAGACATCTGGCTGACTTAACATTGTATTTTACACGAACAGTAATGTTAGTAATGGGTGTTTTATTTTGTTTAATATTATACATTCATTTACATAAAGATTACCCAGTCTTTAACTATCTCTTATAACTTTATACAAGTCTAACACACATCTCGTGCGCGAACTGCTTGTAAAAAATGTATCGGAAATTTACGCTTCACATTTTAATAAATAGATAGGATACCTAAATTTGAAATTATATAAAATTTTGACAATTGATTACAATTAAAGACTTTTATAATTATGATTATGACTGTTTTTTCTACCCTCGTAACAGCCGCACCCATTCTTCACCTTCAACAATTTTTCAGAGATAGACATGCATGAGATAGGTACGGTAAAATGACTATCGCAGTATAAATCGTAGAAACTAACGAGAACCTAACCAAAACTTTAACGAGAACGTATAATAATAAAAAAATAGTAAACTTGAAAATAGGAAATATCACACATAATTTGTGAATAAATTCAAATTTAGATTTAAAAAGATGTTTTAAATCTATGTAGGAAAATCTATGCAATAAACGTGAAAGGATACTCACTCACGCACCTATTAACTAAACAACGTAGAGCCTAACTACTACAGATTAGGGGTTTATTTTATGCCGTAGACTCCACCACAAGAATGCATTTTTACATATTCCACTCTCATGAAAGTTTGCATGGTCAATTTTGATACAAGCTAAATGAAACAAGAGCTTTTTACTTTGATATAGGCAATATAGCTATTTTATCGTTAAAAAAGCAAACCCTTGAGAGGGTTAAATAGGGGTTAATTTTTTAAAGAAAATAAGCCAATTTTGATGCAAGCAGAATGAACATAAATATTTGGCATTCTGGGTTGATTTTATGGAAACCCTATTTCACCGTTCTTGATGATAAATCAAGATAAGAATGTAAATTGGCGATACAAAGTATGTTTCAAATTAAGCTTTAAAGCTAGGTAATTTAAAAAAATCTCATCAATCAATTTAAGAAAAATAAAGGTTGAAGTATGTTTTCGAAGTTCATGGTTTAAAAAAATCTCTTCATTCTTACCCTAAATCCAATTAGTATTAGGCTCCATTGGTAGAAGTAACGAAATAGGCGCGACAAGGACTTAGAAAGGATTTTTTGGTAACTTGACGCAGACGCTGCCGCAGCCTCGAAGGTGAGCGTCGGAGGGGAGCGTGTAGTAGACATCGAGAATGTAAACGAGTTGTCCCTAAAAGCATTTAGACCAGCAGTAATAAAACTTCAAAACATAGGTCACCTCAAAACGGATCCAACACCAACCAAGCCGCGGTAATACACAAAATCGTACCAGTGACAGACAGTGACTGACAGAATAGTGACAGAAGGGTGTCTACGTACACAATAACGGAGTTTAAATTCAGCGTAGAAATTACAATTTTATAGTAAATGCGGGTTATTTTAGATTTAGGCTACGTACTCACGGCGCGGTTTTCACCCGCGGCCGCCGCGGTTGCGGGCCCTCAGCTTCTGTTCGATACTCACGAGACCGCTTATTTGCGCGGTTACGCTGCCGCCGCGGTTGCGATTATCGACCGCAAACGTGGCGGGCGAAAACCGCAAGACGGGCGGTTTACCATCAGTTGAGGTCCTGACTACTGCACTCGCCCGCCAACTGACCGCAGACCGCGCGGGCGCAAACCGCCGCGGCTGCGGCTGACCGCGGCCCGCGCGGTTCTACAGGTTGCCCGCCGGTGCAGCGGGAGCCGCAAACAACCGCGCGCATCGCGGGCTAAAAACGCGTCGTGAGTATTGCTTTAATTTTTTACGTTTATATCTGCATCCTACAGAAGCTGCGGGCCCGCAACCGCGGCGGCTGCGGGTGAAAGTCGCTCCGTGAGTACTTAGCCTTAGGCTTTTGGTTAAAATATATAATATACTAGCTGTCCAGACAAACGTTGTTTTGCCATATAAAAAATAAAAAAAAATGTTAAGGGTGGACAACCCTTAAGGGGTATGAAAAATAGATGTTGGCCGATTCTCAGACCTACTGAATAAGCATATAAAATTGAGTAAAAATCGGTCAAGCCGTTTCGGAGGAGTATGGCAACAAAAACACGAGAATTTTATATGTTAGATATATTTACACCCGTATTAACAAACAATACTATGAGGCCTCATAGTGCTCGGCAACGCATATTAAGTGAAATCGAACGCTAAGCGTCTATCTAAATCGACGCATATTACCTATGCGTCGATTTAGATAGTAGCTGTCGAGCTATATTACGGAAGTTACGGAACGCATAGCATCCCCTTATATGGAGATTTATAAATTTAGAGTATTTTTCTCTAAAAGGTATTTCTCACTACTATAAACCACTGTAGTTTATAGTAGTGAGAAACAGATCGATAATTATATTAATGATAGTAAAAAATTACGCGATTTTAAAACCCTCTCGAATAAAATAACAAGGAGAAAAATTTAATCAGCACTAAAATTTACAAAATATTTTGTGGTTTCTCCTGACACATATTAAACAGCTCTAATAAGTGGAAGCTCTTTAGCTTAAAATAACTAAAAAAGTCTTCCAGGACTTCTAATTTATCACTTTGTGGCTTTAAGATTTTATGCCATTAACTAATTCGTAATACATAATGCATAGACATAATGAAATTTAAAACATAATTATCTACTATAATTCTAGAATTAAATAGCTCGATCATTTATTACGTAACTACGTAAGAAATAGAGGTATTAACGATGTATCTGTATTGTGAAAAAGACTAGAATGCAGCCACAACTAATGGTGCAAAGACAGAGCCCAAATTAACGCTATGACACCTCAAAGTAAAACATTGCTTAATTGTTGTGTATGAATTAGACTGCTTGAGATAACGAACGCACAGGAAAGTAACGCCTATTGTATAGTATTGTTTTGATACCTATGAAAGTATTCTTCTTGAATACGGGTGTTAAGCAAATTTCGTTTCCTTAGATGTAAATCGGGTGCGCCCTGTAGTTTCGGGATCAGAATAGGGCTACGGCATCCACTGCCCGTCGTAAGAGGCGACTTATTGGGGCTCCCGGGGTTGCGGGCGGCTAGAGTGGTCGTACATACCGCCGTAAAGACTAGACGGGGCGGTGGGCCCAACCGCCCATCTCGGAGGAGCCCGGTGGGGCAACACCCTGAGAGGATTCCGGCTGCGGCCAGTTGGAGGTCCCGGCGTCCTCTTTATAGCGCCGAGGACGGCCACCATTTAGTGCGGTAAAAATCCCACATAACCCTGCGTCGCTACCACGGCGTCGGGTACCTTTTGAAGGTTTCCCCCTCGATGAAAAAAAAAAAAGATGTAAAACGGGTGAAACTATCATGAGCTTTTAGCCTGAAAATTAACCTTTATTAACTTTTACTCTTGAGTTGCTTTCGAACGACAAGTAACAATAAAAAATAAATTTGCATAGGTTATCTGCATTTTTTTTTTAATTTATTTAATAAATATCTTACTTCTTAATTTTCATTCAACAGCGTTCTGATGTAGTGACTTCTTTGGAAGCGGTGATGTTTTTCGAACGTATGTGTATATTGTTCATTTATTTGGCACGCTCTACAAACGGATCGACGCATTTTAACATAAAGAGGAGCCCGTGGATTTGGTCTCAAGCGTCATTCATTCATTGCGAGATTGACACAGTTCATATATTTTTTAGATATTCAGGTACTTCGCTAAATCAGTACTTAGCAAATAATTAATTATAACATTTATTATATAACTTTTACGTTACTATTTTGATACATTATTAGCCAAGAGCGTAAAATTAACACTACAGAGCTACGTTAATTACCGCGCAAAGCACCATATTAAATATAATTTCTTTTCTATATCTTGTTCTACGTTTTTAATCACATTTAATTATCATATGAATATATTTCAAAATGGTCTACTACTTTCAAATGATGTCGTCGCACTGATTTTGTAAATATCTTCATTTAGGTAATCCCACAAAAAATATCTCTCCGTTCAATCTCGAGAAATACCATCCTGAATTTTTGAATTTTAGAGCACAAATCGTTCTGTATAATTGTTAAGTCTTTTGAAAAAAAAATAAGGTTAGCGAACGGTTGATCGACTTTCCCTTTTTGCGGTTTCGGTTTGAGAATTAAGGTTCGGGTGTACACAGGTATACACGGTCATTTTGCAAAAATATAAAGTAGTTTGCTAAACGCGAACTACCTACTTTAATTATTTTAGATTCTTGCTTGATAGAATTTAAATGGTTGTAATAAATGATCCAACATCGCCTAGCGCTTGTGTTACAATGGGTGTTCCAAAGGGTTCGATTTTCGGACCACTCTTTTAATAGTAGGGCAAATACGTAGAAGATAATCACGAACACAACCGGACAATTAGGACGAAGTAAACAGTCCCTGTAGCCTCGGGGTCAGAATAGGGCTACGGTATCCCCAGCCTGTCGTAAGAGGCGACTAAAAGGGGCTTCCGGGGTTGCAGACGGCTAGAGTGGGAGCTCGAACCGTTCGGTCAGGCAATCCCGGGAAGGACGGCGGTATGTGTGGTCGCATACCGTCGTAAAGACTAGACGGAGCGGTGGGCCCAGCCGCCCATCTGGGAGGAGCTCGATGGGGCAGCGCGCTCGGAGGATTCCGGTTGAAGTCGTTTCGAGATCCCGGAGTCCTCCTTTTCAGCGCCGAGGACGGCCACCGGGGGGGTTTTAGTGCGGTGAAAATCCCACATAACCCTGCGTCGCTCCCACGGCGTCGGGTACCTTTGGAAGGTTTCCCCCTCGAAAACAAAAAAAAGGACGAAGTAAACAATGTTCTCTAAATTGTTGTACATTGGTTCAACATAAATATCCTTCCTCTAAATTTGAACTAAATATATTAGGTTCTCCTTTGCCTAACGTGAGGCAGGCAGGTTGACACAAATGCACAACTTAATGGAACGGTTTGGAATTTTATTCAACTCCCTTTTTAGGCACATGCTAGCTTTAACTACCCATGTCAAAACAAGATGGTAAAATAAAGTTATACATTTTGATAAAATGTATTAAATTAATTAAATTTAATTTGCATTTTTAATACCAAATCAATTAAAAATCAATTAATTATGTTTAATTATTTGCATAAACTATTATGACTTTATTGTTATAATATGCAAAATTATATTAATACCAAAAAGAATAAGCGTCTAGACTGACAGTCTAAAGTAATCGCGTAACATATAGGTATTTATCCTAAAATGACAATTTTTTTTTCCCGTAACTTTTTTAACCTTGTTCCAGGTCATCCGGCAAAGAATTCGTAGTACATTCGATTCGCTTAGTTTCACAGAAGAAACTGGTTATAACGATTATAACCACATTAATAGCAAAGTCAAGACCAAATCCCATGGTAAGTAGCTGTGCAAAGATCGATTGCATCAGATTTTTTTTTCACTGACTCAATTATTGCACCTATATTTATAAAAAAAAAATATACCGGTTAAAAAGACATACAGACGGCGTTTCTTATTCATTTTAACAAGATAGATTGATTTTAATTCATTTTGATTTATAGGTAAGTATTGTTATTTTATCATGTGTCAAAAAACAACGAAGTGTTTAATATTTGACAGAAATATACATGTAACGGATAAGGTAATTAATACACATGAAATTTGCACTCCATAAAATGTAATTTTAATGTAGGGTGACGGTGGGTATAATTGACCATGTATGAGTAATTGACCAATTTTTTATTTAAGTGCCAATATTAAGATTTCTTATTGACGGATTGTTATGTGTTGTGTTTTAAATCATGCAAGCACTAATGAGTAAAAGACCATTCTTTAGCATTCAAAGACAGTTGTAAATACATCTAGCCTCTATTTAGCGATTTTATTGAGAGAAGCGTAAATAGCCGTCATTATTTTCGAGCCTGCAATAAGGATCTTTTAACAGGTATGTTTTTTTAAGTCCACTTAAATGTATGTTCTATGTTTGCGCTATAAGAAAATTATATGTTTAAAATGTAGAAAGAAGTGTGTAGATTGTGTTTCTGAGTTATTATTTTATAAATTGATAACTATTGTGTGCCATTTGGAGCTGGTCAACTACTGAAATATGAAATGTGATGTATTCCTAGTAATTGACCAAAATGGTCAATTACTGAATAAATACACTTTTTCATAATTGTAACGCAAATTAATTGTGTTTCATTAGTACAATCAATTTGGGTAACATTGAACAGCGGTGTAACTTTGAACAAAGTTGTGAAAAAAATATATTAATTTATTACATGGAAACTTCTTGTTGTTTCAATATCGTACCTGCGTAAAATGGTTTGCCAAAATGTTGTAATAGCAATGAAAGTAAAAAAAGGTACCTGTGAATGTCATAATTTTAAAAAATACCGCCTTTTCCGTAGTGAACTTGTTGCAAGTGTTTGATGCTTCATTTTGAAATAGCAATTATAATATAAAACTTACCGTAAACAGGTGTGTTTTGGTGTTTATCTTTAAAATGTATATTGTATATTATTATTTTGAAACTGTACTATCCGTATCCCATGTTGAATATTGCGTAAAACTGTTAAACTTTTGACGACGTCGAAATTGGATGTTATATGGGTAACTTTGAACGGTTCAAAGTTACCTGTATCATAAAAAAATATTTTTTTCGGAGGCTCAGGGTCGCTCAGCGTGCTATGGAGAGGGTTATGCTCGGAATTTCGCTACGAGACATGATTCGCAACGATGAAATCCGTAGACGAACGAAGCTTACCGACATAGCTCTCAAAATTAGCAGGCTGAAGTGGCAATGGGCCGCCACATCGCTCGTAGGACCGATAACCGATGGGGAAGAAAGGTCCTCGAGTGGCGACCATGTTTAGGCAAAAGGAGTACCGGTCGCCCCCCTACCAGATGGACCGGTGACCTGAAGAAGACAGCGGGAAACCGTTGGATTCAGAGGACACAGGACCGGTTGGAGTGGCGCCATTTAGGGGAGGCCTATGTTATGTCCATGTTCCGTCCATCCTTTTTTTTTTTTTTGTTTTCGAGGGGGAAACCTTCCAAAGGTACCCGACGTTCCGTCCATCCTATGGATGGATGGAATAAATAATCAAAAAAAAACTAGTATTTTATTTTACCACCAAATTGATCGACCTTGATTCATATGGCAAGACCAAGTTGTCTATTGTATTTATATATCAAAATAAATGTATTTTTTATAGATTTGGTTTTTAATTAACAAAAATATGTTAATTAATTTTACTCAGACCTTAAAATGTTCGATTAATGACGGATTTTATATCCTCAAAAAATTATATTCAAAGTTACCCAAAACTAAGGATAACTTTGAATTTGAGTTTTAGGGGTAATTGTGGATAGTTTAATTGTTTTCTCCGTAAATTTATTGTGTTAGATTAATAAACCAGCTAAAAAGGACACTTTTCATTTAATAAAAACAAGGTGCAATAAATATAAAACAGATTATAATATCACAAATATTGTAAAATATGTTCAATGTTACCCAAATCGAGGTTAATTTAATTGTGTATATTTATATTTTTCTTTACTGCCTTCTAACCAATAATTGACCACATGGTCAATTACTAATGCACTTAACATTAATTTAGCTCTAGTGTTGGACCAAACTTAAATTAACTAACTTTAAGATTAAGGCTGTCATAAGTTTTCACATTTATTTATAGCTTCAAAGCTTAATAGATGAAAATACCATTTTCCAATAATGGGTGTGTAAAATACCTTAAAAATAGTGTAATAAAGAAATTCGGGAAATTGGAAATGATCCTGCATTTTTTTTTTGTTAACAGAAACCGCAAGACAAGATGGGATACCACATAACACTCTTATAAACAAATAAACTCACTAACTCTATAAAGGAGAATGGCTAGTTTGGCCTTAGTTGCGTATATAGTCAAAGACAGTGTGAAAAAAAAACCTTATATTAAGTTAATATTTATACCTTAATTGAATATTTTTTACATGCCGCAGTAGTGCATAAAATGAAAGAATACATTTTATTTTTTGTTCTAGAACTTGCATGTGAAAGGGAACGCAGTCAGGTATACGTTTCGTTGTAAATTAACAGTTTTTGAAGTGAAACTTCTTTATCGGGGGTTTATCGGGGGTTTTTTTGAAAAATAACGTCATAAAGAAGTTTCACTTCTTACGAGTGTACGCTAGTACACGCACACATTTTTAAATCTTTAATACATTTTCTCTGTGGAATGAAACGCATGTTTACGAAAATTACGAAATGTCAGCATCAACTGTCAGTTACCAATTACTGTCATTGTTCACTTTTTTTTTATTTCTACATCTAACCTCAAACAAGATTAGAACTTAAAAAATTGAAACTTTTTTTTTGTTTTAATCTTTTTATATATATTTTTTTATTTTTTATGTTAGCTAATTACCAGACGAAGTCAACGGAGTAATAATTACAAAGAACAAAACAATTATGTATAATTAATTTGACTTGCAAAGTATAACATGCCTTAAGTTATATAAAAAAAAACCTTAACTTTTAAAGAAAATATTATCTTTTTAATGAATTTACAATATGATAATCTACATAATTACACACGTCATAACAGTATACGTTTAAAAAAATATTAGAGCCAAGCATGTATTGAAATTCGCCATTCTCCTTTCATTGGAATGATGATTTTACGAGACTTCTCATTTTATTATTATTATTTTTAGTAATTAATTGAAGAATTGATTGAACTCAACTTTCGATTGAACTATTGTTTTGTACGAAGTTGCTTACAGATGTCCATGGGCGTCAGTGAACACTTACCATCAGGTGGACTACATGCCCGTTTCAGATTTCAATATAATATAAATGTAATTTTCGAAGTATTATTTAGTTTTATTTACATGGTCAACTACTGGAACATCGACTGGTCAAACATTGAAACACTCTGGTCAAACTTAGAAACATTGGGGTATTTTGACAAAAAAAAATTGTAACAAAATGTATATACGTAAAAAATTAAAAGTTATTTGTTTATTGCATTAAACATCTCAATGCGATGACGCATAAAAATAATTAACTTAATTTATCTGTTTCATGTTTGAGAAAAATAGTTATTTATAAAAAAAAACGCCTTAACTGGTCAATAATACCCACGTTCACCCTACCTATAGTTTTGTAGAAAACAAATGGCACTAAATATTAAAATCCATCTGGAATACGATTTCCTGTATTATGGTTAGCATAAGTTAGATACCTTAATATACAAAACAAAAAACCTAAACTCAGCGACTTGAATTTCTGTATGATATAACAATAGATATAACATTTAAGCCTCTAGCTCAATGGTTCACAAATTTATTTCACCGCTCGTCTAGCGGTTGTTGTCTAACGTCAACCGAAAATTGTTACTTATTTCTTGCCAATAGGTCTTGCAAAGTCAAAATAGAATGTCGTCGAAAACTACATGATTTTATTAATTCTCCCCAAAATCATTTCAATTGCACTGTCTCTTTTATGCCGGTACTTTGCGGTATACAGGAGTTCAGCGATATGCAATTGTAAAGATAAAGATACGTAAAAGACACAATGTTGGTATCGATGCAATTTCAGGAAGCCGGAAAATTTGTTTTGTGGTCAACTTTTGTTAAGAATTTTATAAATCTAATAAAGCTCTCGACTATTTTATATAGCTGGCGAGATTTAAACAAAAAAATTATCAAGTTCTATGATTTACACCATGACAACGTGTTGCACCGTGGCTGCAAAACAGATCAAAAAGACACGAAATTCACGTAGTATAAAGATGCTACTGAAAAGCCAATCTCGAAACTCTTTTAGTTCTCATGTTTAGAATACTGAATTAATCCTAATCTGGCGAGGATTGATACCTAACCCAAAAGCGATATATTCATCATTATACGAAATTCAATCTAAAATAAAGTATTTACATTCAATAAACGCATGAGTGGGTAGTTCTTAAAATTATTAATAAGTACACCGTAGTAATCTAAATATCGTGACAAATAATAAAGTTGAGTCAAAAATTATTGGTATGTTACACTTAAAGGATTGGTTTGTCAACAGACTCATGTGATAAACGCGGTATTCTCTGAAAATCCCTTGAATCGTGTCACATAAAATTAGAAACCAAACTGTTTCCTTGGAGATCAACACGCCATGGTAAACAGCGCTGCCCTGAAGGCGAAACGAGATAGTTGTACTAGTTGACATTGTACGCCATCGAAGAGAACAAATGCATAAGCAAGATGTGTAGCATTTTAGTTCACTGAAATGTTACCATTGTTATTCATTGGGGTTGCAACCCAACGGCTTGTTCACGACCGTGCCGCTGTTCGCCGCAGCTTATCGCGGACCGGCGGGCGGTAAAATCAAAATCATACAAATCTTTGAAGCATGCCACGAGATGCCGCTCATAGCGAAATCGCTAAAGCCGCGGAGGTATGAGGAGCGGCAAGAACGAACGTACAAGCGAATGAGCGCGACGCCACGAGACAGAGCGGCACGGACAGCGGCGTGTGAGTGACGTATTTAGCGGCGAAGTACAGAATAAAATATTTTAGACGATTTTTGTAGCGATTATGAACGCGGAGGCGTTTGTAGCGAATATGAATGTAATCGAATGTCGTCACGCTCATTCTTGTGTACTCTTTAAACTTGTATGGATATTTTATGTAATCTTCGTAATTAAGTGTACGGGACTCACCACTTGAATGTCGATCCATAATCAGTTCATGCATTTCTTCCAACATATTAAGAATATCTTCTTTAAAAAATGTGTTGCGTTCAAATCAAAGAAGGGATATTTTAAATAATGTCATATTATTGGGAGCAAGTTTGAATACGTCCACCTTAGCCGCAGCCGCTAATCGCTACTGAGGGTACGTGGCGTGCACAACGCTTCCTACCCCGCTTGCCGCGCCGCGCGCCGCTAAGACCGAGGTCATGACCAGGCCGTAAAACTTTTAGCATTATAAGTATAAATAAATTAAAATTTAAATAAAAAAATGTGATTTTTTTCTGTAAAGTAATAAACACAAGACTAGACCTATTGCAACGGTCGAAATTCGACCTCAATTCAACGTAAAAACTAAACTTGATATTATCCAAAGTAGCACAAATAATCCTCAAATTCAATTAAATTGTATTAATTTTTGAGTAATTTCAAATAAACCCGTTTTACTTTCTTAACTTTAGTAAAAAAGAGGTTTACTGGACTAAGCTGCAAGATATTGCAATTTATGTTAATTAACTGAAATATAACGATTACTGTTGAAGAGGTCGCGCGGTTGTAGAAATATATTGTATGCTGGGAGCTTTAATCACGTGCGCCGCATAAACCAGCAGAGTAAAATTAAAAACTCTCTCATTTCGAGAGAAGGCTCGTGCCCAGCAGTGGGGCAATAATGGGTTGACGATATATATAAAACTAAAGTAATGTACTAGAGAAATGTATATCTACAATATTGCTACAAATAGGTCCGCGATAGCACGTCTTTATATAATATGTTTAACTCACAATAAGTACTTTTATGTTCCAAATTTCAACTAAAATACCTATTACGTTATTTTCGACCTATTTTTTTAAATAAATGCATTCGTTAGCTTCGCAATATAAATCACAATTGCAATTTACATTATATGGATAAAATAAATACTTTAGGTAAGTATATCAGAAATTTAAAATTATACGCCACCAAAATATTATTACCTCCGCCAGTCAACACTCTTTCCAGGACATGTCTGGCCAGCGCCGGGGTTCGCGACGTGCCCCAGGGCAGGAGGTGGGATGCTTGTGGATTTGTAGTCCACAATTATTCTTTACGGATAATTTAAGATTTCGAGAAATATGTAAGCCGAAACGGCTGTGCGTTGATACATTGTTAACTTGAAATTTGGTATGGGGGTTTTTGGAAATTCGCCTCCTATGAGAGTGAAATACTGGGGGCAAAGTTTGTATGGGACAAAGTGATTTCTTGGTCAACTCTACTTCAAATTTCAGATTAACATTCTGATTAACAGAATTGATTGAAGAAGTGTTTCGTATTTCATTGAAAGTCATCACCTAACGGGGTAGAAAGTTTATTAGGGATTGCATCGATATTCCGTTGTGCTTTTGAATTAAATTAGATTTATTTTTGGACACATAATTGGAAACTAAATCTCACTGACGTAATCACTGACATATCAACGCACAGCTAAAATAATATGAAAAAATGGGAAAGCAGGTTCGTATGAAACTTAGAATGTGTTGCGGGTTTGATATATTGGAAAATCTTATCCACTATTTTCGGTACATTAACCCCTGAGAAGGTAAAAAGGAAGTTGAAAGTATTTTCGGAAATGCGCCCAATTTGAGACAAACTCAATTAAATGTACTATTTCACTTTGGGGTTCAATGTATTGGTGGCAATTGACAAAACGGAAGAGGCGATGTCCAACAGACGACCTGAAGTAAAAGGGTACCGGATACATTATGGTTCGCGCGAACCAGGTCGCGGGGGTCTGCTAATAGAGTTTTTTACTACAGTACCTGCTATAAGAAAAAGCAGGGAAAAGCCACGAATAAGTCTTTTACCTTAACATATGGATATAAAATGAAAACTGTTAGTAGACGTTTTGACGCAAATTACTACAACTCATATTAACCCTAAAAGCCCAATCAACATCGTTTTGACGTACACCCCAACAAAAATACACTACCTATTTCTTTAACACTGATTGGATTGTCGTGACCATTCGAATCAACTCAGTGTATGTCCAGATCTATCAGAACCCGACTGTGTCGTTTCGGTAAGTGTCATCATTTTGTGGTAATAACCATATTGCACGTCAATTTGACGAATGTTTGGGCTTTATGTAAATTTTGACACTGGTCAACGTCTATACGTTATTGTTCTATATTCTTAAATTTCTCAAATGTCACTTGTTTTTAGAGACTGCAGAAAGATTGTCATCATTGTGTAACAGTTGAATAAAGATAAAATAGTAGCTTTGTTGGAAAATGAAGACGATTTTTCACGAACGATACCGACACTGAAGAAGCTTTATTTTTTAAATAAGATGAGACGGATAACATAAGTAATACAAATCGAACGAACGGTCTACAATACAACCCTGAGAACCTTAATTATTCTTTAGGAGCCGCTACGTACTCTTGGAGTAACACCATCAAATACATACAGAAAAATTGGTGTACTTCATCGGTGAAGTAATATTAAAATAATTATTCATAGAGTTGGTTATTTAACCAACAAATTAACATATAAATAGTAACGCGGTAAGTTATAATGAGTAAAAAAATATCAGCAGTAATTGATAGCAGACGTTTGCGCTTTTTTCATATATTTCCTGCTTTCAAAAACAGCCAATCACGACATCCACTGCTACCGAGATATGTCAAATAAATCTTATCAAATTGTGAAACGGTTGGATATGACCACCACTGGTAAGGGTCTAAAAAAGAAGCTAATTTGCAATCTAACGTTTTAATACCCCAGCTTTATACGAAGGTAAAATTAATAAATGGGAATAGTCTTAAGATGATCAGTCACATTGAAAGAAATATTTAATATACAAGACGTACAGTATGATGCACACCTAATCAACATATAAAGCGTGTTGTTACACGATTGCGACCTTTTTTTATGTAAGATTTTTTATCGCACTACCCCCTCCCCCCCCCCCCCCGTGGCCGTCCTCAGCGCTGCAAAAAGGACTCCTATACTAGTAGTAAGCAACTGGAGTTCCCCAAGCGGGCCAGCGCCCATCGTTATCCAACTATGTGAGCCGCTGAGCCCACTGCACCTTCTGGTATTTACTACGATATGCGACGACCACATATACCACTGTACTTTCTGGCATCGCCTGGCTAAACAGTTCAAGCTTCCACCCATTCCATCCGCAGTTCCAAAAACCCCCTTTTAGTCGCCTCTTACGATCAGCAGGATGCTGTAGTCCTATTCCGGTCCCGGAGCTACATATACTCACACAACCACGAGGTAAATACCATTTTTTTATCGAGAGGGAAAACTTCAAAAGGTACCCGCCGCCGTGGTAGCAACGCCGGGTTATGTGGGATTTTTACCTCACTAACCCCCCCCCCCCCTGTGGCTCCCCTCAGCGCTACTTGGAGGACTCCGGGATCCCTTTGGGTCCTTCCCCAGTGACCGACTCATGCTGACCGTGCCTCACGGTGTGTACATGCCATCGTCCTTCGCGGAGTCACTTGGCTGGAGGGTCCGAGTTCCCACACTTACCGCCCACAAGCCTTTTAGTCGCCTCTTAAGACAGGCAGAGGATACCGTAGCTCTATTCTGGTCCCGGAACTACAGGGACAACGACGTAAATACCAATGAAACGTAACTGTTTGCGCCTATATCCTATTTCAGCGATGCGATTAAATTCTAAGTTATTTTATTATTAAGTTGCCGCAATTTCTAAGCCAAAAAATAATTGTATTTCAATTAGGGGTTAGGTCACAATAAAAGTGGTAAGCAATATACATCTCTGTGCGTTTTTTTTGGAAAATATAAAATAAGACTATATAGAAAGGCTGAAGTTTGTTGTATATATAGCATTAAGTCCAAATCATATTTTAAAATCCAGGCTACGCAGCGGTTCTTAAATTACTCGTCCATTTTTATATTGGAAGGGTCTTAAATGTATGTCTAGAGAAGTAATAACATATTACTTTACTGAAATAAATATCTAGCAGGAAAAATATTATTTTTATAAACAACAGCTAAAAAGAGAAGCTTTCGAAGAAACTTTAAAAGGCAATGAATGATATACATCACATCGATTGCATATATTTCAGGTCGTTAAGTACAACGAAACAACCTAATTTGAAACGACTGCGCAGGCTGTAGGTACCTTTGACGTTGAGACAATTTTTGAAGAATATCCAAAGAAAAAGTAAAAAATAATAAAATAAGCTCAAATAATCAATAATGAACGAAACAACATATATTTCAGGTCGTTAAGTACAACGAAACAACCTAATTTGAAACGACTGCGCAGGCTGTAGGTACCTTTGACGTTGAGACAATTTTTGAAGAATATCCAAAGAAAAAGTAAAAAATAATAAAATAAGCTCAAATAATCAATAATGAACGAAACAAAAATGAACGAAAAAATTATAATAATATTATTATTGTGAAAAATGCGGGGGGCGTGGTGCATGATACAGTTTCGGTTGCTTATTATACGATAAATATGGCACAAAGCGTCCCAAGCTTTTTACAATAACATTAGTATTTTTCGTTCATTTTTGTTATTAGCTTATTTGAAGAGCTTTTTTACTTTTTTAATTTGATATGCTTTAAAAACTTGTTTTTTTTTTCAAGTTATATTTATTTTAAAACACTATTTCATGTCTTTCAATTAAATCATTGGAATGGTAATATGTTTTCCAAGAAACTACTGAAGTAAAAGAAAAGTTTTTAGCCGTATTACTTATTAGTACGTATTTACATATTTAATCCAAATTAACGAAAATTACTCTTCTGATTCATTAACTTAGAACTTCTGATCTTTTTAAAGACGATGGCAAGAGACCAGAAAGAATCACTTTATTACCATCAAGTGTCGCACGATCAGTGGTACGCGATGCAAATATATGGGATGTGATCTGGGTAGACACAAAAGCACGCTCGCACACAACAACTTCGTAGACACTGGGGCCGCAGTGGGCCATACCCAGACTCTAAAGCGCCGATTATAGTAATATATAACTATATGCGGATTTACTATTGGACAATTATAATATAAACAAAAATATCGGTATCCTGAATACATAGGTATGATGTTATGGACAATCTAAAGCTATATATGCAATTAAAAACATTTTTAACGAACCTTTGCACACGCAAGGCCCGTAAAATGTTGTCGTTCGTTCATTTATAAAAAGTCTATGATTCGGTAATACGACGCTAATACAAGCGATGCGGGTAATAGAGGGGAATGGAGTGGCTTAGTTCATTTCTTGGAATTTCAGTCGCAACTACTCTTCGGCGAGGGGATCCATCACCGAAGAGCAGTGCATCTTTTTCGTAAAGCAATCGTATTTGAACAAGTCTTAGTCTGTTACCTGAAGACATTTGTCTTGCGTGCAATATCATTCACACGATTTAAAACCCTGTCAGAGTTTATAATTGATTAAAAAAAGTGTAGGGATCGACACTGAAGAGCATATCGTGTTTTCCCTTCATTTCAACACAATCGTCATTTATCCACATATAAACACAACGTAACTGAAATGTGATTATCACGCACAAACTTACGCCGAATTTTAAAAAATCAGATTTGAAACTAGACCCAAATTCAATTAATACAGGAGTACAAGTAAATCATTGTAAATTATATCGAGACAATGTTCGCAATTTTGTTATTCACTCACTAACTTACTCACTGACCGATCATCAAATATCCAAGGCACTTCTAACAGAAATAGAAGTTTCAACTTTAGAATACAATTAGTGTTTCGTGGACGAATCAAGGAAAAACTGAAATATTTTTCAATTTCCGTTCAGTTACATCAACTGCATAAATAACTTTGTAATCCCATATAAATATATAGGATTACAAAGTTATGGCTGTTTCGGTCAGTATCTGAACAGGATAGGGAGACAGGAGACGGCCCTCTGTCACCATTGCGGGCACGACGAGGATTCCGCACAGCACACGCTCGAGTACTGCCCAGCTTGGGAGTCTCAGCGGCGGATCCTCGTCCAAAAGGTTGGAGCGGACCTTTCTCCGGCGGCCGTCGTTGCGGCGATGGTTCAGCGGCGAGAGGCCTGGAACGGCATGATCACCTTTTGCGAGGACGTCATATCGGCAAAGGAAGACGCCGAAAGGGCCAGGGAGCGCGCTGAACCCGCTCGGAGAAGAAACGGCCGCGGCCGCCGGCAATGGCGGCGCGTCCCTGTAGTTCCGGGATCAGAATAGGGCTACGGTATCCTCTGCCTGTCGTAAGAGGCGACTAAAAGGGGCTTCCGGGGTTGCGGGCGGCTAGAGTGGGAGCTTGAACCGTCCAGCCAGGCGATCCCGGGAAGGACGGCGGTATGTGTGGTCGCATATCGTCGTATAGACTAGACGGAGCGGTGGGCCCAGCCGCCCATCTGGGAGGATCCCGATGGGGCAACACGCTTAGAGGATTCCGGTGGTGTTTGTTGGAGATCCCTGAGTCCTCTTTTTAGCGCCGAGGATGGCCACCGGGGGGGTTTTAGTGCGGTAAAAATCCCACATAACCCTTCGTCGCTCCCACGGCGTCGGGTACCTTTTGAAAGTTTCCCCCTCGAAAACAAAAAAAAAAAAAAAGGATTACAAAGTTATATTGGTAGATAATTAGTGTGCCCGTATATACACGTATAATATAATGGAATAATAGATGTAGATTTTAGAGATGATAGAATAATGGTTCGACCGTGGAGATACCACTGCCACACTTATTTTTTGCGTGAAGCAACTCCTGTGTTTCGATGGAAGGGTGTGGTCATCGGCACAATTTTATTAGTCCTCCGGAGTAGCAAGGCATATGTGATTGACATAGGATAATTATGTTCAAAGGTAACGTATAAAATTATCAACAGAATAAAAAAGCATGGATGGGAGTAGTAAGCAGAGTAAATTTTGCCCGAAAATATACAATTACTTGGAGACGTTTGACTACGGCGGCCTTAAAAATTACTAACTTTAAGAAAACTCTTGGTATACAAGATTAAGAAGGTACCGGATAGGAAAAAAATAAAGCTATCTACAAAAAAAAATCCAAGTATCGCAACTCAGTTTTTAGAAAAAAGTTGTGAGATCCATGTACCACCAAGTATGTAATACCAAGTCGATTATTAATTTATTCAGTCCCTGCTTAAGGGACTTTCCGTCTTAAGTTGTTACGTAATGTTCTAACCTAAGAACATCTTATAGTGTGACCTTATCAATATTAAAAATCTTTTAAAAAAAGTTTTTAATAAATAGGTTTAGCTTTTTAGCAAGAAAAGCTTGCTTATGTCCGTCCGCTTATGGTTTTAGTTTGTGCAGAACGAAAGAGATTAACAAAATTAAGCAATATAGAATCTTCTATAGGCTTCAGTTATTCTGAGTGCATGATTAACCGCTGACCCTAATTATAATAATATTGACATCGAGTCTATAAAATCTTGATGAAGTTCGGTTTGTAAATATCCAGTCAAAGGAAGAACTCTGTAGCGTAACATTACTCTATTAACTTACTGTATTAATGTATATTTTGGTAACAATATCGAAATACCGGTAACTACATTGCTTAATTTACATTTTATTATCAATAAAACACAACGTAATTATTGAAACTAGTCACCCGTCACGACGGTCGAAATTCGACCGTGATTTAAATTAAAAACTAAACTTCATGTTGACCAAAGCAGCACGAATATTTCTCAAATTCAAAAAAATTTTCAAGTTATTTTGAACGCACCCGGTAAAGGTAAAAAGAGGTTTAATTAGCTACTAAGCTGCATTTAAAAGCAATAGCGGTTATTTTGACAAAGAAATCTGTCATTTTTGACGTTATGTGTTTTGATAGTAAGACATTAAAGTGTTCTATTTCATTTATTATGTATGTGTTGTGTCAAATGCAAGGTAGTATGTGTTTAGTTGATATTATTAGCATTGCGTTATTCTCCTCTGATGGGGTAGAAGAGTCCTCGAATGGAGACCACGTCTGAAGAAGACGGCGGGTAACCGCTGGATTCAGATGGCTCAGGACCAGTCGAAGTGGCGCAGATTAGGGGAGGCTTATGTCCAGAAGTGGACTTTCAAAGACTGATGGATGGATGGATGAATCCTCCTCTACATCAACTATAACCGTGCGTACTTTCATACTCCTCCGACTGCAGCAAGTATCTTAAAAACGGAAGTTTTTGCTTCACGTATCAATAAATAGATACTCGTCGAATAACTTAAAAAATGTTACTAGATTTAGCAATTATATGTACTTAAAGGCTACCAAGAAAACCTTCTAAGTGGCTTTTACGGTGCAGAAAAACTTAAACACGGAAGGATTTTGATACAACCAGAACGCCATTAATTAGAAAAGCTTTTAAAGGTACACGATATAAAGCAAACCTCTTCGATCCACCACACACTTCATATTAATGAATATGTTACGGTAAATGTAAGTAATCGGTAATTATCTATAATTACCGGTTATTATAGAAAATTACCAACGCACATGGTAAATGTAGTAAATTATCCACATTTACCGGTAATTATATAAAACTTGTGCGTGATCGTGGTAAATGTTGATTTAAGCTTTGGAATGGAGAGCGAACGGCGCGGGAAATGCTTCGAAGGAATAAAATCTATTTAGTTTATGAAAAATAAAGCTCATCACTCAGGAATAAGCCGTAGCCTCTATGAGGCTATCCTGCTATAGAAGTAGGTCAATGCGTAAGAATTAAGGTACCAGACGTAGATCGAGCCAAAGCAGATGGCCGAAATATAATAGCCGTTGTAATTTCGATCGAGAATGAAAATCTTTACAAACTGGGTACGAAATACGGGATTTTAAGCCAGTTGTACTCAAGAAACGAATTATTTACTATATTTACTAAAAGAGTATGGTAATTTTATATAATTTCCGGTAAATGTGATTAATTCGAAAGTTTTTACAACCTTTACCACGAGCACTGGTAATTATGCATAGTTCCCGGTAATTGTACATAATAACCGCACTATTCACATTTACCGTAACAAATACACTTTTATATGAGGCGACCATCTAAATCTCCTGAAATAGTAACGCATCTGTGATTGACTTAAGATATAACCCTTGTTCTGTATGAAGTTTTTTACAATGTCTATAGGCGGTACGATTAACACTTAATTTCAGGTGGTTTCTACCCAAGTATATGTCTTTTTAGATACGAATATTTTAGATAAATCAAGCGAATATGCAAAATTCCACTAAATACGCTGTCGAACACATTCCACCCTTTTGATATCAATGTTATGTCAAGATCCTCAACCACACTATAATATTTCAACCTGCTACATATTACAGTTTTCTTAAAGAATTCGAAAATTTAGAGCATCATGTTGTTATGTTCTCATGTAACACCATGTTCTCCTGTAACAGTATCCTTTAACAAAGCAACAGCTCTAAATGATATGAAGTCATTAAAAATAAATCCCATTTGGTTTGAAGGAAAAATAGTTCCGATATATGTAATACAATGTTGAAAAGAATTAAGCTAAGATGTGATGCTTAGTGCACGCTCGAAAGGTTGATAAAGAGTTGTGAAGAAAACCCATTTCCAATAACTGATGAAGTTCTGATCAATAGATAGGTGGGTAGATACGAATTACAATAACTCAACTTGAGTTTAGCACCTTTAACGCCTTTAGCTTTAATCAAGTTTAAACACTTTAAACATTAACAAAGATTTATCAACGACTTAATGAGCCTCAAAAAACAGATATCAGTCTTAGACATTATTAGAATATGATTATCGCCGGCTTTATACCTACAAAATACTGAAAACGTCTGGTCTACAAGGAGGCCCTTGTATACCAGTTTGTCTTATTGCCCACTTTACAATTTTTGCTAATTCCGCTGGACCCTATGCAGCGCTACCACATTCTACCATATTTCCAGATGGAACGGAGTCAAAGTCAAAGGTGGCACACTGACACAGATTCACATTTAACTTTAAAAACCAACTGTATCCCATCTTTTCCCGCGCTTTTGTATAAACATGTAGCGTTTTTATAATACAACACTGGATAATATTATATACTTTATATTTTATAGGTCAGTGTAATTGTTTATCAACATTGCTGCCCAGTTTTTTCTATGTCCACGAAAATAGTATTGTGTGGAATCAACAGCAAAAAGAGCCCGAAAAATTCTAAATGAAGCGATTGCAATTATCGTTCCCATTAGATGCTGTGTCGTTGCCAAGAGAGACATTAGAGCAGGAAAACGGTCGTAGCTCTTCTTTTTATGTTTAGTTAAAAGAAAAAAAAATATCGATATGATTGCAATTTAAGAGAACATTTTGTACAAGCCGAGTAGTGTAAAAGTTGTAGAATAGTTACTTAAAAATTATTATTATTTATTTGCATATGTCGGTTTAATCAAACGTTTATACTTAAACCAAAGGGTTTTATATTAACTGTATAAGTCTATCACGACCTTTAAGATTGTCGTAAAAGGTAATGAAAACACGTGTGAATCACCCTATGTTTTGTTCATTTTGGTTTAGCCTTTGAAACATATATAATAAAGGCTGCTAGAACGCAAAAAATTATAAGATTATTAACCTTTTACATTTGGATAATAAGTGACTCGTGAAGAAGAATTACGCGTCTTCCAAATTTCAATAAATTTAATGATAAAATTCGTTTTAATCTAAGACTATTCTTTAAATTATAATGGTTAAAAATAAATTTTATTTAATAAGGCAATGTTTTAGATATATCATTGTAATCAAATGTCTTAGGTTGGGTCTGATCTGTTACAATATTTACACAACATTGGAGATCTGCGTTATACTGTTTGCATTTTTTTTTAATAATTGCCTTGCTTACAATTGAAATCACCTATTATTTAAACCGTATGTAGTGTAGTAGTAGTAGTAGTAGTGTGTGTGTAGTGTGTACCTGTAGCTCCGGGATCAGAATAGGGCTACGGCATCCCCTGCCTGTCGTAAGAGGCGACTAAAAGGGGCTTACGGGGTTGCAGACGGAGCGGTGGGCCCAGCCGCCCATCTGGGAGGAGCCCGATGGGGCAACGTGCTCGGAGGATTCCGGTTGAAGTTGTTTCGAGATCTCGGAGTCCTCCTTTTCAGCGCCGAGGACGGCCACGGGGGGGTTTTAGTGCGGTAAAAATCCCACATAACCCTGCGTTGCTCCCACGGCGTCGGGTACCTTTTGAAGGTTCCCCTTCGAGAACAAAAAAAACGTAGTAGTGTGTGTGTAGTAGTATATATGTAGTGTCCCACCGAAGCTTCTGCTACCTTCGGCCAAAAAGTTCACCTTCGGCAAAACCTTCAGATTCGCCTAAAATGCCCGACGATTAAACTATTAAACTATTAGAGATTTGGATATCTGCTCATAACATTCGAAGGAGATAGAATTAAATGGAAATTCGTTTATGTCAAATTGTCATTTTATCTTGACAAATCATGAGTAGTTCTTATATATTTGACACTATCCTAAGATCGCACAAATATCGCAAACTGCTTAAACCCTGATAATAAACAAAAAGGAAGATATATATTGAGAATGCTTCAATTCTATTTCTCAACCTTAAAGTCAAAGCTGACCGACCGCCCATCGCTTACTATTGCTTGAGCAGTTTTAGTCAACATGACTGTTAAGAGGGCAGTCAAACTGCTGTTCAATTATTGAATAGGGTATGTCTCTCTACTGACGCGTAAACAAACGACTATTGACATACTCATTACTCTTCCTGTTGACGATGTACGTAAATTGACACCCGATTTCATCGAAATCCCTTCGATCATATTGGTGGATGACATAACTTGCATTCATACATTCTACCAAACTGTCTCCTTTGTAATATTAGTACGATGTGATACTACAAGAACGGGATACATCCTAATTATAAGAGAGAATAAAATAATATGTCGACAATGAAGATAAATTGTAGCAGTCTTTTCATGCACATTTTTTGCTGATAGCAGTATACAACCTATAAAACATTACCCTCCTTACGCAGTCGGTTAAAAAGTAACATTAGCATTAGCATATTGTTACCAAGCAGGGCAGATATTGGATTCCCTAAATTTGTTAATAAATAATTACCACAATTCCTAATTAATTAATTTACTTTACCTTTCGTATAAAATATTGGATATCTGTTCTTCAACAATGTTTTATTTGAAACCTATTATAATATATTCACGAATCTAAATTAGGATCTGAGTATTTTTAAACCCACGAGCATGATAAAAACCTATATTCCAATTTCTATTAATATTAACATCATTTTGCATTTAATTATAATATAAGGAAAAGCGATAATATCATTTTTAGATAAGTATTAGTAGCATATTTGAATGTCTAAGATTCTTTTCTCTAATTCTCACAGCGCATTTGAGAAATGAATCAAATACAGTCAATACTCCTTATTCAATTCAACAAATTACGACATTACAATCCGTCGAGCCGTTTGGACTGGGACGTGTGCCAAAGAAATGGGTATAATGCAAACATACATACATACATACGCTCCTTCAGACGCAGTCAGAGAAAAATTAACTCTCTAAATCTAAACCTAAACTAAAGTTTAACGTCATTCTCATGTCGTCGGGTGACAAGAAAAACTCACTCAACTCAACTCACTCAACCAATTTAGACCGGATTTTTATTGTTAGATAGCAAGGAATAACTTAGGCTAGTTTTGCTGTCAAATAATATTTAGTCGCAAAAAAATAAAACCCTAAAAATTACCTGTTTCATAAAAAAAATAATAAATAACTTAGGTTCAGCTGTCTTAATTCACATGAAAGTTACCGTGAACCTTTACAATCTAGAATAACGTAACATAATAAAAAATTAACTTCAACTCCTTATCCTTTAAGATTCAGGGGAACTGCCTGCCTAAACCGTAATAGCACAGTATTATTATCATACAGTACTCTAACTCTGCCGTGTCCTTGAATTTTATACCTACAGGGGCGTTGGGCGAAAGATTGCGTTAGGGCTGCCTGCCTATAGTATTTTAATTACATCTGCCAGTATGAATACTTTCTTTCTAGATTTTTGATAGTAATTATTATATATTTTTATTTAAACAAATACAATTCATGGTGAATTGTATAGGAAGTGTTGAATACATGTAATGTTTTTTAATTAGTCGATTTAGGTTATAAAAAATAACTATTATTTTAATATGTGAGACTTTTAATAACAAATCATTATTTTACTAATAATAATTACAAATTTGACACTGAGAAATATTTGCGCCTCGACTGAGACGTACGAAAAGCTTTATTATTAAATTTAATAGTATAAGAAATATGCATTCGGATAAAAAGCATAATAAAAAATAATTTTGGGAAATATTGACATGGTGGAGAAAATGGAATATCTTTCATTTGGTTATAAATACCTGCAGCTACTTTACAATTTATGTGTGTTGTTTTAAATGAAGTTCGAAATATTTCCTCCAATTTTTCTACATATTGCACAAAATCATCCCTGGGTATTATTAAAAAACTTTGTAAATTATTTTTGCAGTAGTCCCGGTAGCTTAAATACCGACTCTCTTTGCTGAAATTATGGCTTCTTTGATCGGGCTTTATACATGACTTCAAGGCTTGACAATCATATTTCTCCAAACAACGTTTTAGGAGATATTTACAAATATAAAAAGAGCTTTTTTTTCAGGCAAGTCTGTCATCCCTGTAGCTCCGGGATCAGAATAGGGCTATGGCATCCCCTGCCTGTCGTAAGAGGCGACTAAAAGGGGCTTCCGTGTTTGCAGACGGCTAGAGTGAGAGCTCGAACCGTTCGGTCAGGCAATCCTGGGAAGGACGGCGGTATGTGTGGTCGCATACCGTCGGAAAGACTAGACGAAGTGGTGGGCCCAAACGCCCATCTGGGAGGAGCCCGATGGGGCAACGCACTCGGAGGATTCCGGTTGAAGTCGTTTCGAGATCCCGGAGTCCTCCTTTTTAGCGCCGAGGACGGCCACCGGGGGGGTTTTAGTGCGGTAAAAATAACACATAACCCTGCGTCGCTCCCACGGCGTCGGGTACCTTTTGAAAGTTTCCCCCTCGACAACAAAAAAAAAAGGTTTTAAAATGTAATTATAAATTTAAAATGATTTATTTGTTTTATGTAGTTATTTATTTATCGAACAATATTCTATTTTTTGCAAAAATATCACTTACCTATAACTATGTACTTTATTGAAAAGAGATACACTTCGCCAATGGCATGTAGGACACACATACTTACCTATGTCACTTCCCTTTATCATAATATCCTTTAATTATTTATGGATCCTGGTATTACATTCGATAGAAAAGCTAAAAACCAATTTATTAAAAAAGAAACAAAGAAAGAAGGTAGTTCTAGTACATTAAAACACATTATAATTGTCTTACCTTTCGTAGTTTCAAGGCAATTTAAAAAATGTTATCTTTAAGTGTTAATGTAGAATTCAAACAACCAAAAACAGCACAATATAGTCTACAATTCTTCTTCGCCATATTATTAGTAAAATAAAAAAAAAATCACTGCTCAAAAAACCGTTACACCGACCGCTCGTCTCTACGGCACATTCGGGTCTGTTTGTTTACCGAATGCAAACCGAAATCGAGGCGCGTAGGTATAACTTGCGTTTCGTGCGCTTCTAAGGAGTTAGACTACTGTAGATATTTATACCGTGGTAATAGTTACCTATTATCTGCTTTCAAATTTATAATAAAGTTTCTGAATAAAAACCAATGGCGAAAATAATGCAGGGATACTATTGATGCTTACATATTTTTAATGATATTCCTAAGTGAAATAAATGATGAAAAAGCTCACCTTTAACTCCTTAACCCTGATGAGTCGAGGATACCTGGAGTTTATGTACAAAAGCGAACGTAATATTTTTATAGTTTATACAACCCAGAAAGATTTATTTAAAATTCGATTCGATTCGATGGGTATGATCTGTTAAGTCTTTGTAACTCTTAAGTCTTTGTATTTCTTGCGTTTCGATATAAGGGTGTGGTTGCCGGCACACTTTCACATAAGGCGACCATCGTAGTCCTCGGGAGTAGTTACGCATCTGTGATTAACTTCAGAAGGAACCCATGTTATGTATGAAGTTGATTACAGATGTCCATTGGCGGCAGTGGTCACTTACCATCAGGTGGACTGCATGTTCATTTGTTACTTCAGTCAGATAAAAAAAAAGTATACCTATATGGTGATATTGCTTATGTATGTAGAATTGAAACGAAAATTACTTTGGTAAGTAAGTAATCTTAAGATAACTTAAGTCGTTGACTTGCATGAATTTTAAATAAGAGCAGTTATTAATTATATTAACATGATGTACAGAGTGTGCAAATACTGGTATTGTATTTTAAAAAGTAACAAAGTTAAATTAATCAAACAAAATATCCGACTTAATAAAAACTAAATAAAAACGATTATCTTTATCTTAATTTGATCGTTATTATTTTGCTTACTTTTTATAATAACTCATTTAATTTAAAGCCTTTTTGCATTTTGTGTCTAAATAATGACATAAAGTGTAGTACATAATTTTGTTTGTGGACTTTCATACGAAATGTAGCGAGTCTTAGAGCCCTCCTAAATACTTATTTTGTTCTGTTTTTAGCAGGTATTTGTTTTCAAAGCGGCAACAGAAATACATAATTTATGAAAACTTCAACTATCTAGGTATCACGGTTCAGATACAGCCTGGTGATAGACAGATGGACAGACGGGCAACGGCAGTCTTAGTAATATAGTCTCTTTGGCTTCGGAACCTTTAAAAATATTTTTTTCAGGCCAATTTTACTCTGATTACAGGCGCCATATTACAAAATTATATAGCTTATGTCAATTTGACATTTGAGTCAACTCCAATGATATATTATACCGTGACTCAAAAAAGTATTTGTACACCTCATTTTTTACCAAAAACTTCAATTAGACGAATGTCAGGTGAACAAAATTTGGGTGGTTAGTACTTAACGAAGCATAAAAACGTTGTGTATGTATATTAACTTTTAATAAAGAGTAAAAAAAATGTTATTAAAAAAAAACAAGAATTGAGCGGTCAAAAAAGTATTTGTACACTTACGTGTATATCTTTAAACTATCGAAAAAAGTATTTAATGAAGACAAAGCGTCCTTAAATGTTTCATAAACCTTTTTTAGACTATTCTTCGATTATTTAATTACCAATTCAGTTTAGAATGAGTATCAAACAATCAAGGAAAATAAAAAAAAGTAAAATATGTAAGTCTCGGCGAGATTGCGTTATTATTTTTCGGAAACAAGGAAAAAAATATCAGAAAAATGGTAAAGAGCTGAAGTTACATCATGACAATGCAGTACATTGTAAAAAAAATCGAAAGAACGGTTCATACAAATGTAAAAGGAAACCCGATCAGATCAACCGAAGATACTTATGACGAGAGAGCGCCGTACTATCATCAGAGAAGCTTCAGAAAAACCGTTTTCCAGTGTTCAAACGCTGATCAATCACATCGCATCAACATATAGTAAGTCCGTATGATCACAAACTGTGCATGATGTTCTGCACTCAACCAAAATATAAAAAAAAATCGTTTGGTGAAAACCGATTGCTGAGTTGCAACCGCAAAATAACGGTTTATCATGTTAAACAGAACGTTACGTTTTGGGCCTGTATGGCTTACGATGGCCTTGAAATGCTTGCTTTTTTCGAAGGGAATATAAATGCACGCAAATATATCAAAGTGTAGCGCGATAATTTGAATGAAAGTGCAGTCAAATTATGCCTTTGTGGTCAATATCACTTTTAGCATAACAATGACCCTAAGCACACTGCACGAATAACAAGAGAATAGTTACTCTATAAAATTACCTATCAGGTATGCTACCACACTTTGGATAGTTGAGTGACACCACACACCACCAATCTCCAGATATTAATTCTATTTAAAATCTTGGACGTAATTTAAATATAAAGTGCACAACAGAAAAAATCTCAAATATACATAATCAGCAACGAATAATCCTATGATTATTCGTTGCTGATTATATAACAGTGGGAATAATACCTGTAAACCCATCTTAAAATTGGATGAATCCATGCCAAAAAGATAACAAGCTACATATTACTTCGTTTATATATATAATATTTATTTGATGAAATATTTATTTTATTTATAGTATGTATATATAAATATGTATATATTTTGTATGTATTTGTAAGCAAGTATATTAAGTATCTTTATTCTAGTTTCCTCTAAATTTAACACCTGCCGCAAAATTTCCAGCCACCCAGGGTTAACTGGCAGAGAATGCCATAAGGCATTAAGTTTGCCCTATTGTAACTTTGATATTTTAAAGGTGCAATAAATGAATAAATAAATAAAAAAAAAAGCTATTATTAATGCTAGAGACATGCATATTTCATTTCAATTATAATGTCGGGTTTAAAATTTTCATGTTTTACAAGGTTGTCGTAATTGTACAAATACTTTTTTGACCACTCAATTCTTGTTTTTTTCCGTATAACTTTTTTATAACTCTTTATTAAAAATAAATACATATACACAATGTTTTTATACTTTGTGAAGTACTGACCACCCAAATTTCGTTCATGCAACGTTCGTTTGATTAAAGTTATGGGTAAAAAACGAGGTGTACAAATACTTTTTTGACCCACTGTATGTTACAATCTACTTTTTCGAAAAACATTAGTCTTCTTTCTGATACAATCGGTTAAAATGTGTAACTTCGAAACATAACCGTCTCTGATTGTTATTGATAAATTGTAATTACTATCAGTTTTATTGACAACGTTGAATTTACTAATTCAACGTTGAACCCTGAAAACTAAAGCATTACGCGGGCATTGTACTCAATGCCCACGTAATGCTTTAGTTTTCAGGGTTCCGTACCCAAAGAGTAAAAACGGAAATCTGTTACTAAGACTCCGCTGTCCGTCTGTTAGTCTGTCTGTATGTCACCAGGCTGTATCTCATGAACCGTAATAGATAATTGAAATTTTCACCGATGATGTATTTCTGTTGCCGCTATAAAACAAATACTAAATACAAAAATAAATAGAGCAAACTTGCCTAATTCGTCCCCCCAAGGAAAAACTTTAAATATTTTAGAAATTAGTAAAGGTACATTCACTTTTATATACCGACTTCCCAATGGAAAGAGGTTATCTATTCGTCACGTACCTATATTTTTTTAAGAACTCTTTATTTACCTAAGTAATGTTTCATTAGTTTTAAAAGAAAAATTAGCATAGAATTTTATATATTTTTGAGTAACAAGCAATTTTCAAAATCCTAATAAAATACGATTTAGGACTGTTCTTCTTAAATCGTACAATCATAATCGGCATAATTAATGTATAAAGTACGTATTTAGATTAAGTCTAAGCATTACGGCAAATGGTCTTCGTCAATCATTCTTGGCAGTCACCAAGTTACCGGTACGTTTTAAGAACTTGCTCCACGTACGAAATAGGCGTAAGTGTCGAACGAATTTGGAATTTTTCGTAAAATATACAATTATACGCATCAGTACCTACATCAGAAATAGTTAAACAAGTTACAAACAATATATTTTTTTTATCGATATATCGGCAAAAAGAATTCTTACTAGTCTAAAATCATATAACTTTGATGCAAGCCCTAATAAAATTTGCAAAAGGATTACAAAAAAGGTTAAAAAACTTTTTTAATATTTTTGTTGGGAACAACGTAACAAAAGTTATAATGTTCCCTACCAATATGGCCGATAATTATTAACATATTTAGCCACTAGAGGAGGTGCTTGCTATAACCTAAAGTGGGATTTAGCCGAGGTACGATTTAGGCTCAAGTACGAATTAAGCAAATTTCCCTTATTTACCGGGGTTCTCATACAACAAACGTGATTATGTTGCGGTTTTTATAGATAACCAACTGACCCGTCGCCCGTCGAACTTCGTTTCGCCAAAGAAAGATTAAACTTTTGATTTTAAAATTAACGAAAAAGAATATTAACCTATATAAAACGCTCCAGTTAAATTTATTCCTAAACCACAACAAAAAGTAATCCCAAGACCAAGTGGCTAACATCTATGGTTTGGAAAGATTGTAGCTCTTAATAAAAGCAGAAGAGTTGAAGGGAAGTCAAGTTTTTCATCAAGCACCTCTTGTTAGCATTGCTCTTACATTTCCACTAAGCACATAGCACTAATTAGTCATGTTATGGGCTAGGCCTTAAGAACCCTGCATAATTAAAGTTAAGGAGTTGAAGGTCAAATTTTTCATCGTATTTAATTATTACATCTCATGTTGTTTATAAAAACACATATATCCGTAACCAACAGATGGCTAACTCCTTTATTTTCTCTCGAGGGGGAAACCTTCAAAAGGTAAACGACGTTGTGGGAGCGACAAAGGGTTGTGTGGGATTTTTATCGCACTAAAACCCTCCCTGGTGGCCGTCCTCAGCACTATAAAAAGGACTCCGGGATCTCCAAAGGAACGCAACCGTAGTCCTCTGAATGCGTTATCCCATCGGGCTTCTCTGAGTTAAGCGGCTGAGCCCATCACTCCTTCTGGTCATTACGACGGTATGCGACCACACATGCCGCCGTCCTTCCCGGGGTCGCCTGACCGAAAGGTTCGAGCTCCCACTCTAACCCCCACGACCCCAGAAGCCCCTTTTACTCGCCTCTTACGACAGGCAGGGGATACCGTAGCCCTATTTTGTACGGAACTACAGGAACGAAATTGCTTCCTCCTATGACTCACACTTGCAATACCCTGCATTATTAGGGATGAAAAGTTAAAGATCAAATTGAAAATCTTATGTACCTGTACCCATAGGAGTACACAATAAGTTAAACTAAGGTCAACTCCTACGAGTTAGACTTGCAGTGCCCTGCATTGAGACGTTGTAGGTTATTTTTTTCATAATATCGTGTCATTCTAGATCTCCGATGTAAATTATGAGTAGACATGAGTCGTCGACGTATTTTTCGTTACTTTTACTAGACCGTATAATATCGTCCGTCGACTAGTCGATAATGTAGTTGAATTCGACTATAGTTGAAGTCTTCAACTAATTGAAAGTTAACGTATATCTACTATGAACTACTCTAGACTAAAGTCGTTGTGGTATAGACTGTTCTACTGTTCTACGTTTCTCCTAATTACAAAATCTTAAAAGTTTACTTTAGTTTAAACTGTTCCTTTTAGGGTCTATCTCAAGCGATCATATACTAATTAGTGTTAAATTATAAACTTTTGATTTTACTTACGTACGATTAATTTTAAAAAAATCCTATTACAATTGTCAAAGTAATAAGTTACAACTGTTATTGCTAAATATTCTAAATGAAGTGAAAAATAACAATTTCCTTACAAAACATAAATGAATCAATTTTGTGCGTTGTCAAATATCAATGCTATGCATTTAGAGTTAAAGTTCGAAACATCTTAATTCACATTAAGTCACAACACTGACAAAATCACCTGAAAGGTACTCACTACAGCCAAAGACCGCCATGACGAAAGCGGACAAAGGCCTGGTCGAACCGCCAACTCTCCGGGAAGCGAAGAACCCTCTGGACCACATTATAAACGCGTTTCTCGAGTTTAAAGCATTAACAGTAGCGACAAAGGAGGACAACAAGAGGACATGCCATTACATCATGCAATCCTTCCTTCACAAAGATCTAAGGCTACTAAAAGAGAGACTCGAGAAAGCAGAAGCTGCCATATACAACAACGAAACCTCCCAGGCGATTGCAGGCGAGGAAACTGGAAGTCACATGGCAGCTTACAGTGCAACCAGAGGTTTCGTTGCGAAGGACGAAGAGGAGAGCGAGCGAACAGCTGATGATCCCCTAGTAGTGATAGCCCGCTGCACCAGGATAATGCTAGACGAAAAAATTCTAGCGATGGCGGATAGCCTATCTGGCGAATGCGGCGGCTTCACTCCAGACACATGGGACATACCAGCATTCTCGTGGATTAATGGGGTCCCGGGCGGCGGGAAATCGACTTGGATAGTGAATAACTTTCAGGACAAAAACGACATTGTCATCACAACTACGACGGAGGCAGCGAAAGACCTCCGAGAGAGACTCGCCCTCCGCACTGGAAAGTCCGGAAAGTTTGCCACAACAAGGGTACGCACATTGGCCTCGATACTAGTAAATGGTTCTAAAGGCAGTTGCAGACGACTATTAGTCGACGAGGTACTCATGAACCATTTCGGGGCCATTGTGATGGCGATAAGACTGACCGGAGCGGAGGAAGTGGTGCTCCTCGGAGATGTTAACCAGCTGCCGTTCATAGAACGCAACAACCTTTTCGAACTGCGATACTGTCGACCAAACCAGATAACCAGGATAAGCCAAGAACTGTTGTGCACGCACAGGAACCCGGTGGACGTAGCGTATGCCCTAAGCGAGGTATACAGTGGCATATACTCGTCCACGTCACGTATGAGATCCCTGAAGCTGAAGCGGTACACTGATGCGCTGATCCCAAAGACCCTCGAGAGGACACTCTACTTGGTACACACCCAAGCCGAGAAGGAGAGTCTGAAGAAAGAGGGCTTTGGGAGTGGGGAGGGATCGCGCACCCTGACCATACACGAAGCACAGGGATTAACGAGCGAGACGACGGTAATTGTGCGTGCCTCCACAAAGCACCTCCAATTGCACAACAGCGTCCCCCACGCAGTAGTGGCAGTATCGCGTCATACCACCAGCTGCATTTACTACACCGACTACAGCGATGACGCCGTAGCTCAGTTCATCCTAAGAGCTATGACTGCCACCGATGAAAGGCTGGAAGATTACAACATCTCCATGGCAATCCGTAGCAGGGACTCATAAATCACAGATAAGGTAAATTGCACGTTCGAAGTGGCCTCCGGAAAGAATTAAATCGCAAGTAACAACAATGTATCACAGTAATAACAATGTAATTAGAGTGTAGTGTCCTTAGAATTATATACAATAGCTTAGCATTATACGTAAAAAAAAAAAACACTTATACATCTATGTACAATGCACCGAATTATACATACCACGTAAATAAAAAGGATAAATGGTCCTATATATATATTAAGCGTAATTATTGTAAGATTTCTTTAATTGCCAACGTTGTCACCACCGCACACGACAGTGACAGTGATGGTGACAGCGATGGCCTAACGTGGAGCTAAGAAATAAAGAATATTGTTAAAAAAAAAAAGAAGAACTATTGTGACAAAAGGCACGGACTATCAGTCTGTGGAGTTTTTGTGTTATAATAATAATAATAAAAAACTTAATTGCCAAGCAACTCTCAACCTTATTGTTACGGACGACAAGCGAGTCGGTTGTCGTCTGTTAAAATAAGGTCGAAAGTTGCTTAAAGCGACCGTCCATGATTACGCGACTATGGTTAATGGTAATATCGTACGTTGAATTCAACGTGTGGACTGGAGTTTTCATTTAACCGTCTACGAAATCTACGTATTCTACTAGTCCGTCGAAGAACGGTAGACCGTCGAAACGTCGATTGTAAATGAACGGTAGATTCAACTAGTCCGTTTATTCAATGCCCATAGCTAATTGTAAGTTTCATGAGAATCAGATCGGCAGAAGCTGAGTTATCCTAAATTATTAAAAAAAAAACAGAAGGATTGATGGTGGTTTCCATCCTATAACTCAAAGAGTTAATTAATCCACCACACCCATGTCCAAAATAGAAAGTTCCGTAATGAGATTTCCTATTTAAAAAAAGAAAATTAAGATCAGTTTAGAGGTAGCCAAATTATTCAGATTTATCTTTTATTTTATGTCTTTAATAGCTTATGAAGGTTAGAATTATTTTTTATTTTAACACGTATTATCCTATTCCTCACGAATATAAATACAAACACACACATTCATAAAAATTAATCCAGGCGTTTCTGAGTTATTAATGGATTAACTAACACGACTTTCCTTTATATAATATATATAGATTGATAATTACACGAAAATGATAAAACAATCATTGTAACGTCACTACTCCAATCGATGTACAAATGGCTTGTAGTAATGGCCGAAATTTTTCCGAAATCAGTGTGACAAAGATATATAGGTAGTTAATTGCAAGAGAGACAGGAGGTCACTCCTATCTCTACTCCGTGCTGTTTACAGGATGAAAAGTAACACCGGTAGACCCCCAGCGGGGATAGAAGAGGCCGAGCAATTTGATAAAACGAGACCCCATTAATCAGCTATCGACCGGGGTTAAAAAATATAAAATGCTATTAAAAAATAGGGATTGGAGGTAGAAGAATAAAAATTTAGGACTAAATGATTTTTTTTTAATTCCATACTATAAAAATAACCAAAAAAAAATTGAACAAAAAATAAAATATAATAATTTTGGGATGAACTACCCTTAATACTATGGATGTAAAAAATAGTTTTTGACCTATTCTCATACCTACTGAATATACATATAAAAATTCATTAAAATCGGTCAAGTCGTCGATATGGAGAAGTTTAAAGTCTAAAACTGTGACAGAAGAATTTTATATGTTAAGATAATACGGAACTCGTTGTTTGCAAGTCCGACTCCTAGCCCGTAATTTGATAAAGCAAGGAAAAATATAAGTTTGTACCAGTTCTCATCGAAAAAATGTGTTTAGTTATTTTTTTTCGGGTATACAATCGGTTATTATATGTATTTTTTAAAATCGAAAAGAAAACCCAAAACTAAGCGAGAAGGGTGGGATGCACTCTGCAAATGCATAGAATTAATGTAAATTGTAATTGTAATTCAGTAGTTAAAAGAAACTTCATGTTACACTTAAACCAAAACTTTAGCTAAAACATAAGGTTAACTAAAACATTAACAAGAGCATAACCATAAACGAAATCTAAATGTAAACATAACCAAAATAAAATATGAATCTCTACCATCCTTTCCCTTACAAGTGTAGCCAACTTGCAACATTGGTAATAAGCAATAATAAAATACTAGTCACCCATCGCAACGGTCGCAATTCAACCGTATACATCGCGTAAACATAAACTCTTCGCTGCACCTCTGGCGCATACGGTTGCGAGAGCAAACTTGCCTATTCCCCGCGTCCTTAACAAACTTAACGCTCTTCTGGAGACATACCCTGAGTGCGACTTGCTGGCAGAAAATATTGTCCGTATGCATGAGGTTCTTTGAGCGAGAGGCATAACTGGTAGTGTATATTAATAATGTAATTGGTGACAACCGTTTTAATTATAGTAAAATGTATAAATAAATAAATAAATCATCAAAGTAGCACAAATATTTTTTAAATTCAGTTAAATTGTATAATTTTGTGAGTTATTTTAAATACACCCGTTAAAACAAAAAAAAGAGGTTTAATTGACTAAGCTACATTTAAAATAACGGGTATTTTGACAATGACATCTAACATTTTTGACATTTGCATTCAAAGTAATATTGAATGTTTTATTTCGTTTATTCTAAATGTATGTGTTTATGTCAAATGCACGGTAGTGCGTGTAATGTTTTTGGGCAATTCCATATGTGACTGACTCTACATTTGACCCAAAATGTGACTTATTTTGCCTCATATTTTGTGTACTCCTATACCCACAGTGATAGTTTGTGTATGATTATATAGTTGAATCTTCAATTATCCCTGTGTAATATACAATATCCATATAAAACTTTGTGAAGTATGACTTATTTACCAAAATGTAAATGTGACCGACACTACGTTCAAAAAGAACTCGTTTTTGAGAGTGTTTTTAAACTTCGAGAATCTTCCAATTTGCATGATTTAAAATTTTAAATTCTATCTGTGGCGGTTATATATGAAACAAATTGTAGGAAAATATTAAAATTAAGAACCTCAGTATTGATGAATCAAATTTATTCGAAAAATAAATCGTGACTGACACTACAGCCCAAAACGTGACTGACACTACCATCACTTTGGAATGCAAAATATTTGTAGTTTTCACAGAAACCTTAGAAAATAACTCTACAGGGTACTGCATAAAACCTTTATAAACCATTTTAAACATATAAATAAGTTATTATTATTATTTTTTTAAGAATAAAAAACAAAAAAAAACATCATACCACATACACTTTAATATCAATAAGATGCCGTTCGCGCTTCACAAAGTGCACATTTTGCTTAAGAATTGTCGTATAGTAACCGGTGAAACTGAAAATGCGTTCACAGCTAACATCTAATTTTCATGGTACATACTTGCGCAGACAATCATTTTAGTGCCTGTAGTTCCGGGACCACGACAGGGCTGCGGTACTCCCTGCCTGTCGTAAGAAACGACTAAAAGAGACTTCCGAGATTGCGGGCGGTAAGAGTGGGAGCTCGAACCGTCGAGCTAAGTGACGTAAGCACCAGGAGGGATAGTGAATACAAATGTTCACCAGGGAAGAGCGCAAAAGGCGCATCGCGCTCTCCGAAGCTTTCGGTTGTATTCCATTGGAGGCCCCAGAGTTCTCCACGTAGTGCTGAGGAGGGCCGCCGGGGGGTTTAAGTGAGTTAAAAGTCCCACGAAACCGGGTGATGCTCCCACGGCAACTATATCTATCTATAACTTTGATAAAAAAACGTGACTGACCCTACGTGTTTCGTGACCGACTCTACAGCGTGACTGACACTACTAACTCCTTTTAAATTTTCGAAGAATAACTAACGAAATTTAGAACTTTTTAATAATGGCATTATGTAAGTTGTTATGTCAAATAGGACACAAAAAAATATTAGTTATCTAGAATAAGTTTTACAAAAGATAGAGAGAAACTTCGGCTAATACTGTGACCGACACTACATCCCGACGTCATACATTAATTCGCTAAATATCTCTTATTGCTACAATTAATACAAACATCACTGACTGTTTATCAGTAATTCATTAGCAAGTGTAGTAATATATAGTATAACATTACAATAATACAAAAAACTTTTCCCTTATAAATGTATTTAAAAGTCCGTTGCAAAACGCGGCAACAGTTAACATTTATGACGTCATCTTAAAAATGTCCGTTTTGCTATAATTTATAAAAAAATATGTTGTCATCAATGAAACCTAAAAATACAATAGTTGTGCCAACACACGGAGTATTTTTCAATGTAAATTCCTGCAATATTTTTTTTCAGTCGCAGGACACTTTTACGTGGAATTGCCCTTTTAGTTGATTTCAAGTATGTTTTATGCATTATATAAAAAAAAATATCGTTTCGTTCTCCTTCTTCTTATAAACTAGGTATAAGCGTGCTAAATTTCATACTCCTCCATACGCGGCAAGTGCATTAACAAGAAATTATTATAACAAAAATCCCGACTGCTAAAATTAAATAGTCAGATTTTTTTGTTTATTAATAACACTGGTCTGCAAAAAAAAATCCTTTAGATTTTATGCATGTTTTTGAAAGTTTTGCTATTTGCGAATAAAAATGTAAAAAAAAACGGTACACGTGTGTATTTTTTTAATGGATTTTTTAATAAAACACTTATTGTGCTTCAAATTTTAATCATTTACTTCAAAAAAATCATAGGATATTATATAAAATCATCACAAACTATTGGCTAAATTGTACTATTCATTCTTAGTAGTTTTACTTTGCAGATTTCTTTTTTTTTTTTTCAAATTTTCTGTTGGTGTTTCACAACAGATTATCAAACAAAAATCAGCAAGCATTGCTGCTGACTATTTTCCAATATATATATATGTATGTATAGATGAAACCTTTCATCATGTCTACCCGATACTGCGCCAAAATTTTTGGGCAAAAAATCTAAGTGAACGTCTAAAGTCTAAACAATGAATTTTAAGGGACATATTGGGATATTTCAGAGTTTTATATGAATAATGAAGGTTTTGGATGATTTCCTGGTAGTTTTATTTATTTTTTGTTTCTAAGAAAATTATAGCGCACCTCGACGAAGCATCTCATGCTCTTTCTACATCTTCCATTCAAGGTATAAAATTCGAGTCTTTCGTAAGCTCTTGTATTTAAGGACAAACGAAAATTCCCTACATTTTTATTTTGCATCCTATTTGACGAAATTTGGGTGTGAGGATTAAATAGCATTCTTCATCTTTGTTTGTGGCTTTTCGATTTTTTTAATAGGCCACAAATGCAGCAAGATGTGTCTGAAGAGTTTTTATAGTTTCTTGGCATTTTATAACCTAAAAATGATGTTATGATGCGTTTAAAATCATCATCATCTCTCTAATTAGATGATTTTATGTTGCTCTATAAGTAAAAAAAGAAATAAGTAAGTATTTTTATTAATAAAATTCCTAACTTACCAAAATATGCGGAATAAAAATATTTACTATAAAACTTTTCACCGTACTGCTCGCTACGATACCATATTGAAAACTGCTGTGACAAAAACATTAGTTCTAAATAATCGTCAGACGATATCTTTCTCCTTTTTCTATGAATACACACTGTTTTTGTGGATGTAAATATGACCTGTATTGAACAAAAAATTGATAAACCAAAAATAACATACAACAGATGCACAATGTAGTCATTTAAAAAAGACAATTATTTAAAAAAATATACGTGATAGCAAAAAATGGAAATCAAATCTGATTTTATTAAGTTTATTTACTCCTTCAATTCATCATATTTTCATTTAAAGGAGTTGGCAGACCAGTGTAATTTATTTCACCAACACTTTTTAGAATATGTCCCAAAATAGTACCTAAGTAAGTAAAACACGTGAAAGTGTTATAGCATGTATATTTTATAAAGGTCTATTTATTCCTCTTTGGTGTTTATAATTATTTAATTTATTTACTTTACGTAGGTGTTTACTCTTATATATTTAATTTATTAAATTACTATTTATTAAATTTTTAATGTATCATTATATAAACGCGATATGACATGTTCGTAATATTTACTAAAGCGTTTATCCAAATTACATGAAGTTTAGCTTTCATTTGACGCCAATATTGTTATGGGTTATACATACAAAATCGTCCCTCCTCCTTTTTCTCTGACCGCAGACGCCATATTAAAAATCATAAAGCCTATGTCACTCTCACGTCTTTGTAGTTCCGGGATCAGAATACAGCTACGGCATCCTCTGCCTGTCGTAAGAGGCGACTAAAAGGGGCTTCCGGGGTTGCAGACGGCTAGAGTGGGAGCTCGAACCGTTCGGTCAGGCAATCCCAGGAAGGACGGTGGTATGTGTGGCCGCATACCGACGTAAAGACTAGACGGAGCGGTGGGCCTAGCCGCCCATCTGGGAGGAGCCCGATGGGGCAACACGCTCGGAGGACTCCGGTTGAAGTCGTTTCGAGATCCCGGAGTCCTCTTTATGGCGCCGAGGACGGCCACCGGGGGGGTTTTAGTGCGGTAAAAATCCCACATAACCTTGCGTCGCTCCCACGGCGTCGGGTACCTTTTGAAGGTTTCCCCCTCGAGAACAAAAAAAAAGCCTATGTCACTCTCACAACCAAGTCGTTACAAATGATATGTCATAATATAGTACGATTGTACTGATTGACGGATTCGTCAAGCCGTTTGGGCTGTAGCGCGTGCCAAAGAAATAAACATAACATACGCTCGAAAAACATTACCCTCCTTGGGCAGTCGGGTAAAAATTGAAATAGTAGCACATTAATAGTAATTATATTTTACACTCGACTCTTAGATATAGGAAGATAGAAAAAGATTTTTGATAGGTCGCAACGCTTGCGTTTTTTGTAAACTATTTAAAAATAAAACTACTCAAATAACGATTTTTGCTTTAAATATGCATACGCTAGATTGACCCTAAACTGCAATATTAACATTGTGCAATTGAAACGATATGCTTTGTCTCCTTTGCAAATACATTTATAAGCAAACTTTTGTAGAACCCTAACCACGTCACCCATATTTTACTACTACTTCATTCTATTAAGCTCGTTCTTAAAGCAAGATTGTCTTTAATACCTAAGGCTTTAATAAGAACCAGAAAAATGTTTGTTTATTTTTTGTAAAATAAATATACAAAAATCTGGGGCAAAATTCTTGGACAGTAAAAAATATTTCAAAGATACCATTGATCCAAAAAAATAAACAATCATAATTGTGGATGCATTAAGAAAATTCAGGCTCAGAGCTATACATAAGTTATCCATATCTTTTTAAAGAAATAAGGCATAGGACAGGCACCTTATTATATGTAAGTATACAGGTGGAAAATGCTGAGCTCTGGCTCTGGCTCTAAAGGCAATATCCCTGCATAATATAGGTTGGACCAGAGAGGCACTACCGCCACACCTATTTCTAGCATAAAGCAGTTTCTGCGTTTCGATGTAACGGTGTGATTACAACTTTATAATGGGAGTAATGTTTTTAAACCTATACTTCACTTTTCGAAGGGCGCACTGATTGGTGCCAGAAGATTTACGTTTAAGCGCGTGTCTTATGTAAAAAATGTGTCTGTTATCATATTATTTTTTTCCAATATGGTGCTGACTCAGTGTGTCCGCTTGATCCATTGTAGCCACAATGACCCTACATCGAAAAATAGTTGACTATGCGGAGTTATCATTCTCAATTCAAAAGATGGACGCCGGACCTACGTTTAAAAATGTTAGATATTAATAACGAGCAACAAAATAATATTGCGTCGTCATTTTACGATGTTACGATGCATCAATTCTAGGTATCTTCCCTCTTTTAGACACTTTTCAAAACGATTAACGCGTCACTCGACAGTCGAAAGTAGATTTATACACAATACATTTATACAATCCTAATTTATTAACTGATTTTAACATCAGTAATAACTGTTAACAAAAGTAAAAAATAACATTGCCAATCTGCTTCGTAGATGCTAAATACGATATAGTGGAGAATTCCGAGCAGGGAGAAAATCAGAGACATCTAGAATACTGGATAAAACATTTGAAACTTTGCCTAAATTTTGAAATATCAGTCAATTTAAATATTATGAAAATAACAAACTAGAATGCATTCCATATGATGGAAGTTCATTTATAGAAGTAATGTTAGTATGATATGTAATAATAAAGTATTCATCAGTATCAGACGGCTTCTTTGCTTTAATCAAATTCAAATGCGTAGGTATATTTATGTCAGTGTAACCCAATTTTTTACCCAATATCTATATTTTATCTTTTTATTTTCACTAAATTTAAAGGTATGATAATGCTCACCCAAAATGTCTCGTCAATTATATAGTAGACATATCTGTTTCGAACGATGAGCAGTCTAATAATGAGAATACCTATAATCAATATTTTTGCAAAGGTCGGTGAATTTCAAGGTGATATTTATTAGACGTGTAACTCTTATCGTTGAGGTATACAAAAAAGGGTCGTTAACTCTGAATATGTCGAAAATCCTACAAATTTACAATTACAGAAATTACTGGTATTTCAACAGACGGGCGATTCAGCATATTTAAATATGCTGAAACGTGTAAAATACATCATTTGAATACAGGTGTATACATATAACTCACTTTTAGTAATTAAGCATATATTTTGTTATAAATTCAGTTTTTATTTCAATTTTGAAGCCTTGAGGAACGTAACCCTTAAGTTTTACATGTAAATATATATAATTATGAAAAAATATGTATCGACTTACGACTTTTAGATTTACGTCACTTGTTTCTATAATGTAACATGCTGTAGGTACGAGGGCGACCAGTAAACAAAAAGTAAACTAGAACTAACTTAAGTAGCTACTACGACATATCACGTAGTTCAAACTACTGTGATTAGAAACTTGAAATATTGCACCATATTACATTTTATACTAAGCAATAAAAAGGATTTTGAGGAAATTCGTCTAAGGGGTTAAAAATGGGAGAAAGTTTGTATGAAAGTCCACCAATTTTTATGATGACATAATCAAACTCAGACATAATGAAACTTTTTGGGTTTAATATAATTAAAAATCTGTATCCGAATTTTCGGGAAATCGACCCCTAAGAGCGTAAAATAGGGGTTGAAACTTTTTTTGGAATACCGCCAAATTTGATGCAAGCTTAACGAAATTTATTATTTGACTTTGTGGTTTAATAAACCAATCGACAAAAAAGTCGGGTGTCTTACGGATAGATCATATCATGGTATGTATGAACGTAGATGTGGGTACTAATTATTGATTAAATTATAATTTAAGACCGATAAGAAAAATAAAAAAAAAACAATGAATTACAACTAAAATTTCAATATTTTGTAAATAAATCTAGCACTCATTATAATTTTAACAATCAATGTACTACGAAAAAAAAATAAACTTATAAATATGTTAGGGGTAGTTAGAGGCCGGAAAACATGATGATAATCAATATTTTTTTTGCTAGTTAATTGTTTTATTTAACAAAAATAAAAACAAAGCTTTAATACACCATGTATCGACTTGACTTCACCACAATTTCAAACATAATAAATAATATTTTTTAAAGTTATCGCTGTTTGTATGGAGCCGTTTCCTCCACAAGTCCTTGGAGATTCATCTATAGTAAATCGGACGAGAGAAATTAGTTTTATTAATCTTGTGCCTGATCGAATCTTTTTTCGTTTTTACTTTAAGTTTTGATTTATGTAGTGTCATACGAATTATTTAATTATTTGCGCTGAGTCATCTTTTGCTGGTGTCTCTACGCAGCATTCTACAATCTCGAGTGTTATCGTTAACGCTCTTATTCTGCCACTTTTATACGTGCAGCATTCATTTTTCAGCATACCGATGACAATGAGGCCCACAATTTAGTCCCAGTGTATTCAATATGACAAATAATGAATTTATACGTTCATTCAATAAACAAGTAGCTATCAAGTATGCAACAATTTATATAGTATAACTGGTATTGGCCGTTTTGGTCATATTTTCTATACTAGTTGGTTAAACCTTTCATTATTATTTTGATTGAATCCACCTACATGTCTTGAAAGTTAATATTCATTACTGGTTTTTCGTAAATAGGCTTGAAAGCATTTAAAGTATAAGAAGCAAGCTCTCCTCCTGCTTCAGCGCGCTGGTAAGAGCACGAATCAAAATCACGACCAAGAATCTCTCGTTTTGGACACGTATCATGATTGATTGTTGAATAGCTCGAAAAGTATTTGTCGGATTCACTTCAAATTTTCCACAATGTTATGAAAATATTATACTTTAAGAAAATGCAAAAAATAAAGAAATTGATTTTTTGTCAATTTTGATTACGTCTAACCCCTTAACAAGCCCGTTTATTAAAGGGACATAAATATGAATTTCTTTATCACTAAAGCATTACTCTTAAATTTGCTTCGAAATAGGATAGATACATTAGCAGAAACGTTTGAAGTATTCAACTCATTTGCCAAATCAATCGAGTTTCTTCCCTTTCATTCTCATTGCACGTTACGAGGGTGCGTTTTTAAGTTCGCGGAATGGCGGGGTTGGAGAGGGATAGCGGGCTAGTTAAGTTTTATCACAATTGCATTTAATTGTCGATAGTTTTAAAACTATCGACAATTAAACAGCTCAATCCGGAAGAAAATTTGAAGTATGGAGATAATCGAGCATCGCGCCGTTATAAAGTTTCTTATGAAGCAAGGAAAGTATGTGTAAATTATAATGGAAGAGATGTCATCGGTTTACGGAATTTTCTTGCTCTGGAAAAGCGATGGTTTACAAGTGGCACAACCTTTTTAAGCAAGGCAGGGATTCACTTGAAGACGACCCACGACCAGGCCGATCTGTTGAGATGACCACTCCGAAAGCGATAGCGAAAGTCGAAAAATTAGTATTGGAAGATACACGGCTAAAGAAGAAACAGTTTGCGGAAATGGTTAAAGTATCAGAAACAACCATTTTTAAAATTCTGAATGGCCATCTTCGCATGACTAAGTGGACATGACTTGTGGGTGCCGAGAATGCTCTCGCCGTCACAAACACAACAGCACGTTGCATGTTCCCGAGCGTTTTTGGACCTCTGCGAAGACAAGGATATTGTACTGAATCGAATTGATACTGGAGATGAAACTTGGGTTCACCATTATGAATCTCAGTTTAAACAAGACTCCACGCAGTGGCATAAAAAGGGTAAAGCAGCTCCTAAAAAGTTTAAGGTATCATAACCGGCCGGAGAAAACTCATGGCGACAGTCTTTTGGGATTCAGAAGGAAATTTGTTGGAAAAGTGTCCCTATAACTGGAGAAAATTACTAAACAATCCTGTAGTGATTAAAAGAATTCATCAAAGAAAAAAGATGAGGAAATTTAACTAGAGGTTTCTAGCTGTTGTACGACAATGCGCTCGGTACATAAGAGCCATATAGCACCGGCTGCCCTGCATCATGTAGGCTTTGATATTTTAAATCACTCTATAGTCCAGACCTGGCTCCCAGCGATTATTTCTTTCTAAAAATGATTAAAGGAGCTTCGTGGAATTTTCTACTGACGAAGAAGTTAAGGACGCAATTTCCTCGTATTTTTCCGACGAAGACAAACCTTTTTTTGTGAGAGTTTAAATAAGTTAATACAAAGATCTGAAAAATGTATTCGTCTTGCAGGAAAATATGCAGAAAAAGAAAAATCCCTCCTTGTCCCTCATTCCGCGAACTTAAAAACGCTCCCTCGTATGTCTCTATTATGTGACTTTATTGTATGAGTAAATACAAAATGACCAATAATTTGGTTTTGGCTAGTCATGATGCAATGAGCAACAACAGGATACAGTAATTGTAGGTCAAATATGAAAATAAAAATGGAAAGTCCCAAATTGCACGCCAAAATGTTTGTAAAACTTAGTTTTTCGTTAATAACTATTAAACGACACTAAGGACGATAACCATTTTCAATACGAATAGTAGATCTCAAGCTTATAAAAAAAAACTAATTGTATTAATTAATTTTTACGCAAGCTATTGTGTTTCAAGAGAAAAAAATGTTGATTGACGAGAATTTCTCTACTTTAATAGTTTTTTCCGGTTGTATTATCTTAAATCAATTTTTACCAGTGACAGAATCATGGTATGATGCCAACAGCATTAGGAACTTCCGTTTGCGATTCGGCGATTGTTCATACATAACAATTATTCTTTTACTTTTTTTACGTTTTCATAGACTATTAATTGATGTGCTGAAGCGGCTGGGGCGGTCGCCATGACTTAGAATCTCATTTTTACTCAGAGCATACTCTTCACGCCCTTGTTTCCATTTTACACGCTGTGTTACATTTTATACAAATATTTTCCTACGCAAAATTTAATAAAAACTCTTGATCAATTTCTTTGCAAACAAAGATCGCTTACGTCATAAAATCACTTCTGACCTAACCGGTAGCCACAGAGCAAACAATAAATACTACGGAAAACTTTATCACACATTAGGATCATGTAAAAAAGAAACAAATCGGACTCTCCAACTTTGCATAATTTAAAAATTCCCGGTATTTTCTGAACACATTTCGTATATCCTCGTACATAGTATAAGGGTAATCAAATGGTTTGGGGCATTGCGTACTATAATTGCGTACTATCGTATACATTGTGTACTATTGCGAATAATAGAGAGTCAAAAGTTCCATCATATCAAGTTTAATCACGACTGGATCAGAAAGAGCTGAGTTATCTTAAATTAAGTAAGATACATGTATATTGCAGAGCATATCAAAGCCATAACTCCAATATCTTATCACCAGATACAAAAATCTAAAACTTCAAATAAAAAAAATATACATAAAATTTGTTGCAAATATTCAAGTTATTCCATATTATAGGATACCACACCATATTTCTTTTATCTCGATGATTTTATGTCAATTTGAATGATATACTAATATACCAGTCAATTTCTATAAACTCAATCGGTTCAATCATCAAGCAATCAGCAAGAAAAACAATGAATATAAAAAATGTATATACAGCCAAACGTAAAACTTCCTCCTTTTTGAGCCTGGTAAAAATAATGTGATCTTAATCTAAATAATAAAAATATGTATTTTTCATTTTTAGACAGCTTATTGGATGTCAAAAAAGGGTCTAGGGCTCCCTTAACTGGCGCTAACCGGTAATATGTCTTCTAATTATTAGATTGAAGGTGACCGACGCCCCTTTTTCCTAAACCTAGACCGTAGTCCAGGAGCGTTCTTTCTCGTTAGTAATCGGTCCTTTGAACCACCTCAGCTTGGTAAGGTGCCGTCTATTAATCACGTGAGACTCGAAGAGGGGAGGGGGTTCAACAAATTTCACGAAATATGACAATTTTAACGTCCAACGCGCGACTTGCCTTTGTTAATATTGAATAAAGTCTTGGTAATTCTTTGTTTCGGCGATATACTAATGCTAAAATTGTATTTCGCACCATTCCTTCAATATCATTTTTGTGTCAGTCACAAACAACCTGCAACCCGTCTCTACCTAGGCAATTATATTACTGTCCTTAATTTTCTAGAATAAAATTAGATAATACTTTACACCTGTATTTTAAGATTACTAGATGTCTATGTCAGAATACCCGTTATGGCATTTAAAGGCAACTTAGTCAATAAACCTCTTTTTACCTTTCGGGTGTATAACTTGAAAATTATTAAAATTTTATTGAATTTGGGAAATACTTTGGACAATATCAAGTTTAGTTTTTGAGTTGAATGCCGGTCGAAATTTGACCGATGCGACGAGTGACTAGTATTATACTATTTCTGATTAGGTATATAGAAGATAAAACAGCTTGGAACTGAACTACACGTTTCCGTAATTAATTGTATGTCAAACAAAGTGTACTGTATCCTGCCAAATATGCTCATTTTTAAGACTTCAAATATAAGGCAAGATACTGGAGCTAACTTTTATTATACATGTAAAAACAAGATGGCAAAAAAGATATACAAAAGGGTTTTTTGCCGGATCTTCTCAGTTGAGGTTGAATTCCGATTCGGTGGTAGTATAAGACAAAAATACGTAACAGACAACTTGTAAGTGCCCTCGTAGGTCTGTGCAAAATAAAAACATTTTATTTCATTTCTCTTAAAACTATAACCAAATTCCATACTCCTCCGTCCGCGTAATTTCATCTGAATAATAATATGTAGAAAGGGATAACGCAATGCAATTAGGTATTTTAAATAATGCATAAAACATACATAAATCAACTAAAAACAAATCTTACATTTGACACATACATAACAGGGATGTTGCGAATATTCGCACCCGCATCCGCAAATGCGGAGCTTCCGCATAGCTTTAGACATCCGCATCTGTATCCGTAAGTAATCAATGCGAATATTCATGTGGATACGAATGTAAGTGCTAAAGATATCGGGAGGGGCCGGCGAAGAACGCGTACTGTACGTATTGGGGTTGTTACGGATGCAAAATTTTTAGACATCCGCGGATGCAGATGCGGATGCGGATTATAAGAAGTACACATCCGCGGATGCGGATTCGATGCGGATGCGGATTCAATGCGGATGCGGATTTAAAAAGATAATTATTTAAATTTTAAGTGAATAAATAGCAAAAAATCTATTTAAAATTAACTTTATATTAATTTAATCATATTTCTAAAATAAAATTACACAAGTCTTTAGTTTTACTTATGTCACAACAGAAAAAAAAATATTTGTTTAATAATGAAACTAAAAATTGGTAAATTATATTTAATAAATAGCAATATTGCAGTATTCTCAGCTTCCAACCTGTTTCTTAGCGGATTATATATTAACCCAGCTCCACTAAATAGCTGTTCGCTTGGAACTGTGGCTGGTGGAGGTGATAAATATCGGCATGCTAATTTGGAGAGAATTTTAAATTCACAACATTTAGCTTTCCACCAATTAAGTGGATTTCCATCTAATTTTTTTTCTTCAATTCCTTTTCTTTATTCTCACTTTGGAATAAACTGAACTCCTCCGGGTGTATTGCTTTCAGGTGATTTTTCAAAGAAGTAGTAGTGCGACTCTTCCGCGAGTAACTTTTATTACATATCTTACACTCCGACCTCTCGGGATCATTTTTATCTATTATAAAATAACTCCAGATACTACTTTTTATTGGTTGCGACATTCCAATTTATCAAAATATTAATAAAACCCACAAAAAACTATGGAGTAAGAAGTATGAACACACCGTAAACTCTCACTGGAACTATTTTATTTTATTGACAATAAGAAAAAACACAACAATTAAAACCTGTAGGATCTTGTTACTAGTATGCGCCTTCCTATTCGTCAGTTACCGAATGAAGTTAGCAAACGCGAAGCACGTGCCATACTGGCTCCGCCCACTTTCTTTGCATGTAGTTACTTGTTGATGTGAATCTGCATCCGTAAAACTCCGCATTGATTGATGCGGATGTGAATGCGGATGCAGATGTCTGAATTAATGCGAATAATCCGCATTTGCGGATGCGGATACGGATATTCGTAACACCTCTGGTACGTATGTGATAATAACAAATGCTAGCAAAAAAATTGGCGACGAGATCCGACGCGTTTATTGTGGTGCATTATTTGTTTCTTGTAAATAATTTGTTACGAGTTTTCTTCTGCAGTAGATGACTTATTGTTTAGATGGATATTTTGATCGTTAAAACTTTTATTCACTCCAACAAGCATCTGTCTACCTAGCGGACAATTATTTAGTAGCGCGGGCCTAGTATGAACCTCTGCGTAACCGCCCTGAATCAGAGAGTTATTAAGTGCAATGCTCCTATCCTAACTTTACATACTTCTATGAAAAATATTTTCAGTAATATAAATGTCATTAATTACTTTATCTTCGTTTTAATTCATTGATGAATAATGAAAAAAATAACTAGGTACTATTTTTAGATGAGATCTCGAAGATCCGTATTTTTTTACCTGATCGAAGTATCTATCAGACATCTATTACAGACAGCAGCAGCTATCGCAAATAGAGCAACTTCAAATAAAACATGGGTTTTATCTGAAGTCAATCACAGATGCGTTACTAGTCCCGAGGACTATTGTGGTCGCCTCATATATTAGTGCACCAGCAACCATTCCGTCGAAACGCAAGAACTGCTTCATGCTAGAAATAGGTGCGGTATATGTTTTTATTCAAAATTTATTTATGTAATATTCGCATCCGCATCCGCAAATGCGGAGCTTCCGCATAGATTTAGACATCTGCATCCACATCCGTATCCGCGGATGTGAGCTCTCAAAAATCCGCATCCGCATTCACATCCGCGGATGTGAAAAAATAGGCATCCGCAACATCCCTGATACATAATAAACGAAATAGAACATTCAATGTCTTACTATGAAAACACATAACGTCAAAAATATGCCCTTAAGCAAATAGATGCCCTACGTATACAATACAATAACATTTTTAGGATGGTATTGGGACTCCCTCGATTTTGTAGTGCCTCAGAAATGTTTGCGCAGAACCGAACGGATAGTTCTGCAGCGATTCTGCGTAAGAAAACTGCAGCTCTGATGAGTACTATAAGGGCAAGTCGCAATACCATACTAAGAATTGTAGCTGAAGATTGTGGAGCCTTAATGTGGCGTAGTTTTGTGAGAAGGGTAGTAAAGACATAGCCCAGGCCACGTAAATGTAATGTGCACAACTATTATTTACTATTATTACTAAATCGAATATATGGAATTTATGACTATGGAATTTATTGATCTAATTAATTTTTTACTCTACTTTTTGATGGTGAAAAAAAAATATATGTTACTATAGTAAAACTTCTCAAAAAAAAACATCATTTAATTTCAATCTTTAGGTTACGTTACGTTAAGCATACTATTTTTAAAGAAAATATTACGATTTTCGATAAAAATTCGAATCTGCATAGGAAGGTAATTACTATATCTATTTTTGTCTGTATCAATCAACTCAAACATAAAAATCGGTTTTTTCGGGTGAGTTTTCGATTGAAAATTAGGGTGTTTTTTTGATATTAATTCAAAATAAGGTGAAAAAATAAATATTTTTAATCAAATAAATTACAGCGTATTTGGGACATAAAAAGGTAAGTTTTCGCCAAATTTCGTTAAAAAAAAAAAAAATTGTAAATGATAAAAATAAAAAACCAAAAACTTGGTTTTTTAAATTTTTCACATAAATTTTGAGGTTATGTGAAAAAAGTGTAAATACAAAAGTTTTAGATCTTCTTATTACCTACAACTTTGCCATTTGACTTTTTTCGATAGGACTTTTAGTTTTGCCGGAAATCGAGAAAAACCGTTTTCTACCCTTAAAAACTCACCCCCATCCCCTCCCCGACCTCAGATCGCCCGTAAATTATTTTTCCCTTCATTTCTATAATATTCCCCTCCTTTTCTAATGGGTTTCATCCTACTGCGATTTTAATTGGTTTTAAAAATTATCGACCCTGGTCTATTAACGGGTGCGTTCATAATAACTTGAAACTTATACCAATTTCTTTGAATTTGAGAAATATTCGTGCTACTTTGGACATTACGAAGTTTTGTTTTTTAGTTCAAATTACGGTCGAATTTCGACCGTTGCAACGGGAGAGTAGTTTTTAGTATGATGCGTATTTTTCTAAAGTCCCTTTTCATAATATAGAAGATGTAAAAGCTGCTTGCTGCAGTTCATCTGATCGTAAGTGGCCACTGTCATCATTGGAGGTTGAAGTTTTACTCCTGCTAATCTTTGTTACAACAAAGATTAGCAGGAGTAAAAATAACATATACCTACAATTTTTTTATCTAACTGAAATAGCAAACGAGCATGCAGTCCACCTGGTGGTAAGTGGTCACCGCCGCCGACTTCATGCAGAACATGAGTTACATCTGAAGTCTATCACAGATGCGTTGCTACTCCCGAGGACTATGATGGTCGCCTCATGTGGCAGTGTGCCGGCAACCACACCCTTCCATCGAAACGTAAGAAATTGCTCCATGCTAGAAATTGGTGTGGCGGTGGTACTTCCCCGGTCGAACTACACAGGTTCTACCACCTTCAATTTACATAATATTGGTCGTGTCACCTGTTTATGATTCAATTAATGTGCGGACAAAATATTATTTTACTGTTCGTTGACGGTCGATGTCTTTCGGTACCTATACGCCTCGATTATGGTCATAATACATACTTATTATATTTACACATTTTATACGAAAAGTATCATTTTATCTGCCACGGTACACGGTACGATGTCCGTAGATTTAAATTGTGCTTCAGAACCGGGCAGTATGCCTAAGTACATTAAATTAAACAGAACGGATTGACAGAAAATATCCAAGAGGTAATTGGTAGGAAATTTCAACAACAATTCTCAAACTATACTACACTATTACAAAATGCTGCATATGGCCTGCGGACTAAGGGTTTCCGACCGTTGTAATAGTCTACGGTTTGTTATCACTTAAATATGGAAACTTTAAAGATAGCACATTATGCCGGCACCACCTATTACTATGGCGGGTGTATCGTACAAAAAAGCCGCCAACATGGCCGCCAGCAGGTACGCACAGAGGCCTGCACGGGGTACAAAATGATACCTACCGCGTGACAGATACGTTTTTAGTTCTAAATTGACCTATTCGACTGTCAATATTTTTGGTGTAATTATGACAATGTTAGCGTACCTAATTATGAAAATTATAACAATGACTACTCTATAGTATAATTATTTATCATCTCAACAAAAACGCTCAATATTTTATTAAATTTAACAGATTTACAGACAATTTAATAGATTACACGCTTGTGTGACAAAGATTTATATGTTAATTCAGCGCTATTACATTATTGACAATAATTGTTTACTTAACAATCTTGTATCTTTTTTTAACCAAAAATCTCTCGTACAGCATACATGATTGATGTATTCATTTTATCTTACTATTTTAATCTCGTTTTCTTAGAAGTTCCGGTATACCATTAGTCGGTTGCCATTTAAAAAAGCTGGTTTAAAAGCCGGTTTAAAAAAGCTTTACAATAATATAGTTCGTCAAAATAGATAATTTTGCCTTAAATAATGTTTGTCACGTACTTGAAATCATCCAAATGCAAATAGGACTTGCGCATGAAGTGTTCCCTAGCATTATCGATAGAAACGGCAAAAAATAGTTACGTTTGTTACATGGGTGCCCCTCAAAAATATGTATTTAATTCGTGTTTTTAGTATTTGCTGATTATAGCAGCGACAGTAATACGTCATAAAACACCATGAAAATTTGAACTGTCTAACACGGTTCATCACATACTGCCAACTGACAGTTGCACAGACAGACAGTGGAATCTCAGTAATAGGGTCCCACTTTTCCCTGGTACCTTCTCCTGGGTACCAAACACCAAAATAATTTTTGGATTGTGGAGTCTCATTTATCTTCTTCTATGCATGCTATAATCTATCTTCTACGCAGGTCAAAGCGTAATGTACTTTACATTTGAATAATTATCGCATACCGTAAACGACTTATTAGAGCTAGAACCAAGGAGTTAATACAATAGGTTTATTTTATAAGGTAGACAACCAATTATAAATTAATTTTGGATATTCCGACCTCTTTGGTTTAAAGGGGTTAGATATTGGTACGAGGCATTTCAGAAAGTAAGTGTACCTTATTTTTGTAGGAACATTTTTATTTAAACAAAAAACTAATTGACTGCATTAGTCCATAATTAACCAGCGGTGACTATGTCGTAAAAAGTGCTTTTTAGACATGATCACCATTCTTTCTTTTAATAGACCAGGGTCGATAATTTTTAAAACCAATTAAAATCGCAGTAGGATGAAACCCATTAGAAAAGGAGGGGAATATTATAGAAATGAAGGGAAAAATAATTTACGGGCGATCTGAGGTCGGGGAGGGGATGGGGGTGAGTTTTTAAGGGTAGAAAACGGTTTTTCTCGATTTCCGGCAAAACTAAAAGTCCTATCGAAAAAAGTCAAATGGCAAAGTTGTAGGTAATAAGAAGATCTAAAACTTTTGTATTTACACTTTTTTCACATAACCTCAAAATTTATGTGAAAAATTTAAAAAACCAAGTTTTTGGTTTTTTATTTTTATCATTTACAAAATTTTTTTTTTTTAACGAAATTTGGCGAAAACTTACCTTTTTATGTCCCAAATACGATACTTTTCTTTCCTTTTCCGGCAAATCCAGATGTTGTATCGCAACCAGAAAAACAATGCAGAAATGCAACAATGTTTCTTAAGGATTCATGTTTGAAACTATTAGACGTGAAAAATAGGTCTTTTACATTTCCAGAACCTGGTTTGAGAAAATAAATGTCATGATTATGTGAATTTAACTGATTTAAAAGGACCAAAAGATCAATATCTTGGCCCACAACAATTACAGTTTTATTAGTACTCATTGCAACTTTTATCGCGGTTTTTCGATTTTTTGCATTTTCTGAGAAGATTTACTATAGTAACATATATATTTTTTTTCACCATCAAAAAGTAGAGATTTCAACGAACAGAAAACATACCAACTTTTTGAAAAAAGCTGATATTTTGACCGGTGAGTTTTCGATTGAAAATTAGGGTGTTTTTTCGATATTAATTCAAAATAAGGTGAAAAAATAAATATTTTAAATCAAATAAATTACAGCGTATTTGGGACATAAAAAGGTAAGTTTTCGCCAAATTTCGTTAAAAAAAAAAATTTTGTAAATGATAAAAATAAAAAACCAAAAACTTGGTTTTTTAAATTTTTCACATAAATTTTGAGGTTATGTGAAAAAAGTGTAAATACAAAAGTTTTAGATCTTCTTATTACCTACAACTTTGCCATTTGACTTTTTTCGATAGGACTTTTAGTTTTGCTGGAAATTGAGAAAAACCGTTTTTTACCCTTATAGACTCACCCCATCCCCTCACCGACCTCAGATCGCCCGTAAATTATTTTTCCCTTCATTTCTATAATATTCCTCTCCTTTTCTAATGGGTTTCATCCTACTACGATTTTATTTCACTTTTTATTATTTTTAAAGGCTTCTACCCTGGTCTATAAAGCATGTTTGAACTAGGGTTTTTAATTTTTTGGACTTAGCTGGATTAGCGCTTTACGAACGCCGTGTATTTCTCATATTTTTAAGAGATTACACATTCATAATTATTTACAATTTTTACGATACGTTTTGTAACATCGACATTTCTATACGAGCTGACTTTGAACCGGTTTCGTTGGGGAGGGGAGGGATCAGGCTACAAAGCAGCGTAGCCATGTCCAATAAAGAATTCTTCCGGCCGTGAGAGCTCAGTGTACTTATTTAATGGACATTACTCGTATTATTTTCTAATATAATCTGCGCATACAAAGTTGCGAGGAATAGCTTTTAGTTTATGTTATTTTTGGAAATATTTTTTTTTTTAATATAAGTATAAGGTATTTTAAAATGTCTTGATGTATTTATAAAAATATAAAATATCATATTTTTTTACATCTGTTGTTTTATTCTGCAATAACATACTTCGTGTATTTTAAAAGGCTATAGAACTGCAAACAACGAAATGGATGTACAATGTTTATTGTAGGTACTTTGTATTAATGAGTATACAGATTACAAAGGTATTTACATAATTATATAGGTACTTGTGTGTAGCGTGTGATTAGGCTTTCAAGGTTAAACAAAGCGTTTCATTTATATCATATTCATGTATACGGTTTTTACCAGTGGGGTGGTAAAATTCAAATATACCAAACCCAGCATAAGTAGCTCCTACTTACCGATAAAAAATTTTAGTCAATAAATTATAGAGATTTGCTTTGATCACACATCACGCGTAAATTATCGCAATGAATTTGATAATTTAATTAGGGTGACGGTGGGTATAATTGACCATGTATGGGTAATTGACCAATTTTGAATTTAAGTGCCAATATTAAGATTTCTTATTGACGGATTGTTATGATTTGTATTTTAAATTATGTAAACACTAATAAGTAAAAGACCGATAGCATTCAAAGACTGCTGTAAATACAACTAGCCTCTATTTAGCGAGTTTCTTGAAAGTAGCGAAAATAACCGTCAATTTTTTCGAGCTTGTAGTAAGGATCTCATGACAGGTATGTTTTTTTAAATCCACTTAAATGTATTTTCTATGTTTACGATATAAGAAAATTCAATGTTTAAAATGAAGAAAGAGGTGTGTAGATCGTGTTTCTGAGTTATTGTTTTATAAATTGATAACTATAGTGTGACATTTGGCGCTGGTCAACTACTGAAATATGAAATGTGATGGATTCCTAGTAATTGACCAAAATGGTCAATTATTGAAAAAATACACTTTTTTATAATTTTAACGCAAATTAATTGTGTTTCATTAGTAATTTAATTGTGTATATTTATTTTTTTCTTTACTGCCTTCTAACCAATAATTGACCACATGGTCAATTACTAACGCACTTAACATTAATTTAGCTGCAGTGTTTGACCATACTTAAATTGGCTAACTTTAAGATGAAGGCCATCATGAGTTTTCATATTATTTTTATAGTTTCAAAGCTTAATAGATGAAAATGCCATTTTCAAATAATGGGTATGTAAAATACAATAAAAATAGTGTAGTAGAGAAAGCTTACATCTCGCGCTTCGGGAAAGGTTAATGTTTCTAAAATTAAATATTTTAGATAAGAAAAGGAAACCCCTAAACTTGTACATTTGAAATAAAAAAATCATGTGATTGTTTTAATTTTACTATTGATAATATGTTCGAGGTGGTAGAACAATAGTTCGATCAATGTAATACCACCACCACGCTTATTTTAAGCATGAAGCATTTATTGCGTTTCGATTGAAAGGTTTGGTTGCCAGCACACTTTTATATGTGGCGACCATCTTCGTCCTCGGGAGTGGCTACGCATCTGTCATTTACTTTAGTTTTTTTTTTTATTAATACCTTACAATAAGGCAGATGGGAATTGAAGAATTGACTGAATTCAACTTCTCCATGTCCATGGGCATCAGAGACCACTTACCATCAGGTAGACTGCATGTCCGTTTCAAACTTGAATATTGCTGTAATATAAAATGTAATTTTCTAAGTATTATTAAGTTTTATTTACATGGTCAACAACTGGAACATCGACTGGTCAAACATTGAAACGCTCTGGTCAAACTTAGAAACATTGGGGTATTTTGCCAAAAAAAAAAATGTAACAAAATGTCTGTAAGAAAAAATTATAAGTTATTAGTTTATTACAATAAACATCTTATTGCGATGACGCTTAAAAATAATACAGACAGTACAGCTACAGTATCCCTTGCCTGTCGTAAGAGATAAAATAAAAGGTACTTCCAGGGTTATGGGCCGCTAGAGTGGAAACTCGAACCGTCCAGCCAAGTGACCCCGAGAACGAAAACGGCCAGGGAAGGGCGCGAAAGAGACTCGTAGTAAGGGTACAGATCGAAACATGTCAATAAAATTGTTGGTTCAAGGATACGTAAATTTGTAAGAAAGTTAAGATCCGTATCCGCGGATCTATGATTTTGACGATCCGGCACATCACTAGCAAAAACTACTTCACAATAAAAATAGTTGTGGCGGTGGTACCTCCTCGGTCGAACTACACTGGTTATCCATCTGACCAATAAACACGGGAGAAATTATTCGTTCTCATCCTTACACACCACACGCCGTAGTTTTTGTACGGCGTAGTATTTTTGCATAGCTTGGATTACAAAAAAGATACTTTATCGGTATATTTCTAATAGTGTTATTGCACTTCGGTACTAGGTATATCATACTTGAACGAAGGTTTTTAGGATTTTTAGGGATTTCAAAGGTTTTTTTTTCAAATTTTAAACTCAATTAGTTACTTATCTCAGACTTTTTTCGGCATAGCGCAGGTGAAAACAAAAAAAACTATTCAACCGAATTTAAATACCTAAATACTTATTGTTTACCTCAAAAAACTAGTGCAAAAAGACCCGAATTTACGAACTTTTTATTAAACCGCACCTTGTGTCAATTTTTAATGTTTTCGATTTATTCTAGTTCCGACAATAACTGCACTCTTTCTGATTACGGTCTTTTTTAATTTGTAATTCAGATTAGTAGAAGTCTCGAAATCACCTACGCTGTCCGGGTCCGATTTTTCGAAAGCCATCTGCAGTGATATATGTATTTATAATAATAAATATAAATATTGTATAATATATTTTGGGTTTGTAACGAAAAAAGTAAACAATCAACATATAAAATAATTTAGCGCGCTTATATTATACTAACAGACCCACGCACTATGGAAAATTATAGAACAACGGCAGATCAAAATTCTTTGTTACTAAAGTCGTGTGCCTTTTTTTTTTTTTTGTTTTCGAGGGGGAAACCTTCCAAAGGTACCCGACGCCGTGGGAGCGACGCAGGGTTATGTGGGATTTTTACCGCACTAAAACCCCCCCGGTGGCCGTCCTCGGCGCTGAAAAGGGAGGACTCCGGGATCTCGAAACGACTTCAACCGGAATCCTCCGAGCGCATTGCCCCATCGGGCTGCTCCCAGATAGGCGGCTGGGCCCACCGCTCCGTCTAGTCTTTACGACGGTATGCGACCACACATACCGCCGTCCTTCCCGGGATTGCCTGACCGAACGGTTCGAGCTCCCACTCTAGCCGTCTGCAACCCCGGAAGCCCCTTTTAGTCGCCTCTTACGACAGGCAGGGGATACCGTAGCCCTATTCTGACCCCGAGGCTACAGGGACGAAAGTCGTGTGCCTAGCGCAATTTTTTTTATTGTATTAGAGTGGAACTTAATGTAATTTTTTATTGTGAGAAATTGTAATCCGTAAGAATGTCTATTTCGAGTAGTTCGATTCGATACTTAAAATATAATTTCCTTAAAATATGTGCAAATAGGTATAAAGTGTTATATATTTTTAAAAAGCCTATAGTATGTACATTTTAAAATAATTATTGCGTTGTGGATTTTGCGATAATATTCCATTTTGCGGTATTACTAATCAATAAAATGAACTTTACCCTCATTTATGAAATTATATAAAAAGAGTGAATTAATTTAATAAAACTATTACAAATTGGTAATAAAATTACTAATAGACGTTTGATTATTAGGTGTCTTCACTAAATTTCAAAATGATTAATATTTTCAAGTGTTCGAAGCGGGAATTATTGAATGTATCCATGGGACATTGAAGGAGGAAAAAAAATGAGACTGTATCAACAGTTCTTAAAGTAAAGTAAGTATCATGTATTCTGCATTCTGAAGACAACATGCCAAAATTTATAAAAAACGAACGAAGAAACTGACAAGATTTATGAATGGTACTACATGCCATCTTCAGTTCACAAAAATTTGATTCACATTGAAAGTGTCATTAGGCATTCTGGTGTGATTCCTATTGGTCAACTTTCCGAAGATGCACAAGAATCCTGCAATAAGGATTATAAAAAATTCGCCTACAACATGCCAGGAAGTGCTCTCAATCAGCTACAAATGAGGACGTATTTCATAGGCGTTAATTTTCCAAAAATGTTTAAAAATCATTATCCAGTATATCAAACCCATAACATAAATACTAAGTTTCATACGAACCTGCTATCCAATTTTTTCATATTAGTTTGGTGGTGCGTTGATATTGTATCAGTTATTACGTCAGTCAAATTTTGTTTTCAATCATTTGTCCAAAAAGAAATGTAATTTAACACAAAATCACTAAGGAGTATCCATGCAATCCGTATAATAATTTTCTACCCTGTAAGGCGACGGAGTTTCAATAAATTTCGAAACACGACTTCAATCAATTCTGTTGAACAATATTTATCCGAAATTTAAAGTAGATTGGACCAAGAAATCACATGGTCCCATACAAACTTTGTCCCCGTATTTCATCACTTTAGGGAAAGAATTCCGAAAAATCCTTAATTATTGCTTACTTATATCATAAAAGGAACCCCTTTACCAACTTTGAAGTTTTAGGTACAGTAGTTTCCACTGTGCGTTGATATGTGAAAAGTTAAGTCAGTTGTCTCTTTTACATAGGTATATAGTTTATATGAATTAACATCATCTAAATTTACATGAATTGGATTCACCTGATTTCGGTGCACTGCCGCACCGTGCTTGCTAAATATTTGCATTTTCTTTCGTTTTTTTTTTGTATTGTATGTTTCAGTCTAACCTAACCTTGCACTCGGTTTGGTAGTCTACCTATGCTTTGGTATGACGTGAGGACGAAGAGAGAGATGAAAAAGTGAACAAAGGTTTAGCGAATTAAACCTCTTTATATTTAACGGGTGCGTTCAAAATTACCTGAAAATTATTACATTTTGTTTGAATTTGAGAAATATTCGTACTACTTTTGACAATATAAAGTTTAGTTTTTTAATTTAAATTACTAGTTACCTTACCAAATGGATACGTTCGATAATATAATAATATATGTATTATATTAGTTGAATTTATCTTGATAAGAAAATTCTTGAATTTTCTTAAATAAAAAGTAGAATGTCTCGACAAAACATAGTAATAAAGTCTCAACCTTTTGTTAATCAATAGCAATTTTATTCAAGTGCTGTGGTCTACATTCCTGATCTGTCTGCATATCCGTCTGTCAACATCTGTTGCTTTTTTAAAATAAACACGGTATAGCTAACTGATTTAAACAAGATTTTTACACAAGCATTTTATTTTTAACGTGCGTTTATTAGCTTCCGTCGTATGTACATATCTAACTGGGTATCTATCGTCGTGTAACGGAATCGTTGAATTTGGTTTTGACCAACTTCGAATTATCAGACTGATTTGAGTTTTTGCATTCTTATCAAGGACCGATGACATTGCAATAACATAAAAAAAATCATCCCGTTTTTTATCCGAGCTTATTTTAAGAATTATCTTTTACTTTTTAGTTTAATATGCTACGAAAGCGTGTTTTTTTAGTTTGTTTAAACAATATTTATTACAAGTAAAATACACTATTTTATACGACTTACATTCATGTATTTAATGTTTATAATATAAGGAAACATAGGTATGTCTTCCGTTTTAGTTATGACGGGTTCAAATACTACCGAATCGTGTGATACTACCGTAATAATTAAGTATTATAGATTCGCTCCTATAAACACATTGATTCTGATTGAGTACTATTATCATTTAATTGTGGCTCGGCAATTTTAATGACGCAAATAAGCGTCATTAAAATTGGCGAAAAATTGCAATTTCCGTTTAATCAGACCGTGAAATTGACCTTTTGCGAATTGTGCGTACAAAAAACGAACGTTACATAAAAAAAATAAACCAGAGGATACTATTTTTTCTGTAAAATAACTAGAAAAAAATTAAATTGCTTAATTTTTTTTTATAAAATTTCTTAGTAAATAAACTGCTTACTTGTTTCTACGACAAAATATTATGGAACCAAAATTATAGATATAGAATATTACATCACCAAAATTTGAGACGATAAGTCTGATAGAGCGTGAAAACAATCAGCTTGCCTTTTTAACCTTCTCTTGACATTCTACAAATTGCTTTTTTTGACAGAAGTACATAAACGAGTAATAATTACAATTGCTTTACAAGAACCTTGCGGAACATTTTATTTTAATTAAAATTTCGGCATAAACCGCTAATCCTGCATCTAACATTCGAATGGTAAATTTTTATCAACGCGTAAAATTTGGAACTTTCCTGGGAACTGGGAATTCTGGAATTGAATAAATATGGATCATGAATATTTTACTTGTATATATCGGTATCCTTTATTATCTATTCGTTTAATTCCATATATATACAGGTAGAAAGTGATTCTTACAAGGGTAATGTTTGAGGAACGTTAGGTGTTAGAGAAAAAATCAGTAACTATTTTTATAGAGAATTTTGATATCTATACTCGGGGCAAATTCGATCTGGAATAAATGTAAACAAACCATAAAAAATTATTTGTAGGGTTATCACCAACTTGCACGAATTTGTACACAAATGGATTTTATATTCAACCAAATTATACATATAATTTTCGCCAAGTAATTTAACTATGAAGAGTTGATTAACTAATAACGACCAACTGCAAGATAATATGCTAAAACCAGTCAATAAAAATTTAATTACCACTATTGTCATAGTATAACTAATGATGTTACAACCTTAATTCCATGAAGGAATTTGCAACCTATTTTAAGTTACAGATAAAAGATATTAATAGGTAAAAGACGGCTGATAAAACAGCAAAAAGTTGCATTCCCCTGCCTGTCAGTGGTTGCTAGGCAACGCTTTGTTATTAAACATTCCATATCGCATTTGCCCAGAGTATAAAAACTTTTATGTGTAGTACTTTTTCGATTAAATTTAGTTTTCCAAAAAAATCCATAAACCTTAAAATCTTCACCATCCTTCACTTAGTGGCTCAGCGCACATTAGATCGATGGGAACTATTGGTACTTACTTTATTTTTAATGGTAAATCTAAGTCTTTCTGGAAATTCGGTTGTCGGATTTTTGTTAATTATAATTGTTCAAATTGACCGGATTATTATAATTATTGAAGAAAGTCTTGCTGATCCGTGGTCCCAGGACAATGTACATTAAATATGTTCATGTACTAGCACAATACATGTTTCCCATGATTACACTTAGTTAACCTTAATGACTAATGGCATACTCTGCCAGTCAACCCTTAGCGAGAACGATAATTTGTGGTATGCTTACCATATATATTACCTAATTACAATCATGAACAATTTGGATGCTGTTCATTTATTTTATATAATTAGAGAAATTGTTACAAACAAGTTTTTAATGTTTTACATCTATAAATTGTAATATCGTAAATCCAATAAAAAAATTCAACAAACAAAGACGGATTAAGAACAAAAAATATTTTGTGTAGTTTGTCTAAAACTATTAAAATATAGAATAATAATTGTAAACCAAAATGTCATACGCTGTTTTTAGCTTTAAAAGACGTAAAAAAATATTAAAATATCTCTATTTCGACATTATTTGCATAATTTTTAATACGAAAATGGCAATAAGACAATGTAATTTTGGCTCGTAAATTATCTATTTTCTGTTTTGAAGAAAAAAATGCCTCTCAAAAAGAAAATTGTTTACCTATATAAAGATGAACTAATAACATTCCCCAACTACACTGTTCAAACTAAATTATTTTGTGGCAATTACTTTGTACTTTTTTCGACAAATATTTGACACGTCTAGGCACATAAATTCACGTTCACTGTAAGAGCTTCGTTTATTATTATTGAAATAAGTAGCTTATGCAATTTTATTGCTAATAACCATTGCTAACGTAAGTTTAAGTGGACTAAGTTTTATACATTTGGTTTATTTTCTTAGTTATTATGTTATAGGTCACAAACTTTCACGTAGGTCGCCCGCTTGGCTTAAGTTTGGCTTAAGTATGTATCAAGATAAAAACGCTATCCTAAGTGATTCTATCTTTGTGCCAAATTTAAGTCAAATTTAAACAATTATATTTGCTAGCGTAATACAGTAACTCTAATATGTATTTACCGGGGTACCTGAAGGGACAAAAATGTCTAGGTCAATTTATTTTTGTGAAGCTAAATATTTATACATATAGCATGTAAGATATTTATTTTGATGTGCGTGATGGGTGCTATGGCCAAGCCAACGAACTACACTGAATACTGTACTGAATACAAATCTAAAAGCCATGAACAAATATAGAGAAGGCTTTTAATACCTCGAACCCAAATTTCCTCGAATGAGCGACGCAAAATCAAAATTGGAAATTTTGGTGGGCCCCTAAATACGAGAGCAACGAAAGAATTGAATTTTGTTAAGTACCTTGAATGAAAATGAAGAAGCTGCTTCGTAGAGGTGCGTAATAATTTTATTAGTCCCAATAAAAATATTACAAAAAAAAATAAAACTACCAGGAAAACTTTTTTATATGAATAAAAAAGTTTTATATGAATAAAGCTCTGAAATATCCCTTTAAATTCCCAATATGTCCTTTAAATAAATTCATTTTTTAGACATATTATTATATAGTTAATTATAGTTATAAATAATAGTTTTTGATGATTTTTGACGTATTTTATCAAATATCATGTGATGTTTTTGAATAAATGACTAAGATTAGAAGCACAATAAGAGTTTTTTTATTCAAAAATTCATTAAAAAATATATACGTGTATCATATTTTTCGTACTATATTTCTATTCAGAAATAGCAAAACTTTCATAAAACATGCATAAAATCTAAAGGAAATATAGTTTTGAGATGTTATAAATTTAGATAAAAGTTTTTTTTTTTTTGCAGACCAGTGTAATCGATCTATAATCGCAGTCTCGTTCTAAAATAGAGTCGAGCTAAGTAATTTCAAAATAGCAAGTTGGTATTAATGATAGCAGGACAAACGAGAGCAAAAACGGTGTTCCAAAAAATAAAAATTATATACCTCCCATTTTATTTTTTTCCTTGTTACTTGTGCAAAGTTTAAAATTGATCAAGCTTCTAGAAACAAGTCAAAATTGAGCTCAAAGACAATATCACATAGATACATAGATAAAACCTAACCAGCTAAAAAAACGTGTTAAAAATTATATACCTCCCATATCACTAAAAAAAGGGCTTCTTAATTTTCCCTTCCCGCTTAAAACTGAGGCCCAGAGAGGGTATATTTTTATACGCATAAATAAAAAAATTAATATATGCTCAAAATAAAAAATAAATCTCCTATCTACCAATAAACAGAATGGCTTTAAATTTATATACGTTTATCTAATTTTTCTGAGCAAAAATATTATGAAACTAAAACAAACTAAATAAAACCTTGTAACAAATGAACGTTAAACACATATTCATTACATAATTTGTGTTTTACAGTTTAAGTGATAACAGGAAATGTCGCTTTGCACACATATTTTAAATTTTATTTTACCTTATAACAGATGAATAATTGATAGTAATAGAACAACCAGTGCCTGCTATTTTAGACGCCAGATCGCGTATCTGATAAAATTACAGTTGAAATAAACGTGTCTATGTTTGCCTTGACGCTGGAGACATTACTGAACTTTATAAAGTAAAATAATTATATGCATGCTGTGTTGTGTTCAACTCAGAAAAATAGTCATTCATAATTGAAATATTTCAAACATTAACATATATTTCCTTGTAATGTTTAATGTCTCGTTATTGTGGTTTGAATTTACTTTTTAGGTTTTAGCACATTTCTTTCGCCATTTACACTACGTTTTCGATGAGTTTCTTATACAATAAAACCTACTATTTTTTATAGGCTTGCTTCAAATTATAGTCTATATATTTTCAAGAATTTCAATGATTAATCTCAAACGTACCCTCTCCCCCGTTTTGTCAACAGACAGACTGAAAAAGATTTTTCATTATAAAAAACCGAAAGACAAATACTAAATTTCATTAAGTTAAATCTCAAAAATAGCGGTCTTTTATACAAACCTGCCACCCGATTTTTTCATAGTAGTTTGGCCTTGCGTTTATATGTCAGACATTACGTGAGTCAGGTTAAGTTATCAAAAATGTGTCAAAGAAAAAATGGAAATTAACTCAAGGATTAAAATAATTTTCTACCCCGTTAGACGATGAATCTCAATGAAATATGAAACATTTCTTCAACCAATTCAGTTAAAGAATGTTTATACGAAGTTTCAAGCAGATGATTGGACGAAGAAATCACGTTCTCATCAAACTTTGCCCCCGTTTTTCACCCCTTTAATGTGCGAATTATCAAAAGTTCTTTCTCAGTGCTCACTTACGTTATGAGAGGAATCCCTGTACCAAAATTCCGGTTTTAGGTACAGTAGTTTTAGCTGTGCGTTGACATGTCAAACGTTAAGTCAGTTTTCCCTTTTATATAAATAGAAGTGTTCCATGATTAAATTGAAGAACTTTATTTTTTGTTTTCAGTTTCATTTAAATATCTGTTAACGGTCACGTTATATTCTTATCAAACGTTCGATATAAAACTGATAATACTTTATATATGTATAACACTCATATATATGAATAACTACTGGCAAAAACAAGCTGATAATAATTTATAGCTTATCACTTCAGAGTGGGTCATAGATAAGATTACGAGGTAGGTATTTCATTTGTTTTTTATATTAATTTAATCAACTAGCGTATCATAAAATAAATCAAATTTGGGTAGCCAACATTGCATTTTTACTTCGTACTGGTATATTCTTAATATGTATGAAGCTATTATCAAGATAAGAACTCAATATACAAGATCTTAACATGGAAATATTTTGATGCTGTAAAGGAACAATCAAAAATTACGTAGCACGCGTCACACAAAAGAGATTCTCTAAGAAATTATCATTGAAATTTAGAGCCATATAAGCTTTGGAAAGACAAAGGCAACTACGTAGATCATTTGTTAAAAAAATAGTACCGTCACTATTAAACTTATTTTAAGTAGGGATGAAAGGAAAATACAACATTAAGTGATAAAGCACGGGAGCGGAAGCTCTAAATACTACACATATTGCATCAACAATTGTGGAATCCCCGATATGACAACAACAACATCATATTGACTTTTATTAAAATAAGACAATTACTGATTTAAAGTGGTTAAAGAAGTCTTTACTTTTATAGAAGTCAGATAAAAATAGATAACAATAACGCAGTGATTTTTTTTTATTTAATAGCATTTTATACTTTACTCAAGTTGTAAATATCATTATCATAAAATACACGCTCTATACACCGGACTTGACGTTTAAATTAACGTCCCAAATTCAATAAAAATAGAAACGAAAGAAATATTTTTGTGTTTAAAATAAAAAAATGTTAAATCGATCCCTGGCCTTTTGACATAAACAGGTTAGAATAAAATAAAAACAAATTTATATCTGTGGAAACGGCAATAAAAAAATCATAAATCATAGATATTAAGTCAATTTGACTCAAACGGTTACCAAGCAGTTTGTTTTCAAAATATACCCGATGGTTTGATATCAATAATAAATTCCCAACATTATGTTTATTATTATGCCCAAAGATTTTAGTACATCATCTTGTCCATCAAAATATTAATAAACCAAAAAGACTTCATGTAAGTTAAAATTATATAAATAGGTATAATAGCCTGTATCAGCATAAACTAACATAAGAAAATTCCGCTTTTTATTATGTAAGAATAAATTTTCGATTTTATTCACCTGAGCAGGCTTTTCCACAGAAATGATTAAAGGAATCCGCTTAAACAAGTCACGTGCTTGAGAGCTTTACGTAAAATAATGTGATAACGTGATATTTACTGCCTTTTAGTTCCAATGTTAAAGATCAACGTTCTAGAATCGCAACTACGAGTTTTAAGTTATGTGTATAGCAATATAATTATTAGATAAAGTTTACTTGATCAGTTTTTATAAATATGGTTATAAAATGACTATCTTAAAATAATGTTATCAAAATATTTTTTTTAACTCACGTTTTATATGTGAAGTGGACAAATACAACTCACGTTATTAAGAAAAGACCGTGCGGAACAGTATATTGATGTCAAATAACCTTTCTAATATTCTTTTAATTTTTGAAATGTATATGTAATGAAATATACGAAATTACGTTAAATCAAGCAGTACAGAACGAAGTATCTGATGATAACGTATTGTACAGAAAGGTGCTAATATTTAAAAGTACAGTTGAGCTTTTTTTAATATACCAAATAACAATCAAAACAACGAACCTTAAAGAAAACCGAGTATGGACATAACATTCTTATTGCAACAAACCTGTTTTATTGTAGGTATAAACATAGTAAGTGAATTGTTCCATAACTTACTCATATTATATTCAAAGTAGTAGCAAAATGTATTATCATTAATACAGTGCTGGCAATAATGATCAAATGTTAGTAAACTAAAAAGAAGGATCAAGGCCAACAGGATCAAACGGTATTAGATTATCCATATGATTTAATATTACCTCAACGTCATAAACAATTTGTAAATATTGCGTCATTAAATATGCTTCATAACGGAACAATATTCTTTATCTATATGGAAAGCAAGAGCATCGCCAGCTGGTGGGCTAGTAGAATTGAAATCGGATAGATGGGGGCGCCAAACGTACGTTAGAGACGCATAACGGTATAAAACCATATTTTTTTAACTTGTTAAGTGTTAAGAAATTTACTTATACTTGTATGGTTAAGAAATGACTATTATTTGGTTTTATTAATATAAATTCATGAGACACATTGAATAGTAAGGTGTATTTAACACTATTTTCAATAAGCAATCGTCAATAAACAGTATCGGGAACTTTGAACAAACAGTATTTCCAATACTTTTTTAGATTTTATTTTGAATCTTGTAGAATCTTATCAAGAGAATAATTAACGCATTGATTAATAGAACGTCAGATAAACATGTAACATGGTAAAATGACTTTATAGAAAATCAATACCCACTATGCGTGGGCGGACGCGACTGAGCAGACCTTGAGTGAAACCATCGTTATTATATCGTTTGTAGACGTTGATCTGTATGTATTCAATATGAGGTTTACTACATCACATGTTTCCAATAAATTTAATCAACATTTGTAGCAAATACTTATTTAAAAAAATAAGTCGTTATATTGGGTTGTTCGAAAAGTAAATTCGTTTTTCCTCACAGAGAATCACATTGTTTTTATTGATCTTCACACATAAGCCGCATAATAATTATATGTTTTGTATGTCATAAAGTGAGTCTTCTGTGTGAAAAAGTGTAGAAATGCTGTTCACGCCAGAAAGAAATTAACCGATGTGTATGGAGAAGATGTGTTGATAATACGCTAGAGCCAGAACTGGTTGGACAATACTTCCACCAGATTCACCACGTTCTGGAAGGTTAAAGCTAATAAAGACATGACAAAGGCCTTAGTTGATGCAAACCAGCAATTAACAACACGTGAGATCGGTAAGAGAGAGACTGTTAATGACAACCTGAAAGGCCTGGGTTTAACGTCAAAGTTCGATATATGGGTACCTCATGTCCTCTCGGAGAGAAACTTGTGTCGTCGCGTTGATGTGACTGTGATTCGCTTCTCAAACGTCACGATGATCCATTTTTATACGAAAAACGTCATTCATTTCCACTTTAAAAATAAAATGAGTTTCCGAACAACCCAATAAATTAAACAGAAAATATAGACAAATCTGCCATACGGCCAAGTCAAAGTTATTAATTTAATTAAAAACACACAATTACTTGCAACATCCAAGAGGGAACAGATAGTGTTAAGACGATTGTTACGACATTTGCACAAAAATAACGTTAATAACAAGGTGCATATAAAACGAAGTTGGGACCGCCGCCTGCCACAGTGATCGTAATCGATGTATAATCGCCGTCGTCTTATTCAGAATTCACTGCACTCTATCACAAAGCACGTATTGAACAAGCACTAAACACAATTTGTCACTTCACTTATGTCACTGTTCCGGTCGAATTTCCCACTGCAATCCAAGTAAATCACTGCAATCCATTAGGGATGCTCGCAGGTTCACTGTAATGGCGGCGGCGGCGGCACCGATACTGTTGTGCGAGGACTAATGACGGACATGCTTCAACTAGTTACTATTTTTGAATTCCAATTATCACAGCGTAACAAGCATAAAGCGAATTTTATTGTGGGCAGTTTAATTGGTTCTTGAAACATTATGGTTTTGGTAATAAGAACCACGAAAAACAATGAGCGACAGTTACCGTCATTAGGCACGTCGCAGCGTAATACACATATGGCTATCTGCATGTATTATATTTAAAAAACAAGTGTGTACAGTCAGGCTTTAGTCTTACATAATAAATTATCGCTGTAAATACGCGTCGCCATATTGGAATTTATACAAAAAATGTGACCATATTACATTTTTAATATATATCCTGAAATACATTTTACATCAATAGCACTGCAACATTTAAAAAATCATCCTTATAACGAACGGCGTTATGTAAGTAACAAAATATTTTTTTTTTATTAAGAAACCACGTTACAAAAGATGGTTATCAAAATATAATTATGATTTTATGTACAAAAGAATTAAAAACCTTAAATTATTCACACATATGTAGGATTAAATTTGTTCGTAGTCATTACCTATCTAAGCTTATTTTTAGGTTTAGGGTCAATTTACCCCTAAAATTACAAAAGTCCCAATTTCACATGTTATGTTACTTTAAGAATAAAATTAAAAATCAAAACAAATCATCCGTGCCTTGAGTAGGTTATAAATATTTGATGGGATGTAAAAGAGTACTGTAAAACAAGTGATATTTTATGTAACTAGCAATGGCGTTAACTTGACAGTCACGAAAGCAACTGTTACTTTTCTTAGACCAATGTATAGCATTGTTACCAGGGTAGCAGTTTCAATAACACATTCACAGTTCCCAAAAGACTCGTTTCATTGGCGAGTACATTTTCGAAATTCATCTAGTTAGATCTACATTTTTTTTTCTTAAAAAAAATTACTTCACTAAGTGAGGTAGAAATTTCAGGAGTATTTATCGAGCCTGATAATGGGTCAAATAAATAATGACCCTGCTTTTCTTTCAAGTTTCATATGCTTGGAACAAATGCATAGATTTTAACGGACATGACAAATAAAAAAACAATACTAGGGTTCATTAAGTGATTTACATATAGAACTTGGTCAATTTTGTCATCAAGAATTTGGTCAATTTGAAAATCATTGTCAGGATAAATGAAAATCAACCATGCTTATCGGCTACTGGTGGACGCTTCAGACATACGAGGGGTGGTCCAAAAGTTCGCGGAATGGAGGGGATGGAGTGGGGATAGGGTAGCTCGCTTAGTGTCATACTAATTAGGCACTCATAATTAGTATATATTTAACATTTCAACCCTACAGCGCCATTCGTTTACGAGTACTCGCCTGCTAAACAAGTCAATCCGGAAGCAAACTGCAACTATGGAGAAAATTGAACATCGCGCTGTAATAAAATTCCTTACCAAGCAAGGAAAAAACGTTCAAACCATTTTAAATGAAATGGACGCCGTTTATGGAGATCAGTGCCCTGGTAAAACAATGGTTTATAAGTGGCATGGACTTTTTAAACATGGTCGAGATTCAATTGAAGACGACTCTCGCTCTGGGCGGCCAGTTGAGGCCACCACATCAGATATCGTCGAAAAAGTTGAAAAATTTGTACTCGAAGACACACGTTTGAAGAAAAAACAATTATCTGCATTAGTTGGAGTATCAGATACAACCATTTTGCGGATCCTGCACGACCACCTGGGCATGTCAAAAGTCAGCGCAAGATGGGTGCCGAGAATGCTCACGCCGCTTCAAAAACAGCAGCGCGTCGACGCGTCTAAGCACTTTTTGGAGGTGTGTGGAGACGAACCTGTGCAGATTTTGGAGCGGATTGTTACTGGAGATGAAACATGGGTTCATCACTTTGAACCTGAATCAAAACAGGAGTCCATGCAATGGCACAAAAAGGGAACACCACCTCCCAAGAAATTCAAAGTGTCAGAATCGGCTGGAAAGTTGATGGCCACTGTTTTTTGGGATTGTGAGGGAATATTACTGATTGATTATAAAGAAAAGGGTACCACTATAACCGGAGAATACTACGCAACGATATTGGAAAAGTTAAAGGAGGCAATTAAAGAAAAACGTCGAGGAAAATTGGCCAAGGGTGTGTTGCTTTTGCAAGACAACGCGCCGGTTCACAAGAGCCGAGTTGCCATGGCTGCTCTGCACACGCATGGAGGCCAAAGACAAAAAATATTTTTTCGATGGTTTAGAAAAAATAATTCATAGATTGAATAAATGTATTAGACTTAAGGTTGATTATATTGAAAAGGAAAAATAAATTTATTGTTATATTTTATTAACAACCCTTTCATTCCGCGAACTTTTGGACCTCCCCTCGTATACTACGACTACTGACTACAAGTAAACTTTTCCTAAATATAATACACATTATCGTATAACTTAGTAAAGTCAACAAATGGTTTTCTGTTCCGAATGTGACGTGATAACTATTTTATTTTAACATTTTAATTTACAATAACGTGACAAGTCGTAATACAGGTTTAAAAACAGTGATAACAAAAAATACTTAATTTGTTGTATTTACCAATTATATAACTAATGGAACACAGCATACTTATCGTGATGAAAAAACGACTAACGCATTTAAACTGGTAAAGTTAAATAATAACCATGTACAATAAATCCTTTAACTGACTGTGTTTACATACAATATTTACGACGATAATTTAGTCCTCTATGTGTGAAACATACGGCATTGTGAAAAAAATACTAAGTAATAGAAGGGTAAGCATTTATAATACCTGCAGATAGCAATTGTAGCCGAACAAAAACATTACTTACGAGAGATGGTAGCGCGAAGCAGTGACGGGAGCGGGTGTGGAGTTCACGGAGGATGAAGAACCTGAGTAACCCGAGCCGGCAGGTGACGAGCCGGCCGAGGGCGCACCCGCGGCCGATGGTATCGCAGCTGGCTCGTAATACTCAGTGGTGAGAGTACGTTCGTCCAGCACGTGCTCCACGTTATGTGCTTTCGATGCAGACTTGATGTCCATAAAAGCAACCGTCGCACAAACACCGGTAGACGTGCTTCCATTCGCACCCACACTTGCGTTTTCCATGCGACCCAATAACTTGACATTCTGGACTCGGCCATAGCTGAAAGAAGAGAAACTTATGAGAACAGGAAAAAGCCTTTATCGTCCAATTCTGAAAATATCACAGACTATATTCTACAAACAAACTAAACTAGGCAATACACATTTCAAGAAATTACTTCTGTGAAACCTAACAAAAGTAAAACTGAAGGTTGAGGGGGCCTTTTCACCAATGTCTGTGTAGCCTAGAGTTCACGTTGAAAAATATGTTAAAAACAAAACGTCTCGATTTTTTAAAACTTTTATGTTTACTTATACTAAAAATGTATAAAAAATACAATCTCAAATAAAACCAATAGCACAAGAAATAATGATAATAAATTTAAACTATACTCTTTTATTTTCGTATCGATATGACAATGTCAATAAAAATGTTAATGAGAAAAAAATGTAAAATAGATAGAAACCTGTATTTGTAATAATATAGTAGTAGTATTTATAGCTTAAAATTTTTAATAACACATAACTAACAACGTCCAAATAGCAGCCGCATCAGACGATAATATCAGACGACAATAGAAGTTGTAACCTTGTCACGGCTAAGCTAAGACAAAATTGAAACACAAATGGTTTTACCAAAACGACCCACCCGTATATCGGAAAGTTCATCCGTCTTAAACAAATTATACATGTATAAATATGTATATAAATAATAATATAGTAATATAAACCTATATGACCTATATGAATCTTCCTGCTGCTAGTTTAATCTAATGAGGACAACCTTATAAAAATCCGTAGTTTAGAATGTGACCGAAAAGACAGACAACGTAAAGCGACATTATTTTATACAATGTACAGATAATGAGAAATTCTACTACATCGATGACTAACACAAGAAGGGTAATAAAACTTCAAATGTATTTGTGGGTAGATTTATTTTTTGTGACTGCGTATAAATATCTTCTTGTTTTAAAACGACTTTCCATTTTAAATGTCCTTGGATTTACAACGATAACGCTGAAGATTTTAACTGTTCTTAAAATTTCCCAACATTCTTACAAAGAATTGAAACTAGACCTAATCACGTGCGTGAAATTGTTGTTAGTGAAAAAATGCTCGAAGGAGATCAACGTGAATTTAACATGTGAATATTTTTGGTCATTTTTATTGTTATATACCCAAAAATAGATATAGTAATTACCTTCCAATGCAGATTCGAATTTTTGTCTGTATCAATCAACTCAAACATAAAAATCGTAATATTTTCTTTAAAAAATAGTATGCTTAACGTAACGTAACCTGAAGATTGAAATTAAATGATGTTTTTTTTTTAGAAGATTTACTATAGTAACATATATATATTTTTTCACCATCAAAAAGTAGAGATTTCAACGAATAGAAAACATACCAACTTTTTGAAAAATGCTAATATTTTGACTGGTGAGTTTTCGATTGAAAATTAGGGTGTTTTTCGATATTAATTCAAAATAAGGTGAAAAAATAAATATTTTTAATCAAATATTTGGGATAAATTAATAAATAAACAGCGTATTTGGGACATAAAAAGGTAAGTTTTCGCCAAATTTCGAGGTTATGTGAAAAAAGTGTAAATACAAAAGTTTTAGATCTTTTTATTACCTACAACTTTGCCATTTGACTTTTTTCGATAGGACTTTTAGTTTTGCCGGAAATCGAGAAAAACCGTTTTTACCCTTAAAAACTCACCCCCATCCCCTCCCCGACCTCAGATCGCCCGTAAATTATTTTTCCCTTCAATTCTATAATATTCCCCTCCTTTTCTAATGGGTTTCATCCTACTGCGATTTTAATTGGTTTTAAAAATTATCGACACTGGTCTATAACGGACACAAACATACCTATACTCGGGGCAAATTCGATATGGAAAGTTTAATAACAAAGCGTTGCCTAGCAACCATTGACAGGCAGGGGAATGCAACTTTTTGTTGTTTTATCAGCCGTGTTTTACCTATTATTAACTTTACCTGTAACTTATAATAGGTTGCAAATCCCGTCATGGGTTTAGGGTTGTAATATTATTAGTTATACAATGACGATAATGGTAAATAAATTTAGTTTGACTGGTTTTAGCATATTATTTTGCAGTTGGTCGTTATTAGATAATCAACGCTTCTTAATTAAAGAAGTCGGTTAATTATTCAGCGAAAATTTAATGCATACTTTGGTTGAATACAAAATGCATTTGTGTACAAATTCGTGCAAGTTGGTGATAACCCTACATAGGAATTTTTATGGTTTGTTTACATTTATTCCAGATCGAATTTGCCCCGAGTATAGTTATAGAAGGGTTTAATCTCGTTTTATTTTACAGGAAGACGACGAATATGCAATCGTAATTTCTCGCGTGATGGTATCTTTCGTAACAAAACCGGTGTAAATAGTTATATTTTAGCGGACAAAGGCACGTGAATATTCCGTTTAAAATCGAAATGTTATATAAACATTTATATGACTGATATTAGATTGATCGAAATAAGTACGTACAGCATTATAAAGCAGACCATTTTGAAGAATAGGGTAAGCGTGTGTAGCCATTATTAACATACCTGCATTATCGTAATGTAATTATTATTTATATTTTTCCTAATTGATTAATATAAATTTGTTTATCGGCAACTTTGAAACTCAACTCTCAACTTATGCCACCACCACTCAACTGGCTTAACATCCATGTCAGTGAAGACCATGTGAGGAGTGAAACAGCAATCCTCTATTAGAATTCAAAATTTAATTAAAATTTCCATCGTATTTACTTACCTAAATTCTATATTAGGATCCCTGTAAAATTACATCATACGTAATTATATTAAGTCAAATCCGGAAACTGTTAAAATATTGGCAAAATATAAATAGATGAAATTCTTATACATTTCTATATTCCTGAATTTACATTGAGAATTCATATTGAGATTGTGTGTTATTTTTGTATATTAGTAGTTTTTATGTACTTACAATACAAAAAGATATAGACAATGTCAGTTAAAAATGACTATTTACGCATTCACGTCGAAGATATCGCTATATAATTGAATATTCCAGGAACGCTGTAGGTATGCATTCTGAGTGATGCTACATCTTGTAAGATTGTGTCGGCATAGAGGTGATATTATAATTTATCTATTTGGAAAGACGACCGTTCAAATCGGAAACGATAAGATTATTTTGACTAGCACTGAGAATAAAACAGGACGACATGTAATTTCATCGAAACTGTTTAAACGAGGTTAATTAAGGACGTAATTAAAACGCTTAAGAGGAAGGAACAGGGCATCAATGGCGAGTACAGTTCTCACCTCCGATTTGCCGACGTATCATCATCATAGCGGTGTCCTGGAGTAATGCTGGACAATCTGAATGATGCATCACGACGTGTCGGTCTCGGCATGAACCTGGACAAGACAAAAGTCATGTTCAATGATCATGTCATGCCGGGACCTATTGCCGTCAAAATATAATTAGGTATTATAATAAAATATAGTAGCTAAGAGATAGAAGAAGAGTAGCAAAGGACAGAGGGTTGTATGCAGTGCAATGAATTGATGCGATGATGATACGAACTACATATCCAACGTTCAACGTCCAGAATACATCAAATTTTGTGGGTGTTATCAAACATACTGCTTTCAGCATTAATGAGAAAAATAAAAATATTACGGCATCATTCAGGTTTGAAACCAAAACAATGTTTTTTTGTTTGGTAGTTATTGTCATACGTTAGTGTTGTAAATAACAAATATGTAAAATAAATTAAAATCAATTCATATACACCACTTGACTGATCTTATTCAGTTAAAATTATTCGTAGTAGATAAGTTTATATCCATTAATTCTCATATATTCATCAATGAATAACTTAGTACATAATATTTACAGTGCAGTTTAAAAAAGTATAAAAAATGAAGACGAAATACGTTAAGCAAATAAAAATATACTACAGCCTAATACACCGATACACATTTCCACATACAATGATGCTATTTCTGGCAATTTACACATGCATTACATATAGCTTTATCTGCGTCTGGTAATAACTTGTGCCAACACCTAGTGGTGTAGAGCTATCAAACCATATATGGTTGATTGCAATGGTATAATAAAATAGGTTATAAACATTTATTTCTGCAAACTTCGTATATAATTTAATTGCTTTTCATGTCACAGTTTAATTTTGATTAAACACTGACACAAACAATGAGGGTTGCCTTATGTCTTCCTCTAACGGATTGCATGTGTGCAATGGTTATTTTTACGGTCGGGATTTAACGATGAATATACACAAAAAAATTAAAACTATTGTGTACATGTATTGTACATGTGTGTGTATGTGTATTGTGACAGTAAGTTTACTAATGTAAGTACACGTTTTTTTTAAATATTTTTGTCCATCAAAATATAATTTATTTATTTTCGTTATTTTGGGTAAATTTCGAATTAATCGCCTTTCGTATCGAAACTTAATAAGAACTTAAGATAAATGTATATCCACATTGAAAGTCTTTGTTTCTGTCCATATTTACAACGCTACCTATCGATCGCATCGATTCCTAACCAAAAGAAATAAAACCAAATAATTTCCTTTTCCATGACAATTTTCAGTCCAAAACTATATGCGTGAACATCGCCACGTACGATTTCATAAAACCGAACACAACCTCCATGCCTATGAAATTATCTAAATCATCAGAATTATTTTGTTTTGTAATATAGACGGTGCGACGGTGCAGTTTTAGTCTGATGGAGAAATATTAAAAAAAAAACTTTCATTTAAACCGTAGACTGTGATTTTATTTTAATTTTCTACGCAATGTTTAAAATACTGAAATCACATACGGGCCACGGATTTGTTAAGACAGTTCTTCGAAAGTTATTAATGGAATACGGAATACATTACACCATATACATATATGAGGCAATTTTGTCAAAAATATTTTGAAATTGAGTGCTTTTCTTGGATAGTTCTTTTATTACTGAATTGAATATCATAATTTTATTAACCGACTTCCAAAAAGGAGGAGGTTATCAATTCGTCTGTATTTTTTTTTTTTTTTATATTTGTTACCTCATTTCTCCGGACTGGGTGAACCGATTTAGATGATTTTTTTTTTATTTGAAAGGTAGTGCGTGTCATAGGGTCCCATTTTTTTTTAGTATTTTTTTGACAAGGGCATCTATAAGAAAAACGCATAAGTCTTAAATTTGCATTTTCAATGTGCCCGATAAATGTATGAATAACTCAATATCCCGCCAACCGATTTTGATGATTCTTTTTTTATTAGAAAGGATGTACTTCAGGGGTAGTCTGATAAGAGTTTGATAAGGTTCTAATCATAGGATCTTAAACTTTTTGGAGCAAAATAATAAAATTAGTGATAGTCTGCCGAACCTTAGCTGCAGAAGTCCAATTGAGTAAAATATAGAATAAAATTACTAAGTAGGTATTTACTATGAAAAATTTGACCTTCAACTCTTCAATCCTGATGATGCAGGGGTACTGCTAGCCTGAACTATAAAAGTTGGTCATTTGATGTTTACGAATATATAATGGAATTGATAAGCAAATTCATGGGACAAAAATTTGACCTTCAACTCCTCAACCCTGATGATGCAGGGGTACTTCAAGCCAAAACCACAAGAGTAAGCCATTTGGTGCTTACCTATATGTTATAAGATTACTGAGCAGAAATATAAGATGAAAAATTTGACCTTCAACTACTGAATTCTGATGATGCAGAATACTGCAAGCCTAAACCATAGGAGTTGGCTATTTGGTGCTTACGGGTATGTATTAAAATTACTAAGCAAAGACACAAGATGAAAGTTTTGACCTTCAAATGAAATAAAAAAATTTTGACAAAAAAATTAATGATAATAAAAATTTAATATAACGTTCAGTTCGTATGAATTGATAGTGTTGTATGTTGTGTCTAAGCTTATGTTTAATTTGTTATTTTATGTTGATGTTTATTTAATGTTTGCATATGTGTATGCACAAAGCAAACTTAGCGATTTTATTTTAATACAAATAGATGAATATCGTCACTAAAAAGCATGAAATAAAAAATTTTTGACAAAAAAATATCCACCGACTTCCATGCCACAAAAAAGTTAAAAATAATTTAAATATATTTTAGTTTAAAACATACTCAGTACTTTTTAAATTATTTTTAACTTTTTTGTGGCATGGAAGTCGGTGGATATTTTTTTGTCAAAAATTTTTTATTTTACAATTCAATTTCTATAAAACAACAAATCTTATAGTTTGGTCCCGATATTCATTATTAACATGGCTATCAATCTAAACATTTTCTGAAGAGTATTAGCGTATTTAAAATGAACATTAAATTAAATTGAATATTTCAATTAGGTACATCGCATAGGATTATCAAGAAAATTATCAAACCAAATTTTCCAGGCATTCCTTTTGTTCGTAGTGTATGTTGTAGAAGTTAATGATTTTATAAAAAGTTCATTGTAAACTCGATTTGGGTAACTTTGAACATTTTTTACAATATTTGTGATATTATAATCTGTTTTATATTTATTGCACCTTGTTTTTATTATATGAATAGTGTCTTTTTAGCTGGTTTATTAATTTAACACAATAAATTTACGTAGAATACAATTAAACTATCCACAATTACCCCTAAAACTCAAATTCAAAATTATCCTTAGTTTTGGGTAACTTTGAATATAATTTTTTGAGGATATAAAATCCGTCATCAATCGAATATTTTAAGGTCTGGATAAAATTAATTAACATATTTTTGTTATTTATAACCAAATCTATAAAAAATACATTTATTTTGACATATAAATACAATAGACAACTTGGTCTTGCCATATGAATCAAGGTCGACCAATTTGGTGGTAAAATAAGATACTAGTTTTTTTTAAATTATTTATTCCATCCGTCCATCAGCCTTTTGATGTCCACTGCTGACCATAGGCCATCCCTAAATGGCGCCACTCCAACCGGTCCTGTGTCCTCTGAATCCAACGGTTTCCCGCTGTCTTCTTCAGGTCATCGGTCCATCTGGTAGGGGGGCGACCAGTACTCCTTTTGCCTAAACATGGTCGCCACTCGAGGACCTTTCTTCCCCATCGGTTATCGGTCCTACGAGCGATGTGGCCTGTCTATTGCCACTGCAGCCTGCTAATTTTGAGAGCTATGTCGGTAAGTTTCGTTTCGTTTCGTTCGGATTTCATCGTTGCGATTCATGTCTCGTAGCGAAATTCCGAGCATAACCCTCTCCATAGCACGCTGAGCGATCCTGAGCCTCCGAAAAAAATAATTTTATGATACAGGTAACTTTGAACCGTTCAAAGTTACCCGTATTACATCACTTCACTTATAATTGTAAACAACAACATAAAATTTAAGGAACGGAAAGACATTGTGAACCTGTCTGTTGAGCGAGTTATTGAAATTTCATGTATAGAATTTGAGCAGTTCCTGGTTGTTAGCGTATATAGACCCCCCATTGCACCTTATGAGGAATTTGAAAAATTAATGGAAGAGGCTTTATTTAAAGCCACCAGCTCTAATAAGGGAATTGTTGTCTGTGGAGACTTCAATATTAATATTCTAGAAAATACAGCTCAAACAAGAAAATTTATTTTGCTCTTTAAATCCTATAATTTATACAACAGTTTTTATGAACCTACTCGGATAACTGCTACTAGCTCAACATGTATAGATAATATGTTTACAAACTTAAAACCATTAAATACTTCGATTATAAACAAATTAGACTCTGATCATTGTGGGCAATTAGCAGTATTCCCTGTAAAAATCAATAAGACTGAAAAAAGGGAGATTAAGTTTGTTCCTATAAATAGTTACCGCCTTGAACTATTTAAAAGCAATTTGGCTCAAAAATTGCCTTTGTTGCCTATACACAATGACCCTGATATTTTATATAACTCGATATTTAACTTAATCAGTATTGAATTTGGAAAAGTTTTTAAGTCAAAAACCATAAATGATGGACGAACGAAATTTAGTGAATGGGCAACGAGAGGTATTTATATAAGTAGACGCAAATTGTATGACTTATATTATGAAAAATCTTATAACCATGATGTTAAATTTAAAGAATATGTAAAAAAATACTCTAAAATTTTTAAGCAGGCCTGTTCCTGTGCTAAATCCCTATATTTAAGAAATAAGATAAACAAATCTACTAATAAGATTAGAACGACGTGGAACATTATCAACAACGAAACTAATAACTTATCTAAACATAAACAACACTTTAATTTAAAAATTAATAATATAGATGTAAAAGGAGATTTGGAGGTGGCATCAGAGTTTGAGAACTTTTTCACTAATATACCCGTATTAACAACAAAAACTCTGAAGTCGTCCTCTACTTCTGCCGAGTCCTTACTTAAAGAATATGTAACTGAATGTAATACAGGTTTTGAATTTTCAAAGGTTAATGCGGGAGATATCATTATTGCTTTTAACAGCCTAGACCGTAAGAAAACGGCAGACTTATGGGGACTTTCTGTTAGGGTTGTTTCCTCGATTATTCATCTCATTGCACCGCACTTGGCTACTGTATTCAATGCCTGTGTTACTTACGGTGTATTTCCTGACCTTATGAAACAAAGTAAAGTTATTCCAATATTTAAATCAGGTAGTACTTCAGATCCAACTAATTTTCGACCGATTTCTATACTACCAACGTTAAGTAAAATTTTTGAAAAAATCATCCTAAATGATTTGTTGAATTATTTTAATAAAAACCAAATACTTCATGATAACCAATTTGGCTTTAGAAAGAACCGCTCTACTATAGATGCAGGAACTAAACTACTGAAAAATGTATTCGAAGCCTGGGATGGATCACGCGATGCCCTAGGTGTATTCTGTGATTTATCCAAGGCTTTTGATTGTGTCCACCACGATACACTAGTCAGGAAATTACACCATTATGGGATCAGGAACAAGGCTCTTAGCCTTTTGAATTCTTACTTGAATGACAGAATTCAAAGGGTTGTAATAAATGGTACAAAATCGCCCGGCGCATGTGTTACAATGGGCGTTCCGCAGGGTTCGATACTCGGTCCATTCTTGTTTTTAATTTATATCAATGACTTGCCTCATTATGTAGGAGATAATCACGAGATTGTATTGTTTGCTGATGATACTTCATTATTATTTAAAATTAAACGACAACTGGATAATTTTGACGAGGTAAACAATGCTCTCTCGAAAGTTGTACATTGGTTCAACATAAATAACCTTCTTCTGAATGAGAAGAAAACTAAATGTATCAAGTTCTCGTTGCCCAACGTGCGACAGGTTGAAACCAATGTACAACTCAATGGAACGGTTTTGGATCTTGTGGATTCATCTGTCTTTTTAGGCGTTACTCTAGATGCCAGATTGCAATGGGGTCCCCACATTGAAAAATTGTCGGGTAGACTCAGTTCGGCGGTATATGCTGTGAAAAAAATTAGGCATTTAACTGATGTTGAAACAGCTAGAATAGTTTATTTTAGTTACTTCCACAGCATTATGTCTTATGGTATACTGCTGTGGGGTTGCTCTTCAGACCTCAATTCTATCTTTGTATTGCAGAAGAGGGCTGTTCGAGCCATTTATAATCTAAGTCCGAAATCTTCACTTAGAGAAATATTCAAAGAAATAAATATTCTTACTGTTGTATCCCAATTTATATATGAGAATTTGATTTATGTTAAGAAAAATATTAAAAAATTCAGTAAACTTTGTGACAACCATGATATAAATACAAGGAACAAACACAATCTCTCCGCACATGTTACTCGTCTCCACAAAATTAATAATTCTTTTATGGGTCAATGTATACGCTTTTATAATAAACTACCAATTCAAATCAGAAATTTGTCAATCAATAACTTTAAAGCATTTATTAAGATCAAGCTTAGTCGTAAAGCATATTACAAAATTTCTGATTATATAGATGATAAAACAGCTTGGGACTGAACAATACGTAATTAATAAAATGTCAAAGTGTAGCGTATCCTGCCAAACGTGCTCCTTGTTAGGCCAAATGTAGGGCAGGATACTGGAGCTAACTATTGTTACCCATGTAAAAACAAGATGGCAAATAAAAAAAATAAAAAAAAGATATACAAAGAAAAAAGACAAACCCACTGAGTTTCTTGCCGGATCTTCTCAGTTGAGGTCGTGTTCCGATCCGGTGGTAGTGTAAAAAATATATATAAATGTAACTGACAATTTGTAAGCGCCCCCGAAGGCCTATGCAAAATAAAGACATTTCATTTCATTTCATTTCATTTCCAATTTCGACGTCGTCAAAAGTTTAACAGTTTTACGCAATATTCAACATGGTATACGGATAGTACAGTTTCAAAATAATAATATACAATATACATTTTAAAGATTAACACCAAAACATACCTGTTTACGGTAAGTTTTATATTATAATTGCTATTTCAAAACGGAGCATCAAACACTTGCAACAACTTCTCTACGGAAAAGGCGGTATTTTTTAAAATTATGACATTGACAGGTACCTTTTTTTTTACTTTCATTGCTTTAAACATTTTGGCGATCTATTTTACGCAGGTACGATATTGAAACAACAAGAAGTTTCCATGTAATAAATTAATATATTTTTTTCACAACTTTGTTCAAAGTTACACCGTAGTTCAATGTTACCCACATTGAATGTAGCGCATTTATTAAATATCTCACACATACACATAGATACACCAGTTTTAAAAAATAAGTGCCGAGCGTTTACTAAGCTAAATTAGTAATATTATTAATGATACCATGTCCGAGACATGACAGTTTTTTTTATTCATTCAAGGTTTAAAAATACTTTTGTTTAAATGCCAGAGTTTTATATCGAAAATGTAGGTACTCTTGGTATTTTAAGTACCCTACTCCGAAATTTTATTCGTTCTACTTAATTGCTTGCTATTTATTTTTAAGTCGCCTTCGAACATCTGTCGTTGATGTTCTATTCCTATAGAAAGAAGGTTCTAACAGAATTAGATTAAACATGCGTTGCCATTCCCGAGGACGACAGTGGTCACGTCATATATAAATAGGGATACAGTCGCCTCATACAAAACCTGACAATCTGACATCAAAAAGCTATAACTGCTTCTTGTCAGAAATTACACCCATTCCATCACCCAGGCTACCTCTCTGTTCGATTCCCAATATTCCAAAGAAACAAGATATTATCTCTTTAGCTCCTGACGTACAACTAAATGATGTCATCTGGTGACTAGTAGGATAATACATTAAATAAAAGATTTAGACGATTCCTTACAAATAGTTCGTAGATTTTGACATTATACTGCCTTAGAGTGGGCGGCGGGGCTAAATGGTGGCTTCTGAATCGTGGCGCCGTCAGCACTTGCGTGCGTTGGCAGGGGGAGTCAATCGTGGACCTTTCATGGGCGACTCCATCTGCCGCACGTTTGCGGTTGTTGGTGTTGACCGTTGTTGTTGGTGACCGGTTGGAGAGTGGCGGAGGAACTGGTAACTCTATTAGACCTCCGCCACATCTCCATCATCCTGGTACTCAATGTCCCGAGTCGGGTCAGTCGCCTAAACGCCATCCCATTCCGACGTTGGGCAGTTAAGACTGCAGTGTGATTTGACGTCGTTGTGCGACATAGCCATGCCGCGGGTTAGAACCGTCCTCAGTGGTCTGACCTATTGGTGGTCGGATCTCAAAGCTCGACTGCGAACGTCGTGTTTGCACTCCCGGCGCCTCTACACTAAGTCTTGCAGAGGTAAAACTGCCGGGGCCGAGGAGATAGAGCAGCGGTACCGTGAGGACAGGAGCGCAACTATGGTGCTCCAGGCAGCCAACGCGGATAGCAAAGCCGGCAAGTGGAAGGAAATGCTGGAGGGGCTCAAAAGAGACCCGTGGAGACGGTCATACGGAATAGCGATGGGGAAGTGGCGCCCGTGTGTGCGCCCACTGACGGAAACTCTTGACCCTGACTCCGCCTCGACAATGGTGGGCAAGCTGTTCCCCGGCGCTCTGAATGGCCCCAGTGTCGTGACACAAACGTCGAGACCTGCAGAATGGTCTGACGAGCTGACCGTCACGGAGACAGAGATGAAGAACGCAGTCAAGCGTCCGGCGGAACACAATGCCGCCCCGGGTCCCGACGGAATTCCGGGTCGGGCTTGGGTGCTGGCGTTGATGGTCCTCGTGACGAGACTGCCGAGCTTGTTTCCCGCTTGTCTACGTTGGGGCCAGTTCCCCGCGGCATGGAAAAGTGCAAAACTGGTGCTCCTGCATAAAGTGGGTCGTCCAGCATACTTATCAGGAGCATAGAGGCCCATGTGTCTGCTGAACGTTGCTGGCAAACTCATTGAACGGGTCATTGCCACTCGCCTCAGCAGACTCTTGACGAGTAGCGGTCCAAACCTATCTGACGTTCAGTTCGGCTTCAGACGGTAGCGCTCGAGCGTGGATGCAATTCTGCGTGACCGAGCGCTGACAGAGCAGGCCAACTCCCGCGGCAGAGTAGTCTTGGCTTTAAACTTAGACCATAGGTAGTTAACGCGTTTAACTCTCTGCCCTGAGACGCGATAAGGCACGCGGCACTCGTATATCATCGAGTGCCCGCCTACCTGCAAAGCGTGTTGACGGACTATCTGTCGGACAGAAGCATCTGCTCGAGCAGAACGCTCGAATGAAACGGCCGCAATGCTTCGTCGAAAAGCTAGATGGAAAAGCGTTGCCGCGCTTGCGTAACAGACTACGGGAGCCGCAGAACGCGCGTCAACGACTTGTCGGCGCCATCCTACCGAACTACTAACTATAGCCTATACTACTACCTGGATGGGAAACGATGGTCGCGTCACCTGTTGACTGACTCAGATACTCATCAAAGGGTGAGGTCCGCAGTGTGTCACCACTGCGGATATGACCAGGACTCTGCAAGCGCAGAGAACAGCCCACCGAGGTTTTAGTGGGTAAAAATCAACATAAAATTATGCATTGATTTAGTGCTCTATTAACTAAAATCCCACCCACTTCATTACAACAAACTTTGTTCGCCTCTTTCTTTATTTATTTTTTCTGTCCTGTAACTTGTTTCTTATCTTTAAAGCATTAAGTTTTATCTTCTAGCATATTTTCTTCTGGTAATTTGCTTATATGAACACATCAAACTAAAGTACCAAATCTCATACAAATAATACAAATGCAAAAGTTTGTTTGTTGTGAGAATGTATTTGTAGGCAGGGTAGCTTATTATATATCAGTCATGGTAGCGTTTACTAGTGGGCTAGGAGATAATACGACACTCATTTATAGTCACTATCACACTAAACGAAATTATTATTCGGAATAATGTATCAACAAGACCAACACTCCGCTTAGCGGTGTAAACTGTAAGTGGCAGTACGTCTAACAAAGTAACCCGTCGACTAAGTCAGCCGATCCACTTTTAATTCCGATGCATGACATAATTTACGCCTACCCGCACAGCGTTGCGTTAAAAGAAGGTAGGTAAGTAGGTGCTACCCTCACTTGTACAAATTAATACTTTACGATCTATAAAACTAAATGGCGTTAATCATGAAATGTACTTAGATTTTCCGTTATCCAGCGACATGTTTTGTATGTCAGATGTAACTATAACTTAGCACACAAATCGTTTAGGACCTGGAGAAAGACATGGGATACCGCGGGAATAACCTAGTCTCGTATAATTTATTAGAAAGGCACTTTAAAATTGGTAATTAAAAAAATCTCAAATTTGAAGAATTGAATAAATCAAAACGAACACGTTTCAGACAAGTAAACAGGCTTTCTGGTTCCACGACGTGGTGATATTTTCAAGATCACATTAAAAATAATCTACACTTTATTATAATAAATCTGTAGAGAGGTCAATTCTGTACATAAAATATATATCCAAAATAACTATCAGGGGGTGATTAGGGATCGATACTGATGCCAAAAATGCAATCCGTAAAATTTTTGTCTGTCTGTATAACCGTAATAGAAATAAAAACTACTGGACGGATTTCAACGAAACTTGGTACGATTATTCTTCATACTCCTGAACTGGTAATAGTATACTTTATATCTCGCTACAATCAATAGGAGCGGAGCACTAAAAGGAATTGTTGGGAAAACGGGAGTAGTTACTCCATTTTTTATGCTTCCATCGCGTGTGCAACCTTAATGGTAAAAGCTACACAAGAAGCTACACAGAAATCATGTATGACGGAAATATTCTCCTTAAAATCCCTACTAATATTATAAATGTGAAAGTAACTCTGTCTGTCTGTCTGTCTGTCTGTCTGTCTGCTACTTATTCACGCCTAAACAACTGAACCGATCTTTATGAAATTGGGCACACAGATAGTGTTGACCTCGAGAAAGGACATAGTCTGCTTTTTATCGAAAAAAAATGGGTCGAAAGCGTTAAAATCGGGCATAAATGTTTGTATGGAAGTTCGTTTTTGACAAAGTCCCATATTGACAAGTCCGTCAAGGGGTACGATAGATTTACATAAAACCTTATCTAAATAGTAAAACATAAAAAAACATTGATTTCGAGTCGACAACATATATCCGTAAAATTCGGATTGTCGCGTATTTTGTTAAAATCTAATGTAAACATGTGTGACATGACAGTAGTGTGACATGACAGTAGCCATAATGGCCGCCCGGATGCCATTCTGAATTCATTCAAAAATAATACGTATAAATTTGTAACTATCAATTATTATAAAAATAGATGTGATTCAAATTGATTTTAATTTAATTTATGAATTTATGAAATATTTCAATAATAAAAAAGCATCCGTTGACGCTAGCGACCTAATGTAAAATCGCTCTTAGAGTACAGGGATTCCCAATTGATAACATATGGCGCGTCATACTATTATAGTAAAATAGTTATTCGAATCCAATAATTCAAAGGCGATAAAATGTTTTAACATTGTTTCAAAATAAAATTATCTACTCCATTTGTCTCTCCATGTTCATGTTACATAAATAGTTTTTTTAACTATTATTGCATAAATAAAGTTATGTTATTGACCACACCCGTACATTTTTAGCGAAAATTAATATTGACAAAATACAATTGATAGTCTTTTAAGCAATATACTAACATTAATAAGTCGATCAGTATCTAAATAAGATATAACAATTAAATCATGAATTATTATTATAAAGAAGCTTTTGCAACTTTTGTGATAAATAATTGAATTTATGAATATTGAAGCATGGTTGATGAACACTTGGCTCTAATAACAAACGAGCAAGGTCAACATTATTGTTCTTTTCATATTTATGATATGTTGATTATAAATAATGTTAAAGAAAACATGCATTTAAATAACAACATATTTTAAATTAATTTTAGAATAACAAAGTGTGTCAAAATAAGCCAAAATAGATGATGTTCTTAACTCATAAGTATGTGAATTTCGCATCTGTTATTAGAATCGTGATAGCCGTGTGGTGCCAATTTCGGCGGATTAGAAACGCGAGGTCTGGGGTTCGAATCCAGTTGTCTTATGTACATTATTATATTATTATTATAATCTGTAGTTTTCATAAATACTAATTTTAGTATTGTTTTTAATAAACAGCTCATTTTTAAATATTATTTAGTATAAGAAATGTAAAGCTTTCGCCCGCCTGGGAATCAATGTGTCACAAAGTTTATATGAAATTAATAGAGGTTTAACCTCTGTCTGGTAAAAGTACAAAATAATTTGGATTTACCTTGCCGACAAATTCAAGTTTTAATGTAATGAACCACAAACAAGGCTTAATAAAGATAAACTATAAACATACCTGAGCGCCGCTTAAATGTTAGTAGAACCAAAATTAGTTTACGAATCATTGATACTGTTATAGATTTTTAGTTTTAGTTAGATGCACAAGGGGGCACGGGTAAAACGTTTTTAATAAATTTACTATTAGCGAAAAATATAAGATCTGGTAGAAAAATAGCTATTGCCGTGGCGTCGTCCAGCGTTGCGCCCACACTTTTAAAAAGCCGTCGTAATGCCTGCCTATTCGCCTTTGAGCGTCCACTCAAGATTTGTAGCAACGATTTCTCTAACATTTTTAATATTTCAAATCAAAGGAATACTGGAAATTTAACGCGGAATTGTTATTTGACTATTTGGGATGAAGATTCTGTAGATACAGCCATCGAGATCGAAGACATTATCCAACAATTCGTTTTTTCACTATGTGTTTGTCCGGGTAATCCTTGACCGGCTAAACCGATTTTACGGGTTTTTTACTACAGAAAATGTTATGGAACAACATGTGGACTACTTTTATCGTAGAATTCCCACTGAGTGGAGATTTGCGCGGGAAAAACTTTGCGATACATTGATTTGCACGCGGGCGTAGCCGCGGGTACAGCTAGTTATTTATAAAATATCCCACGACAGCATATGTCTATCTTTTACGGTTAACTCACAATAACACGTGTAACTGCCGATAGCGTAGTAGTTCGAAGCTTTCTGATTATATTTGTCTACTCTTACGTTTATGACACTCTCAGTCATCACTAATTAAAAAAGTTAACATTATTTAGGCGGAACGAAGTTCGCCGGGTCAACTAGTATGTAGAATAAAACACCGATAGCATGATGCACTACTAATAAACAAAGCGTGTCGTTACACGACAACGATAGTTTTTTTTTTTTATTTATTTACGAGTGGGGAACGTTCAAGCGAAACCCGATACTGTAGAAACAATGCTTTTGTGGGATTTTTACCGCACAAAATCCTCCTCGGCTCTGCAAAGAGTACACCGTGATCTCCATAGCAACGCAACCGGAGTCGCCTGAGCCCTGTGCCCCATCAGGTTCCACACCTATGAGCGGCTGGGCCCACTCCAACTTCTGGTCTTTACGACGATATGCGACCTTCACCGCCGTCACGGTATCGCCTGGCTAGACAGTTCGAGCCCCCACTCTTGCCGCGCGCAGACTCAGAAGCCCTTTTTAGTCGCTTCTTACGACAGTCAGGAGACACCATAGTCTTATTCTGATCCTGGAACTACAGGTACAGGGAAAACCGCGACTTAAACACCAATGAAACACAACTGCGTGCGCCTACTTACTACTTCAGTGATGCAAGTTTAAACTCGTAATTGATGAGTTGCGACTTGTCATCCACAGAAAGTACTAAGAGTTGCCAAATATTCAGTATTCGGTCAAATTACTATTCGTGGCATCTCTAGTACATTTAGTTTTTTTTTTTTTTTTTTAATAAATTGAAGTAGCAAACGAGCATGCAGCCCACCTGATGGTAAGCGAGAACTTCCGCCCATGAACATTTGTAAGCAATATCATACGGAGAACAAAGGTTCTATCTAAAGGCAATCACAGATGTGTTGTTACTTCCGAGGACTAAGTTGGTCGCCTTCCACCAAAACCCAAGAACTGCTTCACTCTAGCAATATGTGTGGTGGTGGCACCCTCCCCGATCGAACCATAATAGCTTTCTTCCTTTTTGTAACAATTTATTCAACGCTTTTTTGATATCACGCCAAAAAAGTGAAATAATAAATGGTAAAACGCATATTATTTTTCATGGTCTACTTATTGGCTTTCATTTGATACCCATATTGTGACGGTTAAAAAAGATCGTCTCCCTCCTCTTTTTCTCTAAACACAGGTGCTATTTGAAAATTATATAGCCTATGTCAATATCACTACTGCGTTTTAAATTATATGTCATATGTTTCAATCCGTTCGATATTGATTGAGGAAGAAAGCTCCACCAGGTGGACCGGTAACTTTAAGAAGACAAGCGGAAACCATTTCATTCAGAGGACACAGGACCGGTTACAGTACCGCCATTTAGGGGAGGCCTATGTCCTGCAGTGGATCTCAAAAGGCAGATGGATGGATAGATGGATAGTTGTTACAATCCGTCAAACCGTTTGAGCTGTAACGCGTGACAAACAAATAGACATCATAAATACATATAAATACCTACTTGCGGTCGAAAAACATTACCCTACTTGCACAGTCGCCTAAAAATACACCAAAATATCAAAGTAATCAGTTGAGATTACGATGTGAGCAAGTAATTACAATGTTGTTATATGTCGACATAATCTAGAGGGGTCTTCAGATACCAGTATATCTCGATGCAATCCTACGAAACTACAAAGTCTGGGCTGGAATTCGCGAAAATAACTTTAGAAAGAACATAGAAATTTTGTGAATTACTGGTTAGTAATCCACAAAATCAAGTTCAATCACCTGTTATAATGAATATGCATTTTTCCGGGTTGCATAAGACGCAAGAACAGAGTAGAGTTATGGAGGTAACTATGACGACGCAAAGTACCTATAGTTGAGCTCTTTTCAGGTTACCTACAACTATATTAACCAGAAAATAACTCGGAAGAATATAAAATACCACCGGTGATAAATTGGCGACTCCCCATCCATATACACATAGACGATGGCGACTACTTTCTATCAGGTAGAACATGAATAAATTTATGGGTACCCAAAAACGAACAACAATATTGATATAACGACATATAGGTAGAATAATATGGTCATAGGATCTACAATATGAAAATGTAAGAATATGTGAAAATTTCTGCGCGAAAAATCTTGAGAATCGCCCTTATTTTCATTGTGTTAATAATAGTTTACGCTTTAGGTAGTCATTAAAAAGTTTTTTGGTTTAAAGTGAATGCTAAAAGACAGATGAGGCGTTCTAGGGCAATTCCACGTAAAAGTGTCCTGCGACTGAAAAAAAAAATTGAAGTAATTTACATTGAAAAATACTCCGTGTGTTGGCAAAACTATTGTAGGGTGGGTGTACCAGTCCCACACCAGGTACCAGTAGTACACCATTTCTAACTTCTAACCAAAATATTAACCTTCTATCCAATTTCCCGCCACTTTTTCTACGTTTAGCACGACTACCGTGCTTCTAGCTGTCAATTCATTCATAAATAAAAACGATAAACATGTCATCTACATCAGTAAAAACGCATAATTCAATACGACAATCGTTCACTTCGTTCCGGCCGGCCATATTAGTAAGCGACATATCGACGGTAAGTTTTTTTAATCTTTTTAAATCTTTGTTTTTATCAATTGTTTTAACTTATTTTTCAATTAACTCCGTAATATAATGTGTAAGGCACTAATATTACGTTTTATCTCATAAGTAAATGTAAATTTAAATCAATAATTGTCATTGGTAAACTAATGGAACACAAATTCAATTATTTTCCAGTAATATTCCATTTGGTCTACAACTGGTGAATTAGTTTTTTATAATTTTTTTTTACTTTTATTTTACATTTGTATTTATATGATTTAACGTAATAAATTATTACAAAAATCTCTTAAAATCTCCGCTATGTTCCTATTGTAGACCAGTGGTTTATTACTGGTAATATCTATACTACGAGTTTGTTCCAGTAATTAACCAACTACATTTTTTTACAGACACAATGCCGCCGAAAAGAAAGTTTTTTTAATTATAAGGAGGACGATGTTTTAAAAGCAATAGACGAAATAAACAAAGGCGCAAAAATATGGGAAACGTGCAGAAACTTTAACATTCCCCACACTACCGTCATAAATAAAATAAAACTGAAGTATCCTGAATTCAGTGAAAAATGGGGCCTCCCACTATACTGACCAAGGAAGAAGACCAAATCCCTTTAAAAATAATACTCCAGGCAGAAAATGGTTTACCAATTTTTTAAAACGTCATCCAAATCTGCACGTCATGCGGAACCCATAAACATTTTTAGACGTCTAGTAACAGAAACTTCTTTAGAAGTGGCATTGTGTTACTTTAATTTTTACGTTTAATATTTTATGATTCATGTTAATTAATCAATATTTTATTGTTTGTTATAATTAAACTTGAAGACTGATGAAAAATTTTGATGATTAAACTTGTCAGTATTAATAATAAAAAATGTTTATTAAAAGCAAACGTTTAATTTACTGGTTCACTATTGGGTCAATGTCTGGTCTATTGTTGGAACAAGCTGGTCAACCTTAGGCACATTGCGGCTTTTTACATACATTTTCAAATAAAAAAAAACTTAACAAGTATAAAGAAAATCTGAATATGCTACATGATCCAATAATATACAAGGCGTACGATAATCTTTTTTCGCAACAATTGTTGTAATAATTGAGTCACAATAACAAAATTACTTTCAAAAAGTCCCTTAATCGGTTTGTTACTGGTACACCCACCCTATTTTTAGGTTTCATTGATGACAACACATTTTTTTTTTAATTTATGGCAATACGGAAGTTTATAAGGTGAGGTCATAAATATTAACTGTTGGCGCGTTTAGCAACGGACTTTTAAATACATTTATAAAGGGAAAGTTTTTTGTATTATTGTAATGTTATGCTATATATTGCTACACTTGCTAATGAATTACTGATAAATAGTCAGTATTGTTTGTATTAAATGTAGCAATAAGAGATATTTAGCAAATTAATGTACAACGTCGGGATGTAGTGTCGGTCACAGTATTAGCCGAAGTTTCTCTCTATCTTCTGTAAAACTTATTCTAGATAATATTTTTTTGTGTCCTATTTGACATAACAACTTACATAATGCCATTATTAAAACGTTCTAAATTTCGTTAATTATTCTTCGAAAATTTAAAAGGAGTTCGTAGTGTCAGTCACGCTGTAGAGTCGGTCACGAAACACGTAGGGTCAGTCACGTTTTTTTATCAAAGTTATAGATATATATAGTTCCCGTGGGAGCACCACCGGGTTTTGTAGGACTTTTAACTCACTTAAACCCCCCGGCGGCCGTCCTCAGCACTACGTGGAGAACTCCAATAGAATACAACCGAAAGCTTCGGAGAGCGCGATGCGCCTTTTGCGCTCTTCCCTGGTGAACATTTGTATTCACTATCCCTCCTGGTGTTTACGTCACTTAGCTCAACGGTTCGAGCTCTCACTCTTACCGCCCGCAATCTCGGAAGCCCCTTTTAGTCGTTTCTTACGACAGGCAGGGGGTACCGTAGCCCTGTCGTGGTCCCGGAACTACAGGGACTAAAATGATTGTCTGCGCAAGTATGTACCATGAAAATTAGATGTTAGCTGTGAACGCATTTTCAATTTCACCGGTTACTACACTACAATTCTTAAGCGAAATGTGCACTTTGTGAAGCGCGGACGGCATCTTATTGATATTAGTGTATGTGGTATGATGTTTTTTTTTCGTATTTTTTTTCTAAAAAAAAAATTTTTTTAGCTTATTTATATGTTTAAAATGGTTTATAAGGGTTTTATGCAGTACCCTGTAGAGTTATTTTCTAAGGTTTCTGTGAAAACTACAAATATTTAGCATTCCAAAGTGATGGTAGTGTCAGTCACGTTTTGGGCTGTAGTGTCAGTCACGATTTATTTTTCGAATAAATTTGATTCATCAATACGGAGGTTCTTAATTTTAATATTTTCCTACAATTTGTTTCATATATAACTGCCTCAGATAGAATTTTAAATTTTAAATCATGCAAATTGGAAGATTCTCGAAGTCTAAAAACACTCTCAAAAACGAGTTCTTTTTGACGTAGTGTCGGTCACATTTACATTTTGGTAAATAAATCATACTTCACAAAGTTTTATATGGATATTTTATATTACACAGGGATAATTGTAGATTCAACTATATAATCATACACAAACTATCACTGTGGGTATAGGAGTACACAAAATATGAGGCAAAATAAGTCACATTTTGGGTCAAATGTAGTGTCAGTCACATATGGAATTGCCCTCTAACTTAATCCTCGGGAGAAGCAAGTCATCTGTGAGCACTCTCAGGTTAGACACCAAGGAATCCTTGTTCATCTCAGATGCCCATAGACGGCAAAAGCATCATATCATTAGGTGAAGATGCACGCCTGATCTTCGTAATAAAAACAAAGTTAAAAATATTGCGGAAAAGAGGCTTCTACAAATGATCATGTAATATTTCTTTTCGTATTATGTTACAACTTTGTAACAATCTCATATGCACCTATATAAGTATCAGTGTATTGTTAAAAATAGTAGAAATTAACAAAAAATCTCGGTAACAATGTTATAACACTCATAACAATAACATACCTAAAATGCAATATAAATCTGCGTGTTGTATTTAATAAAAACTTAGTTCGTAAATTATTTGAAAGCTCTTGTAAGTAAGGATGAATTAAATTATTAAACATGAAGCCAAAAATATAAAATAAAATCTACTTATGTCACCTAATGTATGTATTCAATACCTCCCTACCCTATCATTTTTGCAATTGCGTCGGGCCTATTTAATAATATTATAATTATTGTGTGTATGATTACAAGTTACTTATATGTTCAAGTATACCATCACAAAATCCTAATACAAACTTTTTAAAATGTAACTACCTAGTTTAAAACACTCAGGCATACCTATGTATTGTCGATTTAATCGGCGAGGACATTAAAACGAACTAATTCAATGACGTGTATATAAAATATTTTAATATGCAGGCACATTTTACATCGTTTGGGCGATATTTAAGGTAACAAAACAGACATGACTTCACGCGAACACGTTCCGGGCGCGCCCGCCGCGCCGTGCCGCCGGGGCAGCATGCGTCGTCATGACGCGGCGAAACTACAAAAAATGCGATGTTGCCGCTCTGACTGCGGTATCGAACAACATGCGCTGTTGCCGCTCCGTAACCTCGCTTTACCTACTAGTTATATCTTTTCATTATAATGGTCGCTCGGTCGACTAAATGAAGCCCTTTGAAATAATGTTGAACGTTTACATAAAAGTTAAAGCAGATAGGAATAGAATACAACTGCATTACCAAAGTCGAAAATAATATCAATAATAATACTTGATCATGAATAATATTCATGATATTATTTATTAAAAATAAAAACAGATTAAATACACGACTTTAAATGTACTTTGCCCCATTGTGACAAACCCTGGCCTTATCAAATGTATGTATTTAGATAAATTATTATTATAAATTAGGCATCACGAGAAATCTAAACAATGTTCGAAAACACAATCGGTGTATAAAATAATACGTGAGACGAGTGATAACGAGAAACTTAGCAACGGCACCAAAGAATGATTAAATCGGTCGATGTCTAGTGCGACGTTGCCAAGTTTACTCTTACAACATGGCCGCGCCCGCCGTGCTCGTTTCCGTGTGAAACCAACTAAACTGCGTCTGTGTGTATAGCATGAGTACTGGCTGGCAGTGGTGCGAGTGGTGCGACGACGACGGCGCGAAGCGAACCGAACCGCAGGCAGGATGCAAAGAAAGAGAGGCGGGAGGGGTGAAAGATACCGGCTCGATGACGTCAGTCTACTTTCTGAATGTAGTTATTCACTTGTTATGCTTGCTAGCTACAAATGAATAAATTTTAGTCAGCCTATTTGCCTGCTTTATTGTTTCAACATTTTTTGTATAGTACACTATAGATAAATAAATACATACCCATCGTTTCGAAATATCGTTTATTCCTTAAATGTGTTTTTGTACCTAAACAGGTATTCGACTTTTATGTTCATAAATTTTAATAACTAAACATTTTAAAATGACATCCCTGTTCATAAAAAAACCGTACATTTATCGAATAATGTACAAAATCTCTTTCATTTCTACATTTGTTCATAGTTAAATTACGCACGATAGGTAGTAAGTAATACCTACTATCCATGACTCAATCGTTGATAAATTGAAACCGTTTTATTGTATGTTTCATGAAGTAGGAAAAATGACGTACTCATTTAATAAAATTTAAACTATTCAGTTGTCAGTCAATGGTCAACTCATTTGAGTAATGATTACTTTAGAAAAACAGTAGATTATTTACTTAAAACACAGGTATTTCATAAAGTTGTTAAATAAAAGATAATAAAGTTAATATATCAGTGGTTTTAGAATAACGGCCTTTTCTAAACTTGTATCCATATTATTTTGCATCATTTAAATTTACAAGGTCTGTGTAATAGTGATGTAACGAATGATAATATTACAATATTGAACATTCGCGAATGCGAATGAGAATATTCGTTATCTAAATTCGCGATTGCGATAGTTCGTTTTTTTTCAGTTCTTGGTATAGGGTGCCCATAGATATAAATTTGGCGATGTTTTTTAGGTCCACAAACAGCAGTGTGATTTCAATATGGATTGATTTGGTGATCTTTCTTTGCGAAGCAATGTAATTCAATATTCACACCAATTCTTGCGAATGCGATTTTCTAACAACATGCAAATATTCATTACATTACTACGGTGTAAGGAGTGCCACAGCGTATACAGTAGACACTGCGTATTTTAAAATAAAATCGATAAACATTTATCGTACATTAAAATGAGGTGAGGTCATTTTAAAAACTGCTATTGACACTAATAACAAAGATTAGTAAATTATACAGTAAAATATTTTTAAAATGGTTTGAGAGATAAGCGACGTACGAATGCGAATTTGAAACAAATTTGCAAAATATTCAACAAACATTACGTAATCGTTAAGGAAGAAATTCACATTTACTTCACTATGACATGGTGTCTTATGTCGATTCAATATTATCCAGAACTTCGCAAGACTACTGTTGTGAGCTCAAAGAGTCCCACTTGAGTATTGGTGGACTCCTGATTTTTCTAGCAAGCCAGATAAACTGAAATAATGTAATGGAATATAAATACAAGTAGTAACACTGCAGTTGTCGTGAAAAGACCGATAATTATGATACAAATGAATAATAAAAATTGCTAGTAAAATAATGCTCTTATGTCAAAACGAAGGTATACACGAATAAAGGAACAGTAATCACATGGGGGCATATATTTATATTCTTACAGAGGTAGGGGGTAATGCGGCGCCTAAGAGTCGAATTGTATGAAACGGGACGGCATGCGGGGGCGGGGGTAGGGGTTCAATCCGGTCGGGTCGGTCGAGCCAGCCAGCTGCGGCCCGGGTTGCCTGCGCAGGTCGATAGAGCGAGGGCTGTGGGTGGGGCCGAGCATACTGCACGGGGTGGTACCCTCACTGTCACCACGCAAAGGTTGCATAATAATGTTACAACACCGAACATACAAGGGAACTAATCATTCGTTATTTCATAAATCGAAATAAAATATTAAATTAACCTATAACGTGGTCAACTTAGCAAAAAAACAGGCCTCGATGATATCATATTTATGCGCTATATGTAGCATGATGTCAATAAATTGAGTTAATGTTTAAATATTTATTCTATTTTAATACGATACTTTGGTAAGTATCGTATTATAATAGAAAAAATATTTGTTTCAAACATGTTTCAATACTTTGCACATTCATTGCTGGATACAAAAATGTAAATTTCATTTTATAAATAAAAGCAAAATTATTTCCTAAATGAGATCGTTAACGTAATATAATTAATGTTTATTGATTAGTTCATTTTATGCGACATTAGGTATTCCATCTTTTTATTGCCGAGCTTTTCACGTTCTTATAGACATGCTATGAATATTATGTTGATTGGACGAACGCAGGGTATTTAAGGGGAAGAGAAAGGGTCATACTCCAGCCAGGTGTCTAGTTATGTCGACCCAGTTATACAAGTATCTATTTGTAATTTCACATCATTCACGTGCACGGGTAATACATATTCGGTAAAAATAATATTTTTAATATGGCTTGAAATAAGTGAAGATATAAATACATATTATTATACATATTAAAAAAAAACAAAGGATACGGCGTTCTAATTAAAAATATAAGGTAATGTTTATAAGTACAGGAGTCCGTTTTTATCGTGACTTCGTAGGGTATACTTATATTGTTTTTCCGTTTCAAACAAAGTAAGCGGATACTAAATGTCACGTCTTTAGGTAGAAGTCGAGCGAAGCCGTTATTATGACACAAAAAGGCGTGGAATAACTGGTTTCCAATAAAATCGTCCGTGGAACAAAAGACAGCGTACGTCTACCGACAGCGGTTCAAGTCGTGAGTCGCATCTAAATAACACAAGATGTTCTGGCATCCCGACATTTAAGATACAAAATATCAAACTACTTGTTTAATGCCAAAGTGTTGTTGAATTGGCATTTTACCTGATCGCTTTTAAAAGCATGTCAACTCTTATTATGATGTAGAAATTACTTCAATATGCAGAAATCAGTTTTCTATAGATTCACGACAATTAACAAAATTAGGTTTATCTGAATAAGTCGCTTGTCATTTGCAGTAAGTATACTACGATGATAAGTTAAAATTCTTACCCGACTGCGTCAGAAGGAGGGTAATGTTTTTGGAGCGTATGTATGTTTATCCATTTATTTGGCACGGGCTACAGCCCAAACGGCTTGACGGATTGTAACATGAGGGGATATATATCATTGAAAGCCACTCACCTTCCAGAGTCACATATAATTTTCGAAGATGGCCCCTGCGATCAGAGAAAAAGAGGGAGGGACGACATTTTTTAATAAATATATACCGAGTCACTCGAGCTTTTGCACACTCGAGTTAGCGAGTCAACTCGGTGCACCGACTTGATTGTTTTCTTGCCACTAGATGTCCCTTGACTACTCTACTTTTTGTGTGTTACTGAGTCTCAATCGAATTGCAAACTTGTAACTCGAGTCGGATTTCACTCGAGTGACCCGAAACTCGAGTAAGTATGACTTTAATGATAAAGTTATTCAAGTGACTAGTCACAAAATTCTATTCGATTAGCATTTCTAGTATCAATAACAAATTTATATGCTAATATTTATACACGAACTTCTATAAGGGTTAAAAGAAATGAAATAACTGACTGCAAATTTTAATTTTGCCAGTGGGGTGAGTGTCTTCGTAATAATAGCTAGTTAAAACGAACGATTTTATACGACGGTTTCGTAACTTAAATCAAAGAATTAAAATTGATTGCTATCCCCAAAGATCCCATATTATAATAGTGTTTAATTACACGAACACCAAAGAAAAGAGTATACAAACCCAGTTCTAAGACAACCGTTTATGTTAATAATTTATATTTTTACCGTGTTAATAATCTCCAACGTGCTGTTAGTACGATTTTTAGGATATAAAAATCGTATAAATTTTCGAAGTCCATAATATATTACATAATACATTTTCGTGTAATCCTATAATAATCCAACAGCCATTTTAAATTCAACATATTTCCATTCCATCTAACATACAAAAAACAATTCACCCCAATTTTAATATAAAGTAAAACAAAAAAAAAGTAGAACATGTATGGATAGTTATTAGTTATTATTTACTGAGGTTCGACACGAACTATACGTGTCTGTCCACTGCTGACATATTATCAATTAGGTAATTCGACCAACATTCATTTTATTTATTTTTAATTTTAATTTTGTCATTGTTTAACTTAAATGGACTGCTTAGCCAATGTTCATTATATTTATCGTTCAGTGGAAGACTAACACGGGGGCGGAAGGGGAGACCCGCCCCGAGCCTCCTAGGGGGCCTCTAAACGGCTCAGAACCTATCGAAAAATCACCTTTTGTATGTCGGCTTTTAGACTGGGGGCCTCGTCCAACTTTGCCGCCCCGGGTCTGTAATGGGCTTAGTCCGCCGCTGTTATCATTTCATCGGTATTGATCGACCAAGCTATACTAAAGTGCATCAGTCGACTAACATGATATTTCGAGCTGTGGACGTACAACACAAGATTATTTTAACCGTCACATTTGGTAAAATTATCACCATAAACATATGTTGCAAACTGATAAACTTTATCATAATTCAGGTATTGTTTTACATTAAACATTCATACAATATTTTATTGTTATTAGTGCTAATTTAGGTAAGTACGTATTTTTATTAGGACCAAACATTTATTTATTCGAATTCGGTACACTGAACGGTGGGTAAGCTTAGCGTCATTGTCGTGTTGAAATCGATTTCTAACTCTTGAAATAAGGGTTCTTATTAAGGTTTTATATTAATTTCATTATAATACGTAACAGAAACCAAACATAATATAACAATTACCTAACATAAACATCGAAAATTATTACTCAATAAATAACATATATAATACGAGATATTATGATGTTATAATACCTAGATTCTTATATGCAATACTTATGATCCCTCCAACTGAAATAAACGTTTATGTGAGGCGGTATTTATACATATGAAATTAAATGTTGCGCAGAGTGGTGCAGTTACATTAAAAGTGGAGGTCAATAAACAAACATAACCCTAAAATAACAAAGAATCTACACTCGTATAAAACATAGTTGGCTTCTGTAGGCGAGTGGCGAGCACGCAGAATGAACATTCAACGCGCATGTACATAATAACCACTAGGTGACTATCTAAGTAGGTATACAACTACGAAACGCCTCGATACGTACAAAACATGCGACGTTGCCAGACTTCTCGCCGCGCCGCGCCGCGCCGGGCGCCACTTCATCCAAGCGAGTTATCCAAGGCGAACGGAACCGTAAGGTGTGTTGATGTTGATTGTCGCTTAGTTGGCAGTAAAATATACGAGAACGGAGTTACTCATAAAATAGAACGTACGAAGTTCAAATGAGTTGACCATTCTATAGTTGTTAGATTGTAAGTACCTAGTTATTTATATTTACTCTTTTAGGTTCATAAATTCCTTGATATTATATAAAGTACCATAAGTAAATAGTTAAATATTATCACATATTTTTAGATCCTAAAACCTACATAATTCTTGCGTAAAATATTGACGCGTATAAAATTTATCTTATCCAACCAATATCGTACTTACTGAAAACTGATAAAGTTATCAAAGAGTTGTATTAAAGATTACTCTTATTTTTGAGTTTAACATAAAAATACGACATATTTTATTTAGGTGTATACTTTTTAATCATTGAAATTTTAGAATTCTCGTATTTTTAAGAAAAAATAAGGATATTAATATTATTTTATATTCCAATACCTAATAAGTGATTAAAAGTTAGTATTCATCAGAACTACCTAATTTATAATATATACTTGATTTCAAAACTAGGTAATGTCAGATTTGTTTCACTTCTAATATTGTTGACGTTCGTTTACAAGAAGCTTATCAATTTTTACTAACTACAGCTGAACTAAAGTATTTTGAATGTTATCTTCGAGTCGGTGTATTTTCGCCAGTGGAGTTCGACGACCCGACAGCAACGCCGTCCCCGCCTGCGCACCCATGCTGCTTTTGGAGCGCGACATTGCAAAATAGCGGTGGGGCAACTCTTTCTTCTATTGCACTTCGAATATCTATCTAGTCTAGCGTATAACTAAATCGAGTTCCACATTATTACCACATTTGAAACAGTTACCAACGAAAAAAATACTAAAATGTTTTACGTATGTTTGTTTACAAGAGTAAACGTATTAGGTATATACGTTGCAATGGCAATTCGCGCATAGAATAACATAAATGTGGATATTTTTTTTCGATAACTATACATCTTATATCAAGTATTACAACGGAATTTAACACAAAATAATCGATTCAACTACTTATATACTATCATTTATATTTACGATTACTTTATTTTTACAAACCTATAGCATATTCACATTTAAATGTTTTTTTATTTTTTATTTTACTGAAGTAGCAAACGAGCATGCCAGTCCACCTGATAGTAAGTGGTCACTGCCGCTCATGGACTCACGCTAGAAATAGGTGTGACGGTGGTACTTCCCCGGTCGAACTACACTGGTTCTACCACCTTGAGTGCAAGGAATATTTTAAATATAAATATTTCAATAATCGGGAAATTTTATACACATTTTATTATTTACATGCCTTTTTTCGTACGTTTCGTGTGTTTAATTTTATGTATCCCCTTCACAAAATATATTAATAAAATTTTACCACGAATCTAATAGATCATTACAGATTCCATATGTTAAAATTTCATAAAAATAACTATAGAGGTATATAGTTTATTACAAAAAACACTTTTTAAGTGCAAGCGCGAAGTCAACTCGCTCATTGGTGGGCACGGAAAATTTGTCATCATGCCCAATAGTAATACAGAATCTGTGAAATTTTGCATATGTCTATCTTTAGAGAGCACTGTGACTGGACTGACAGCAGATACCGTTTTTACTCTTCGAGTGCAAAATGCAATTATCGAATCATCCTTCAATTTTAATCATACGGTCTTGCCCAATGCTGAATTTTCCCAAATAACATACATACAATATGAGCTTTGAAACCTAACCTTTAACATTGAATCGAATCGTTTTTGGTATTAAAATTGTGTATAATCTCTTGTTAATATTACAGTAGAACCAAAGATACGGTTATTATAATATACTAATATTTGCATAATAACTATATTCCGCCGTACTTTTGTTATTGAGGGATGTAGCTCCACTGTACATAGCTTTAGCGATAAAAGCTACAATCAATAAAAAATAACATGTTTGTATTTGTATTCCAACTAAATAGAAACAAATATTGTACATACTTACTGATATTATTTCTCGAACATGTACAGAGAGACGCAGTAACGACGAAAAATACTCGAATCTACTCGTGTAATTTGATTTCAATGCATGTGGACTTACATTCAAACAATCATTACCATCATTGCCAATCTATATAATTTTTAAGGTATTCAAAAAGGTACTTAAATTAAATTAATTACTGTAAAAAAAGAAAAAAAGGACACCTTAAAAAACACGAAAACAAACTTCTAAATAACAATCAAATGAAACTAAAGGCAATAGATATTTTTAAAACAAATGGATTTGTTTTTATAACGTACCAATGTTTACTTGTCCGAAAATTTTAAAGATTTAGAAAATAACGCCAAGATCACTAATTTTATTTAAAAAGCATTATTTACACAATAATAATTAAGTTCATTGACCTGATCTTAGATTAAGTATGAATATTATAGAAAAATACTTCGATTTATTTCGTTTCGGCAATATTTTACTATTTTAACAAATACTTACAGCTTATGTGACGAACTACCTACTTAAATTTTAATTTTACGAGTATGTATGAGAAATCATAATTGCTGCAAAGAATTATAAGTTTCATACTCCAAGGAACAGTTCTTGACAAACTTCCGTTTTTCTCCCACTTATTATTTACGACCTTGTTTTTAAAATTAAATATCAATAAATTACCTATATGAAATTACCTTTTACTATCCTTTAGCATTTCCAAATTTTTAAATACACTTAGTCGATTTTAAAGTCACATGCATGCATGATCCACATAAGTTATAAAAATTTCGTGCTGCCCAAAATATTATTCTAATTTTGGCAATCGCGATCGAGTCGCGCAACCCAATGTTAAGTATGTTTTTATACGAAGCACTACACAACGCAAGCAAGTTTGATATGATATGCGCATGATCTGTAGGTGAAGTTCATTTAATGTAAGATGTTTTGTAACAAAAACAGGACTGAATTTTCTCAGTGTTGTAATCGTAGAAATTAATTTTAAGTTGTAAGCATAATTTAAGTTTAGTAGACTGACATAAGTAATATGTTTGTAAAGTAATTTGCAGGCGACAATAATTAAATCAGAGCTAAGTTTAACATTAATTTATCATTTGTATTTTATTTTAGGTTTGATAAGGACATCATAAAAATAATAATGTACCTCTGAAGCCCACGTAAGACACGTTCGTAACGACTAGATATTTAAGCAACCGGAACGTAAAACTGGTAGTTTTTAGACCGCCTAATATTTTTGAATAATCTTTAAAATGTTCAAACCGGTTGTAATAGATCTTGCTTCGGATCTATTTACAGATGCGACATACATATTCTTGAATTGTCCAAAGCGCAAAGTGCAAAAGTAAGGTTACAATTACAAAACTAACAAACAAAACGCAATGTTTAAATTCGATTTTAAAAGATCAATCTTCACGTTTACGAATCGAATTCCGATTGGACAAGTGACGTCACTTAGAATAGTTATTTACCTAGTTAATATCGACAACATTATTGAAATATGAAATATCTACATTAATCTTCGTCATCTCCTTGATTGCCCTCAAATTTTCTATCAGAATTTTGTTTCGTCACAATCGTTGATACATTTGTTCAGGCGGTTTTTTTTTAAATTTTACTAATTTAAATATGAATTTAATCTAGATAAAACTTGATCAACTTTTCATGGCATTATTAAATGACAAGCTTTAAGTTTTGAAGACTATGTATTCAAGTACGTCCCTGTAGCCTCGGGGTCAGAATAGGGCTACGGTATCCCCTGCCTGTCGTAAGAGGCGACTAAAAGGGGCTTCCGGGGTTGCAGACGGCTAGAATGGGAGCTCGAACCGTTCGGTCAGGCAATCCCGGGAAGGACGGCGGTATGTGTGGTCACATACCGTCGTAAAGACTAGACGGAGCGGTGGGCCCAGCCGCCCATCTGCGAGGAGCCCGATGGGGCAGCGCGCTCAGAGGATTCCGGTTGAAGTCGTTTCGAGATCCCGGAGTCCTCCTTTTCAGCGCCGAGGACGGCCACCGGGGGGGTTTTAGTGCGGTAAAAATCCCACATAACCCTGCGTCGCTCCCACGGCGTCGGGTACCTTTGGAAACTCCACTCGACGAGACGAATCTTCAAAATTATGACCCCCAATAAACAAACATAAATCATCGGTCAATGGAAATGGTCGTTGCGTTTTCTTTCAAACGAGTTAGGCAGGTCAAAAGTGTAAAACATTGAAATTTGTATGACATTTTACGAAGTGTGTAGTTCATAGTTGAATACAATGAATTATTAATTTAAAACTTGTACAATATGTATACTATAAAATAAATAATTGTAGATGATCATTGTTATCAATTCAATAAATTATAGAAATAATATCACCTGAGGCGATATTGTGCTATTCTCTCGGATAAAAGTATTAAATAAAGAGAGATCGACTATGGTGTTTTCCAAATAACGGACGAGTAAATAAATCGGTGTTTAAATTTTATATGATTGGCTCATAGCCGGTAATATAATAATATTTTAAAACTTAATCAACGTCTTTGATATTCATAATGATAGGTTGCTTGGTAAATTTACACATATTTAACAAATATTTTAAGTAGTGCTAAATAGGATTTTTACAAGAACTTTCGACCGAATTCGATTTCGCGGCGCGTCGTTTATGTCACAGAGTACCAGTAATTTCTTAGCGTAGTATTTAATTAGCTCCAAAAATAATTAGTATTTTTATACAGGCAAAAACTATTCCACTGATTACTTCGAAGGAAACATTCAAAGGTAGGCATTTGTGACCAAAAATTTTTTGAGTTCGAATTGTAGTTTATGATAAGCACTAACGGAAACATGTTAAGAATTTAATACCAAAGTCCAAAGCATTTTTTGTACATTGAATAACGTGCATTCCTATAGCTGTGATTTAAGGACCTACTGTGGAACTTTGCAGTTGGCAAACGTTCAGATCTCAAGTCTTTTACTAGCGACACCAATAACTTTGAACATTGATTTTTCCGCACTTGCCCCCTTTTCGTATTTATATTTTTGGCGCGGTTACGAACATTTATTGACATACAAAACTTAATAATAATACCCTATGTAAAAAAATCTTTGCACGTACACATAGGTAGTTCTTTGTCGTATTTTTATAAGAACGACAACGTTAACTTTACCCATGAATTTATTTAAACTTTTCTCCTAGGTATGGTACCATGGAATGATTAACCAAATATTACACTTAACTCTTAAAGATCGGTATTCTCCTCATGATGAGTAAGTCAATGAGTTGTAAAATTTAGTGACTAGAAGTTACAAAACACTCTACGACTATTGTAATAATCATATTAAAAAAAACTATAATATGAAGTGCACACTTGGCAGACTCAAATTGTTCGTTTAATAATAAGGAGAAGGACCACAATAGAGATATTCTGCTAACATATTGTCTCTGCGTTTACGGACAGGGCTTCGAAAATGTTAAAAAAAAGGATTTTCTATATTATGCGTACATGTCTGCTTCTTCGACAAACAACGATTGATCGACGAACAAAATCGAGGACGTAGGTGTTCGTTCAGACCTCTGATATTCCAGAGGCAGACAATTTGAACTTTGGTATTAAAAAAATATTCCATAGATTTCAGCCCCCTTACAGTTGAATAGTAACCATTCAACAATTTATTCACTATTACAATAATCGCATGCAAATCCCGAGTTCCCTTTATTTTGTGAATTTCAAAATGTTGTAAAGCAAAGCCAGCAAGTGAGATCTAAACTGCAATCTATCGCAATGTGACACCTGTGCAAATTATATATATAACAAAACCCTCGACAGCTCCCTAGGTATTCGATGATTATACTATAGCATCGCTAGCTATAGCATGAAATGACCAAAACCATGATAATTTTAATAAAACCATATAGACACTCCTTTGCACCGATACCGTTTGCGATGTATTTGAGTCATGAAGTCTTTGATTAAAGATATACTAAATAAAGTTTCCTATTTGGTGTGAAATTCACAACCAAATTATCAAAAAAATAACATTCCTATTGTTAATTTATGATATGGCATCAACTCTCTTTAGGGAAAACATCAGCTCTTACGCGTTATGGCCACTAAAATATCTACATCGCAAAGTATGTGTTATGGCTTTTGTAAAAACGCACACAAAGCGTTCTGGCAATCGAGAAATGCTAGTACGTATAGTGTGCACGTTAGTGTAACGATATAACGAAGTATAGATTGTAACTTGTCGGAACAGTTGAGTTCAGTTAGGTTGGAACGTAAAAAAGATATAACCAATACAAACTTAATGTTTGCATTGCCGCAATGCGTAGTGTAATTAACATGAAATCGACGACGCGAAATTCGCTATGTGATCTTTCTGTAAATGAAATATCACAACGCGTCGTGGGCGTTTTCATAAGACCCATAACACGATTTTCGCGATGTTTATATTTGACAATGACCAACAAGCATTGTGAGTCGTTTTTCACTGTATGAAAAAAAATCGGTCTCTGAGCGCAATATGCACGTACGTAAAAAGACAACTAGGTAGTTAAACTTCGTAAACAAAAAATGTTCCATAAGCATAGGTATTAACATTATATAGATGATTGAAATAAAAATAATGGACTAATGCATGTATAATTCTTTTATTATTTACTATCAGCGTTACGTCGTTTTACACGAATTCCCATAATAGGCTATAATGTACTTACGTACGATTTATTCAATTATTACGAGTTTTATGCGTACAGAATGGAGTCCGGAGTTTCAAAAGTACCTTTATTAAATCACTTTTTATTTGCACGTTGTTAGGTCTTCCTGTTTCTTTTGGACCGAGATGAAATAGCCATTTAAATTGTTTAAAAAACATACTTGAAAAACGCCGGCTACTTTCAAGTCGACCATTTACGTGCTGTGTTCGAGACATTAAACAATATATTACGTCGTACATTCGCGTTCAGTGTCATAAAAAATGTACTTACGCATCTCCGGTGTATGGCATTATAATCCAAAAATATGGATTATTTTAGGTAAATTTCAATCTTTCAAGTAGGAAGATACTTAGAACATAATACTGAAATGTATTGCGGGAAAATCGTAACAGAATTCGAAAGTATAAAAGTTATACATGAGTTTGTTATTGTTTTAGAAGCCTTCGTTACCAATTATCTTTGCTCGTTGATGAGGCCATAGAGTCTACAAAGTTGACTAACAATAACAGCATGTACAGCTACATCAAATACATGTAATGAGGCAGGTAATTAGGAAAGTTGTAATTATGAAATAACAGTATAATATTGCAACAACATACAATCGACGAGTTCGAAAACTATCGCAGCAAGGATGTTACTGGAATAAACCTAAAGAAATAAAACACCTTAAAACAAGTAGATTAAAGCAAGAAAAGTGATGTTACCGTTTGAAGTGCTCTCTTATTCGATCTTCACGAATGTTATCGGGTAAATTTCCAACCCACAGGTGCCGAGTCTCTCTAACCATCTTGCTTCAAACTCCACATTAGGAATCATTACCCGTTCGCGTCACTACGTGGCAAAAATCAATTTTGCACACAACGGTGCTGCACACATTTTGATTTAATCACTAATCGTTAACACAAAAACTAACATTACGTCGATCACTGAAGTTGCACTTATAACCGACAACAACACTATCTTTCACTTCACGACATTCGAAAATTCTTCCTTCACTGAATGCACTTCACTATAAACACACTACGTAATAGACGCGAGCGTACTCTTCGCAGCTCTCGAATTGACAGTGAGCCAGCCTCGACGCGAGTTTGCCGATAAGCTCCGCCTTCTGACCGCTGCCGCGCAAAGTGGAGTAGGGTGTTCTACAAACAAAACATAAATTTGCCACGATAATTTTAATTCATATTAAAACATTTTACGTAATGTTTATTTTAAAACATAATAATTTGTTACATTATTTAATTATTTATTTTTCATTCGTAAGCATTTAGGTATGAACTATCTGAAAATCTAAGAGTGGCGTGAAAGTGATACTTTTTTGACTTTATTCTTTATTAAATTTACGTAAGAATAATTGTTTTAGGTTTTATAAGCAAAATAAGTAGGAAAACATATAAAACAAACCGTATGAAATAAGCAGTAATGTTGTACTATAATGGTCCGCAGGCCAGCTCTCCCCGTATAACATTCATCTCTATCGGTTTGTTATATTTCCGTCCCGCTCTGCCTTGTGGCGTTTGGAGACAGTGTTGCAATACTGCGGATTCGCACCAACTAAATTGGTAAGGTAAATCAAAAAAGTTGACATTGCGATTTATGCGTAATATTATTTTATATCATGAAATAAATTGACATACAAGAAAATACTACAATTATTATACAGCATTTCTTAAATAAAAAATATTACTTATACAAGAATAGCAAATTTAATTTGTATATCATATACAAATACTTACATTTATAAGAAGATTAAATTAGATATGCTTCTGAATCCCAATTATGGATTACTTATAACCTGTTACAATTATCTGATTCCGCCTTGTAAATAATTTTACTCGTTCTATTCGTCGCAAATAATATAATATTCTAATGTGACTTCGAAGTCCAGAAGGTGATAAAAATATCTCGAATTTGTTAGCCGTACAAACCAGAATATGGCTAAAGGGTTAAATGGCGATTAACTAATTTAAATTAAAACAGTAATCTAAGCTTTTCAAAACATAAATATGTAAAAAATAAATAATAGCAGCATAGATCGACTAATCATTTCATCTTTGCAGCTGTCGCAACAGTTCCATCTACAGAAAGCACATAAGAATATCATCGTAAGTTCTTTGTGAGTTAATGCAGGTGGTATAGTCTTTCAACACCCTACTACTTAAATGACCCTTCATAATATTGCATTGTACTTTTAGGATAACAGTGTCGAAATTATACAATTATTATTACAACAACTTACCAATAGCTCAGTGTTGTATTGGTAGTTACACGCTTTCACACAGATGTAATTGGTTCAAATATCTGAAAACTAAAAAGGATAATTGATACAAAGGTCTGTGGTCATCCCGGATGGATATCAACACCTTAAATTAACTTTAAGTGCAATAATAAGATATTGGAAATAAAGTTAGTAGGTACAAATGTAAACTATTTTATGTACCTTGTAGTGTATGAAACTAGTCTCGAGCGCACATGCCGCTAGAGGGAGTTCAGTTGACGCCGACCAGCGAGAGGGACGGACGTGTTTGTGCAGTCCTGCCCGGTGTGTGTGTTGGCGAGCCTAATATATTATCATAGTAACCAGGTGATTATTACGACAAGATATAGCGACATTACATGTGGCGACGAAGGTAAAAAGGAGTGTATTTTTTTCATTTTGGGGAAAAATAGACAAATAAAACCGTAAGTAAGCAACGAAACTGATTGTCATTCTCAAGTCAAAGTCAAACAATCTTCTATAGTAATAATGCCGTCATAAGGTGCGGTGGGCTCAACTGAGGCTATAACTGAATAATAAAACAAAAAAAAAAAAAAGAAATATTTAGAGCCGACAACATATATCCGCAAGATTCGGTTTGTCGAGCATTTTGTTAAATTTTAGTTTTACAATTGCAAATGACAAACGTCATATTGACCATACGGATGTCACTTGAGTTCGTTCAAAATGTAAAAATGAGTTTTCATATAAATAGACGTAATATAAATTTGAAGTAGTCAATATATCAGTTTCAATTAACGAATAATAATATGAAAGATACAATTTCAATTAAAATGCATATTGTGTTTTTAATTATAGGAATAAAATGTAAATGTACATTATTTTTACTCAAAACCTAATTAGACGAAAATTTACGCTGGACCTATTTGAACATAAACGGGTAAAGCTGGATTTATAATAATACTTATAAGCAGGTAATTAAGAACCTGATCACTAAATTGAAGCAGATTGGTGTGATCGATCTGATTCATTAAATTGAATTAATTATTACATTGATTTGCAGGTAAAATCCTGATCAGTAAATTGAAAAGCAGATTGGTGTGATCGATCTGATTCATTAAATTGAATTAATTATTACATTGATTTGCAGGTAAAATCCTGATCAGTAAATTGAAAAGCAGATTGGTGTGATCGATCTGATTCATTAAATTGAATTAATTATTACATTGATTTGCAGGTAAAATCCTGATCAGTAAATTGAAAAGCAGATTGGTGTGATCGATCTGATTCATTAAATTGAATTAATTATTACATTGATTTGCAGGTAAAAGCCTGATCATTAAATTGATAAGCAGATTGTTACGCTCAATCTGATCATTAAATTGATAAGCAGATTGTTACGCTCAATCTGATCATTAAATTGATTAGCAGATTGTTACTCTCAATCTGATCATTAAATTGATAAGCAGATTGTTACTCTCAATCTGATCATTAAATTGATAAGCAGATTGTTACTCTCAATCTGATCATTAAATTGATAAGCAGATTGTTACTCTCAATCTGATCATTAAATTGATAAGCAAATTTTTACTCTCAATCTGATCATCAAATTGGTAAGCAGATTGATATATCTGATTCATTAAATTGGTTTTTACAGGACGCAAGTATATATACATAATGTCATCTTAAACGTTTTTGACATTGGACAAATTTGACTACCAAGGTGACCTCACCTCAGTAGGTGTCCGTTGGGAGCGTTGGAAAAGGGCTTTGTTGATATGTCTATAAGCTTCCAATATCGATACAGATGTTAAACGGAGAGCAAGTTTATTAAACTTTAGCGGATTAGAATTGCAAGAGATCTTCTATAATATTTCGGGGGCTAGCGTGATAAAACAAATGAATAAATTCTAAAAATCGGGGATACATTACTTTATATCAAATAATACTAGAAGCAAATACTTTAGAGGTTGTAAATAACCAACTGATTCATTTTGACATTATAAAAAAAGGCGAAACTATTAATAAAATTGAGTTCAAAAAATGAAATGAAACCTAGGGACCCGAGGGATTTGGAGTTAGCGTGCGGAAGATTTAGTAATCGTAGACACAAATCAAATGATCTGACCTGTCCTGCTAGAGACAAAGAGTGTTTGAAATAGGTATTTAAGGGACACTTTCGCCAATTTTGGAGAACTAAGCATAATTTTAAAAGGAAATTTGAGCAGAAGAATTCCAATAGAGTGACTGAGTAAAAAGGGTGAGAAAAGAAACAATCAAATCGAAGCTGTAGAAGTCGTCTAGTTGAATAAAGATGAAGATACCCATTACGTTTTCCATATCGATGAAGATGTGAATTTGACTGCACCATTGAGGGAATGAAGACGAAGGTCTTAGTCGATTCAGGGTGTAACACGAACCTGATTACTAAAGAGACGTGGGAGAGGATGAAAACCAAAAAAGTGATTTTTATCAAATTGCAAATCGTAACGTGAATTTCATGACGTATGGTAGTAATACGCCTTTAAAGGTGAAAGGTTCGTTTCAAGCATGTTTATAAGTGGGAGACAGGTCCGAAGAGACAACATTCTATGTTATAGCAAATGGTACAAGAAACTTGTTAGGGAAAATGTCTGCCATGCTACTGGGGATTCTTAAAATCTGATTGAATTTACAAATAAACATTAGGGCAGGCGAGTTTCCCAAATTTAGAAACGTCATGATTGATTTGCCTATTGATCATTCTATTCCACCTGTATCACCGCCTTACAGGCAAACTCCTGTACCCCTCGAGGAGAAAATTGACTGTTAAAATTGAGGAGTTACTCAAAAGAAAGAAAAAGAGAAGAGGTTAAACGTTCTTCTAGATGGGTGTCGCCTATAGTTCCTGTTATTAAACATAACGGAGAAATACGACTTTCCTTAGATATGCGACGAACAAATAAGGCCATAGTACGTGAAAATCATATGTTGCCTACTAAATCAAAGACGCATGTCATCAAATTGAAATACACACAGATTGAAAACACATCACTACTTTTAATACTCACAGAGTATTGTTCAGGTATAAAAGATTAATGTTCGGAATTTCGTGCGCACTTGAAATCTAACGACATTTTAATATACGGCAAAGACTTAGAACAATAAACGATATGACAACGTTTTGAGTGTATTAAAGAACTACGACGTAGTTTTAAAAGAGGAGAAGTGCATCTTCAGAAACAAGACAGTTAATTTTCTAGGACATATCTTAAAGGTGATACTCTTAATATTAGTAGTTTGTGGGGCTCGAAATAACAGACAACATTTGACTCTTTAGGCTATTATGACATAAAGGATAAAACTGTCGTCATCGCTGACGCAGTTCCAGTATGGCTAGGAGGTGTTCTTATCAAAATAAATGAAAGAATCATTGCATATGGAAAAAAAACTCCAACAAGTTGCGAGCATAGATATTGCCAGACGGAAAAGGATGCACTCGCTCTTGTCTGAACAGTCGAGCACCTACACGTATACTTGTATGGTAAAGAATTCGTGCTAATAACCAACCATAAGCTACTTGAAGTTATCTTTAGACCAAAAGCTAAACTGTGTGCACATATTGAAAGATTGATCCTGCGTTTGCAATCCGACAGTCATTTACCAACCCGAGAAAAACTATATCTTCCTCCAGTTTAAGATCACTATATACATTATATTGTTCAGTAGTCTCGGCCAGTCGCAGTATCGTTGAAAGAAAACACTAAGAGTTCGCTTGAAGATACCGAAATACAAAAGGTAAAAGAAGGATTATACACTAACAAGTGGCGCGAAAATGGTAATTTGTACAAAATCTTTCAGAGTGAGCTTTGTTTTTACGAAGGAATACTGTTAAGAGGTTATTCCTACAAAACCTAGGAGAATTGTTATTCTTACAAAACTCAGCTCCAAACCTACCAAATCCTTTGAAGTGTAGAGAATGGCCACTAGAACCGTGGGTCGATATAGCCATTGACTTGATGGGTCTACTCCAAAGTGGGAATCATCTACTTATATAAAATCATATCAAATTATTCATGTTATTGGTGGTTCAGTAGATATAAAGAAATCAAAATTAGCCGCAATATTACAAGCACAGATATCATATTACTTTTGAGCGAATAATTCAGCCGCTTGGGTTATCCAGCATCAATAACTGCAGATTATATACATCGAGGTGTTTAAATCATTTTGTGTGGCCGCAGCAAAACGAAGAAGTTGAACGTCAAAATCGTTAAAACGGCTGAAGATTTCTCAGGCCGAAAAAAAAGAACTGGCAGGAAAGTCTGCAGGAATACGTGATTATGTACAATAGTAAACGTTACGTACAATAGTAGTGTTACGGGTAAGACAACATCGGAATTATTTTCCAAAAGGAAATTTAGGGACAAAATTCCAATGATAGTCGATGTTGACCAACAAAGAGAACTAATTACAGATGTAAGAGACAAGAAATGAAAGAAAAAGGAAAGATATACGCTGACAGAAAGAGGAAAGCAAAAGAACATAGCTTGGAACCAGAAGACAAAGTATATGTGAAGAATATGATTAAATACAACAAACTGACCTTTAACTTTAATGAGGCTCCTCATACAGTCGAGAAAAGCTCGGTTGGAGATAAAGAGATCAACAACGACGAAATAGGACTAACTAAGAAGAAATGTAGTGCATTTAAAGAAAGTAGAATGAGAATGAAAAGTTTTACCTACAGATAAAGAAGAAGCAGAGAAGTTAAATTGTGATTAACATTTTTAGTATATTTTAGTAATTTATTAGACGTCAAGAAATTCACGGGAAAATTTAAACACTTATATCAAGACGATTCCTAAACTAATACGAGTTTGTTTGTATTTGACTTTCATGTCCTATGTGGAAAACCCTTTTGAGTTGAAGTATATCTAAAGTAAAACAAGAAAGGGATGTAGTGTATGAAACTAGTCTCGAGCGCACATGCCGCTAGAGGGAGTTCAGTTGACGCCGACCAGCGAGAGGGACGGACGTGTTTGTGCAGTCCTGCCCGGTGTGTGTGTTGGCGAGCCTAATATATTATTATAGTAACCAGGTGATTATTACGACAAGATATAGCGACATTACATACCTAATAGACCATTAGCCACAGAATAAAAGTTTTTTGAACATTTATACAAATTAAACACTAAAACTTTTTCAATTAAACTTTCTGCTATACATAGATATAAGATAATTTTACTGGATAGCTAGATGGACAAATACAAACCCTCTTATTATTTTGATTCGTCTTCAGAAAAATAAACTTGGACCAATAATATACTATAATGAAATTAAGAGGAAAAATATAAGTGGCACACAATGGGTAAAAAATTAAAGCACGTTTATGATTCATAAGTTTAAATGTCTTAAAATGTTCATTGTTTAATAAATGCTTTGTAAAAAATATACCGTGTAGGTGTGTGGTATAGCTGTAATATCGTGTAGGTATTTTCAGTTACACGCAATATTACAAACTGAAACTCAACAATGGGTTATCTTTTTAATATCTTCCTTTAGCAGTTGATTTAAAAGGATCGGGATCATAATTTTGCTGTCAATACGGTGATTCAAGTTAATGTCCGTCCCAACCATGTAGGAAACCCTTCATTGTGTAACTTCGACCCGTCCGAGACATAATTGCCCTAAAATATTTGAGTTTCCTGCGTAAAACTCGAAACGAGGGATCTAACCGAGCGGGGCCGCGTGGAAAGTCGTGTACAAATGTTATACTTTCAATTTTTCGAATATTATTCACGACAGTGCGGCGCCAAGGACCGTTTGCTTTGAGTTCTCCCACTAACCTTTACGCTGTTTACCTTTGTACATTATTTCTGACCTTAAAATTTTCCGCTAACACAAATAACTAAGATGTTTATTTATTTGTAACAATGTTTACGTTTTATATGCCGTTGTACAATACCGATCAAATTGGTATCCCATAAATCCTATATTTTTTGTTTATTTCACTAAATCTACACTTACAAATAAATTTATGAAAAAAAATGTACTTTTTTAATTTTGATAAAATATTCTAAGAAATATATAATAATATGCATTGTAAAATCGAGATCTGTCTATTGCAAATACGTAGTTCAAATTTCTTAAACTAAATTTGGATAATTTATAATATTGTCGATTTCAAAAGTAATTGAAGTCTTAACATATGAAATGAGTATTTTCTCAGCACATGCTCTCATTACATACGTGAAGCTGTGTAATGAGAGCATTTTTATTATTTTACCATGCAAACTTACGGAATTATTCGTAGATACGAAAACTTCATAGTTTTTATTCACCCTTTTACATTATTTTTTAATAGACAAATATACATAAATACAGATCAACACATTATGGTACGGGAGCTAGCAACGTTTTAAAAGTAAGAATTTTAGGTCAGCTGATTTTGTGATATGTCGTCCTTCTTGCACTTTCGGTTAGAGTCTGGGCTATCTGGCTGGCGGTAGCGGTTGCGTTCATTACTGCGCATCCTACTTGTCCAGGTAATAATCCTGGATTTTAAAAACATTTTAGAAGGCGTAATTTTTATTTTTTTGTTTTTAAATAAGTCTACCTGACATACTTTTTTTATTGCCAGACATTTTTGACAATGCTAACGAAGTGCCATACGCGATTTTTTTTATTTTTTTTATAAAAATTTCAAAGTATTTTATAATGTCTGTAATTTTAATATTATGTTATTTAATGATAAGAAAATCTTAAAATAAATTTGCCAGACATTAATTCGATTGTCAAGTCTTGAATTAAAATGAAAAAGTCATGAAAAGTATTGCAGTATAATGCTAGTAGTCCGAGAGAGACAGTTGCAAAATTAGTCGAGAATGATACAGAGAACCATTACAAAAGTAAATTACTTGTCACTGTCTATATAAATAATAATAATAATAATAATAATAAAACCCTCAAAATCTAACTTCACGTCCGGCATGACCATCGATGCCACGTGAGGGACGGACGCTGGCACCAGACAATTAGTCTTAATACTTACCAGCGACTAACGAAGCTCTAGTTTTCCGTATCCCTTCTCCTCTTAAGGGGTCATAATATCAGACCAAGAGAATTTATTCAGGTATTAGTAATATGTTACCTACCGAAGCCAAGGTGGAACTGCATATGCCGAGGGCTGCATGGCTAAGCGGTACTTAGTCGTTAGTATGCGAACTCTGGGCACCGGGGGAAACCCAGTTTTACTTACCCTTGCCACGGTGAACGCAGGGCTCTGCCGTGGTCGACATTTATAGTCCCTAGCTCTTCATGGGAATAAACTGAGAAGATCAAAAAGAATACAAAATAAAAATAAACATTCTGCCCAGTCTGGGGCTGTTGCAGAAATAATATCTAATCTGTCATCTCCAACATCATCCACACGTAGTTTATTTCCATCAACAAATTCAACTCCCCTCTCATTTGAAAATATACGCGAATCAATAAACCGGTCAACTACAGTGTCGCCAATGTCAGCAGATTTTGAGCAAGTACAAAATATTACACTCCCAACCTCGGATGTTGCGCGGGGGACAAACGCCTTTTTGCCCGCGTTCACCAAGGCTGGAAAATCAAGACTACGCATGAAATGGAGCCAAGATGTTAATATTTTCATTATGCGTAGTTATTATTATATCACAAAATTAGAGACCGACATGACAACATATAGGAAAACGTTGCATGAACTTTTTTCAAGACAATATCCAGATATCAAAGTTTCAGAGCAAAGAGTTTCAGACCAAAGAAGAATGATAATTAAGAATAGGTATTTAACACAAGAAATATTAAATAAACTGAAGGAAGAAGTTTTTAGAAAATTAGAAGACGAAAAAACTGTAAGCGACGATAATATCGAATATAATTAAGTTCATATAGAAGTGAATCATAACCCGCCAGAATCTCACACACATGTACAAAACAATTTATATGAATCTCACAACTTATCACAATCCAATACTCAAACATTCACATCAATCTCACATTCATCTACACAAACTGAATTCATTACATTACTCTTAGAAAACGAATCGGATACAATTGCAGATGTCGTGCCACCCAATGACACCAGTTTTCAAGGCATGTATGATAAACTACAAATAGCAGTAACACAATACTCCGGAATGGATCCAACAGCGAGACCGAAGCTGCCAAGAATTAAATATACAAAACACCTTAACGATTTAGTTCAACTATTTAATCAACACATCATACACCGACTCATATCGAAAGAAACACAACTAAATGATATTCACACTCTCATATACTATACAGCTTTAGTAATACATAGCAGAAGAACTTAATTACAAAATCACACACAATACAACACATAAAGAACCAAAACACTATAACAAACCATCGTGGCAAATTAGACTAGAAAGAGACATAGAAAATCTTAGAGTGGATATTGGTAGAGTAACTCAATACGTAAACAACAATAGATCTGATAGATTAGTTAAAAAAGTACACGACATATTTAGTAGAATTTCTAGACACACTAAACACGAAAGTAATAATAGAAAACCGGAAGAATTTCTGGACACACTAAAATAGAAGTTGGCACTAAAAACACATAGACTTAAAAGATACAAAAGAACACTACAACGTAAAAAAGATAACACTCAATTCACTTCTAATGAAAGACTATTCTACAGAAACATTTGCAAACCAAAACTGAATTTCACTACCACAACAAAAAATAATAACTATACTGAAATACCTACAAAAGAAGAACTTGAAACATACTGAGCCAATATCTGGGAGGAAAATATAAAACATAATGATAAAGCAGATTGGATAACAGAAAAACAAAGTAAATGGCAGGTAATAGACGAAATGGAGTTCAAAGAGATAACAGAGCTCGACATAACTAACATAACAGCTCGACTACACAATTGGAAGGCTCCTGGGATCGACAAAATTCATAATTACTGGTTTAAAAAATTAACATCATTACATCAACCTTTAGCAATAGCTTTAACAGAAATCATTTTAGGCAAACAAAATATACCCAACTTCATCACAATAGGAATAACATACATGCTTCCAAAAACTAACAACTCTACACAACCATCACAATACAGACCGATTACATGTCTGCCCACTATATATAAGATTCTTACATCAGCTATTACAGCGAAAATTAATACACATATCGAACATCACAATATCTTAGCAGAAGAACAGAAGGGTTGTCGACGTGGTCATATGGGGTGCAAACTGTTCCTGTCACCCTATTATAGATAAAAAGATGCAAAAGAGCAGGAGGGGGGTAGGGGGGCGAAGCCCCCGATAGGACAGAGAATTATAGCTCAAAAATTAATTTAGGGTAGGTTAGGTTAGGTTAGACTTTTTTAATAAACACACTAAAGGAACCCCGCGAAGCGGGGTTCCGTCGACTTTTTAGGCAATGTCCCCTAAAATTAAAGGAAAAATGATGTTTCCAACTATTGAACAAGCATGTCCTAGGTTAGATAAAACGTATAAATAAAAATATACAGTAAATGAATACTAATAACACTTTTTTTTAAAATTTTGCACTATTGAGGTTATGAATTTCGAAATTCGATAAAAAAAATACTACTCGTCTCCGGCAAGCGGGGTTTGCGGGAGGGGTTAGTACTAACCCCTCCCTACCCCCTCCACCCCCCTCATCCCCCCCTTAAGGTGGCACGATTCTAGACCGCTGCCACGAAAAGTATTATTTTATCGTTATGTCCTTTACAAAAAACACATTTTATTTTATCACTGGCCATTGTAACCAAATTAAAAAATAAACATTAAAATCAAAACAAAAACAAACATGTGACATTAGACTGACGCCATCTTGAAAACTTGCCTGTCGCGCCACTGTCGTTGTCTATCTCTCTCGTACCTTCAGCTGTCTCTCTTGGACTACTAGCATTATACTGCTATACTTTTCATGACTTTTTCATTTTAATTCAAGACTTGACAATCGAATTAATGTCTGGCAAATTTATTTTAAGTTTTTCTTATCATTAAATAACATAATATTAAAATTACAGACATTATAAAATACTTTGAAATTTTTATAAAAAAAATTAAAACAATCGCGTATGGCACATCGTTAGCATTTTCAAAAATGTCTGGCAATAAAAAAAGTATGTCAGGTAGACTTATTTAAAAACAAAAAAATAAAAATTACGCCTTCTAAAATGTTTTTAAAATCCAGGATTATTACCTGGACAGGTAGGATGCGCAGTAATGAACGCAACCGCTACCGCCAGCCAGATAGCCCAGACTTTAACCGAAAGTGCAAGAAGGACAACATGTCACAAAATCAGCTGACCTAAAATTCTTTCTCGAAAACGTTGCTAGCTCCTATACTATTAAAAAAAGTTAACATTCATAACATTTCAAGAATAAAATGTCATAACTTTGGCTCATTCATAAAAATGATTATTCTTGTGCATTGTGCCACATAAGGTGCCACACGTGTCTTATTTTTTATCTGAGACACAGAACACAGTGTTTAAATATGCCGATATACCATTTATAATAAAGCGCGTACAAATAACGCTACCGAAGAAGAATAAACTAATAATCGCCAATCATACGATAACACCACATTTTTAATTCAGCATATTGAAAATGCAGTGAACAAAATCTTTTCTAGTGATTTAGCTTATGCTAACTTTGTTAAACAAGTATCTACGCTATTCGCTATATAAGAGTTTCCCATTGGCAACATACAATCATGTATTGTAACAAACTATGTATTGTATTGTGTCGGTAATAAGCAAGATTTGTCTTTTTTGGTGAGAGTATGAGAGTTTTATAAAATGATGGAGTAAAGTGCAATTTCTTATTGAGAAAAGTATTTTAATCATTGGGTTTTGAACGCAACGGTAAATATTATTTATAATCTGGCAATATGTCAACTGTCATAACGACATGTCTCAAATACCTATCAAACTGACGACTGATTGACATTGACATTTTTTAATGTGAATGTAGGATTATCACTTGTCAGTGACTGCGTAATAACCAATAATGAGTTAATTTTAAAACGATTATTCCAAATCGAAATTGCTACGAAAATGTTTTTAAGGCCATGGAGGATCCTTAGAGTTAGTGAGAATGTTAGAGTGCCTAAATATATGTCTACACAAAAACCGGCGCCTGCCCCAGTTGATGCAATAGTACTGAGTGACAGCTGCGTACAAAAACTAAAACAATTGTGTGAAGGCAATTCCTTTTTACGCTTATGTGTGGAGAGTGGCGGCTGCTCTGGATTTCAATACAAATTCGATTTGGATGACAAAGTCACTGGTGATGACAAGTTAGTGCTTCGTTATACTTTATCTACTTAATAACAACCATTTTACTCATTAAGACCACTATCAAGGGGCTTTAAACCAGAAATATGTAATAACTTAATAAGGTGGATCAGTGTAGTTCAACTAGGGAGTTACCACCACCACTTATTTCTAGTGTGTAGCAGTTCTTTCCTGTCACTGGAAGGGCTTATTAGACGGCTTTTATATGAGGCGGTCATCTTAGTCTTTGGGAGTAGCAACGCATCTATGATTGACTTTAGATAGAAAGCCGGTTCTATATAAGGTTGCATTCAGATGTCCATGGGCAGCAGTAACCACTTACTATTAGGTGGACTGCATGCTCGTTTTCTATTTCAGTTTAATAAAAAAGTTATAGATGTTGGCCATAACCACCATCAGGATAAGTTGATTTGGATTCCTTAGCTTAGCATTAATGGAAATGGGTTCAACAAAGGTTTGGTGTTTGAAGGGATGTTAGCTAATGTTTGGAGTTAAAGATCGGCAACCAGTCTATCTATAGATTACTTATAGCACATAACATACAAATAATTTCATAGCTTGACATTATGCAATGTTTAGTTACTGTGCACAAGACTGATAGATATGCTACACTCTATTAAAGTATTTCTTGTTTGGGAAAGATACATTTTTAAATCATATATACCTTTTTTTTTTTTTTTGTTTTCGAGGGGGAAACCTTCCAAAGGTAGCCGACGCCGGAACGCCGACAAGCGGTGGGCCCAGCCGCCCATCGGGCTCCTCCCAGATGGGCGGCTGGGCCCACCGCTCCGTCTAGTCTTTACGACGGTATGCGACCACACATACCGCCGTCCTTCCCGGGATTGCCTGACTGAATAGTTCGAGCTGCCACTCTAGCTGTCTGCAACCCCAGAAGCCCCTTTTAGTCGCCTCTTACGACAGGCAGGGGATACCGTAGCCTTATTCTGACCCCGAGGCTACAGGGACGAAATCATATATACCTGTTGCAATCTTTGTTTCAGTTTAAAAAAATATTAAAACGCTATTCTGTGAAATATTTAATTATGCTTCAGAGGAAATCTTTTATGTTATTGGTAAAGTTTATAACATGCTGAATTGGTTTTCATCATATTGTATCATTACATTCATTACAATAAATGTTACATCAATTTAATGTATGCAAATTTGTATTATTTTATGTTTCTTTTTCTTAAAGGAATAGGCCGAAATAAACAAGTTCATTGTTCCATTTTCTCTGCGTATATGCATATGTATATTTATGACGGTAAAAATACATTTATTAATATGCCAGGGCAAATCTTCATAAATCTATTTTTACCGTCTACCTTTGTCGAAATCATTTTTGCCAGTGTGCCATTATCACATTTACTATAACTATTAGGAGTCTGTTATTATTATTAACTAGCACTGTAATAAACAAACCTTTGTTGGCTCATGCACAACAACTTTGCCAATGATCATCACATGATTAAATGCATAGTTTTTGATTCTATAAAATACAGACAAACAGTCATATATATATGGATAGAATAGGTCACTTTATTTGACTACAATATACCAGGTATTTGAATTACAAATTAAATACATCTTTCTATTTTCTTTCACAGGATCTTTGAAAGGGATGGCGTAAAAGTGGTAGTAGATGAAACATCTTTAGAATATATCAAGGGATCAACCATAGATTACCACAAGGAGTTAATAAGATCGGCCTTCAGAGTGATACAGAATCCTAATGCTGATCTTGGCTGTTCATGTGGAGCTAGTTTTTCAATTAAAATTGATTAGTAATTAATTTAACTACATTACACAAATGATATTTGTACACAGGCAACATGATAATCACTTATTAAATAGAAGTTTAATAGCTTAAAAGTATAGATAGCTTATTTCATTGTATTTATTAAAGTTTAGGGTAGTATATAATAGGATAGTAAGTTATAAAAATGTAGTGTATTTATTATTTAATTGAAATAAATTAATTTTGAATTTAATTGAATTATTATCATTTAATTGTGATAATAAAAAAAATATTTACAGTAAATATTCATGTCATGTGCAAAATCCATAAAATGATCCTACATACTACATAATTATTTGTTACATACTACATACTTATTTTGCATTGTATTTAGTTTTTGTATAATAAATCAGAGCCTGCCGAATTTGTTGTCAGGTTATAATTAAAAAGGATTTTCAAGGGAGGGTCAGCTGCTTCACTCAATAAATAGAATAAATACTTAAAATACTTATAGGATATTTATTTTATTTTTTGTCATTTATAAATAATAATAGTAATAATAAATTTATTGCCTTAAAGATTACATATAATTTAAATTCAACAACAGAAGCTTAGACTATTAGTACTGGGCAAAAGGGTGTGACTCAGCTGTTGCTGACGAGGATCGTGATCCTCTGCAGCGCTGATTTTCAGTCACCCCCTCCTCCCTATGGTATTAGGCGGGAGAAAACGTTACGGGTCCGGGTTATTTTAGTTCTTACAATTACGAAACAAAAAAGAAAGAAATACCTAACAGACTTGTAAATGGGACTTCATTTATATAAATTGTAAAACAACATTTCATATCAACTGGTCCCCTGGAACTGTAGCAGTAAGTACTTGAGTACTTTAGCTTTCCCCTATTGCTTTATAATATTATGTATAATTTAACAATTAATATCTAATAATTGAGACCTGTACAAATGTTTAGGTTTCAACTCTACATTGGTATTGCTTCTTGAGGTGGCTACTGTTGATTTACTATGTAGTACTAAATATAAAATAAATACTTACATACACAAATGGACCACTATAGTAAAATCTTCAAAAAATCTTTTTCTTTATTTGTTTTTCTAAACAGACAATATATCTATAATGCAGTTAGGTTTAAACTAAAAATATAATTTTCAATCTGCAAATTTGAGTTAAGTTTATTTATAACATATATGTAGTGCTAATTGTAAAAACATGTTTTAAGAGGTTTCTTATTTATATAAAATATTATGGAGCCTGATTTTATTAATCTTTTACTAACAATTGCTCATTTCTGGTTTGTACCAATTGAAAAAAATGGTAAGTGGATTTTGCGTTCGTATAGCTTTAAATAGATACCCACTGAAAAATAATTAAGCACTTACTGTCCTTCTTAAGTACTTAACACGCTGTCTCAGAATCTTTCGTATCGGTTCTTGTAGGTACGTACATACCTGCCCAATGATCGAAAAAAACTCAAATGATAATGATAGCTACTTTTTTACAACCGGTTGTGAAAAAGGCATGTTATAACATTTAATAACGGGTCGGAGATACAATTAGGACGTGAACGGTGCGATGCATAAAAGCGCGTACATAGCAGACGGCGGCGTAAAGCGGACTAGCGAACGGGGGAACCGAACGAACGCGACTCGCGGGCGGCGGCGTCGTAGGTAAAGGCGCGAGCGAACCGATTACATAAGGCCGCGTTACAGTCTCCCCCTTTTGACCTTGTCAAGTGTCCTCACGACAGGTCAAACACCAAAATTAAATCTTACGCGACAGGATTCTTTCGAGGACGACCACGCGGTCTTTTAGGACATACAGGTTCAAGCTGATCGTCCTGACGAGCGTGGTAGCGACGCAGATCCTTGGTGTGGTACTTCCCCAAAATTTCCTCGGGTCTACCACAATGAGACAAGATGTATGTAGTTGGACTAACCTTCTTAGTGATAACATACGGACCATCTTGTCGTGGGGCGAGTTTCGAACTGAACCCCTTACTTGAACTACTTAACGTATGACCGCGTAACAAGACTAAGTCACCTGGAACATAATCCTCGGCTTCCTGACGAGTCTTGTCCTTAACGCGTCTTCTCTTATCTTGCTCTTTCTCGATGCTTTCTTTAGCAGAGGAGAGAATACCGGCTAGCTTGAGCAGATAAGGCGTAATCTGAGGGACGTAATTCTCGGTCTCAACTATCGCTCGAAGGTCACTTTGGACAGAAATGGGCGAACGCAATTCCCTGGCAAATGTAAGATAGGCAGGAGTCTGCTTCGTTGCTTGGGTCAGCGAGGTATTTAAAGCGAACCGGATAAATGGCAAAGCTTCAGCCCACTGTCGGTGTTCCTTTTCTACTAATATGGCGAGTTGGACTTTCAAATCTCGATTTTTGCGTTCCACGGGATTAGCTTCGGGATGGTATAGAGGTGTAAGGTTTTGTTTAACTCCCAGAACAAACATAGCGTGCTGCATGACATCGGCTACAAATTGCACACCGTTATCAGAAATCATGCGCCTTGGAAGACCAAACCTCATGAAGACTTCGTTCACTAACGTTTTCGCACAGATCTCTGCCGTGGCCTCGGTGAGGGCAAATAATTCCACCCACTTGCTTGTGGTGTCCTCGACAATCAGGATCCACCTCTCACCTAGAGGTCCTTTCGGTAACGGCCCAAAGAGATCGACGGCGATGACTTCGAAACGCTGAGCCGGAACTGGTGTTTGAAGTAACCCAGCTGGCTTCAAATTTGTCGGCTTATAGCGTTGACATTCTACACAAGTCTTGAGATAGTCTGTAACATAACGACGCATCCCGGGAAAATAAAAACGTTCGGCAATGCGGTGAAGAGTTCTTTCTATACCGCCATGACCGGAAGTTGGAGAATCATGACATTCGAACATAACCTGTTTTCTAAGGCTTTCAGGTACGACGAGCTGCGGTTCTTCCGTGTCAGCATCGGTGTACCTATATAAGACTCCTCTAACAAGGTGGTACCCTCTATCGGTCCACGTTTTAAGGGATAAGTCATTCTTTCCTTCTAGGTCTTTAAGGATCTTCGATACTTCGGGGTCATCGAGCTGAGATTGACGGACGTTCGTCGCATCCCATCGAGGCACCTCGACGATAACTGTACATACCCCACAGGAGTCGCGAGTATCCTCTTCGCAGGGCGGTCGACTCAGCGTGTCAGCGATGACGTTGGCTTTTCCCGGTGTATATTCTACTTGAAGATCGAAAGACTGGAGCTTCATTGCCCATCGTACCAATCTACCGGTTGGTGACTTCAATGTAAGTAACCACTTGAGCGGTTGATGGTCGCTGGCAACACGAACTGGATGTCCATCAATATATCCTCGGAACTTCTCACAAGCCCATACAACGGCAAGAGCTTCTCGCTCGGTCGTTGAATAATTACGTTCTGCTGGCGTGAGAAGGCGGCTCGCGTACTCAATGGGTCGTTCTTCACGTGCGGTCTCCCCCTGGAGTAAAGCGGCACCTAAGGCGTAATTGCTGGCATCGGTCCGGATAACAAACGGTAAACTATAATCTGGTTGGGCGAGTATTGGCGTTGAGGTGAGTAATCTTTTTAATTCTTTAAACGCATTGACTTGTGCGTCACCCCAGATCCAAGACTGAGCCTTTTTAGTGAGCATCGTAAGAGGCTGTGCGACCTTTGAAAAATCTGGTACAAACTTCCGGAACCAAGAACAAGTCTGCAAGAAGCTCTTGAGATGCTTAACGGATGTAGGTTCTTTCATATCAGCTATGGCCTTGATCTTATCAGGATCAGGTGATACTCCTTGAGGCATGATGATGTGACCAAGATATTTCACACTCTCTCGGGCAAAAACACATTTATCACGGTTGGCTCGGAGGTTGAAGACTCTAAGACGGTCAAATACGGCGCGTAAATCCTCAAGGTGTTTGGTAAAGCTGTCTGAAATAATGATGAGATCATCGATATAACCCAAGATGGTGGTGTTTTTGAGAGAAGAACCCGAACGAAATCGGTCGACGAGGCGCTGAAAAGTCGCGGGCGCATTTCGTAAACCAAAGGGCATACGTTTGAAACGGTGAACCCCAAAAGGTGTGACGAAAGCGGTCTTATCCTGGTCGGCTTCTCGAACACAAACCTGCCAGTATCCGGCGCGGAGGTCTATCGTGCTCATGTAACAACTTTTACCGGTATACTGCAAAAGATCGTCGATGATCGGTAATGGATACGAATCACTCTCGGTAATAGCATTAAGCTTCCGATAATCGACGCAGAAACGATATGTTCCGTCTTTCTTAGGAACGAGTAACGCGGGCGCAGCCCAAGCGGACTCGCATTCTTCAATAATACCTTGCTGTAACATCTTCTCAAGCTCGGCTTCCATTATGGCCTTCTTAGCTGGAGTGAGTCGATAAGGAGGAACTGCAATGGGAGGGTGATCACCCGTTTCAATTCGGTGCTCAGCAAAAGGTGTTGGACCTCCCCCTTCCTTGAAAACGTCTTCATACTCCTGAAGTAGTTCAGCAAGAATTGTACGATCATCTGGTTCTAACATCGTGCCCTCATCGGCCCTCAGAAAATCTGCGGAAGCACACCCCATAGGACTGTGGACAGTCTCACTGTGCAAGTGGTGTCTGACGTGAGGTCGATCAGCTGTGAACCATGTATTACGATGCATGTTAATTGTAATGCGTGCTTTGCGCAAGAAATCTATGCCTAGAAGAGTCTCATTATTAACGGCGTGCGGAAAAATAACGAACGTAGTTGGTATTATTAAATCCGTTCGATCGAGCCCTACCTTTACATCCACGAGTTTGACATTCAGTTTTTGTACGACTCCGTCCGCGAGCTTGACTGACATGACACTATCACGAAAAGGTAACTTTAGCCTTTGGAATAGCGCATAGAGTGAGGCTCCGGCAATGCAGCGCTTGGCAGCCGTATCAACTAAACCCGTACCGGTGTTACCACAAATCTCGATATAAAGAATGGGACGGCCCTTATTATTATTTGAATCTACTACACGCGATTCAGTTGGTCGCCCCGTCCGCAAAACCTCTTTCGGCGCCGTTTCGCTCAAAGGCAAACATGCATAAGTAGGTACAATATTATTCTTCTTTAACAAATTATTATTATCACCGTTAGAAGGTAACTTGTCTCTTTGGGGCAAAAAATCACGACTAGGTATATTATTATCATTTGAGAACCTCTGTGAGTCTATAACCTTGGACGTCGGCATGCGTTTGAGTTTCGAATTAACCCTTGAAGACAAGTGTCCTTGAACGTTACATTCTTTCAAACTTGTTTTAAGTATTTTATCTTTTTTACGTACATTAACAGAATTATGATTTAAACAATTACACACAGAAACATCACTCGAAAAATTACAACACGAGTTAGAGTTCTCTAAAAAATTACACGACGAGAAAGAATTACATTTAACGCAGTTAGGTCGGATTACACCTATTTGACCGCACCCGTAACACGAAATTTGCGAACCGGACACTTCACTTTTCTTATTAATTTTAGAACACAAATCGCGAGTATGTCCCGATTTCCGACAATAAACACAGAAAAGTTTACCTGCATTCGACGAAAGTCTTACTACTTTAGTCGCGTAGTCACCCGTAGAAGTAGCGGTCGGCAGCGGCGGGTTTGATGCGTTTCCAACCGACGTAACGGCCGGCGGCGGCGGCTCGCTCGCACAAACGGCGGGCGGCGGCGCGGCGTTGCTCAAAGTCGGCGGCGGCGGCGCGGTCGTACACAAAGGCGGCGGCGGCGCGCTACAAAGGACTGGCGGCGGCACGCTTGTATCAAAAGCGGGTGCCGCAAAGCCACGCGCGGCAAACGAAGGGCGCGTTTTTCTTTCATATATCGCGTGAAAACCGCGCGAACTACCGATGACACTGGGATACGTTGGTGATAATGCTGCTTCATTGAGGGAATCCTCTATTTGTCTGGCTTTGTCGATTAACTCGTCGATGCTGTGTATGGAATCTCTTGTCACACGGCTGCGTATTAAATGGTTGAGTAATCCATATATCATATCTAACTGTATTCTTTCGTCGATGGTGTAGGGCAGTTTCGTTATCAGAGCACGGAGACGCGTCACGAAGACCTCTGTACGTTCGGAGCGCTGCTCGGTCGCGAAGATATCTCTAAAAATCTTATGCGCCGGCCTCGGAGCTCCATACATTGCACGCAAGCGCTTAAGTGCGTCGTCCCACGATGCGATAGACGATTTGACGCCCCTGAACCACACGGCGGCCTCTCCTTCCAGGAGCATCGGAAGGCCCCGTAATGCATGATCGTCGCTGATGTTTGTGCACTCCTTGTACACACATATAGCGTCGATGAATGCTTCGAGAATCTCGGAGTCACGCTTTGATCCGTTGAAACGAGCGGTACAACTCGCAAAGTTTCCGGTCTGAAGAATGGTTGACATGCCTGGCGACGTAGGGCTGGCTGAGCTTTGGTTGAATGCGTGTGACGTTAATAAGGATTCAATGAGCTCACGGTTTGACTGCGCTTGAGCCCTGGCGAACGCTGACAACAACGGTTCCAGCTGGTCCCCATATGATGGATCCGGCTTGTCGATGCTTTCAGTATCATCAAACGATTGTCTCTTACGTTGTGATCGAGGCATGATGGCTAGCACTAAGCACAAAGTTCACAAACACGAAAGTTACTAGTCACTAAGGTATCGACACAGTTAAAAGTTGTTTACGAATTATATTACGTATGTGGATTCGCGAATCTTTAAGATGCCACGAGTTGGGCTGCCACTATAACATTTAATAACGGGTCGGAGATACAATTAGGACGTGAACGGTGCGATGCATAAAAGCGCGTACATAGCAGACGGCGGCGTAAAGCGGACTAGCGAACGGGGGAACCGAACGAACGCGACTCGCGGGCGGCGGCGTCGTAGGTAAAGGCGCGAGCGAACCGATTACATAAGGCCGCGTTACAATGTGTAATATTTTGTGACATTATTTGATATGAGTGATTTACTTAGGAAAAAACGTGCATTTGCCAATACTTACTATTTAATTCTTCTGTCTCGCTCCAATTAAATTTTAACATAGGTAACTGTAATTTTGTTTATTTTGTCAAGGAATTTGATAGAACAGAGTTTTTATCTTTCAAAATAAAATAAAAAATTCTCATTTGAAGAATTTGAATGAGAATCACGATGGCTATATTCTACAATTTTCAACATGCTATTATTTACGACTACGAATGATTTGCTTTCTGGTTCATTTAAAATTTTTCTTCGTTTTAACTTCTTGCCACATGCGCCTTTACAATTATCGAGGGCAGTATTGCAGTTACATAAACATATTGCACTTATAGAAAGTCACAATTAGTTCTAAAAGTTAGCAGTTACATTCGATGTATCTATTTGTGTATATATTTTCTGTCAGAAGGTATTGAGGGTTGGTAGGCTCATGTTACCTCAGAAGGTACTTCGGCCCGTTCCTTATCAGTGGCTACATGCATTCTATCCGCGAGACTGCCCGATCAATGACTCCCAGTCGCCGTGGATCGTATATCAATGAGGCTACGACTAGTTCTTAACTGTAACGTAATAAATAGCCGAGGTCAACCGTCTAACGCACTGTCGTAGAGTAGCAATTACTTAGCAAATGTGTCAAATGATATTGTGTAAAATATGACTGTCCAATATAATAAAAGATACTGTAACATTAATATTTACAGCGTATTTACAGCGTTTCTGAATTAGCAAATGTAAATCACGTCAAAAAAAAGAAGTGGAGTAATACCGTTTTTCTTCCATTTAAATTCAATCTGTTTACTTCTGATTAGATCTATAGTGCTAAATTTGTTAAATCACGCTTAACGTATAGATACGACAGTAGATATTAATATCAAGAAATAATTTTAACGGTGCAAAGGATTTGTCTTAGATTGGACTTAGTCCATTTATGCACGCAGGACGTAGGTCTCTCCTAATGGGGTCTTTGCTAAAAGCCTTCGCTCCTAGCCTGGGTAACCGCAGTAGGAATATATGTAAGACAGGAACAATGGTCGCTAGTTTACTTTATATTTTAATAGGCATGAAACGAAATACTGCTTTATGATTTCTACAAAGAATTATTATATTTAAGAAATGGTTGACTTCTAAAACATCACCAAAATTTACGTGTTCTAATTACTTAGGTCGCTGTAAAAAAACAAATACTTAGATATAAATTTTCGTACTTCCTGCGTTACCGACAGATGTTAAGTGTGTAAGTTAACTTTGCATTTCAATTAATCTATGCTTACAAGCGTTGACAATAGTAGGTACCTCGATATGTACTAATATAAGTATACCTTTTTTTTTTTTTTTTGTTTTCGAGGGGGAAACCTTCAAAAGGTACCCGACGCCGTGGGAGCGACGAAGGGTTATGTGGGATTTTTACCGCACTAAAACCCCCCCGGTGGCCATCCTCGGCGCTAAAAAGAGGACTCAGGGATCTCCAACAAACACCACCGGAATCCTCTAAGCGTGTTGCCCCATCGGGCTCCTCCCAGATGGGCGGCTGGGCCCACCGCTCCGTCTAGTCTATACGACGATATGCGACCACACATACCGCCGTCCTTCCCGGGATCGCCTGGCTGGACGGTTCAAGCTCCCACTCTAGCCGCCCGCAACCCCGGAAGCCCCTTTTAGTCGCCTCTTACGACAGGCAGAGGATACCGTAGCCCTATTCTGATCCCGGAACTACAGGGACGAATATAAGTATACCTACCTAACGAATTAATTGCCAATAAACAGTCATAATTTCTAATACTGTTTTGATCCTCGGACCTCCCGATCGAGAGGGCAAGTTTCTACCATTAGGCTATCACTGATTTTTCAAAAAATTACTTGCGTGTTAGAAATTCATTATCATTGCTTTTCGCTGAAGGAAAACATCGCGAAGAAACCTACACACCCGAGAGTTCTTAAAAAAAGTTCGAAGTGTGAATTCCACCAGTTCGCACTTGGCCAGTGCGGTGGACTATGGCCTAAACTCTCTCATTCTGAGAGAAGACTACCAGTAGGACTATAATGGGTGGACGAGAAACAGTCGCAATACGAAATTTTACAAGATCAGTCGTTTAAATTTTCACTTTCCTGTTTATATCCTATTAAAGGAACCAATTAAACGATTGTGTTTGAACCCGGACCTTGTACGAGAATGCATATTCATTTCAGTTTTGTGAACATATTCAGAAAATATTACGTTTACTATTTTAGTTAAAATTAGTGAACGATGTCAAAAATTACATTTACTTTAATTATCAATTGATAGAGATATCAATTTCTGAGTCAAATCTCGTGCTGAATTATATTTATTGGTATTCATCTTTAGCAACGTTGTAAAACGACAATTGTACTGTTTTATTAAAGGTATAGTAATTAATTAAGAGCAGTGATAGCCTAATGGAAGAGCAGTGATAGCCTAATGGTTAAAACTTGCCCTCTCGATCGGGAGGTCCGAGGTTCAAACCCAGGCACGCACCACTGATTCATGTGCGTATTAGAAATTAATTATCACTGCTTTTCGGTGAAGGAAAACATCGTGAGGAAACCTACACACCCGAGAGTTCTTTAAAAAAAAAAAGTTCTCGGTGGTGTGTGAAGTCCACCAATTCGCACTTGGCCAGCGCGGTGGACTATGGCCTTAACTCTCTCATTCTGAGAGAAGACCCGTGCCCAGCAGTGGGACAATAATGGGTTGACGAGAATTAATTAATAATTGCACCTCGATATTGTACTTATATGGACCATAGTGAAACAATTCAGCGTACGCACGGAGGTCTGTCCTCTCTTAACTTCGGCCATCAACAAAGCTGCAACGGATCTCTGAGAAATGCCCGCTGAAATGGTACGATAAAGATCCATCCAGATCTGGGGTATTCGTAATATTTGTCATACAGTTTGCACTAGTTACAAAAAGTCTACACACAAAAGCGCAGTAGGTACTGTTAATAACACTAACAACACATGACATCAGCCGGCATAATTTCAAGCCATCAACTACATAATTACAGACTCTGTATTCGTTCAGTAACAATAAACCACATTCATTCCGTGAAACGTTTCTTTGGTTTTTAGTTCCTCATTGACATTATGAAACAGTTCCTTACAAAGCGAACTCTTTGCCGTTGTCTCATAAAGCAGTACAAAAACTTGCTTCTTGTAAAATGAGTTCGCAAGTATCGTTTACCGCTGTAACTGTTATTACCGACTTAACGGATTATACACAAACGTAACCTACTATAATCTTAGGTACATATATTTATTGAAACATCGATTTATGTATTAAGAAATGAAATCTTTTTATTTAATTGTAGACGTCTTCATTACTTTGATCCCTACTATGTCTTTTACACATATATATTGGCTACATTTATGTAGTTAATATGAGTCATTAGTCTTATTGTTAGACTAATGTGACTGTGAAGCGTAACTAATAGTCCACATGTTGTCCAAATTAGTGCCAGGTAAAGTTAACATAGTTTCGTTCTTATTCCCGGTATTGGCAGCTGTTCTGAAATGGAAAAAAAGAAAGTCTCATTAATCCGGTAGGTACTTGACGTAGGTAATCAACTTAGTGAACGTCCCGTCTTTCATTTTAAAACAACATTCATCATCACATCCGTATGTTATAACAAACAAAAACCCATTATAAAGTGGTTTTGTGTTAATTTATTTTTTGCTATCTCATTTGCAATATAGTTAGTATTCAGCCTTTCAGTTCATCTGTTTAATAGTCACTAATTTTACGTTTACACGAATTAAGTCTGTAGAAGACAATTCAATGTCGTTTTAGGATTCTTTTGTTACTTTTGAGGACTCCGATAACATTCCTTGAGTGATTCCTTACGAGGGTCTGTGCAATGATTTTAATCACTTATTTTAAATAAACATTTCACATTATAGTCTCGTAAGTTCACCGTAGATGAACAAATTAATCAAATTCATGCTAGCTTTTCACATCTGCCTGTACTCCTGTAGGTTCTGTAGGTAACCTCTTTAGGTCTGATTCCCGCGAATAGCCATAATTTGATCAAAACTTATATAGTTAACTGTTACTGTATATAGTTAACTGTTACTTGTTAACCTTTGTTGTTTATCGTAGAATATTAATTATACAGGACACATTGACACTTATTCTATGACTATCAGACCTATCAGGTACTCTTAATTAAACCACGCGATCACTTACGTGCAAATATATAAATTACATTACATGTATATTGTCAGTAGTAAAACTTTTTCCTTATACATATATTTAATCATTGAAATGATGTTGCTCATGCAATTTTATCAACTTAGCAAATTGCCATAAACGCTGTTAGTAAATTTTGCTAATACTTCTTGACAGGAGTTTTCTATATTAGACTTATAATAATTAAGTTATTATATTACTTATGATCGATTATACTACCAATTAGACACTAAAATATTATTCCCATACTTACTGCTGCAATGCCGAGCCAAAAATAGGAGCATCGTTGATTTTCTTCACGTTGTGTGGCGAATAACGGTTATAGATACCCCAGATGCTGTTCATTAGTTTGCTGTTGTATTTCAATGGAGAAAGTTCCGTCACTGGAAAGTGCAATATTGTTTAATAATTGATATTTAATTTAATCTTAATATGTTGGTAGCATTTATTAAAGATTTTTTCTTACAGTTTGTGTTAAAAAATTTCGTGGGCTCGGATCCTTTCCTGATGTTAGATATCTTCATATCACGTTGGGTCTCGCGGATGCGTCCCGCGGAAAAAGCCGATGGAGGAATAGCAGCCATATTGTTCAACTGGCAAGCTGAAAAGACAAAGACATTTATTTTAGTTTTTATACTAAGTAATCGTCTTTATTTGTCTCAACGTGTATTTTATTTAGTTTATAATAAAATTATACTGACTGGATCTAATCAGATTTACTTTGTTATAATAAAAATTATTATTATATTATACAATTCTTTTATAATAAATAAGCTTTACAGAATATAACATCCATAAATTCCAGCTTTTCAGTAACGTCACTTTATTATTCGTTTTATTATTAAAAACCCTTTCATTTGAATGCAAAACTGATTGGCGCAAAAATTTGTTTAATCGGTACATTAGATTTAGAATGATTTCACAAAGCTCGTCATACATTTTCATTCGAAACAATTGTTTACGTATTTCAATTCAATAAGTTGGAATAACTGGTCTAAAGTTTAGTAACAAGATTTAACAGAACCGACGACCAATCTATTGAACCTATCTGGTTCAAAAGCTTTTAATAATATTAAATAATTATTTATCAAAGTTGTACGATATCCTACTTAAAGAGATTTCTCTATCAAATCGAATATGATCAAGGGACAACAACATGTGACACTTTGTAAATGTATGTAATGATTATCTCTGTCAAAAAACAAAAATAGAATTGTTATCTCTACCTTTACACAGTTTGACGAAGAGACCCGACGACAGATTCCTTAGATCTTCAAATTGTTTGATGTTTCCAATTCGGTCTGGGCACAGACCGTAGGTGTCGTTCAAGGATAATGCAGACAGCACCATCAAAATAAAAGTGAAATAAAAAGTGTTAAAAAGCTACTGAAGAGTAGCGAAGCAATAGAGGTACGAAGTGTACACAACCAGACGCGTCAGAGAAGCGACTGATAGAAATAACTGCGAAATAGGTACTGACCCCACGGAGTTATCACTATCAGCTCCTAGCAGCCTAATGGGTCACTTTTGATAATATCTTGTACTTGTATACAGTAATTTTGTTCTTTCATTTGGGACAATATGGATAAAACTACACTGATATTGGGTACAAAAATACCTTAACGATCGTCAGATGTACGTATACGTAAAGTTGGTATATATTTTCTTCTTATACCTGGAATAAAATAGAATTTCGTGTAACAACTATCACGTTCGTGGAAAAACACTAGATATAGCTTACGTATGTAACTAAATTAACGCTTAATTTGTTATTTTCACTTGCATCTGTTTTCACATTGATATGAAGCTGCACTTTAAACTGTTAAAGACGTAAGTATTACGTCTTTTCAGTTTGCACGTTAAGGTTACATGGTATATGCTGCGTTTGTCAAGACTGCTTTAGAATATTATCAGGCACTTTCTTCATACATTCACGTGTGCAGGACTATTCAATAAGACCAAAATTTGATGAGTACAATCAGACGCCTGGGTCAGGCCCCGTTACACTATATACCTACCTATTACCTATTTATACATTTGATTGACTATACTGTGTAACAGTTAGCGTTATTAGAAATTTCTTATACTTTTATGTCGTGAGGGCCTCGATTAGCTTTGTATCTACGCAATTAACGCATTAATTATCATCTTAATTTAAAATCGGAAAAAAAAAACAGGAGAGTAGTTACCTAAGTTATTCTTATTCTGACACTTATTTGTAATCAGTCACGTGAGAAAATAACGACGCGATATTATAATTGAAATCAACTAATGTGGAAGAAATTTTAAAGATATAGCCACGAAAATGTGTTGAACATAGTTCGGGGTCATGTGCTCTGTGTGGCTATCGCTCGGTCGCGCATCATGACCCGAAAGCCCCTGATCTAATTTAGTTCCTGTGTTCGGGTGTTAAAAATAATCTAAATAATAGATGAGCGCCTCTTAAAACGTGACCAGTAAATTTATACCTATTGCAGATACCTACTGTGTGTAATCACCACAGTTCCAAACTTGCTTAAATCTTCATATATCAAAACAACTACTTTATTAGAGATTCTCTTTGTTATACAGAGATATGTATGTATCATATTTTAATTATGTACAAAAAGAAAGCCCTTGATATTTATGTACGTACCCACTTATGTGTATTTAGGAATGTATTGTTTAAATAAAAAAATTAATGCGTCAAAATTCCGATCAATTGCAATTATGCTGAGTTTAGACACACTCTTGTCATATACGGATATTTGATAAACTTTCACGAAGGTCACAACATTTCCACATGTATTCCTTAGGTACATATACTAAATACTCGTATAGTGGACACTAGGTATTATTATGGAAACAAAAACTTTACAATAATTTATTCAATTTACCACTTCTTAGATGTAAATTTGTAATTTTCTATTTAAGTACTTCCATTTAATACCCATATTGTTACTATAATTTATAAAATAGTGCCTCTCTCCTCCTTTTTCAATGATCGCAAGCGCTATATTTGAAAATTATATAGCCAATGTCACGCTACAAACAGTAGATTCAAGCGATATATCATACGTATTTACAATCCGTCAAGCTATTTGGTCTGTAACGTGTGCTTATGAAATGGATATACATGCAATATGTGTGTATGTATATCCATTTCTCAATTTAATAAAACAATGATTTTTTTTTATCTGACTGAAGTAGCAAACGAGCATGCAGTTCACCTGATAGTAAGTGGTCACCGCCGCCCATGGACATCTGTAATCAACTTTACACAGAACATGGGTTCCATGTGAAGTCAATCATAGATGCGTTCTACTCCCGAGGACTATGATAGTCGTCTCATATACGTGTGCTGGAAACCACACCCTTCTATCAAAACGCAAGAAATGATTCACGCTAGAAATAGGTGTGGCGGTGGTACTTCCCCGGTCGAACTACACTGGTTCTACCACTTCAAAATGTATTTATATGTTAACAGTAGTAACAATGCGTCTGGGAATATAATAGGTCGCTGTCGCTTGCTCCCTATGGGTTCTGATATGCGGCCCAATGATATATAGTCCGTCATCTCGAATTGATATTGCAATATTATACAATTGTTTGTTAATGATATTGCTCGTGGTCAACGATCCTTTGGTAGATACTTCTAAGCAAACCTGTTACACATGTAATATCGTCAACCATTATTGTCCCACTGCTGGGCACGGGTCTTCTCACGGAATGAGAGTTTTAGGCCATAGTCCACCGCGCTGACCAAGTGCAAATTGCTGGACACATGTAAAAATCTATTTTTATTATTAACTACTATTTCAGTCTAACTATATTCAGTAGCTACCAACATTAAACCATACATAAAATATAAATTAGAAAATTGACAAGTGGATAATTTCGACTAGTTTTATAGATGATACCGGATACCATTAAACATACAATCAAATATTTAACAAATAACCATTTTTTTTATCTGAAATGCTTGCCATATTCTACACAAATTTCATGCAACGCTTAGTTGTGTTTAAAAAAGTTAAAGTTTAAAAAGTTAAAGTTAAAGTTTAAAAAACATGTCCTATTTATATTCAGCAGACCGTTTAGTACGATATCTGCACGGAATATTTTTAACAAACAATGCACTGATTATATTAGCTGATGTCATTTATATTTATTAATGTGAAACATTCGTGCGTCAGTCTTTTCGTTGTTTATACTTTCGTTGATTGGATGTTATAATGCATACGTCAATGCGTACGAATTAAGGTATTAGATCTGTTAAACAGCATATTGGTGACATTCACATTCATAACATAAATAGTTATCGTTCCTCATATAGTATACGATTCTATGCACTCCTAATATTTCACAATACGATTTAATCAGTTACCAGCAAAATAAAGCATCATGATGACGATCACTTTATGAATGTTGCGTAAATGCAATGAATTTTCTTAACAAACATTAAAAAATAAAACGACTGTTACTAGAACATATTAATATATTTTTATTTGTACCCTTATATGTATAAACTTGTACATTATGATTATTTTAATTTCATCTTAATACTGGATTCTAAATTATAATATACAAGAACTTAATTTATTACAATTACTTTACAGCAAAATATTTTGACATTTCTTTACGTGATTTTTACAAAATTGTCAGTATTGAAAGACTTCGAAAAAAAATACAGTATTTGCAGAGAGAATTATCATCTACTAGTATAGAGTTTATATTAAGAATTATAGTCGTAGCACATTGTAGGGTACTCAGAAACGATTTTTCTTATCTAACTTAAGTACCTTGGTGCTGCTGAGTTTCAGACATAGAATATCGAAAGTAACAGTAACAATAAATGCTGCTCATTCACTCTATTATCACAATTAAACTGATTAAATTATTTAAAAAAATCGCAATTACGTCAAGCATTACTTCTAGTTGTCATAAAGTCTGCTAAATGTTAGAGATATTACTTTAGGAGTATTATTGCTGAAATACTTGTTACGTTTGACGAACTACACTAAAAATAAATAGGGAAATAAATAATGGCGTTGGATATGAACACATAAAAATCGGTTGGGCCAAGACGTGCACTAAAGGAATACTGCATCGCTCAGTCAGCACCCACAGTCAGAGATTACCTGAAACATAACATGCATATATAATTATAGATGTAGTGTCTTTGGTATGACAAGTTTGTATATCATGCGTGTACGCATGTTTAAATTTCATTTATCCCTTTCATTGACGTGCATGCAGTTGTACAATTTTAAAAAATAGTTTAAAATGTATTTTACATATACTTAAAGAAATGTATAGGTATAGGTACTTAATACAATATTTTACAGCCGCTATAATGGCGTTGTATAAATAGAACCTACCTGTTGAATATTGACAAAATTACACATTTATATTTTTGATCCGCCACTAGATGGCGTTGTACCCTTTAACAACGGTAAGCTCTAATCTACGTTCGTAACTAGCCACTAGATGGCGTTGTTACCACTACTACTGAACACTCTCGCCTATGTTTATAGCACACCACTAGATGGCGTGGTATCCACAAGCAGCATATCCTCACTAAAACAGGGTTGCCAAATTAGGGGTATTCCCCTAAATTTAGGGGATAAAAAGGAGGATGGGGTTTTATAGGGGGTGTAATATTTTTAAGGGTACTTTTAGGGGTTTTTCAAACTTCAATATATAGGTGTTTTTAAAGGGAAATCTTCTCGACCAGGCTACATGGTCATGCCTCATGAGGAAAAAAAGGTCGATGACCTTTTTTTCGTCGTCAGGGAAACCTACGGCCAGATTCATAAATACGGGAGGTTGCCAGGTTCAATTCCAATTCATAATTCATTGTGGGGATGGGGGGGGGGGAGGCTTTAGGGGAATACATTTTTGAGACTTGGTAACCCTGTACTAAAATAATATTAGTGCCTCTTACTTATGCTAGCCTAGTAGGTTCGGATGACGGGCGGCACGGTCTTGCACTCGTTCTGGTCGAGCGTGCCGTCGATGACGGGCCGGTACGACAGCCGCGTGGCGCCCGTCGCCGCGTCCGTCTCCGCCAGCGTGTGCTTCCGCCAGTGCTGTTCGAACGGCAGCTTCGTCTGGAATTTATAAATACATTAAAATCATTTTTTTACATTGCTTCTTTAACAATTACTTAAAATTATATTTACAATTGTTATAAAACAATACAAAACAACAAAGTATTAAAATAATTAACACAATTTACAAAAAAATTCACTGTTACAATTAACTTAAACGCAAATATAATTGGGAACTGCCCTGTCAGTTATGCACTATATACTACAATCACTTAATAGATAGCATATTTTCTGTTCTGTTTATCACAAAATTTTAGAGTTAGGCGGCCAACTAATAATCACAAGACAATATATCAAATGGACTTGATAGTTGCCTAGAAATACCATTTTAGACAAGCCCAAACAACGAACCTGTCCCTCCAACGGCTTCGAGTAGTCCAACTCGTCACGTCGCGTGCGGAAGTCCTCACGGGCATGGGCGCCGCGGGACTCCTCCCTTGCGAGCGCTCCCTCCACTATCTGCACGGCGTTGAGCATAAGGTTCTGCAGCTCCAGCGTTTCCACCAGGTCACTGTTCCAGATCATCGAGCGGTCGGACACACGCACGTCGTCCATCTGCTTGTAGATCTCGTGGATCTGACGGTGTCCTAGATGGGTGTGCAAGAAATATCATATTAGAGTAAAATTATGTTGATAAAGGCAACAGTTCGTAAAATAAACCTTTTTAGCCGACAAAAAAATAGGTTCAAAGTTTATTATATTTTCTTCCACTTAAAAGTTTAGGACTGATAAACGGAAATATACACTGAGCATCGGTACGAAGGAGAGACAATCTTACAACTATAAATGTGCAAGCAAATATATATAGCAAAAGCTACTCATGTTTATTCCTCAAGTTAGACATGTGTTTATTCTATGAGTGAGTGGCCATATGCGGGTTGGTAGATTTTAAAAAAAATTGGGATAATTTTCCAACCCAACTATAAACAAGCTTTGGGTAGGAAAGAGAGACAATCCAACCGATCGAATGCAAATTTTTCGAAACAAAGTTCACATACTTAAAAAAAATATAAGAAACGAAAATCCTAATTACCTTCTTCGAGCGTACTCTTTTGTCTGAAGACAGCGGCGTTCTTTTGCATACAGCGTTGCATGCGCAGGCGCAGGTCGGCTGTCGAAACACTGCCGTTCGCGAAGCGCATGCGGTCCAGGTTCGCGATACTGGCTTCTCCCGTAGACTGATTATAAACAATGCAATGGGTCAATTATAAACAATATGGTCAATGGTCCATGGTAAATATAAATTGTGATCATTTAATATTATACTAGATGTTATTTCTATCATTAACATGGAAACATTGTATTTTTTTATGAAGCAATATATTATATAAGAAATTAGTATGCAGTGCATGCGATACTAATGAATTTAAATTCATCTATCCATTTGTAAAGTTGTGTTACATTCAAGTAAATTATGAACAGAAGTAATAAGAATATATTAATATAATATTACACGCTATCACATTATTTAAACGCGTGTCGGCCATTATGATATCTCGTGTGCAACGAACGGATGCTTTCATAATATGTCTTAAAATAAATATTGCTTCATAATCAACATAAGGAGGATAATCATTTCATAAGGACTGCTATTTTTTCCATATCAGCGTGATAGTATCTAAAGTACTTAACACACAGGGCAAGTCAAAGCTATGACCTCACGTGACCGCAAGTTTACAATCACTCTTTGTGTGTTTACAATCAATATATGAAAATCCTCCGTATCTTGTGATATCCCTTAGCTACCACGCCAGGGTGTTACATGCGTATTTGCGTGTCTATGTATTTTCCTTTCCGGTCCCCATACAAAGATAATTTCCTTCTCCAAGTTTCCACAGGTCATTGACCGACCGCCATAGCCTCACGTGAGTTACCCTTGTCACACACAACGATGTCAAGCAACGAATTGGTGCCGAGACGGTTTGCGCCGTAATCGGATGCGCACGACCGCACCGGGGACCAACTGTTCTGGTTTGCCGTTAGCCATCCCCAACAGGAAACGGTTGTTACTCTCCCCAAGGTCATCAGCCAACCCGGCCACAGTTAAACTCATGTCCTTTATGCTTGCACCAGGAAAGGTTGTTACTCTCTTATCTCCCCAAGGTCATCAGCCAACACTGCCACAGTTAATACGTATACTAATGCCCTTGAGTTATCCTAGCAACCGGAAAGGTTGTTATTCTCCCCTCTCCCCAAGGTCATGAGCCAACACTGCCACAGTTAATACGCATACTCACGTCCTTGAGTTGTCCTAGCAACAGGAAAGGTTACTCTCCCCTCGCCCCAAAGTCAAGAGCCAACACTGCCACAGTTAATACGCGTACTCACGTCCTTGAGTTGTCCCTGCGAGTCGCCCGGACGGCTGTTGCTCGCGACGGTGAGCGCACACGCCCGTCCGAACACGACGATGTCGAGTAGCGAGTTCGCACCGAGACGATTCGCGCCGTGAACAGACGCGCAGGACGCCTCGCCCGCCGCCAGCAGGCCGGGGACCACCTGGTCGCGACCGTCGCGGTGGACCAACACCTGAGGTGAGACAACGGGTTAGCTAAGTGGTACAAGTTCTTGTAGCCACGATGTAGAAGAAGTATTTGAAGGCGGAGAAGTACCGGGTATCTGTTCTCGAACAATAACACGCTCTCTGCTCTGAAAAATGACGTATTGCCTTTTACACAATACCTACTTATTGTGATGATGCGATATTCCTGTTGCATGCACAGTTTTTCTACAAACAGTTGTCGGTGGCATTATATGCAATACAAAACAACTTTATTGTACACCAATACTTAGATAACCGTCTTTTCACTAATATTGCGATCCTTACCGGATAACCTTAATGTCTGCAGTAGTTTAATTTTGAAAGTTATGTTATTATTTTTATATGAAATTCAAGTCGATAGCTTACGTGATAGAAAATAGTCATCGACACCTATCGACGTATACGATGATTACTTGATGATCATTAGCCCTGATATAAAGTTGCATTTACATATTATGATATTATATTTATGAATTCCATTGTAAAAAAATATATGCACGTACCTCCCCCTTGTAGTTAGTGGGCGTGCCTCCCATGTTGTAGTGCACGGTGGGCAGCACGGGAATGGGTTCCTTGGTGACGTCGACACCGGCGAAGATCATCGCGGTCTCCGAGATGCCCGGCAGCCGCTGCCTCAGCTGCTCGGGGGGCAGGTGGTGGAGCTGAAGGTGCACGTGGTCCTTCTCGGGTCCACAGCCACGACCTGCACACGCGCAATGTACAACACGTTAAAAAAACCCATAAAACTATTACTGCATTAGACTTCACTTGAAATGTGGTTTAACTCGTGAGGCATCACCGCCACGCTTATTTCTACCCTGAAACGGTTTCTGTGTTTTGTTAAAGGATGTGCTTGCCGGCTCTCTTTTATATAAAGCGACCACCCTAGTCCTCAGAAGAATGAGCAGGAACGAGTGTGAAGATGCTTCGAGTAGCTCATGGGCGGCAGAGGCCACTTACCACTTGAAGGTGGTAGAACCAGCGTAGTTCGACCGGAAAAGTACCACCGCCACCCCTTTTTCCAATATGCATTTCTTGCGTTTCGATGTAAGGGTGTGGTTGCCGGCACACTTTTATATGAGGCGACCATCATAGTCCTCGGGAGTAGGAACGCATCTGTGATTGACTTCAGGTAAAACACATGTTCTATTTGATGTTGCTTACCGATGTCCATGAGCGGCAATGACCACTTACCATCAGGTGGACTGCATGCTCGTTTGCTACTTTAATCAGATTAAAAATAGGCAGGTAGACTGCATGCTCTTTTGCTATTTTAAACATATTAAAAAAGGTCAAATAGAGTGAACGTGATCTTTCCTTGGCCTGCAGCCGTGACCTGCGCACGCGCAAGCAGCACTTGGATGATATACATTTAGAAAGTAACTGTCGTGGTGAAGTGATTGACACTTAATTTATTTACTGAATATAATTAGCACTGAACTGGTGTAGATCAGAATTGCAAATATGTATATTAATATGAAAAATATTTATAATATTATGCTAGTTGCTTATTCACGATCTATTTAGTATGCGGCGCGTGGCATATGCGAAATATCCTAATTTTCTCTAAATGACTGAAATAAATCAGTAGATTATCCGGAACCATCTTGTAGCGTTTCTACTTACAAACAACCAATATTAATCACTTGTTAGGGGTCATCTAATAATTATGTGAGGTGTTTTGACTACTTTTGACTCCTCCTATCTCACTATATCAATGTCTCCTAAAGTAAATGACTATAGATATAATATACAGAACAAGCATGGAAACAGTGATTATTTCATCACTTTTATAATTATTTTTTTGGAAATCTTAGTAAAATATTTATCACATTGCACCATATTTTTACAACGTTACAATAATAGACTGCCCCACATGTATCACTATGAAATTTATTATCACAATTATCTACATCTTTTATGTATACAAATTTATAAGATTAGAGTCAAAAGTTGTTTGTACCCCAGCAACAAACAACTGGGATATCTTATCATTTTTATCAACAGCGCTTACGTAGTCCGTGAACAGAGACATTGATTTGGGGGCAATATATATTGCACGTCACTAATATCATGCAAAATAATAAGACGAGCGTAAAAGAGACAAAAACATTTTATTGAATTACGCTTTATTACATCAATATTATTGAATTGTATGATAAATAAAGAATGTTGTTTATATTACATAAAAGTCATATGACAATAGGAAATGTCTCCTATAATAGCCAAAACTGGCTCACTGCCAAGAATCTTAATTTTAAAGTTGTTTTATAGTATTTTATAGGTACATATAGCTTTGACAGATTCACATAAAGGTGATTTCTTGACCCCTAAAAACGTTAAATATATGTATTATAGTCTGCGCGTAGGAAGTCGCGAGCATTAGTTAGTGTTGTATAATAATTATGGTCTGTTTATTGTATCTAGAGATATTAACTACTTTTTTTCATCAAAGAAACTCCTAATTTTAGTATTATTCCAGCTAAATTTATAGTACTAGATGCCGGAGCTGAAACATAAGCCTTAGGTAACCATGAATGGACAAAATATAGTGGTATTTTTACTAAAATAGCTAAAATTATAGAAAAATATATAAATTATGATCATAAAGTTTTAAACAGTAAATTATTATTGTAAATTATTATTATGAATATAAAAATTCCTTAATTTCTATGCAGCATTTAAAGGCGATCGATACAATGTAGAAGAATACTTCATCAATGGCTGCACATGATTATGTTTTTTTATTGACGTTTATTAGATTTATCGAAACAATGGCAGCTTCAAACGCTGCCTGGGAATATTTACAATCATGACTACGTTAAATACTTATGATACCTCCTGACTTGAAAGTAATAACTAATATTTATTTCTTCTATTTAGGTTTTTGTAAAATAGTTGAGTAATGTATAGGTAGATTACTAAGTTCAGTTAATATATAAAAATAAAGCTGTCTTCGTCGCACACTAGGATTTCTCTGATTTGTGAGTGTCACGAACACTTGCACAGTCGAATACGCAAACACTCAAGACACAAAACAAATATTTAAATTCATCCAAGGATAGAACAATCTGACAATAATGAGTTCCGGCTCACTGTTGTCAGACTTGTATAGTGTCGACTCCACGGGTAGGACGTAATATAAGCTTTCCGAACCGACGACAAGCTTATGTTTAGGCTTGCTCTTAAAATCAATAATACTTATATATGCACGCAGTGTTAACGCCACACACGACAAAGTTTATAAATTCATGTTACCTTCCATAATCTCGACGGTCATAGCGCGCGACACGACGTCGCGACTGGCGAGGTCCTTCGCCACGGGCGCGTACCGCTCCATGAAGCGCTCGCCCTTCGCGTTCACCAGGAAGCCGCCCTCGCCGCGACACCCCTCCGTCATCAGGCAACCGGCTCCGTAAATACCTGGGAAGATAAGATTATTTTTGTACAACTCAAATAGCTAACGATTGATATTGTCCATCATTTTTTTATAAGGTCGAGGTCGAAAACGAGTGTGCAGTCCACCTGATAAGTCACTCCCATGGACACCTGTAATTAACTTCAAATAGAACAGCGATTCTATCTGAAATCGATCACAGATGCGTTACTACTTGCGAGGACTAGAGTGGTCGCCTCATAAAAACTAAGCCTACAACCATACCCACCCACCGAAACACAAGAACTGCTTCACGCGAGAAATATGTGTAGCGGTGGTACTGCCCCGGTCGAACTACTCCGGTTCTACCACCTGGTAAATGATCTGACGGTAGGTAAGTGGTCACTGCCGCCCGTGGACTATAAGGAACTTAATATTCATAGATTAGGATAATAACGGACTTAATATACATAAGTCAATCAGAGATGCGTTGTTACTCCAAAGGACTAAAATTGTCGCCTCATTTGAAATTTATAATGGAAGAAATATTTTTTCACTGTTAATTGTTGAAAGTTGAAATTGATTATCTTATGTAAATCAATTTACACTTTATACTAGCAAAGTGAACCTAAACACTACACAAACATCGTCGAACACAAACTCTTTCACACCCGTGTTATTTCTATGTATAGAGACAATTTATTGTTGAAAATCGTTCTTTGTCAGCAAAGAAATATCAGATGCTATTTCTGACAATTTGCTTTTCGCCGATAAATTTCAGACATAAAAAAGTATTGAAAAAATATTGACCAAATGCGGCCGCATAACATCACCCAATAGTCTTTTTTTAAGTGGGTAATCCTCTTGGATACCCAGTCACCCGGGGCGGCAGCTGGGTTATGCCGGACTCTTACCGGCTAACCCCCACTGTGTTTTCTCCTCGCACCGTACGGCGGGAACACGGGTAAGCTTTCGCAGTCATCCGCGAACCCGCCGGTGCCTGGCCGCTCCCGCTAATAAAATGTATATCACCCAATAGTCTACTACTACTACTTCATTATTTTTAATATTACACAACTAAAGAGATTGATTATTTCAACGCGTTAATCTCAGGCAGTACAAATCGGAATTGAAAAATCTCTTTCAATTCGATAAGACTGTTATTGAGGAAGGTTTGGCGATATATCTAATTTTTCAAGTGTAACCTTATCTATATTTATTTTACAAAGATAAAATAGCAAAAATAGTTTTATACACTACACAATTGATGTATTGCCCACTATTCAAGGTGGTAGAACGAGTGTAGTTCGCCCGGGGAAGTACCACCGCCACACCAATTTCTAGCGTGATGAAGTTCTTGCGTGTCGATGGAAGGGTGCTTGCCGGCAAACTTTTATATGAGGCGACCATCATAGTCCTCGGGAGTAGCGCCGCATCTGTGATTGACTTCAAATAGAACCTCATGTTCTGTATGAAGTTGCTTCTGACATCTGCATGTCCATGGGCGGCAGTGACCACTTACCATCAGGTGGACTGCATGCCCGTTTGCTACTCATTCAAATAAAAAAATATATTATGTCCTACAGTACAATAGGATAGGACGAATCGGTGACAAATGTACGTATATCGTCAACGATAGCAAATTTTTATAAGTGACGTCATTCAGCCCGCATGTACACCGGGATTAATGTTTGTGTTTACCACCTTTTTATAGCTGCCCTTGAAAGCAGGGTTGGAAAAAAAACATGTTTTTTTTATAAAGAAAAAAAACATCATGTTTTAATTGAAAAACAAAAAAAACATGTTTTTTATTAATGCTTCACTGCTGTTTTAATTTACTTGTTTTAAACATGTTTTAATCTTGTTTTAAACACGTAAATATGTATAAAATGAAAAAAAAGATAAATCAACAGCTGTAATAGTTTATTAATAACGCCGAACAAAAACAATTACGTAAACAAAATACGTGTCCACCACATTACACATGCAAAACATGAATTGATCGATTTCGTTTGGCTTTCGTTCTATCTAACTGAACAAAAGCGAACCGGGAAATCCCCGTGTTTTATGAACATTCATTCACCGCATTACCGCTTGTCAGTCAGGGGAATCCCATCTAGTAATATCGATGTTGCCAACTCTTTAGTAAAAAAATATACCATTAGGTTTTTAATTTCTTGAGTGTAAAAGTATAAAGAGTTTTTTATGTGTTTTCAACATGTTTAAAACAAATTAGTTTTAATCATGTTTTAAACGTGATACATACTTTTGTAGTGTTTTAATCAGTGTTTTAAACGTATGTTTAAAACAAATGTTTTAAACATTGCCAACCCTGCTTGAAAGCGATTATACCGCCTACTGGTTTAGTGTGTTTTGTACAATATTGTTTTATTATTATCGTATCTCTTTGTGATTCAGAGATCATAAAATTTACAATTATATCTATTAAACCACTGATAGTAAACGAATAGGCAATCATCAGCATTAACTGGGTATACAGGAATTCCTTGTGTAACGTAGATACTACTAAATAATTAGAATCTAGCTATCTACTATTTAAATACTATATTTATATCTACTATTTATACATGAAAATGTATAAATAAATAGATCTACAATAGTCACTGCACGCGGCATGCGTTTAGGTGACCGCAGTTTGCGTATCATCATACGCAATTTTAATTTGTTTGCTGGAGATATTTCGGCCCGTTTCCATGGATCGTGGTAACGGCCGTGTCATTATCTGCCGTGAGACTACCTGCCACCATGGCATTAGTACCCATTACAGGTAAATTATAGAGACAGTGCTTTGTTACACAGACACTAAACTGCTATACTTAAAAATGTATATAAGTCAGTTAAAAAGAAGAAAGTGTGCGTCTACAATTCACATATGGCAGAAGTGATACTTCGGAAAAATTGTCTAGGTTGATAATAATAATAGATAACATCCTTTAGTCGCCAACATGATCTTTGTTTAATTTGTTCCTTGTCGTTAGATTGTTTCTTTATCGTGTCGCATTTTCGTTTCATCCAGTTTCAAATCACAGGTATTCTAAAGAAAGAAGTTCCACTTCAACAAACATAAGGTAACTTCATTTCCGTTTCACTATGTTTAAATTTACAACGACTCTGAAGGTAGTTCACGAGGTGGTAAAACAAAGTTTCGACCAGGTACCAACGCCACACCTATAATATTTCTAGCGTGAAGCATTGTTTGCGGTTTGATGGAAGTTTGCGGTTTGATGCGGTTGCTGGCACACTTTCATTTGAGGCGATCATCTTAGTCCTCGGGAGTAGCAATGATCTGTTCTGAACTTCATATTGAACCCTTGTTCTGTATGAAGTTATATACAGATGTTCGAGTTGAAACTTGTCCTATCGATCGGGAGGTCTTAGATTCAAACCCAGGCATCCACCACTGATTTATGTGCGTATTAGAAATTAATTATCACTGCTTTTCGGTGAAGGAAAACATCGTGAAGAAACTTACACACCCGAGACTTCTTAAAAAAAAGTTCTCGGAGGTGCGTGAAGTCCACCAATTCGCACTTAGCCGGCGCGGTGGACTATGGCCTAAAATTCTCTCATTCTGAGAGAAGACCGGTGCCCAGCAGTGGGATAATAATGGGTTGGCACCACCACAGATGTCCGATGGCGGCAGTGACCACTTATCATGAGATGAGCTGCATGCTCGTTGTTACTTAAAATTTATAAAAAACAAACATGCGTGCGTACAAAGTACACATATCAGAAACTTCTTTGGCAAACTAATTTATAAATCTTGTTTATATTTCGCCCTGTCTTACTCTCTCTCAATCGGTCTCGATCACTCTCTCTCTCTTTTCCGACACTTCCGTTGCATACCGGCGTGACGTTTCATCTGTAAAAATTTTACCCTCATGCGCCTAAAGAAGTTTCACTTCAAAAACAGTAGTTTGACTATAACAAAGTGTATCTCACCAGTGGGGTGGAACTGCACGAACTCCATGTCCTCGTTCTGCAGGCCGGCGCGCGCGGCCATGGCGGTGCCGTCGCCGGTGCACGTGTGCGCGGACGTGCAGCTGAAGTACGAGCGGCCCGTGCCGCCCGTCGCCAGGATCGTGTTCTTCGCTTGGAATCTAACAATTTTATTCAATATATTTTTATAAATATATAAAGAAAATAGGCTTTCTTTAATTATTTAGTTCTTTTTTTAATTTGACATGTCTGTCTAATTTTAAAACTTCAGAATATATTTTGTGAAGAAAGATAGATTTGGTGGAATAATAAACTTGAAATGTCGTTTCTTATTTTCAAAAGCAAAACATTTGTTTATTTTTCAAAACCCTAAGATATAATCTTATAAATATTATTATTATATAATAGATAACAGACACATGCCTCAACTATGAAATAGCTTATTTCACCGATTAAAGTTTAACTTCACTAAACTTTAATAGTTTAGTAAGGTTAAAAGTACCTCAATCCCAATGCTCGCCTTGATCAAGTTTACCATGATAATGAGTATCCCATATCCAGTAAACTATCTGTGTGCTAAATTTCACGCACATACATCCTCATGAAAATAAGGTAATAGAAACTTCTGTCATTTGACTTCAGAGTGATCAACACATTTTCCATAATAACAACTACGTAACTGGTAAAGAAAAGACGAGGCTAAAGAATGAATTTTATCCAGATAAAACACATAATATAATCATACGTGGAATAAATTCGTTGCAAAAAAGACGGAAAAAGAAAGTTTTAGTATTATAAGTTGCTATTCAACATTTTTGAATACATTGAGACAATCAGGGCATCTGTTTATAATTTTAAAGGCGGTTACTTATATTATTTATCCCTTAGTATAAAACTATCTCCCCAAAATCGTTGCCAGGAGAGCTACGACTTTGCAAAGAGAGGCATAGACTATTCTTTACCAGGATGGCATTGCATTCGGGGTTAACATCAGGTAAAACTATGTGTGGTTGACTAAAGATTGTCACGGCAATAAAAACCACTTCACATTAAGTGAGTTTAATACTACTTTAACCGGATTATTAAAACATACGCGTCTTTAAAACAATGCACATAATCACATTAAATGGGTAAAGTTAGTAACTCGTACAGAAATAAAGCGGAGTTATAAAGTTTCTCGGCATGACAACTTCAAGAGTCTAATAGTAGAAACGTGGCTTCAATCCTTCTCGCCTTGTTGTCAACGTCGTAAATAAGTTGTTACAATATTTGTTTGTCGTATAGAAATTACGAATGAACAGTCTCGACTGTAAAATTGAATGTGGGTTGGATTATGAGACAACTTACCGCAGAAAAACATAAGTTTGCACAACCTTTTAGGAAACAACATTTGCAAATAATCTAGTAGCGTGTAATTCTCAAACACTTGGGTAAATATGTTACAAAACCTATGCAAATATTTAAGTGACTGACAATGAAAAATATCTTAGCGTTTCGTGAATATGTCGTTTTCTATTATAATACAAAATGTACTTTAACACTTTTTCGTTAACAGAACAGAAAATTGGAGCACAATAGAATAAAAGGTTAATTTCCAAGTGTGTTATATTGCAACACATTTTCATCATTTTCCTTACCATCGGACTACACGTAATAGTAGGAAACATTGCTCTAATAACGATCCCACGTGGATTCTTTATTTGATTATACCAAATTAAATATGATTACTTAAACAACACATGGCAATGTCACTTGCATGCCTATTGTAGGGTAATATCAGACCACAGTTATGCAAATAAAAATTGAATGAAATCTTTATGAAATTCTAATGCCATTTTTTAATTTACCTTTACCTCTTTGTACGTTTATTAGAACAATACTCGTGAGCTCATGTATCACGTATATGAGTAATTTATTCCAGTTTTAGTCAATAGAGTAAGTTCTCTTACGTACTAGCGGTTAACCGTGGGCGCGGAAGACCGCGCGGCTAGCCGCTTTTCCAGTTTAATATGAAACCGCCCCAAAATTTTGGGGCGGTTTACGCTATGAACTCACGGACCGATTTTCACCCGCGGCCGCCACAGTTGCGGGTGCGCAGCTTCTGTAGGATGTAGATATAAATGTAAAAAAATAAAGCAAATCTGACAACGCGTTTTACGCACGCGATGTGCGCGGTTGTTTGCTGGTCCCGCTGCACCGGCGGGCACCTAGTAGAACCGCGCGGGCCGCGGTCACCCACAGCCGCGGCGGTGTGCGCCCGCGCGTTCTATGATCAGTTAGCGGTCGAGTGCAGTGGTCTGGTCCTCAACTGATGGTTAACCGCCCGTCTTGCGTTTTTCGTACGCCACGTTTACGGGCGATAAATCTGAACCGCGACGGCAGCGTAACCGCGCAAATAACCGGTCTCGTGAGTTTTTAAATAAAACCGCAGTTCCACCACCGCGGCGGGCACGAGACAAAAACGCTCCGTGAGTCCTTAGCTTTAATATTAAACTTGAAAAGCAGCCGCGCGGTCTGCCGCATCCGCGGATAACCGCTAGTGCGTAAGAGGGCAAGCTCAAAGAATTGTAAGAAGGGATTGCAATAAGTAAATTGGTAAATATGCAATTCGGCCGGATCTTCGTTGATCCACTAAACGTTTATTGATGTCGGTTCTCTGGACAACGGATCAGATTTTCCGGATTGCAATGTAAGATATAAACAACACAAAAATTAATCAAGTGCAATATATTTGTAAAGAGTCCTTTATACGACTTTCAGACTTATATTCACTCTTTGATGATGTAAATGTTAGACAGACATTAACTTATGCTATCTTCTATCTTTAGAACATATCTTAGTTGATTGAATATCTTATCGTATTTCTTATTAACCCGGCATCGTTGTCGCGAGTAAACAAAACACGGCGGTTGTGGCCGGATATATCGTACCCATGTACATTATGTCCCAGAAAATCTATTGTATGAACATATTATTCTTTATTATTTAGGAATTGGGTAATACGAACATTATCCAAAATAAACAATTATTTTTTACTATGATACAAAGTTATAATAATTAAAAACCTTTAAACAAAATAATGTAGCAATTAATGTTATGGAGGTTTCCAAAACTGTCGGGTGTGATACCCAGACGCAACGGTGCCGTGTTAATAATAATATGTGTAAAAACGTGAGGATGCATTTTTGTTTGTTACTCTTTCAAGCAAAAGCAAAAGATTCCATTTCCTTGATTTGACACACACGGTAGACATGATCAAACCGACCGGAGCCAAGAGAAAAGCTAGTAACTACATAAAAGTCCTAGATATACTTATAAAAAATACCTGTGTAACGTTCCATCTTCCAGATTGAGTGCGATGCATCCCTTGCACACGCCGTCTTCCATCAGGAGGTCCAGCGCGAAGTATTCGATGAAATATTCGCAGTCGTAACGCAGCGACTGACCGTACAATGTGTGCAGCAGAGAGTGGCCGGTTCTGTCGGAGTTTTTCATATTAGTTTTTCATATTCATATAGCATAAATGTGACCTTACGTGGGATTTATGAGCTATTCAGGTTTAAAAGTTCAGAGTTAAAAATAGTGACATCATTATGTCGCTAAGTTTTAAATGTTATTGTCAACTCTTTATTGTTGTTGCCTCTGGTGGGTACGGGTCTTTTCTCAGAATGAGACAGTTTTAGACTATACTCCACCGAGCAACTAAGTGCGAATTGGTAGATTACACACACATTTGAGAATTTTTAAAAATAATTCTTAGGGTACCAGTGATCATTCAATTTGAATAACGGGTAATACGGCAAATACGGGTATTATTTTTGTAAAATCAGTGGTATGTGCGTGGGATTCGAACCTCGGACCTTCTATTGAGAGTCTATTTCTTTTCTACGCTAACACTGTTTAATGCAAGGTTACGTGCGTATCATTAGCCAACTATCACCTAAATAAATAGTGTAGAAAAACATTGTATAACGTAATCTACATATTTGAGGGACCTTTATCAAAAATGTTCTCAAAGATCTGAAACTGAGGCATAAACCCCTTTCACTTTAAAAGAAGAGACAATACTCAAGTTAGCAATAGGTTGACAAACAAAAAGATCGGAACTAAAGAGAAAGGAACTTCAAACTAGGTTGCCTGAGAGTAAAACATGCGTTCTTATCGTATCGGATATAACTATATTTCCATAGGTATAGGTAGTAAAGATAAAATTGCACTTCAACTTAGACGCCACGAAGAATTAGTAAACAATTCGAACGTCACTATTGACTGTGAATGGCTCTATTTAGTATTTACTAATAGATAACAGATAGATAAGAGCACTAGTAGATATTTTACATAATACTTAGTTTATATTCAAGGGGTTCTTGGACAGTTTGCCAGATGGTAGAACCAGTGTAGTTTGATCGGGAAATACCACCGGCAAACTTACTTCTAGCGTGAGGCCGTTCTTGTTGCTTAGTTTTGGTGGAAGGCTGTGGTTGCCGGCTCACTTTTATATGTGGCGACTATTTTAGTCCTCGGGAGTAGCAACGTATCTGTGAGTGACTTTACATAGAAACCATGTTGTTTATGAAGTTGCTTACAGATATCCATGAACGGTAGTGATCACTTACCATCCGGTGGACTATATGCTCGTTCGCTACTTCAATCGGAAAAATCTTTGCATCTCACAAGTCCATACGAAAAGGCGGTACATATAATTAAATTATTATATATTTGTATTGAAGACGAACGTAATTACCACCTACGTTACTGATACGGAGAAGTAAACATATGTATTGCGGCAATAAACACCTTGCTAAGCCGGAACGGTAGACTGAACACTGATTGGCTGCAGTTTGCTATACAGAGGTCGGCTTCTTTGAGCCAATTGCTACCGACGTACACACTCAAGAATTTCTAAAAGCAGGAGTTAAGTTCTGTGTCCCTAGCGAAATCGGGTATAGGTCTATTATTTTTGTCTACTATTTATCAATATTGTTAGAAAAACAATAGATCTGTTGAACTATCTCGTATCTGTATTATATCAGATTTTAATAGGAGGCACGGAAGTTACAAATCCAAATGTACCTTATTTGGATTTGTAAAGTCACTTTACTATGGCTACATGTCACGATTGCATTTCCTAAAGGCCTAATTCGGGATCTTAGTCTTTTAATGGATAAAGTAACACGCTTTTCGCTTTCTACATTCATAGCCCCCACACTAGGATTTTCTCCTGTGTCGTGGGTACTATGGACAAGACGAATACAAAAAGACCCAGAGCCAGAAAATCATTCAGATACCTGTCTGGCCGGGAATCGAACCCGGGACCCATTGTGCTTCAGGCCGGTATGGTAACCGCTTCGCCACGCGGGTCGTCGAAAGTATTCTTAGATTACATAAGTCGCAACGTAGAAATTTTAATAAATACGTATTATCAAAAGAGCTGACAATATTAACAAAATAAAAAAGAAGTAGCGACGCTGTCTACATTCAGCCAATTCAGGTCATTCTCTTAGTAATAGCCAAACTGGTCTGTATCGAAACCTAAAGGTCAACGACCACCTAGAATTAGACTTAAATATCTTTCAAAACCAAAATTGACAACGATAAATGTGAAATATTGAAACAAAACTTTTGGGAATCTACTTTAACTGTGTGAGACTAGAAAATGGAAACTTAAATTTAATCTAAATTTGATTTAGCGAGTATAGTACTGATTTCAGTGACTCTAATTATAAAAATTTTTCGACAGATCTTCGATCTCGAAAATTTATTGATAAATACTGGTTTCAGTGATGCTAATTATAAAATCTTTCGATAGATCTTCATTCTTGTAGCACGAAAATGTATTGATATATTTCATTTTAGCAAAACATTAGGCGACCTTTTCTTTTTTGGTCGTAAAATTACGAGTCAAATTAAATCTATATACATTACGCGACCGAGGGCCTCGCGATTTGTAGCTTGCCCACATAAAGTTTAGGTCTTGCGCCGCCACTGAGACTGGTAGACATAAGGTACACTTGATTTTTATTACTTCGCCTATACCTATACTTATGTATATCAGAACTATATAGAGAAGAGATCATTACCTGTAGCAGAGCAGTGATAGCCTAATAGTTGAAACTTGCACTCTCGATCGGGAGGACCGAGGTTCAAACCCTGGCACGCACCACTGATTTATGCGCGTATTAGAAATTAATTATCACTGCTTTTCGGTGAAAGAAAACATCGTGAGTTACATACACACTCGAGAGTTCTTGAAAAAAAAAATAACTCGCAGGTGTGTGAAGTCCACCAATTCGCACTTGGCCAGTGCGGTAGACTATGGCCTAAACTCTCACATTCTGAGATAAGATCCGTGCCCAGCAGTGGGACAATAATAGGTTGACGAGAGTTCATTACCTGTCAGCGACAGCGCAGCACCTGTGCGCCTGTCCACCCTTTCCGAACTTAAGGGACTGTCCTCCGAAGGCACGTTGGTAGATCTTGCCCTCAGGTGTCCTCGAGAAGGGCATACCATAGTTGTCCAGTTCAATAACGGCGTGGGGCGCTTCCCTCGTCATATAATGGATGGCATCCTATGATCATTTATATATAGTAATTCATTAATTGTTTCTACAATACGGCGATGGTATTTTTATCGGCCTTCTACATTAGTAATCTAAAAATTAGTACAAATTCATACATATCTTATTACACGAAATCGTGACCATTACTAATTATCACCGATTTTAATTGTATAGGAAAACACCAAAGTATGGAAAATTAACACAAAGTTACTTATGTTCCTTACAGTGTCTGTGGTATTGAAACTTACTCTGAGAGAAGTTCTTAGCGGAAGAAAAATTGACAATGATTAAGTAAAGAATATTAGTAAATATAAATACTTGTTTACAAAAGTTATATTTATAAAGAATTATTTTCTTTTTTGTCTTGTTTCATTTTAGATTTCTTACATAAAATTATGCAAGAATCATCATAGAAATGTTTTCTAATTCGTAGCATAATAATGTATATAATAAAATTACTTATTATTTTTTCCTAACAATAAGTGTAAACAAAAAACATAATTTGTCCATTACAATATTGGATTAATAACGAATCAATGATAATTTCAATAATATTTTACAACTTGTAGCTCATTTTTTGAATTCATGCTACAATTCTGTTGTGGATAAGCCAATATCTAGAGATTAAGGAAATGTGTTATCCCCATGATAAATATACAAGATTGAAGGGATTTAATGGAATTACATTTTACAGATATATTTATTGTGTTATTCAACTTGATGCTTGCAATCTTATCTTGGGAATGCTTGTGATGGTTTGATTTTGCAAATAGTGGAAAGCACTTCACTATCTATAGCTTCATAAAGCCACTATAAGCCTGACCAAAACTAAAATCTTGAGATATCACTAGTGATTTTGAGATATGATTTTATCATTTGTGTTGTTATGTCATTCTCAGTTATGACCTTCTCTTCTCAAGAAGTGGCAATACTGTTTTAAATTACAGCCTAGGATGCAGGCAGATTACTTAAATGATTTGCAATGCCAGTGTAGGATAGTTCTAACCCTCCTTCTCAATTGAGAAGATGACCTCAAGATCTAAAGAATTGTTAACTATGTCTGCTGAGACAAGGTGAATGGACAGTGAACACAATGCGTTAATGACAATAAATGGTAGTAAAACTTTATAAATTTGATACAAAATTATGGTAGGCAATATTTGCTCATATAATAACATTAAATAATTATAAGTCTAATTAGTCTTCAAGTCTATGTTTACCTGGTCTCCGAGCCAATCAGATCCTTTAACGGTGTCATACATATGCCAGAGCCAACTGTCCTCTTCCATGTTACCTAAAAAAGATCATTATCTGTGAGATTAACAAAATGTTACACAATAGTTTTACAAGTATTCAATGCACTTAACATAAAAGCCATTTATTTCCGCTCTAAGGAACATGTATGATTAAAATCTGCAATTTTTAATACACTGATTTCTATATTATAAAAGTTTAGCACAGATTTTTATTGTTTATAAATAATATTTTTTATACTATTCCTCAACATATTCAGTCAGTTGATATGATTTCCTAAGAACTTATATGAGAATTGAGAAACCTCCAAAATATTTAAAACCACTTGTCTTAAGGTAAAAATATCAGATGCAAACTTGTTTTGTTTCTAATAAAACAAAAAAGGAAATACATTTGAAGGTCAATGTGACTTTGCTGCACTAAATGCTTTATTTTAGACTAGATATATTTAGAATGATTTTAAGACAATAAAGTTCTGTTGTAGGTCTCTTGTACAATATTACAAAATGTATACATTTTCGTGCATTTTCAGGCAAAGAAAGATATAGTTTACGAAACAGAGTAAAGTAAAAAGGACCTTATACCACATAGAACTGTTATAATAGTGTCATCAATGATAAGAGAAGATAACAACATGGTAACCAGGAGTTGCAGCTAAAGGGCATATATAGTTAATGAGCATAATAGTTTACAAAATGTTTTAAATTGTAACTGTTGCTCATGTCCAATATCAATTTCTAATAAATAACAATTATTTGTATTGTTATACCTATTTTGATTCAATTGATGTTTTTTTTTAGTTGGCTATCTTTAATTTATTTAAGATATGTAATTAGTTATCATTTTTATAATTAATCAATGGTAGTCACTAAGCATAAAAATAAGAGATATACAAACTAGGGAAGTAGTCCAAATAACTAATTTCTCAGACTGTCTTACAAATAAGTTATTTGGACTAATTTTTATGTTTGTCTCGGAAATGGAAAAGTAAGCATTAAATTCTTTTAAATGTTACCATAGTTGCGTAAAGACACATAAGGAGAAACAATAGTGAGTGGAATAGCCAAGAAACATACCCAAAGCAGCATTGATGCCACCTTGAGCGGCAACAGTGTGGGACCTAGTGGGGAATAGCTTGGTCACCACAGCAGTCTTGAAGCCTTCCTGCACCAGGCCAAAGGCCGCCCGCAACCCAGCCCCACCAGCACCAATGACCAAAGCATCATGTTGGTGGTCAATTACAGTATAGGCTTTGGACGTGCTTGTATTAGCTGATGCATCCTTGGCTGGCCTGGCGCCACCCACGGACAGATGTAGATTTCTATATAAGCCGGAAGCCTAAAACAAAGTCATTAATTCTAAAATTTGTAAATGTAAAATATCCTTTCAGCCGCTGAGAGTCACAGAGTATGTATAATGCATTTTATAATCGATAAAAAAACAGGTTTCTATTCAACAGTACCGCTGTATAAGGAAAATTATCAAAACGCAATTAAAATTCTTTCAGAGATTTCGAGAAAGCGGCGCTCAACAGATGCGCCAATCATCAAAAAAATAACAAAGATACATTATAACAACAACTTCGAGCTTGTCGTTTTGTTACCAAAAAAAGGGCGAAGAAAGTGTTTCACAATCACTGCGCAGGTTCGGCGCGGTGCTGCTAAAACATTTTTGGATTACATAATAATTTAAATATGTGCACTGCAATTTTTCCATTAACTAACCAATGATGCAGGGCTTCGAGAAAACGCTGCCTTCATAATTGCACTCATGATGGAACTCTCTGTCCGCACCCAGAGTACAAATTTTGTCGCTTTTAGGAAATTTCCCCAATCAACATGCACACATCCACCGTGCCTCCAACAAAATGACAAATTGACAACGTTGACAGCTACCTACAAACTTTACAGTTCCTAAGACCGCATGTGAAGCATAGCGTTTTTCATATGTTATGTCTTTAGATTCCTGGCTTTCTGCCCAATTTTTGGTAATTGATTTGTTGATTTACATTTCAAATTCCATGTCTACAAAAATCGTTACTTAGCGACAAGTATTATTAAAGCTGTAAGAAAAAGAAGAAGCGGACATGCAGTCCATCTGAAGGTAAGTGTTTATATTACCGTTCAATTTTATCGTATATTGTTAAACGTAAAGCAGTAGATTGGCTGTAAGGCAAATTTATAACGACAAGATTGCAATAAAACAATGTTATTCGTGTGAACAGTACTTTATTCATTTGTATCTGGCATTACAAGAATTCTACGTTCTGCTTCCGCCAGTAAAAGTTTAATAACTTAATCAGATTTTAATAAAGCGAATATTCAATTTTAAAACAACGACAGTTTTTATACCTATACAATAACTCCATAAAACAAACGTAGTGTGCAGTAGTGTACTTTAGAGAGGCCCTATATCAAACGTGTGGGATCTAAATGAAGAGTATAGATTTCTCACAGAAAAAAAAAATGCTTGCACAAAATAAAACAAATATTTGCATATCAGAAGTTATCACTTCCTGCTAAAAAATGAGCTAGCCAAACAATTCAAGTAACATATAATTATACACTTTCTCACCTTTATTTCGGCAAACTGATATAATAAATCATCTATTAATGAAGAGAGAATTAGTGTGTATGTGGTATTGTCACTGATTTTTACCTAATGAAAAATTAGGTTGAAAGACAAGATGTCAAGGTAAGGAACAATAAAAAATATATTGACATTGACAACAGCAGTTTGACAGAAGAGAGAAAAATAAATATTAGCGTTTTGCAATTTTATAAATATAATTTCGTAAATTACTAATTACTTTATTTTTGTGACTCAAAATTTGTTGTATACTTTACCTTACAAATTACCAATCGAGATTTGCTAAATGGCTGATAATTTGAGTAGTGACAGCTTGTCAGAAGCAGAAAGATTAAGAGGTTGGTATTTTTTTTAAACAATATGAATTTTTACTAAAAAATAACTAAAGGGCTGTTAAAGCCCCTGAATAGACAAATCTACTTGTTCGTTATTCACAAATATTTATATATTTTTATAATAAGACGTCTTTGGTTAAGTTTTTCTTACCTTATTTTTAAATTTGATAAATTTGATGAGAGTTGATAAAAAAAAGTAAGTTGTGATACAAATGCAGAATTCTATCTGGATATGCGAGTAATGACCTTGTACACTCACAACAGTATGCACAGGATGGGTAAATAGTTTCCTTTATTATTTATTTTTAACAATAAATAAGTTTTGAGCCTAATTTCAATGTAAAGTTGCATTAATTTTATTATATTCTAATTACAGAGAATGAACTAGCGCATGAGTTAGACCACAGTGATTCTAATGAGGATGACCAAGAAATATCTTTGGAAATTGAGGAAAAGCTGTTAAAGGATGAACCTGAATGTAAGTGACACATATTTATGATTTTAAAGTAATAATTAAATTAATATTTATTTATGAAGGTGGTAGAACCAGTGTAGTTCGACCAGGGAAGTACCACCCCCACACACTTTTATATAAGGCGACCATCATTTCCGGGGAGTACCCACACATCTGTGATTGACTTCAGATAGAACCCATGTTCTGTAAGAAGATCATTTGAGATGTCCATGAGCGGCAGTGACCACTTACCATCAGGTGGATGGATGCTTGTTTTCTAATTCAGTCAGTTAATAGAACTAGTAAAGAACTGGGGACTTAGCTGAAGCACAACATAGATGTGTAATTCTCCTTATCCTTGAACCCATAACACAGCACATCACTACACTGTTGTTATTAGATATAGGTGCTATGGCAGCTCTAGAGCAGGGTTGCCAGACATTTTTTTAGTAAAAATTAAATGTCCCTTGTGGGACAGGCTCGGTCCCGTTTTTCGGGAATATAAGTGGAACATGGAACTGCAGTTTGTTGCCCAAAAATTATAAGGTCATCAAATCCAAGTCGATCTGCAGTTCATTGACCAAAAAAAATCGCCAAATCTTCCGGCCTCCCTTACACAAACTGGAAATCTAAAATTTTTGTCTGTGTGTATGTAAGGACCAACACCACTGGCACTCAGGCACTGGCGTCCTGCTTTTGACTGTGAAATCTTGCTTTTTTTACTCAAAAAGTTTTAAAATCCCGACATAATAAAAATAATCGGGCAATGTTGGATTAGCATCAGACTATGAGGTTCTACAACCTTTATGCATACATATATGGTGTAATGCAATTAATTTATTGGTTGGTGATTATTATTTGCTTCTTTCAGATACAACGCTGGTCAACTATGGAGAGAGTATTACAGATACTAATGTACAAAGTGAAATCATTGAAACTTACACCGACATGCATAACATAGAAAGCTCACACCGAGATGAACTGGGGAGCATCTACACAGAGAGCTCAGACAACTTCATAGGCACGCAATCGGACTCCCTTGATGTCAATGACCAATATGACACTTACATTAATGATTACTCGTTTGACCAATCCCGAACTATTGATGATAAACCATCTATATTGATGGATGATAGTTATGCAGATCTAGACAATGCAATGGATAATACAGTTATGCCAAATATGAATGATTTCCAACAGAGTGAGACTGAAAATAACAATGATCAAACTGCAGAGGAAGCACTCATGAGTGAAAGAGAAAGGGAAAAGAAAAGTAAGAAGGAGTTAGAAGAAGAGGAGCGTGAAAAAATGCAGTATGTTAATTTAGTGTTTTTTTACTCTTATATGTGGCCTATTTTTGTAAAAAAGTCCAGTCGTTAATTTGTGTCCATTTTTTGTTGCAAATTTTTTTGTTTGCATTAAAGTTATGTACTATACTACTCATACTTACCCAAACAATGACATTTTCTAAGTCCATATTAAATGTGTATTGCATTTACATGGTTGAAGTTCCGTACACATAATATAATCATATTTCAAGAAAAGTCATAAAACTGACGATTATACGCATAATAAAACATTTACTAGAGCAGGAAGAACATTGATCATGGATCAAATTTTGGACGCCCGCACTTCTAGTGTTTTCATTATTTTTTGATATGTTTTTTTCAGAGTGCTAGTATCGAACTTTACAGAGGAGCAGCTGGACAGATATGAAATGTACAGGCGAGCTGCTTTTCCAAAGGCAGCTGTAAAAAGGTTGATGCAGACAATAACTGGATGTTCTGTGGGACAAAATGTGGTCATTGCAATGTCTGGTATTGCTAAAGTGTTTGTTGGAGAAGTTGTAGAAGAAGGTGTGTATGTATTGAAACAAATTTGAACCAAAGTGTTTGTAAATTATAATTAATGCCACTCGGTATGGCAATAAAAAATCTGTTATAAAGATTTTTTGCATAAGTTTTTATGTTTATTACTCCATTATTTTGTAATAAGTCCGTCAATTATTGGTTTGATTGAAAGGCTATGCCTTCTGTGTTGTCCGATAAAAAATTTAAAATCACTGTTTCGTCAGTGTAATAAATGACAAAAAATAACATGTAATTAGTCCAAATAGCAGCCTTATCTAAATGAATCGTAATTTATTGCTGTCACATAAGCATCATTTATATGAGTTTTATTAATAGGACTGCCTTCGATTTATTACACATCGCTACTTCAAAACAAAAGGGCCGCAACTCGATTAGACCTAATTTTACAGGAGAGCCATTTAAAGTTTTGAAAATCAGTTCTTGTATAATTGCTCTGTAATTTTAAAATACATAAATATGTGTTATACACTTTTAGAAAGGTATTTTTATTCTTCTTTTAATGGTTAATTGATTATGGTTTTTTTTTCTAAAAAAAAGTTATGAGCAGTTAAGTCTCTTTTATATGTAAATATGTGGCTTTGCACAGATGTTGCAGCGTAAATTAGAAAATACAAAAAAGACGTCAGAAGTGTTTTTATTACTTAAAGTGTAAATTCATGGGAATCTTTTTAAATTATGAAAATATAACCGACAAAATTTTAATTTTTACAATAAAAAGGATTTTGAATATTTTTGATTTGTGGCCCTTTTGTTTTAAAGTAGCAACATGTCTCTTCCCATATGGCTATAAAGATATAAAAAGCATATTCTTTTTTTCTTAGCACTGGAAGTTCTGGAAAAATCAGGAGAGGCTGGTCCATTGCAGCCCAAACACCTTCGGGAGGCTCTTCGTAGACTAAGGGTTCGAGGTGGCATACCGCCTAGGAAGGCATACCGAAGCACTTTTAGGCTTTAAGGCAGTAGAAATTATCATATTTTTAGGCTAAATATTCATCATGGATCTTGATGTATCAGTAATTTTCTATTACTAAAACATAGACTTATCTTAGAACTGGTATGGTGTCATGGACTCAGGTATTTTTTTATTTGTTTTTATTTGACTAAAGTAGCAAACGAGCGTGCAGTCCACCTGATGGTAAGTGGTCACTGCCACCCATGGACATCTGTAATTAACTTCATACAGAACATGAGTTCTATTTAAAGTCAATCACAGATGTGTTGCTACTTCCGAGGACTAAGATGGTCGCCTTATATAAAAGTGTGCCGGCAACCACACCCTTCCATTGAAATGCAAGAAATGCTTCACGCTAGAAATAGGTGTGGCGGTGGTATTTCCGCGGTCGAACTACACTGGTTCTACCACCTTTATAATTAAAGGTAACCTTTGATGTTTATGCTATTAGATTATTGATGATGACTTTCAGAACATGTATCTGAAATTGGCATAGTCATAGAAATAATGGCCAGAGTGGCATAAAGTTAGACAGCGACCATAAATTTAAACTGCGACTTGTAGGTTTTAACAGTCAAAAGAACTAGCAAGATCCATGATAGTAGTGTAGTTTGTGTGTACATATTAACATTATATACTTAAGTTTGTAATATTTTAACGCATAAATCAGGCACTAATCTCAAAGTTATGTTACGTTTTTATAAACTTCAGTGTAATATAAATGACACAACATATATTTTTTATTAAAATGTTAATTTATTACATGATAGTTATTTATTAAAAACAATATAACAGTAGGTTAGGACCATACATCAGTATATTGAAAATCAAATCAGTCTTGTTAAAATGGCTACCTATGTTGTAGACGAGAAATATTAATAAGATACATCTGGAAGTGCAACTAAAGAGTTATTATAAAAGGAAACAAATATTCGCTCTAACGAGTACAAAACATAAAAAACAAATAAACATACACTCACAAAAGTCCATTCAAAATTTAAAGAAAAGTTGGCACTTAATATTATTTAAATTCCATTGTGTGTTGCTCAACTGAGTTCTTGATATATCACAGATACTTGAATTTCTAAAGCTGCCTTCACAACGAATACCAAGCAATGCGTCAGAAAAAGCTCTAAACAAAAATAAGGTCTACATCAACAGAGCCGAACAATACTTTACAAAAAGGCACATTTCATAAATTAGCTTAAATAGTTACAATAATTTGGTAACATTTTGTTAAATGAAATATATTATTTATATTATAATATACAAAACTAAGCAACGCAAAATAGTAAGAAGAAAAGATCTAGGTTTCCTAACGTAAGTAGCATTCAAAAGATTATTTGTGCACAAATATTTTTGGTCAAACAATTTATTTAGTATAAAATTGTTCTTTTCATACATTCTTACCCCAAAATACATTGGAAGGATATCAACACGTAATAACAAATATAACCATAGTTATCTCATCATACAGAATTAGGTATATCGTAACATTACCATGAAACATTCAAGTCAACCAGAAAAATCATCAACCATAATTAAGTAGCATGTCTTTTGAACACTATTATTATCCAACATTTTACAATTAATATAATTGGTCAGAGTTAAAATGCTGATTCTTTTTCGCATGTAAAGTAAAACTTGACAAAAATATTAGACTAGATAACGCACACAAACACGTCACAATCGGGAGCGAACTACCTCTAGATGGCGCTACTATGGGCGCGTTCCAGATGACGCTTACAAAGCCGCAAACGCCCAAAACGTCACTCATGACGCCATGACTTACGCCCATGCGACGCTCACGACGACCCATCTAACAAGGTGGGTCGAAGCGATCTTTCCAGTAGAGAATATGTCAGTAAAGCTCACAAACTAATAGAACGGGTAAAACTGCGATAGTGAGCGTGCGCTTTGTGAACGTCTAATGGAACGCACCCTATATCAGCCCATAAGACGTCAACGTCACGATGACGTCACGTCAAACAACGTAGCCCTTAAAAATTGGCATCGGTCCTCCCAATAAAGGTTACACAACGAGTCGTTTGACGCCGCACTCGATGCAAAATTTGGCAGTGTCGACGGGGAACTTGTTGCCGCACTCGTGGCAGAAGCGCGACGCGCGCGGCGGGCCGGAGTCGCGGCGCGCGCGGTGCAGCGACGTCTCCGAGCCGCTGGAGCTCAGCGCCGCGCGCGCCTGCCACGTGGGGCTGCGACGGGAAGACGCGCGGGAACTTGCGCGTTTATCTAGAAAACCAAGCAATCGTCGTCAACCCATTATTGTCCCACTGCTGGGCACGGGCCTTCTCTCAGAATGAGAGAGTTTAGGCCATAGTCCACCACGCTGGCCAAGTGCGAATTGGTGGACTTCACACACCTCCGAGAACTTTTTTTTTTTCTAAAGAACTCTCGGGTGTGTAGGTTTCCTCACGATGTTTTCCTTCACCGAAAACCAAACCAAGCAATATTCATCGTTATTGTGCCACCGCCCGGCTTCGATGCCCTCATAAAATCACAAGATCTAAATGTATCAAGAACTTAAGATATTGTCTACCGTGCAAGTGCAAATTGGTACACTTTACATACACAGACTACCTTGAGACTTTTGTAAAGAACTCACTTTACATTCGACATGATCCTATTTTATTAAAGTAATTTATAATTTAAATAAAACAACTCAAAAAACTCTTGTTATTTTTCAGCTATTATAACAAACCTGAAATATCCGAGGAAACAAATATACATGCTTCTAAAACTTGATTTAAAATAATAACAACTTAAAAGATTCCTTGACTCGACCTCATAACAGATATAGAAATAACTGATAAGCTTAAGATTTCATAAATCATTTAGAATATAAGAGGCAAATAATAAAATTTGTTTTTTACCGTTTACTTGATTTCCACTTAATTTTAGGTCCTTGTAAAGTGTCTGAGCGTTGCCCACGGATAACGGTTCGTCTAACTCGGCCGAGCGCTCCATCGCTAAGAACTCTTCACTGGACTCGGATCGCGCGTCGTCCTTTTGACTACTATTAGTTTCTGATGCGGCAGGAATCCTTTCCAAGGATTCTACTCCGTTCAACTCTTTAGCATTGCATACAGACAACTTCGATGGAGATATTCTGTTTAGGCTAAAAAGAAATAACCAGTTATTATTTGAATAACAGCCATTCTAACAGATTTTCTATTTGACAACTACGGAAATAAAATATTGATTAAACATTTTTAATTATTATATTTCCAAATGAGAGGAAATCAAAACAAAATATTTCTAAAGAATTTATGCATGAAACAAAATATTTTGTAGTTAACTACAATATTAATATCCTTACAAAAATAATCGATTACCTGACTAACCTGCTATAAGCGGAATCGTTACTCGCTTTTCCATTGGGAGTATAGTTTCCGTTTGAAGAACTCTCCGTTTTTCTATGATCTGGTTTCTTGAGTGAATCTTTTTTCGATGCACCATTAATTACGTTTTTATTGCTGTCAGTGACATCTTTATTCGACTGGCAATTTTCGTTACTTTGGTTCTCGTAGAATTTATCGAAATCTTTAAGAGATTTCATAAGGTCTTCTTCTAGTTGATCAGTTTTATGACGACTTTTGGCACCTTCTAACTTCTGAACGTTTTTCTTTTGAAGGGAATCAAGGAGGGACGTGGAACGTTTGACGGTGGAGGGGAATAACTTATCGCCCACGATATTGTTACTGCTAAAAATAAGAGATGTTGATTTATTCACTGGAATCATACCATTTCTATAATTTTCTATTTTTGGGGAATTTATTGTATGCGTTTGAAAAGATTTATTGTCTGAAATCTCACTTTGCTTTACTACCCTAGTGGTAGAGCTACAAGTCCGTTTATTTTCTGATCTTTGTTTATGTACTTCTTCATCGAAAGAAGTCATGAACTCTTCAAGATCGAAATCTTCGCACAAAGAGTCGTCATCACGCACTGACGTTTTTGATGTTATACTTTGTTCTAACGAAGATAAAATTTTATCATATTGTGAACCTAAATCATTAATTTTTGGGGCAATACTTTTATTACCATTGAGATTATTATTATTCTCGTTTTTAAGGTAAGAATCTAATGTATTATTAGATTTATTAATACCGTTACACGTACTAAAGGAATCAAATTTGGCTGGCAAATTTTCAGTAGTTAGCAATGACTCCATACTGCTTATTATATCTGGATTATTTAAGATTGTATTAACATTGATTGGTAAGTTATCATTTTCATTTATAAGTCTGGGATCAATGTAATTACTATCGGCTAAGGAAACGTTATCGAAAGCGAGAATAGAATCAAGATTTACAAAATCCTTTTTTTCGTCATCTCTTTTTATTTTATCGAGTTTAAGAGGTTGTTTTATCGTGGTTCGTTGAAATCCATGATACATGGATGTGGCTATTTTTGGGACCTTTTCTTTTGGTTTAGGTGTGCTATAACTAGAACTACTGTAGCTAGAAAATGATTTGTTCAATGTGCTATTGCGCGTAAAATAACTTTTCTCCACTGAACTAATATTTTCTTTACTGGATTTAGTAAATGTTGTATTTAATTTTTGACTAGATTTTTTGTCGTTTCTGTTAATTCTAAATGAACTGCACCTACCACCAAAAGAGTTGTTACTATTATCATTATTGGTACTACCAAAAGATTTCATTCGTTGGAGCGTTGGAGTTTTCTGATATGTTTTATTGATTGAATCTTTAATCATTTTTGTGTTGTTGTAGGATGTTGGGGAAGTTTTGTCCTTAGTGTTCCTTAGGATAGGAAGGGTTCTATTGGGATCTTTAGAAGCATTTTGTGTCTTTTTAGGTAAATTAGTGTCTGATGACATAAGTTCTTTCATTTGTCTAGCCGCCGACACGAATGGATCGTAGTTATCATCCAATCTGAAATATATAATGTACAAATACAAAAAGTGTTTTTCAAAATAACAAGCAAAAGGTATGCAAAATTGTATAAAAATATGTGAACTAATAACTATGTGAAGCCGCATTTATAACACTTTATTGCTAATCCAATTGCTTGTTATTAAGACGATAATTTCTTAACCAAAATGATAATGTGATTACGAACCTATACTTTGTAATATAAAAATATGGGAAACGGGATAGATATAACACTTAAACCTTTTTAATTCAATTCTTGGCAATTTCAATGGAGGTGCTTCTGATGATATAGATTGAGCATCCGATTCGTCTTTATTTTCAACGCCAGTAAAAGTTAAATATTCTCGATTACTCCTATTTTGTTGGCTAAAAAGTTTATATTTACTGGCAGTTCTTTGACTTAAAAGTTTCTTTCTGCCGTGACAATCTTTGTTTAAAATCTTATTACTTTTATTACTCTCAGAAATAGATGGTAATTTTAATGTTGCTTCTTCTTTTACTTCGTTATTTTTTTCTACTTTTTGTTCACGACGTTTTGTTTCATAAACCACTATATGCTCCATATCACTCACTTTTATATTTTCATCCATAGTGTTTGATGTTGTATACTTGATATTGACACTTTTAGAAGCGCTACTTAATAAATCTTTAAAATTATTTTTTAATTCATCTAAAGTGTCTGAAAACATGTGTTTGGATAGAGTTTGTGTTTCTGTGTTATTCTCGTTAGTTTGATGACTATTCAAAGCTTCAATGGAGTTTGTTCGAGGGGTATGTAAATTATCAATCTCAAAATCCATTTGCAACTTTTCATTGTTTTCGTTCTTAATCAGCATATCATCGGTCAATGCTAAAAATTCTTCCAGGTCCGTAGGGTTTTCAGAAAATTTTGTGTAAGTGTCGCCACTTCCATATCTGCAGCCAAGATCATCGTTTATATTATCATCACTGTCACTATAGTGGCGTGAACCTTCTTTTTCTACAGAGTCATCAAAATTATCTTCACTCAGATCATGTTCATAATTGTCGTCTAATTTTTCACGAGATAAATTACATTCATCCTCATGACTTCCTTTATGTAAAAGTTGTGTGGTTGGTTGACGTGGTGTATGATTAAAGTCAAATATTGTGGGTTGTTCTAATATTTCATTTGAAGATTCGTTAACGTCTTGGGAATTATATGAATGTACGTCTTCGATGTTAACGTTTACATCACTTTCAAATTTTTCCGAAGGCATCTCACAAATATCTTTCTCTTGTATATCACAGGAACTTACCATTTTCGGATTGCGATACAGTAGTTCAACAGTTGTGTTTGATTCTTCGTTTTGTTTCTTTATATTATCATTAACTTTCGCATTAGTCTTGATTTTGCTCTTGCTTATTTGTTTCTGATCTGGTGTAATATGTATAACGCATGGTACACAAGGGCATAATAACTCTGTATTAATACCGATAGATTGACAGTTTTTATCATCACCAGTAATTTGAGAACATTCGTCTAAACTATCCAAACTTATAGCACTATCTGTTATTTGTTTTAACATTCCTTTTTTTGCTCTGGATCTTGTTATTTTTTCTTTTTTAGATTTTTCTTTTAAATTTACAGGTTCATTTATCGATTGTGTAACTTTCGTCGACTTTGAGGTTTCCTTTCCACTTTTTAATGAATCTGTCTCATTAATACAAGAATTTTCTTGGCGTTCTTTGGTTTTAATATTTTTGGCCAACTTTGGTATGGGTATTTGACTCTTTTGTGTTTTATCTTTTGTATCTATATTCTTTTTATTACATTTTCGTTCTTCAATAATCTTTTGACTTCGTTCACTACTTTTTTTTGCTATATCTTCTAATTTTTTTAATTGTTGTTGTTTCACTTTACTTATTTTCAACTTTGTTTTGTTTTGATTTGTAGGCTTTGGTATATTGGGATCAGTGCAGCTTTGTTGGATTTTTGATGATTGGGATTCTTGGGTATTTCTAGAGGAAGGGAAAGGAAGGAAATAAATGCAATGGTTTTTTTTTTTTACAAACAAGGAGACAGGAACGATGCATGTTCAACAACAACATTAGACATTGAAATATATATGAAAATAAGACTATCAGTTATTCCTTCCTTTCCCCTTATTTGATAAACCTAACCTACATAAATGTTACACTTAAAGATTTTTCTATGTATTTATTAAAATATATTAAATTCAATCAATGGTGTCGATTGAACACATTTTCAAAAATGTATTTTTTTCAATTCCTCTGAACATCTATTGTACTATTGCATACCAGGTTATTCCCGAGCCTTCTCTCACTTCAGTCACGTCTTTCACAGTAATGAGTTAACTGAGTAATCTAGGTCATGAACTACGTGAGTCTTTTCAGCCAAATCAGTCAAATTTTTGGTCGACACACTAACAAACTCACATACAAGTTCACAAACTTTCTTATGTACAATAGTAATAAGATTCTTTAGTATTCCGCAATATCTTAGAACTTACCTAGAACTGCTAAGGTCTCTGGCGAGGCGAGCTTGCCGCGCCCTGACGTTGGCGTCGCCCGACGAATTGTTGAGCGCCACACGAGTGTTCTTGATGACTGGTATGTGTGGCGAGTCATCGTGGCAGTCGTTGCTTGACATTGATTCTGAAAATTATTCACAATCTAATATATAAAATTCTCGTGTCACAGTTTTTGTTGCCATACTCCTCCGAAACGGTTGACCGATTTTCACCAAATTTTATATGCTTATTCAGTAGGTCTGAGAATCGGCCAACATCTATTTTTCATACCCCTTAAGGGGTACCACCCTTAACATTTTTTTTATTTTTTATATGGCAAAACAACGTTTGTCGGTACAGCTAGTAATAATATAATAATATTTATTTTCAGAAATAAGGTACATTTTAGGTGGTAGGTACTATAACAAATCCTCTTATTTCACCTAATTAGGCATGCAAATTACAAAAAAAAAATAGAATTTATCCTTAACTTACAATGACACATTATTATATTATTAATTATATACAGTTCCTTTACTTATAGATTAAACTAGCGTCAAAAATAAATCATTTATTCTCCAACAAAATTAGCCAGAATGTTTATTACCAAATCATTTTATGTATGTACTAGATTCTGATTGTAGGTTTTCTCCATGTAATTAATCTTGTAAGAATACGATTTTTGTAATTTATTTACGTACGAAAATTTAGATGGTAGATTTGTCTCCTTGTGGTTAATTTGTAGGAATATGTTATTTAGATAACAAGGCACATTTCAGGTTAAATAGTAGTGTCGGTAAAAAGTGACCTTTGAAAATCGGTTCCTTTGAAAAGTATTGATTCAAGATTGGTAAAATAAAAATCTTGCATCAAATTTTTAATTTTTATTACTTCTTTTAAAAACATTCATAAATTAAGATTCTGTTTACTTTAACTAAGTGAGATCTGAGTGTGTGAGGAATAAATTTGAGTGAGTAGCTATCACTCAAATTCAGAACTTTAGTTTGCCACAATGCCGGATGGACAATCGTAAGGAATTCTTCAAATATGCAGCATGTACGGCGCGGAATCAAACTTTAACTTGTGTACTTATTACCCGACTGCATCAGAAGCATGGTAATGTCTTTCGAGCTATGTATGTGTACATGTCCATTTCTTTGGCACACGTTCAAGCCCAAACATTAAACGAGTTAAATTAAGTACAAAATACGTTATTGCAAACTTTTGTTGAGTAGTCGTTTTTTCATAAAAATATATACAAATCGAGGTAAGTAAGTAAAGAAAATTGTCTAACCTGACGCACGCGTACGTCCGCGCCTGTAGTCGCCGTACTCCCGCGGGTGCGGCGGGGAAACTCCCCGGGAGGACTCCACTGATGCAGATCTGCTATTTGACGACTTGTCCCGGGATTGAGATGAGCTGGAGTTAAGATGGTAGAATTAAGAAAAGAACTGAGTCATAGCGGAGATTTTACGTGGTTACTGTCCATCCTATCGTAGTTTGATCTAGTTTTATAGATTCGAGGAGCCAAACTGCATCTGTAGTAAACTTGTAGAATTTCATTCATTTGGTAATTGAATTGCAGTAAAGATCAGACGACCTGCGTTCATATGTCCTGCTTGTAGATTCCATTGTATTGGTTCTACTGTGGCTTGGCTTTAAATATTTGATAAAGTATGATTTGATACATGATGTGTTCCCACCTAGTTCTCACACATCCATCCATCCATCAGCCATTTGAGGTCCACTGCTGGACATAGGACTCCCCTAAATGACGCCACTCCAACCGTGCCTTCTGAACCCAACGGTTTCCCGCTGTCTTCTTCAGGTCATCGGTCCACCTGGTGAGGGGCGACCTGTACTCCTTTTGCCTTAACGTGGTCGCCACTCGAGGACCTTCCTTACCCATCGGTTATCGGTCCTACGAGCAAAGTGGCCGACTCATTGCGACTTCAGCTTGCTAATTTTGAGAGCTATGTCGGTAAGCTTTGTTCGTCTACGGATTTCATCGTTGCAGTCACCTGACATCAGACGGACTATAAAAGTGTACTCACCGTCTCCCCCGCGCCAGCGGAGCCTTGTACTGCGTGCGCGCATTGAGCCGTTGCTTGGCGTCAGCTATATGCGGCGGGGGCTGCGCGGGCGCAGCGGGCAGTATCTTCGCCTTGTCCGCGCACCACTCCACGTGGCGTTCGAATGCACGCATGCCGAAGTTGCGGTTGCAATGCGGACACTTCTGAAGATCCGCTGCTGGCTGGAATGATGAGAATAAAAAAATATATTTTAAAGGTAGCAAACAGTTTTATGGAATAGAGATTCTATCTTATCCTTAGATAGGACGAAGATGGCCTCAAATAAAAGTAAGCTGGAACATTTTTAAGTGGTAGAACTTTAAAATCACAATCACTGCCGTTTACAATTTCTATAATATTAGTGATAAGATCATCTGGTGTGACACTACGAAGAGTCTCCTGTTCTTTTTCTGTTTATTACTTACTACAATGTCTATAACTTCCATTCAGATAAAAATATGTACGAAATACCATTATAAAATTAATGAATTACATTTCCTATTTAAGCAAGTAAGAGACCTTTTGTTAATTTTTAAAATCACTTCAATAATAGGTATATTGCTGAATACTTAACCATGTTTAATATATTCAGTACAAAAGAAAACCTCGGTTCCTTCAACCTTCGCTTGTACAATAATGGCTCAAAGAAAAATGTTAACGTAAATAAAATTTACTAGTCAGAATAAGTCAGTCCACCAATTCGTCCTTGGCCAGCGCGGTGGACTATGGCCTAAACTCTCTCATTCTGAGAGAAGACCCGTGCCCAGCAGTGGGACAATAATGGGTTGACGTGAGTCAGAATAAAATTATTCGGTTTAGGCGCTTAGAGTCATCTACATATGCACAAATTCAATTAGTCTATGTAGGTAATGTTTTTCGAAGTAGGTACGCATGTACAAATTAGCTTCAATGAACTGTTAATCCAAGTCCAACTTTTATGCCTATTTTTTACTTTATATTTATTATTAGAGTTCAAAAGTCTTAGCAATATGTATCCTTCAAGTTACTTGCGCAATAAACCATTAGCATCTCAAACAAGACTAATAATTATTCTAAACAATAGTGCGTGTAATCATTTACATGATAAAGAGCTGCGGGACAAATATTCTTGAAAGCCTTCTAAACTAATTTACTAGAGTGAAACTACAGTTTAAGCAACTATTTCAAGATGGACACACAAGAGTCGTTACACAAGGCAGTTCATCTGCATTCAAATGGATATTTTGACTTTTGAGCATAAACTACTATATATTCGCACACGTAACTAAGTTTGGTTTCGAATATGAGATAAGCACATAAGTTATCAACAGGTTGACGCAATCGTTTTCAAATTCGTCTGTCCTTGAAAGATCTAATTGAATTGCAAATGAGAACCGTAAATAAACTTACCTTCATAATAGCACTCCTCACTGACGGAGCCTTCGGCTTAGGCGTCGCCTTGGCAGTGTTTGGCGGGCTCTTCTCAAGGAAAGGGCTGTTTTCTGGAAGACCGAAATTCTTTGGCAAGTATTGTTCCAAGTCGGTACCTATAATTGAATCACAGTTTTTATAAGAAGTGCGACGTTTAGTTACTTTAGATTTCATTGCAGACTAACTTGAAACAACGAGCATTGAGTGAACTATGCTATTGAATATAGACAGAGCAACCAAATAGACTTCTAATAAATAATCGTTAAAAGAATAAGTCTGCTATTGGTGCAGGCTGCACGCAGGTTGATGAATAAATTAGGTCACTAATTTCATTGAACAGATTATCAAAAAGTCTTATCTTATATTAGGAGTCTTATGATCACTTCGTCCATGATACATACACAGATACAGATGTGCAACTTACTTTAAGCAGAGATCGACACGAAATGATTGCAAATTATTATTGTTTAACCCCAACAAAGTACGTGCAGTAGAGCCAAAACACGACACAACAATGTTAATCCGTGCACTTATAATGATTTCATTAGAATTACAAGACACGGTGCTTCGTGTGATTGTTAGAAGTTTTGATGGGTTATCGTAGGTGTCTCTTGCCAATTTAAACATGACGCACGCACATATTTTATGCAAATATGGACCTAGATGCAAGATTTCAAAGCTTCAATTTACTATGGTTCATAGCCTAGTGTTCAATACGAGTTTTGCGGAGTTTGCGGTTTAATTAGCTGACTACATGTCTACCACACCTTTTAGTCGGGTATTGATCGCGAAATAGGCCGTACCTAAAACTAGGTATAAAGTTTTATTTAATGCCTGAGCATCAAATGAGCTACATTTTTAATATGTAAGAGGAACATGTTACCCACTCATGTTACATTCTTTAACAATTCCGCAACTGCTTTACTTTAAAGGTGATTTAACCTTGCATTTGTAATCATTGACTACCTCTTTTATATATGTATAATATTGTTATGTATATATTTCTTAAAAACAGTATTAATATAAACATTTAAATTATTGAAGATAGTAGTTATAATGCATTATTACAGTTTGCAGATTTTATGATTTTTATTTAACGAACACTTTAATGCCATTTTATCTTATATTTTTACGTTTTTCATGTTGTAATAGATCATTTTGAGAATAAAAAGTCAAATAAAAAAAAAAAAAAAAAAAATAGGTTTGTTAAGGAGATACTTTTCAGTAGCATTCGACGATCAGGTCAGCTAGCCCTCAATTTTTTTTCGCACCCTATGATTACGAGGTGTCTCGAATAAGTACTCTAAAATTTGTCGACAGATAACAAATAAGTCGTATCATTTGAAGATTTTTCTCTTTCTTATTTACGCTAAAGTGGAGGGGCTCTATAGGTATACCACCCCTTTAAATACGACCACGTCATAACAGTCGGAGGGTCTAAAGCATGAGTTTACTGCTCATCATAATAAAATATTAATATAGTCAACCTGTCAGATAGTGTGCTAAGTCAGGACTCAATATTGTCACTGAGTTATTGAGTATTAATTACTTTTGTGTCAAACTACGAAGAATATAATTTAGTCTATATTTCAACTTATTATTAAGGTTAGGTATATTACTTTAGTGTGATTAGTAGAACGTTCAAAGACACGATGCCATTCCATATATATTCGGTTCACACACTTACCGGTATTATCACGATTCGCCATCACCCCTTATTACCCGCAAAAAAAGGTTTACAAAATCAATGATCAACCAAAAATATATACTTAAGTAATCATGCAAAAAACATGTTTGCTATTTAATATATACTTAAAAAAATCTGTAATCCAAATAAAAATTGGTCATATTTTTTTAACCACCACGAATAAATATTAGTCTTATGCACCAATATTAAGTATGTAATTTATACCCAAACTTTGATGATTTTAAGTGGTTTCTACCGTCTAAGCCCGATGAAAGATGAAGCTCTATTTAATCTACCGACACGACAACATTCTCTTCAATGAAACAAAGTCAAACTGCTAATAGATATCCAGACAATGAACCGCGTTGTTCATCAGAACTAGACTCATAATTCGTAGTGTTGGCTCACTTACCTATAAAGTGCTATTTCTATTAAGGTTTATGGCCATGATGTGCCGTTTAGTTAGTTAGTTTCGACAGAAGCAAAATTCGGAGCAAAGAAGAGACTTTACTTAAACTTGTAAATGTTTCCTGCAATATAACAGTATAATTAAACTGTTTATTTCTACCGTTCGCTTTAAGTTGCTACATTTTGATGTTATTTGTCCATAAAAACCGTAAAAATGCCTTGACACTACCATGTAACATACTTCACAGAGCGCTGCGGAGGTGGACGACGTTGTAATGCTACTAAAGCGGAAAAGATAAATACAAAGATAATAATATATTAGTAACCCAACCATCAACTCGCATCCACAACAACTACCCACCACCTTAAACACAACCTCACTACTAAGTACCTATTATTTGTATAAAAAGTTACCTTCTCGCCTTTGTCTCGAAGAGTCGAAGGTCTTTCTCTTCTTGACCGTCATCTTTTCGCAGATTTTCACATGTTTGGCGAGGGATTGGGGTACGAACGTGCGTCCACAGACGGGGCATGGGCAGAGGGGTAGAGGTCCGGAGGGTTGCGGGGGGACTGGAGCTACGGGGTGCGTTGGGACCGGCGGGGAGGGCGGAGGGCCCGCGCGGGAGGGCGGCGGGGTGCGTAGGAGTGGCCGGAAAGATTCCCCGCTGGCTGAAGGAGTCGCTCCCGTCGGCTCCGGCGACGGTGAGCGCGAAGACTTCGCTGATTGCTGCTGTTCATGTTGTCGTTTGCCTGGAATTAATGATGTTTCAGATTACGTTACTATATAGAAAAGCAGTAAATCACATTTAAGCTAAAAACACATTATTGCACTTCATCAAAAATGTGTGCAATTTACCAATAGCTTTGGTAATAGACGTATAAACATAATGTTAAACTAAATCTGCTTTCTGCTTAAAGACTATTATTATAGCCTTCCTGTTCTGTTTGAGCTTGGATACAAATATTTAGTGTCAATTTTTCATAAGATAATGGCCATAGCTGTTTTCGTAAAACTACTTATTATATAAATATAAGTATATCAAATGCACACGTTTCTTAGTATTTTCTAAAAATTAAGCGTATTGAAAACCTATGATTCAAAATTGTCAGGAAATTTCAAGAAAAGTAACGGCAACAACAATGACGGTTGATTAATATCTTTCACTTGCAATAGTTATAGAGGCTCTTGTTATGGTAAGTAGATGTGCGCATCACTTCACTGAATAAGTGGAAGAGACGATGCCTATAAGGGACGTTTTTGATAGAAGAATGACTATAATGTTGAGAAGAGGAGGTTTTGTTAAAGAGATGATTTTGACGAAATATTTAGAAAAACCCGACAGAAACATTTCGTTACTAAAGCTTTTATTTAACGGACTTCATAGTATTTAGAAAACTCACAAGAAAGAATTCATTGCGCAAGGTAAGGATTTCCACGAATTTAAAATTACAACACATTTCTTTCAGCTTTTATGTAACTTATTCCAAGTTTAGTACAAAAGTCACGCGAAGAGATTTTTGCGTCAAAATTACCATTTATTTTAGGTCCATATTGTTTGTAAGTTTTGAACTTTTTAAGAACCCTAGGAGTTATTTTTACATTGCTTATGTTTGTTTCACGCATTGTTGTTTCACGCAAAAACAAACTAAGATATGCAAGCCATATCCAGAAATAATGTTAAATGCCTAAAAGGATATTATTTAGACTTTAATTTCTGTCTAGCTAGAAATCAAATCTAGAGTTGGATATACCTACCCGTATCTTCTTTTGAGATCGAAATAGTAGCAACGGGATTGTTATAAGTAATGTCATAAATGTGTTACTTGATTGTAACATTATTTCAGTGCCAACGTGGTTAAATTATGTTAATGCACATTTTCATCTCTTTGAGTAACAAAGAAGAAAAGACAGATAGACCTTACCTAGACAAGAACAGTAAAAGTTTTTTTAACCTCGAAATCTATATATTAATACGTGAAGCATTTTTAAGTAACTAGTCACCCGTAGCATCGGCCGAAATTCGACCGTAATTTAAATTAAAAATCAAATGTCATTTTCATTCAATCAATTGACATTCTTGACGTTGTGTCTTTTCATTTTCATTTACTAAGTACATATGTGTTTGTGACAAATGCAAGGCAGTGTGTGTAATGTGTTTTTAGTTGATTTTATGTATGAAAAATGCATTATTTGAAAAAAATATTAACATTCTGCACTCCTTCTCTACGTCCACTATAACCGTGCAAAATTTCATACTAATCCGTCCGCGGCATATTACTTAAAAATCCGTCACAAATTTTTGCTTCACGTATTAATATAATAATATGCCGCGGACGGATTAGTATGAAACTTTGCACGGTTATAGTGGACGGTAGTGAAGGAGTGCAGAATGTTAATATTTTTTTTCAAACAATGCTTAAAACATACATAAGATCAACCTAAAACATGACACACACACTACCATGCATTTGTCACAAAGTCACAAACACATAAATAATAAACGAAATAGAAGACAATCAATGTCATAATATGAAAACACCACGTCAGAAATGTCAGTGTCTTTGTCAAAATACCCACTATTGCTTTTTAATGCGGCTTAGCTAATTAAACCTCTTTTTATATTGCACGAGTGCGTTCAAAATTACTTGAAATTATTACATTCTATTTGAATTTGAGAAATATTCGTACTGCTTTGGACAATATGAAGTTAAGTTTTTTAATTTAAATTCATGTCAAATTTCGACCAATGTGACGGGTGACTAGTAACACAAATTCCTTGTATTTACACCTTTGTACAAACACCAGCCGAGCACGTACAATAAGGCATTGTACACAAAGTTTTGTTACTGTCTAACTCCAAAATATCCTTATTGTAGTCAAAATCAGCAAATAAGGCAACGCACACAAGGGCGCGCGGAAGGTAAACATGACGCAAGCCGGGCACAACCTTCGTATCGATTTTAAATATTGTTACTTAGTCACGCAATATTATGGCACGTCACGTGTTTAATGGTGAGCTACCATTCGTTTCGCTTGCTTATCCCCAGTCTCACACGGTGCTAGTTTTTTTTAATAAATAAAGACCTTATCAACGACAATAACTGCACCAGCAGTTCTATTTCCAAGAAAAGATCGTTAAAGGAAATATAAAAAGAGTAATAGATTATTTTATAACTTGTCGTGCAAATAAGTAAGCATTATTTAGAACTTATGTTATAAGTATTTGATAATCACAGAAGTATAATTTCGTTTGTTTGAATAGGTAGTAAATATGTATAGAATAGATATATTTACGGAAAACTGCACGATGAAAGGGGTATCAACTATCAACACAATCACAGTCGAACGCATACCCGAAAATCAACAACATCTAAATACATCTAATGTTCTAAGTTGATGATATATTCGTAACTTGGATGCATAACTTCAAATTTTATTCATATCGAACAGTTTGTAAAATCAAAAAACCCAAAGGGATCGTTAAGGTATTTTCTTTAACTAACAAAATGTTAATTTCTACTCGTATGATTACTTTTAAACTTATGGGAGCTGCCTAAAGTATTCATAAACCAAGTTTGGATAATAAGCCAAGCTTAAATAATATGTGATTTATAAGCTGTAGGAATAACGTAAAAATCTTATAATGCTTATCAAATCATGACCGATATTAATACAACGTGCCTACTCAAGAACGCTATTCTTATAACAGTTTATAATACCGCATACCTTCGCTATCGGAGAAAACTATAAGCAGGTCAGCGTCCTAATTGGTTAACTGAATGGTAGCCGTTACCGGTTTCACAACCACCCTTATAGCTAAAACAAGAATTTTAATCTCCAACGTCCATAATATGGCAATGTTTGTAATTACATACTTGATTTTGTTTAAAATTAATGTTAGGTTTCGGACCATAAGCACGTCGTTAGTTATCAGTATAACCTTACTGTTAATCCGCAGAATTTTACTGTTTTAAATTTCGTACATTATTATCGATTTAGTCTTCCAATTCGCACGTAGCCAATGCGGTGAATTATGGTCTGAAACGCTCTCATTCTGGAAAAGACCCGTGCCCAGCAATGGGACAATAATAGGTTGACGATTATAGTTAAAACATATTATTACAACATGGGCCGTAATATGCATTTCCATGCTAGATAATCGGCAATTAATTTCAGCAACGATATGCATTATATAATTGACTTTATGCACTGTAGCAAGTATAAGAGGTAATCCAAACTACTTGAAAAAACGTATTCACATTAGCATAATTCGCACAGTGTTAAGTGGGTGTTCATTCACAATTCGTTGCTGGTCACTTCCTCTTTATAAACATTCGTGACACTTTATTCCGGTTTTGTTGACACAGTCTACAATCGTTTACGTTTATATACACTACTAGCAGAAGTCGCGACTTCGTCCGTTTTGTCAATAGTCAACAATATATCGAAGACTTGCATCAAATTTGGCGGATTTCTCAAAAAACCTCTCAACCCCTACTTTACCTTTTTAAGGGTTAATTTTCGAAAATGGTAAACAGATTATCCATTATATAAAACTAAAAATTTAAATACTGAGTTTTATTAAGTTTGCATCTAAATTGGCTGACTTTCATACAAACTTTGCACCCCTTTTTCACCCTCTTAGAGGGCAGTTTTCAAAAATTTATTTCTTAGTGCTCACCTCCACTATAAAAAGTAACATAGTGCAAAATTTCAAGTTTATAATCACGGTGTTTGGGTTGTTCGTTGATATATCAGTAGTTAAGTCAGTTTTCCTTTTTATATATATAGATGTATCAAACTGTTTAAGTTAAAACCAGTACCGTGACCTTGAATAAGGCGGCCATTACGTAACTCCACGCAAAGCTAGCAAGCTCATGTATTTAACTTGGATTTAATTTTCGTTATCGCCAACGTTTAATAACTGTATCAAGATTATTTTGACTAATTACTGTTTACGCATTTTAATAGCAATTAAATGTGTTCTACCACGACTTTTAATAACTTCTTCAGATCAAGATTTTGTGGAAGTGTGTTCGACAGCATATTTAATAAGTTTTACATTCTTACATAAGTTTTGTAAGTTCAATGTCAATAATACTATTCATATATCTCAACATCTGTAAATACGATGGAATAACTCTCACAATCAGTCCAAGCAAGAAGATCCGATCACAACAAAACAGGATAAATTCCATCCGAGTAGGAAAAGCAAAATAAAGTGTAGTGAACTCTGGAGAGAACGGGTGCGGCGAGTCAGAGCTGGCGCATCACAATCGAGGGCGTTCAAGTGGCACACATGAACGGACTGCTAATGTAACAACCATCGGCGAGGCGGATCTTTTATTTAAAATAGATAATGCCCCCATGTCTTCAATACGTGCTTTTTGCCATATGCTAATATTACAAACAGGTACTTTACGTTTCAAGCTAACACAAAAACACATTTACGTGTTCCTACATTTGACTTAGTGTAAAGAAACAATAGATTTTTAAAATATACTTTTTTCTTTACGTTCAGCTTTTAGCTTTACTATTCGACAAAATTATGGTTTCATTTAAAAAAAGTATTAATATTTATCTTCGAGAGAACAAAGACATTTAAAAGGGTAATTTATTTAAAACCAAATTTATAATTCAAATTATTTTCCATATAAATTAAATAATAAATATTAATTATTGTTATTATGAGCTACTGTTGAATCATTAAGACATAATGAGGAATAACCGTTTCATGTAACAATTAACAACCATCAGTAAATATATAAGTAAATAAGTAAATGAAAAGTCAGATAGGAATCATGCAACAATTTGACAAAGTCGTGTAATGAGCTACTAAGTAATTCTGGCAACAACAATCTGGTCGTGCAGAGTTTTAACAATTAACATTTTTCTGAGAAAAAATTCACTGTATTCAATACAAAAGATCATAAATCCAATATGCGGTGCACGGTACATCGCTCACGCGTGCCGCGAGCGTAAATTGCTGGAGGTTTTATTCAACATCCAGTTAACAAGCGAACGGCTGTCTGCCGTCAACATCAAAGGATTCAGTGCAAGTAATGAGAGACGAGCAAACAACGGCTCGAGTTACCGACGCCCATATAAATGGTGGCCTCAAACCTTGACAACTTTACATTTATATCTGTGTCAGAAAATTCTTAGCCCTATACGGAAATTCAGGAATGCTGCTCATTGATGACATGGAACCTCGTAGTAAACTATCAACACAAAGAACAGCGTAATCGCAACATTGTTTACAATTTAGTGTCGCAAGCATGTGCAGAACAACTTTATCTATCTCGAATGAGTTCATGACTTACACTGGAGATATTTTTTAATTGCAGCCGCAAGCCAGGGCTGTTCTAAATATCTTTCCATTACGATCGTATCGGAAGACAAACGATCACTAGATGTTTTACCGCCTAACCGGCAGTATCGACTCTTCACTGATAATATTTTTGGCGTTTTATCTTAACTGTTATCTTTTGAGAGTTTAAGGTAGATATACTATTATTACTACAAAACGAGAATGCTAACATAAAAAGGATAAATACGAATCAGTATTCTAGTTACATGTTATGAAATTGCCTAAGAATTAGGTATTAAATCAACTTAATACTGGGGGCGTGAAAGACGACGACGTATTTATCGAGGGGTGACAACGTACTTGCACGTTCCTGGTACAGAATAAGGAACACGAAACTCATTGTTTCAAAGCGGGGAACATTGTTTTAGATTTATTTAATTCTAGCTGACCCGTCGAACTTCGTTCCGCCTAAAAGTCAAAAATCTAAAATGATCTGTGTTCCTCCACTGTATTATGTATTTATTATACATAAAAACTTTCCTGTTGAAGCTGCATTAAAAAGAGTAGCATACACATAGGGACAGGCAGCGGGAAGCAACTTGGTTTTATGCTATGTAGTGATTATCAAGAATTTATATGAAACATGCCTTAAACTGTTAATAAATAGTTACATAATCAGGATCTGACTGATGGTTAAGTTAAATGATGTGTAGGTTTAGATATTAATAGCTATAAAATTTACTCTTAAGGTCACGAACAGGAAAATCTTGCGCGACGTCAAACTAATGAATAACTAATAGTTATTATTATAAGACGAAGAAGATATAAAGACGATAAGTTACGGAAACATAAATAAACTTAATTACGAGTCGCATATAAAAGTTTTATACGAGCTAAGTAAATATTATCCGAGACTAAAAAGAGTTTCTTCTATTTATATGCATCAAGCGTAACAAAACGGATCGTTGTGAACGGAAGGGCCCACATTAGAATTAATTCTAACCGATGTATTTCTGTCGACACCTTTTCGAAATTTTTGATGATTACAATTCTTTACCGTTTGATTTCTTATTACGAAAAGTAACATTGTAATACACCACAAGGATTTAAAATGTCATTTTGAACACACATCTTCTTGCATTCAATAATAGTTAAACAATTAATATACGGCCAATAAAAACTATTATAACTAAAAAATATCCCGCATCTTGGATTATTACAGAAGAAAGCGTAACTTATGAACCTAATTACGACCTATAATTTGCGCGAAGAACGCAATAAAGCACAAAATTACTTCCCATTTGAACAAGTATCGCGGAAGACCGCGACCAATGGAGTAGTTTTTGTAACATTATCACTTAGAATACTTGGTTCATCTTTAGACAGTGGGAAGTAGACTATTAATTATTATTATCTCAGCGGGAAACCGTGAAGAAATCTATAGGTCCCAATAAATACATGCGTAAGATGTTACGCACGAATATTTTTCATCACAGGTTAAAGAAAGATGGCTTTGTCAAATTAATTACGTATATTGCTATCAGAGCATGTTTCATAATGACAGTGCAAAGTTGTAAATAAGCTACTTGTGGACTATGTACTTCATAAAATATAGGCAATGAATTTAAAAACAAAATAAACACGAAATAAGTAAAGGACCTAATGATTTTAAGGAAATTTACCCATAATTTTTTATTAGATTGAAGAGCATGCAGCCCACCTGATGATGGTAAGTGGCCACTGCCGCCCATGGACATATGTAAGCAACTTCATATAAGAACATAAGCTCATTATGAAGTCAATCATAGAAGCGTTGCTACTCCCGAGGAATAAGATAAGGGAACTACACCCTTTCATCTAAACGCAAGAAATGCTTTACCCCAGAAACACGTGTGGCGGTGGTACCTCCCCGGCCGAATTACACTAGTTCTACCACCAGGCATAAAAAACCGTCAAATAACAATCTCAAACGCCCTATGAAAGAGGCCCTTAGTATCATAAATGTTAAACAGTTATTTTAAAGCCCCTCAAAATCGAAGTTAATTCTCTGTAACGTTTTGCTTCATTCGCTAATCGTCGTTTGTTAGTGACGAAGCAAACGTCTTAATATCGAGATGTATTGAGTCTTCACATGAGAAGTACTTCACACAATAATAATAAAATTACACCGACAAACGTCAATCACGTACATGAAAGGTAATAGAAGATAGGTGAATGGTACACCGTGAAAAATTTGAGACGGAAATACTAACTCGTCTATAGAGATTGTCGTTTTGACAGTACAAATTTTGATGACTTCAGGTAATTTATCTCCATTATTACCTACATATGTACATTAGAGACAATAAAAATATAGTACATAGTTTTACAGTATTCGATAAATACTGTCCGGTTGGTAAGCAGTAATACTAAATAGGCAAAACAGATGCTGACCACTGTTTCGGTATTCGAAAAAAACTTACCACTATAATTAAACAATCTTAAGATTTAATTGGGCGCGACAGAACGAATCAAGTAACATTAAACACGTCTTTCAAAAAGTACAATAATAACATAATCATTACTAACACAACGTACTAATCTTCAATTTACACGCCACCGTATATCATCGACATCTCTCCTCACGAAGTTGTTTAGCGTGAGAAAAATGTGAGGTTAGGTGTCGAGATGTGTCTTCAAATAATTTCTTTGGGCATTAAACTCTTCAATACATAATGTCGGACACTTTCTTCGAAAGGTTACGTTGGTTGGTATCTGTTAGACCATGTCCGTGAGAAACGCGTGCAGCAGATATGGTGTGTTCACACCGTTCATTCTCGCCTTCTATGCAAACAAAGGTCACGTCGAGATTTCAGTAAACAGTACACGAAGTGAAGCTATGTATTTGTCTGTGACGGCCTTTATGATGTTGACATTTTAATCTTTTGAACAATAGGAAAAGTTAAATTGAAGTTTTTAAAGGTAAACAATTTTGTAATAATTCAAACGTTTATTATTTTATTACGAAAATGAACCAATGTAGTACAATGTAAGGGTGTAGGTGCCGGCTCACTTTCATTTGAGGTGACCATCTTAGTCCTCGGAACTGGCAACGCATCTGTGATTAATTTCAGAAATGTTCTATATGAAGTTGCTTACAGATGTCCGTAGGCAGAAGTGACTACTTACCATCAGGTGGACTGCATGAGAGTTTGCTACTACAATCGGAAAAAAAAACTTTGTTTTCTGAACAATCAGGCGACACTACATTTAAAAGAATCTTTGAATGTTCATTACCGAGTTCAAGTAATTAAAGCTTAATTATTCGAAACTCGAAGAAGCGAAAGCAAACTGAATCATATTTCCAATAGACAAATAGAAATCTATCCCGCGTTCACGGTAGGCGCGCCGCTGTAGCACGATTTCATATTATGAAAACTAATATTGTTACATATCTCAAATATCTTCTCAGAACAAATAGACAGGACGAGGAAGCGAAATGACAGGTAATATGTATTTTTTGTTTGCGTTCAATAATACTTTGTTTTCAAATTACATCGTCAGTGCTCATGACACTGAGTCATTATTATTGACTACAATTCATAGTTCTTTGCTCAGCTGCAAGACTAACCGCGAGTTTAAGTTTAAAAATGATGTTAGCGATGAAATTTCATGCTTCTGAGAATTGATAAATAGATCATCGGACCGCAACGTTATGTTAAAAGTAACTGTGATAATTATGTTTAATAAACTGTAGTAAGTATTGCAAAAGTTTACATTACAGATAGCACGACAATAAGTGTAGGTACTGATCTGGCATTTAACCTCAATGCCCGTCTGTGGGTTCAAGCCACACCGCAGAAACAGACTCTTATAAGATACCTGAGAGATGTACTTAGGTTTCTATAAACTTTTAGGAATTTTTACTTAATATTAATGTAGCAGAATCTCATAATCTTCCCAAACCACTTTCAAAAATAAAGCTGTACGATAGAAATACATTTCAAATATTTAGTGAAGACATAAATAAATAAATTGTCATTTTTTTTTCTAAACAAGAAACAATAAAAACATTCAATGCAATAGACCACAATAGAGAATGAATATAAGCATTGTCTAATATACGTAGGCATCTAAATAAATAATACTATGTCATAATGGTTAACCACAAGGTCTAAAAGTAATGGCAAACAAAAGTAAATAACGAAGACAAACATGTTATTTAAGTAATTTTAAGTAAACGACATTTTCAAATGTCTTGTAACATGCAATAGCAAGGTGTGCCAAGTGTTGCAGAACATTATGCGCTATAGAAATAACATAGGATTCTTTCCGCCAATTCACGAAGAGACTGACAATTTCGTGTGCATGAACTATACTGTTATTTTTTATTTACAATATTTTAATTTGTATACTTTTTTAAACAATGACCTTCTACCGAAGCTGTTCGATATGACCCGTAATATTTCAAACACATTTTGTAACCTCTGATTAGGAGTGTTGAAACAAACATGTTTACAAAAATTTTACTTTCAAATAATAATCAGACTAATATTCATCTAATATTCACATCCTGCCTAGCTACAGAAGGCTTGTTGGATATAAAGGAAATCACTGGTTAGTAGAATTGTCACGGACGAAATAATGATGGCTTCACAAATAACCTAAAATTGTTATCAGCTTAACAGCTTCCTTTCAGATGTAGCTGACTAGCTACCTGACTAGGTAGCTCAAAGAATATTCACAAATTTATAGTCACCAACGTTAAGTGAAAGACAATTAAATTTCAATCCTCAAAATTAATGCACCGTTGCAAATGTTTATTAAGACTTGAAAGTACATTCAATTGGAGAGAAATTGAAGAAAGATATTTAATAACAGATAATACTTTACTTTTACGATAGAAAGTAATTTAACAAGCTGAACTTTCAGGCGCTAGATAGATAAAACTAAATTTATCTCAAACTATTTGACAAGCAGTAAAGTCTTACCATTTTTGCGCTGCACACAAAAACAAGAGAGCATTTAGAGCAGAAACGTACAAAAACTGCGCGTACGATACATGTAACGTTCAGCGCACGAGCCTGAATACTGAATAAACTCTGCAATCATAAAATGCGAGTTTCCAATATCGGTGTGTTTTAGCCATTTAGCACTCGCGACACGTGCTTATCAGCGGTTTTGTTAGTGTTTAGTCTAGGTTATCTACACATAACAATGCTCAGTTTACACTCGAGAGAGGCACAGAACAGGATTTCGCACGGGAATATATGCGTGCCCGTATTTCCATTGTTTTTAAGCTGGGAAATCTGAACCCTGGGTAACAACAATGAATGAATAAATAGGCAAGGGCCTCGTTGGAGTTGTTGCGTAAATATTAAGCCGTTTTCACATACGATCACGGTATATGGTGTTACGGTTCAATTAGTCCAATTAACCAATTTAACAGAGGCATAGCTAGTTGTCTGTCACTCAAGAAACAAACATCATTAGCCAAAGCGTTGAAATGAGTTGATTTAAACGATCTTTCAATTACTCCGGAAATATCCATCCTAATTTAAAAAGAATAATTGAAGCAATTAAAGTCTGAACAAATATTTTTGACTTAATGGAGGATGTTAAAATGTCGCAATAAATAATATGTTTATTTTACATCTCTTCAAACGACAGGAATTTACTGAGTTCATTAAAATCACTTAAGACGGGGATGTGGGTTGTTAAAAACTGAACGAGCAGCTGTTCATCTTAAATAGGGTGCACGGTACGTGAGATGAAAAAAAAAACAGCTGTAGCTGTAATGTACGTTTAGTACAGCTTCAATAAATTCCCGATAAAAAAAAGGATTAACTATGTTAACAATCTTGACAAATTAGAATACAGAGTAGTGCGAAAAGACGATAACGACTAATAAGAATAAAGAATGTAAGGTTACTAGTTCTAAGAAAATATTTTATTAATCTTACATTAAATCCATAGAATACGACTTAATTAACATATTATGAAGGATAAACATTTGACGACGGACAGTACGTTAAAATCGCGCGAAGTAATAATAAATTAACCGGTTGTTAATACAACTGGATTGCGTAAGTTACTTACTTTTCTTGGAACCAAATATGGATTTGAGTTTTGATATCGTCCTCTTCTTCATATTCAGTTTATTCTCACGCTACGGCATCAATTCACATACAACTGTTGCTTGCATCACACACATCAGCCCAAAATACACTACACTGCGTCCTCAAGTTTTTAGGTAGTCAATGCTTTTTGCTCCTTTTGCCGCTCTTATTTCCGTGCTACGAAAATAGGTCCATCGCTACACTTGTGCCGGCGCAGGCGCATCACTCTTACGTATAAATTTCCGATAACATCTCTCTGTTTATTGTTTCTTCAAAGAGCACATCGGCTATGTCCACGCATGAAACTACAGCTAACACACCGACGTTTGATGGACGCGTATACTAACAGCCATTTTAGTGTTATCTCCCTACGCGTCCTTATCTTACATCACGTAACCTAAAAAAATCTATGAAATTAACAAAAATTCAACACACAATTTACGCGCGCGATTTAATATAAAATCTTCAAAATATCGTTGTGAATTAAAAATAATCAAAAAGAATATTAAATAAACGTGTTGTTACGTGGGCCGTATTAATTAAAAAATAGAGCAGTCTTTGGCTACACAAGTTGACCGTTTAAAAGCAACGAAGCGTCTTGGACCTATATTTTTCACTAGGAAATATAGCGCTGACGGCTATTCTTGATCGTGCTGCGGACGCAACTAAACGCAGCGGCGCACGCGCCACGCACGAGTATAATGGAGAGCTAGCCGGTAAACGTACTGACACAAAAATTGTTACAAACGATGGACCTTCTTCCGTTGACAAAATTCGTTTCCGTCGGAGCCCAATCAACCGGTGAAACGAGATGAATGCGTCTCATTCAAAGGGAGCTTGAACGGTTTCATTGGCCCAGTGGTGACAACACCGGAGACAACGTATCCGTTGGCCCTTTTTAGAAATGAAATTAACGACTGCCACTTTCGGGAACACACTCACAATGAGAGCGGGTCGGGCATAAATCACGGGGTGCGAAAGGTGTGGGAACATTAGGGGTTGATGGGGATGAGCGAGATGGAATATGGCAAAAACTTCAAAAGAATCCCTTTGAACTGTTGCGAATCGTTACGGCTCGTATTATCACGGATAAAGCGGTAATATTTACATATATTTCGTAGTGTTCGGATCTTAAAAAAATATTTATTTTGTTAATAACTTTGAATATAAATGCAAACAGAAACACTAGGTAGTCTAGTAAAAACAAATATACGAGTAGATGTAGCAACTTGCAAAATAACATTTGCAAATATTGTGACAAGCCTAGGCCAATAGGCAGAAATACTGCAAACAGCATGCAGTGTGCAATACCTATAGTATTAATGCTAACTGTTTCATCAAATGTCACGTTATTTATGTCTTCTGCTTAGTATTTCGTGTTATTTAAATTAGTTACATGTGTCAATGGCATATAAATTACAAATTTGCTTTCAATCACGATTAATGCATTCTTGATTTTAATTGATTGAGGATTTATAAATTCTCCTACTCCTATATAGATATTCTTGTTTTTACTTATAAAAATTGATAGTAGACCTGACAATTGCTAAGTTTCCCTATCGACGTTTAGTTTACAGAAAAACCAAGGTCCTTTTTCTGCTATTTAAATCTGAGGCGTATGTCTACATAAATATAAATTTAGCCATATATTAAAATTTAATTTCTAGAATATATCAGTGACAACAGGACTTAGCAAAGTCAGCCTAGACGCCATTATTAGTAAGTAAATCTTTAGAAGCTAATCGCGGAATAAGGGTCGTATTATTGCATTTAGTAGAATTTCAAATTCTTCTAGTTCCATATGTAATACACGGCAAAATACCTTGCCCGATTTTCAGCGATGGAAAACGAAAAACTCTTAAATATACCAGACTACAAATACTTAAATCATCGCCTTGTTTGAATTAATATACAAGTAGCTCTTCTTCGTTCGCAATGTTCAAGTTTGCAACGTTTGCCCCCATTGAGATCATTGACGCGAGTCGGACCGCTGCTCGGATGAGTTATTCATATTACCATTCATATTATGCATGCGAACGGTGCACTCAACCCCAAAAAACAGCCTTGTTATTATTCCTTCCAATAACCACAATATAATAATCGCTATATCCACGCTCGGTTGAGTTGTCTTAAGTGATGAATAATGTTATTTTTATTATCCTATCTTCATCATGCTCGTTAGACCAGAACACGGTAATCCAAAACTGTTGGTAAAATTGAAAAAGGTAACAACATGATACAATTCAAGATATTTCCAAATTGCGAACAGGATAGCGCAAAAGAATTTGATTAATCAAGACCTTTCATTTGATTAATTAACACCGTCATGAATCACCGAAACCCAGATCTCTATCAACATCTCTAGACCACCAACTCTGACAACGTGAAAGAAACACGTTGCTCAGAAACGTTTAGTAAATAAATTCCACTTAGACCGGTTTGTGTATCTTTAATTGCGTATGTTAGCAGTGATGTATGTACGAGATTACGCTTTATTATAATGAAGTAGACTTTACTGTAACACCAGATGCAATATAGATAAGTAGCTGATCGATACTTTTTCCTCCATTAGATAGTTACAGTATTTCAGACATTGCAATCTATGCTCTAGATTTATTTAGAAACTTAAATTTATGGGAACATTTCACCTCTTCGGAAATAATTTGCATTATGACTTCGACTAAGAAATTAATTTTGTATATCTTACTAGCTGTTAGCTAGTAAGATATATAAAATTAATTTCTTATAGCTAGCTTGTAGCAAACGTTGTTTTGCCATATAAAAATTTAAAAAAATGTTAAGGGTGGACAACCCTTATCACTAAGGAGTATGAAAATAGATGTTGGCCGAATCTCAGACCTACTCAATATGCTCACAAAATTTCATGAGAATCGGTCAAGCCGTTTCGGAGGAGTACGGGAATGAACGTTGTGACACGATAATTTTATATTATTAGATTATTATGTTTCTTATTTAGATTATACCGATAGGGTAAATGCCGGATACTTGCCCCACTAGAATACTTGCCTCAGTTACGAATACAAGGTGTTAGGGATTTTATTGAAGTTTGCGATTTAATTTTATTAAAAGTGTCCCTCCCACAGACCTTAGTGCCATGCGATCAGTATTATATTATGTGCATGCGTTTAGTCTGTGTGAGGAAAAATCTTCTACGGCGGAATTATAGCAAGCCTCGAAATTATATTGGCACTTACTTGATACTGAATATTTTTAACAATGATTGTGATTTCAGTGTACGTTTTCTTAGCATGAATTAGAGTTACACTTACACATTTAACTATGTTCTATAGTTTAATAAGTTTTATTTATTTAATTAATGGAGCGGGCGAGTATCTAATCTTGGGCCATAAACTATGTGCTAAATTACGAGAAAATCTTACCAGTAGTTTTTGCGTTAAAAAGTAACAAACACACATATTCTTAGAAACTTTTCCAGTTATAATATTAAGAAGACACTATGTTTACCAATATATTATTTAGTACTTCTCATCTCAGATCTCTATTAATAATAAATAATGATTAGTTAAATCTACGAAAAATCTATCAAAAATCACCGTAGTGAGGTACCCATTCCTCCGTAAGGTAAGTATCCCATGAAGCATTTTTAACGTTAGGCTACTATCCGCTACATGAGGCAACTTTCCCTTTTTGAGAGGTCAAGCAAAACAGAATTTATTCAAAAACGACATTGATAATGCTAATAAAAATAGTTTAATAAAGAAGATGAAGGGCCTAAGTTTTTATATACGTGACGAATTTTTCTTCGCAAGTACATAGGTAATTTTCATAATAGATAGTTTTTCAAAAAGTGGGGCAAGTATCCGGGTTTTACCCTATTCGTTTTCCTAAAAAAATACAGAGAATAAAAATCTGTTCGATAATTTAGTAGAATGTAAATATTTTTTTCTTATTCTGAAACACATATATATTGATGTTAGTTTTTTTCCTTTTTTAGTATAATTTGTGGTCTCCTAGTTTTTATAAATCTTAATTTTATTTCTTTCACCAATCAAAACACACGGCAGCGTGTTGCAAGTTCTCCAATTCAAATTAACGCCATATCAAATAAGTTTCTGGTTACACATATTCATCATCACACAATTCGCCGAAGAACTAAATAAACAGTCAAACTGTCACGAAGACACCAACTCTTCAAACCAGTCGTGTGAAACAATGCTCCGGTTTCACAAAGACCGAGGGATATGATATTCGTGACTCAGAAATAAAGAATATAATAAATTTATGTTACTAGAAACGTCGTACACCAATTCGCACTTGGCGCAGTGGCAACAATAATAATTATAGCTTAAACGCTTTTGGAATTATATAGCGAATAAGTAATGTATTTAGAAATAATGTACGCTTGATAAGGTATAAATTTACCTAAGTTTCTCATAGTTCCGATAGTTTATCGTGATAAGACGACATTCTACGAGACCATTGATATCTCCGTCTTTGTATGATTCACTTTTAATTATGTTGAATAAATTTTCTTTTTTTAAGAAATACAGTGCCGTGTGTTTATTTATTACCAATTACTTTAAGCATTTTTGAATTGAAGGATGTCGGTTTTTTGTCAAATATTGTCATATAAGTGTGCCAATAAAAGACAAAAGAGGATTACTTAAAAATGCCTTTAAAAGTAACGGCTACTATTAGTCTATTAGGGTGATTGAAATGTCATTAACCCTTTAACGTACACCTATACGATTTCTTGAATTTAGTTTATTTTTAGATGAATATGGATTCTCAAGTGTTATTTATAACAACATGTTTCAATGATTTTTTGAAAAACTTGTTATTTTCCTTGAAAATTGAAAAAAACTAGTGGCCAGTATACTGGCCACTGGCCATTCTGCTATTAATAGCTATCCCCGTCTAATCAATGGCCTGTAAACTGGACACTTATAAAAGCCATTATTTTTTACGAAAATAATGCAGTAAATAAAAGCATTGTGTATTTCGGAATCAATCTTTATTCACTCTCAAAAACTTAACATAATATTTTGAAATGGAGGTGGTGGTGGAGGAATTTGGGGTGGCAAAGACCCATCTGATATGCCTGAAACTGATGATACCGGTTGACTACAACTACTGTTACTCAGGTTGCTGGTATTTAAAATAATGTCGTCAAAATAATCATCAGCGTCGGAACAACCACCAATAACCTTCAAAAGGCACGTCGAAGCCTTGGGAGAGACTCAGGGTTATGCGGGATTTTTACCAACTAAAACCTGCTTGGGACCTTCCTCAACGCCTGCAGGGGATCCCGGGATCTCCAATGGAATGCACCGATGCAGAATGAACCGCCTGGTCATCAGTAATGACCACATGATCTGCCCTTTCGTCTTCATTTATCATTTCAAGTTCTTCGTAATGAATTTTTTTTTCTAAAACAAAGAAAAGACGTTATAACTACCGAACCCATATATTTGTACTAATTGTGTTAAGATATCCGAAAAATAGACTATTTACTTCGTGTAAAATGATAAAGATTAAATGCATTTATCAAAACATATACTTATCACACTACCTCCAACTTATGCGTGTAATTTCTAGGTTACATTTTGTCAACACACCGGTCTGTTTTCAATTGCAAAAATAACAGCTTTAATTTACTCTACTTGACTATATTTGCACATAATAATAAAGTATATACTATAATATAATAGTTTTACTTACCTTTGATTCGAAGACATGTTTTTACTTTGCACTGTACTTACAAATATGTATCGTACGCTTGAAATGATAGTAAATACTGGCGCGGTTATGCGCAGTGGCCAGTTAACTGGCCACCGTAAAAAATGGCGCGAAATACTTTGGGCGCGCGACGTTTTAGATCGCTGGTTTAAAAGGCCGGCGTGCTTTATTGGGAATCGTTTATGATCATAAGATTCAACATTGATATATCTTTGAATTATCGACCTTAAAGTAAGTGTCCAGTATACTGGCCACTTTGTATGGACTGTCCTATAAAGGGTTAAGGCGCGTGATGTACTTACCTGTAATAAAATAAGACTTCATGAATAGGGTGGATTATCCCAAAAGACCGACTCGATTAGAAAAGGAAAATCTAATAATCAATACATTTCTTAGCGTATTTTGGAAAATTTAAAGATTTTTCATCGTATTAATCCAGTTCGAATGTAATAAACTATTTATAAAATATATGATAAGGTTCGAACTGCAGAGGAAATATTTTTATCAAGCACATATACATCCTTCCTATCGAGTAAATATGTAGCTTAGGTACTTTTGTTATTAATATGTTCAACAAGTATAACCGTTATCAACCAGATATGAACCTTCATAATGTCGCTTACGCCTACGATTGTTTTCGAACACCTGTTATAGCACATACCAAGAGAATATTATGACTTTGATATTGCATAAAAACTATATTCTACGCCATAATATCTTAATAGACACATTACGCAACAAAACGGAGATTGAACTAGCAGGTAAGTCTTGTGCAACATTATAATTTTAAATTGCTTTTGTCAACTTTGTAAATACCTTTAAGCATTCTTATTTATATAAGAAATTCATGTATAGTATGTTATCCACTAATTGGCTGAAAAATAAATTATCTTCAGGATAACATAACATCTCTAAAGTAATAGCGAGGCGATCGACGGATAAACTTATGACATTCTAGATGCAACCGACAAAGTAAAGACCAAAACAATGTGCGGAAGACGGCACAAGAAATACCTAAACTATACAACACAATGCGTTCCAAAATGATCGCTAATAAGGAAACGTTTATATGTGGAACGTGTAAAAACATGTAAATGAAGATAAACTACAATTAAAACAAAGTTTACAGATAAACGAACATTGGCAACTGAAAATTCAACAAAGGAACAGTCATCGGTATCAAAATATAAATGTAAGAAACTTTTATAAAAACACGAGTAACATAGTTCCTCGAATTTAGCACCGGAGATCATATTACACGATAATGTGCAAGACGTGACTTTAATCTGATACACGACAAGAAACAACGGCAGATTGTCCAACAACACTTAATTTTAGTTTCACACGACTATTCACTTGTTGCTTACCTATTCTACCCGAATACCGTTCTACAGAGTACCTTTGGCTCTGATACGAACATGGAGCATAGTTCAGACATAAATAACTGCTCATGGTTTCAGTAATATTTCATATCAGAGAATGTGATTGTGCAGCATAGAACACTTAACATTAGAGAGGTTAGACTTAGGCAAGAAGTTTGGTGTCGTATAAATATAGTTAGATCTAATAAATAAAATCTTAACGACACATTAAACTTGCAATAGACAATTTTGATGTCCAAAGTGCGTCTCAATTTGCACAGTAAGATACGATTTATATTTTTTTTTAATAAAGGGCCTACGATAGAAAATGTGAGGGGAGAAGGGACGAATTTATTTCACTAAAAATAACATATATTTCATTATTGTATTATTAATGATTTGGTATATTTTGCTAAGTCTGCGATGAGATGTAAAATTTAAAGAACAATTTTGATCTATAACCATCCTTGTTACGTATTATTGTATTATTTCCCCTTTAGCTTTTCTAATGTTTCTATAATAATAATTTATTATTATTAATGATTTTGTCTATTTTGTTAAGTCTGCGATGAGAGGATAAAATTTAAAGAACAATTTTGGTCTTTAACCAGCCTTATTACGTACATTACGGCTAGTCAGGGTACAAAATTGGTCGAACCCTCTCAATAGCTGATTGATTGAGTATATCAATTCCCTATTGACCTATATTTGTTGTGTAAGATTATATTCGATTAAGAAAAGTAGTACAATTGGCTCATCCATTATGAGGTACCGATGGCGGTTAAAATGAGTACCATTACAATTCAAAGTATAAATATTTGGTATATAACATCAATACATAGTATAAAACAAAGTCGCTTCCCGCTGTCTGTCCCTATGTATGCTTAGATCTTTAAAAAAAAAGAGAGAGAGTGATTCAAGAGGAAGGTTTGTGTGTATAATACATACATAATAAGCAAACATACTACAATACGTGCATAATAAGTTCAGATTTTTGACTTTTCGAAAGAAGATCGCCGGGTCAACTAGTAAAATATAATTCAAAGGGACCAACAAAATTTTTGTGTACTTAGTGAAGCATAAAATAGAAAAATATCGAAATTCTACTTACGATGTTTTATTTATTTTAATTGACACATTTTTTTTATTGTTAAAACTTTAGATATACAACATAAGGCCTAATGTGGAACCCAGACTTTCTACTGAACGTGATCTTCAGGAAAGAAAACGACGTAATTTAAATATTGATTATAAGGAACCGGTAAATAATGGATAGAAACGATTTGTTGCATCTGTGTCTTTTGGGTAGGAATAATTCTAAAATGTTTTTCTAAGCGATAGACTTAAAACCTATTAAGGAACTATACTGTCTTCCTGACAAGATGCTATTTCAAGCTTGCCAATAACATACTATCCTGTCGCCAAGTAAATTACAGGCCTCGTGCAGGTTTAATAAGTAAAAACTGAATCGTGCGACAAGGTAACCTTCAAGAATCTAACGGTCATCGACCAGAATACAAGTTGCAAGTTCAGACCCCAAATGAATCCCACACAAAAATAACTCGATGAGCGTGCATTTTGCAATACACACTGTGATTTTTAATGATGCAGAGAATAGCGTGATCAGGGAATTAATCCCTTTCACCAACAACGATTACATTGATTGATGAAATACAAGATGAGAGAGCAAGTAAACATTGTTAAACACGATTGGTGCTTTCTTTTTTCACGATATGTTTTATGAAATCGAAGACCAATCTAACAAACATTGGTTTAGTAGACAAACCACAAGCACACCTACATATTTAAGCAGTAATTACGTTGTTTTGTAAGATGCAAACTCAGTCAAGGATACTTGAAAAATCAATATCAATTCGAATGGAAATCTCATCAAGCTGCGAAGTTTGGTACACAAATTAAAATGCTTGATTCATAAAGGAGATACTTGTGTAATTTATGGTCTGTAATTTTTGAATTAATCCGATTTTTTCATACTGACTTCTACGGAAGTCATGATAGATAGGGATCAGGAGCAGAAGACCAAAATAAGACAAAAAAAAACAAATAAAAATACTTTTACTTCTGTCAGGAAACATTTTAAATGAATCATTGGGTGCATCTTTGTCACACCAAACCAGATACATGAGGTATGAGAGATAATTTAGATAGAAGCATTTTAATGGAGCTTGATCGCTATTGAAGTTTTTAACAAAATATTAAAGAAAAAGACAAATGTTCTTACCAATCCTGACCTATTTAATTACTCCTTACTACTAAAGATGAATTAAGTAGATCATTTCATAGTAGGTATACTGCAATGTGTAATAAGCACTAAGATAAAATGATGTGAAAAGATAACAATATCGATTATGGCTTAGATAATAGGGATTTTTGCAGCCTACAATGTTTAAGCGATGATAGGACACATTTGAAGGTATTAAATCACTCCCTTTTAGGTTGATTATCGAAAATGTTTGTATTTATATTCAACTAAATTCCTAGCTACTAAGGAGTACGTAATTTTAAAGGTGGTAAATGATAACGATACCTAAAGAATAATTGAATAGCACAAAACTCTAAAAAGTAATTATTGTGTCATTTTTAATTTCAAATTAAATTAAGCAGTATTTTAAATTCAATATATTTAGAGGACATGCGTTTTACTTGTTCATTGTCTTTCAAAATAACGTAGAGGAAACGTACCACGATGAGTACATTGAACTAAACACTAGGAAATATTAACGAACCTAAATTGACGACAACGAACGTCTTATCATTCGCAAACACGCCCGGACAATTTGCTGAAATGGGGGACGAATATTTATTTGTTCTGTTAACCCATGTTTAACGTCTTTCAATAAATAATGTACCTACCTAATTGAAAAATGGCGGCAAGTAGCAAACAATGGCGAATTTTGTACTGACTGTTTAGTAAATCACATTTATAATAGCTTGTCTGTCTACACAAAGTAATTCAATGACAAAATTGTTTACTCAATTTGACGAAACTTTCGAGGAATCTCTAAAGAGTAACATGGCTATGCTAGACAGTAATACCTCGACTTACGCTACCTCGATTTACGTGAACCTGGAGTTACGTAATTTACAAGTTTTAGAAGATATAGACTTCAATGAAGATCGCATTTCCCTTACAATTCGGGGAATAAAATCTTGCTATAAGAAAATTTACTGTTGGCGATCTCATATTTACTTAATTTATTTATTTATCTCACATTTTTACTTAAACATCAATTATTTTTAGGTTCGGGCGTTAATTAAAATAATGTATATATGAGAAATCACACCCCGATTTACGCAAATTTGACTTACGCGGCTATTACCCCATCCCACCTATCGCGTAATTTTTGGGTATTACGCACTCTCGGGCATTTCTGAATAAATACAAAAGGCCAGCTTGATAATTGTGAAGGCATTAAAAAGACAGTACCTAGATCGTAAGGAAGGATCATCAGAATATGATATAATATTTCAAATACTGTAAGTATATTTTTATGAATAGCGTTTAAAAATAATTAGTTAAATGGACGAAGGTTCTTTTATTTTAAACCTGCAGTTTTGAGGCACCTTGGGTAATTCACACTGATTGTGAGTCTATATGATCAACATGCCATACTTACATATCATACATCAAGAGTCGCCTTCGAACGGATGACGTAAGGTGTATCGCCTATTTGCACGTAATTGCATATTTACTAGCCATTGAAACCAAGTTATACAACCTAGCCCAAACACCATAACTGTCTAGCCTTTTAAATAGCTTTAGAGCTCTAAGCTATGTAGGCAAAGGTTTAATCACTAGTCTTTAAAGCTTTTGCCTAATTACAGTCTAACATTCCATTGAAACTAAATATTGCTACCTAATATATTAGAACAATATATTAGAAATAGTAGTAACATTATATTAGAAGTTGATTATGAAAAAAGTAATTAAATATAATTTTGATCAATATTTAAAACATGGTGTTACTTTAAATATTGTGCTAATAATAATTAGGTACACTTACTGTATTGCAAAACTATTTATGAGGTTACAAATCATATCTATGAAACAAAGTTAGTTACATATGGAAAAAATAATTACCAGTTGATGACAATTATCACTAATACTCTAAGGAGGCACGCTCTGTAAATGTAATAATGCAACATAATTTCATGTCATGCACAGTTTAAAATGTTCGCTGGATTAGTTTTCTTGTATTAAAAATAAATCTTATTTATATATCAAATGTAGTTTTTTTAAATGAATGCCACTATATGTTATTTGTTTTATTTGTTTAGTAACATTTTCATATAAAATTGATAAGCTCGTCTTATTGGCAGTCGTCTATAGTTTATTTATTTAATTAGAGCATGACAGAAAACTATTTTTAAGTTGTAAATAAAATAATAACTTATATATCATGCCCTTACACAACTTGAATATGATTGATTAGATTACTCAATTATTGTGGTAATTATTTAATAACATATTAATTACATAAATTAAAGTTTGAAATTTAATGCTCCATGAATAAACTTGAGGGTAAATGTTTACAGAATAGATGTAATACTAAACATTACAAGCAGAATAATTCTTAGAAAAAATCCGTAATTTAGACATCAATAACAATATAAACCAATACTAAAAAAATCTGCAATATAAAAAACTTATTTGTGTAATCAAGTGCAAAATTTTTCAACATTGATAGCATTTGATATTTTAATGTCTTTACTCCATTATTTAAAATCTCAGAAATAATATTTAACAAATTACATTAAAATTATATTGAACCAAATCAAATTAAAAATTAATAAAACATCTAATCAATATCAAAGCGCGCGATTGTAATGTAATCATATAAAATCAAAGAATAATAAAAGTGTGAACGAATAAATATGTTATACCTACACATAAAATATTTTCTATTATTTAAATTTTTGCATGGTTGTATTTTGTAAATGAATTAATCATCATAACAGGATTCTTTAAAAGGACCTTCGTATCGAACCTGTTTAAAATTTTAACATTTTAATATTTTATCGACCTTTACTGGAGCTGCGTGTTTCTACAGTATTTTTTAATTGATGAAATAAAGCTGCAAATTACTCACCTTCATAAATCTCCATCTCTATTCCGGCCAAAAAAATATCAAAAGTTTTTGAAAACGTTTCTATGACGACGCATGATAGCAAGTCTAATTCGATTCTTATTGGTCACAGATAAAGTATGATTTCGTAAGTGTTTTTGGATTGGTTCTTCATATTACAACTGTCTTGACATTTACGCGTATAATGACATCTGACGTTTCATGACGTTTAGTGTGTAATCTTTAGATATCTTCCCTATTATCAGGGAAAAACAATAACTGGATTTCTGATTATAAGATAAAGAAGTATGAGCCTAATTTATGAAATTGTGGGCAATTGAAAGACTTTAAAAAAATCGCCATTTACTAATAGCATGGCTGCATAAATGATATATGTTCTGTGCGCCATGTCTTGTTTGCGTTAGAAGAAAAAGCGGTAAATTGATTTTATTCTTTTTTAACAACAATAAAATTATATAAACATATCGGAATTCATGATGAGAATAATATCTCATATTATTATTTTCTTATGAGTTCGCATTTTTCTTGTGTATTTGAAGATATTGAAGTGCAATTATTTAAAGATATTTGTAAGGAATAGTATTTGACATTCATTTAAAAAAAGTGTAGAATTATGTGACGCAGCAGTGATGAGATGCTTTAATGTGGCGTGGTGCGGTGACAAAGGAGGTGCGGTGTGGTGACGAAGGAGGTGCGGTGAGGTGAGGGGCATAGATAAATACTAATATACTAGGTGAGGGGTGAGGTGAGTAGAGGAGAGGTGCGATGATTGACATAGCAGAGCTGTTATATTGAAAAAGAATTGAGAATAAAATGTTGGTTAAAAGAATTTTCGGGTGTCTTATTTTACAGCGTTATAATTATCATCTTAATAATATTATTTACAAATATTGTTTTGTATACGAAAAAGACTAGTTAGCAAAAAAGGAACAATACAAGAGGAGAAGTCTTACCTTTTTTCTTTTCTCTAGCAATTTTAGTGGCACGCCAGTGTCTTGCCGCCTTAATAAAAAGAAACTACATTGAATTTAATGAGTTTTTTCTGAACTTGATGTCTTAAAAATAATTTTGAAATATTTATATTGAATAAAAATGGAAAATAAATAAAGGAATCGGGCAATACTTTCAATATTGTCACAAATGACGTTAATTCTTGACAGCAGATGTAATTTTTAATACTTGGTCTTTTACATCCTCAGATAATTTTCTTTCAGTCTATCATCTTTATTTTAATAATATTTGATACATACACAAATTATAAAGTTATTTAAAAAAACATTTAAAAAGGCAATAAAATACCTACTAGTTTTCTTAATAGATTTACTGCTAACAATAGTATTCAATATAAAAAAAGAAAAAGCAGTGGTAATGTGCTCTTATGATATCGTGATTTTCACCGAGACAGCCAAGACGTTCTGATTACGCCAATTAGAATACAATTTTTAATAACAGTCATTTCAAAGTATATATTTTAATGAAAATATTTAATTTTCAGGCCATAAAAAAATTATTTATGATAATGATGCCACGGATACAAGATACAATGGTCGTAAAATGATACAACGCAAAATGTGCCGCGTTTGCAGCTATTGCATAATTTTAATGATTAATGCCAGCAAAGATTTTTAAGGAATGGTTATTTTACCACTTACGGTTAAAGCTTAAAATGTTTTACCCTATGACCCATGATACCAAATGTACAAAAATTTTGAGTTTTAACCCCAAAGATACTACTTAGTGTCGAAGTATTATTTCAGCCATCCATCAATTATTTCAGTTTGTGTAATTGTAAAAAGTTTTCTTTTTATAATTACTTTTTAAGAATATTAATTATTATGGAAATTCGTTGCGTAAGCTAAATCTCTCAGGTTGATGTAAGGCAATTATTCAAAGTTAATAGATACCCAGAGCTTCATGTATGTGCACTTGGATAAGTATTGAGTAAATAACATTGTATTGTATATTTTTTAAGTTGTACGCTGTTACAACTTTTTTGATGGATGAAGCCACATGGTGTTACACTTAACGTCTAATGAAGTGAAGGGACCACGGGCATGGATTCCCATTCTCCTAAGGCTTGCCAGCTTTGGACCCCTTTTATAGGCCCTTTTAAATGATATGGAGCTGGAGTTTTCACGATTGTCTTAATAGGTGCTTCTTTTGTCAATATCCCTTGTTAGTAGAAAGGCAACCTCCGCCAGATATAACTCCATGCTTCATGCTATAGTCTATAGCCTTTACCACTGCGGAAAGCGAGAGCCCAGTCTCTACGTCGGCAATGAGTTCACGGTGCTTGCTAAGCTAATGCTATGCTGCACATTCCTTTTTTTATTTGACTGAAGTAGCAAACGAGCATGCAGTCCACCTGATGGTAAGTGGTCACTGCCGCCCATGGACATCTGTAATTTAACTACATACAGAACCCATGTCCATCTGAAGTCAATCACAGATGCGTTGCCACTCCCGACGACTATGATGGTCGCCTCATGTGAAAGTGTGCCGTCCTTCAGCATGTGTTGCTTCACATTGGTATGTGTTTCAGTTCCTATCCGACTATTTGGCCATGCAAAGCATCCATGCTCAGAAAACACTTGGAACTACCCTTGGAAAGGTCAATGACCCGTACCTGCTTACCAAATCCTCATGAACAATGCGAACAGGGTGTCCATTCTTGATCAAAAGTTGAGAAGACGCGGGAATAAACTAGTAATTTATATTTCGGTATTTTACAATTTGTTTTCTTACATTAAAAACATAATTAAAGGATTCGTAAATCATAAGGGAGTTCGGTCACGACAGCCATGTAGTAATACAGTAGCAATACTGTTGCCCATATTTTGTATACATATATAATGTTCTACGATATTGAATCGCGATCTTTCGGTACAACATCGAAAGACATCAAATAACAACTAATGAAATTTGCATTTAAATTATCATATGCCTATGTACTCGATAAATTAAATTAAACGAATTAAAGTAACGGTTTAAGACGTTATTATTGAATCATATTCTGCCAACGCTTTAAGCACAAATCACACTGAGATACGTGGAGGGCTATGAAAAATTAACAATCGTGGTGAAATAATATTCAAGCTTTATTCGAAAGACGAATACCTGGTTATGAACGTTATAAATACCGGTGTTAGTATGGATTTAGCGACATATAGGATACGAAATCCGTGAAGAGATATCGTTTTTGCTCTTATATACAATGTGTAAGTTTAAAATACATCTTTCATTAATAGTATCGTCAGAAATTAGTAATGTGGCAACAACAATATAAAACGTACTGTCTCCTCTTTGGTGGCAACACAAAAATTGTGTACCGTGTGTGCGTTGACGTATAGCCGCTGAGTTATTTCAATTCATTGTTTTACGAAAGTGATTTGTTTTGTCCTATCTCTACTGTATTATCAATTTATTTTTGAATTTTAGGGCATATAAGAGCATTTAAAACCATGGGTCTTACTTTATCAAGTGTTTTTACAAAGCTTTTTGGCAAAAAACAAATGCGGATCCTTATGGGTAAGTGACATGACACCTCATCGGCCGCAGATTGCGTAGAATGTTTTATTATCGCCGTATGAACATTAATTGTTGTATTATAAAATCTTTATTAAATAATGCTTTTATCACCATTTCAGTTGGTCTCGATGCCGCTGGCAAAACCACCATTCTTTACAAGTTAAAACTGGGCGAGATAGTGACAACTATACCCACGATTGGTTTCAATGTGGAAACAGTGGAGTACAAAAACATCAGCTTCACAGTGTGGGATGTCGGTGGCCAGGACAAGATCCGGCCACTCTGGCGCCATTACTACCAAAATACGCAAGGACTTATATTCGTTGTCGATTCTAGCGACACGAAACGGATAGCAGAAGCTGAGAACGAACTTGCGAATATGGTTTGTTGTTTATCATAGTTACTGTGTTTTAAGTTCATATTTGTACTGTATTTACTTGTGTTGAAATGATTAGTCAACCCAAAGTAAAAATGGTACTATATTTGTGTTATACAATACAATGAAGATTTTTATTTTGAATTGTTGCTCAACATGTCAATACATATCCTTATTAATTTGCATATAATGTGAGTAAATTGTCTTCCTATATGGCTTGAATCAGTCATAGCTACACCTATTTATGTCTAACAATAGCAGTGCTGCTATGTTCTGGTGTAAAGTGTGTAGTAAGGTAGACTTATCCCAGACATTCCAACTTAGTGCTCAGGAGTAGAATGTACCTGCGCTCAATCTCATGTAAGACAGATCTTATTTGGGTTTGATTATAGATGTGCATAGGCAGCAGTGCCCACTTACCATCAGGGTTTTTTATTTATTTACTATTTATTTGACTGAAGTAGCAAACGAGCATTCAGTCTACCTGATAGTAAGTGGTCACTGCCGCCCTGTAATCTGTAATCAACTTCATACAGAACATGGGTTCCATCTGAAGTCAATCACAGATGCATTGCCACTCCCGAGGACTATGTTGGTCGCCTCATGTGAAAGTGTGCCGGCAACCAATACCCTCCATCGAAACGCAAGAATTGGTACGTCCCCGGTTGAATTACATTGGTTCTACCATGTTGAATGGACTGCATGCTAATTTGCTTAAAAAGTAAGCACAATTTGTCATACTTACATTTATATAATAATTTCCGATGTTTCAGCTCAATGAAGATGAACTTAGAGATGCAGTCATCTTAGTATTTGCTAATAAGCAAGACATGCCCAATGCTATGACTGCAGCTGAACTTACCAATGCCTTAAATTTAAACAATTTGAGAAACCGCCGTGTAAGTAATAAAATATTTGCTATTATTTTTCCTTAGCATGTATTACACAATTTAATTTAAATAAGTGAGAAAATATGTTTTGGCTATAAATCTTCATTTTGATTAGGTCCTCTTCTTGAAAGAGTATCTTACAAGAAATTTTAAGATAAACTGTATGAATTAAATCACCTTAACTCCATCATTTAATGGCATAGTGTATGCTGATACCAATTTCGATTACAGCAAATCAAAAAATTATAATAAAGTTGCCCACCATTTCCCATTTTACTGCTTTATCCCACAGCTGATATACATAGGTATGTTATGTGTATATAAATAGATATGGAATGTACCCAAACCACATCGATTTCAGGGAGTGGGGCTTAGGTTTTCATCAAATCTCCAAAAACTCTTGCATTTTTTTAAATATAATATAATATGTTAATATTTCATATCAAATTATTTCATTTGTAAAAATAGGTACCCATGTATTTTTGGTGCCACACTATCTTTATCATGATTTAAATCATTAGTTTTGTTTCATTTCTGTGTGCAAGAATTAATATGTGACATCTACAAGGGGGTGGGGGGGGGGGGTTACTTATATACTACAAATGGCCCTATGGCATAAATATGTTGTGGTTTGGGTATGTTCCACCAAATGGTAGATACCAAACATACCTAATTATAATTACTGTAGAACCATGAATACATTGGATAATAGTGTTTTTGTTTCAATTACAGTGGTACATCCAAGCTACGTGTGCAACACAAGGGCAGGGCCTGTATGAAGGCCTTGATTGGCTTTCGAATGAACTGGCCAAGAAGTGAAACGTGCAGTTTCTTCTGAAATGGAAAGAACACCACCATACTTTCCCTACACAAAGACGACTTCCCATATTGTGAATGTTGTTTTATCCAAGCTTAGACGAAAGACTAAATTTATATGTAATTTAATGGTATATTATATTTAAATATTTATTAGGCTAGCTCATTTCACAGGTTGCCTCAAAAAGGCAATATGGTGGTTCAGTACGATATTGTATTCGAGTCCAAAGTTTATAATATTGTCAATACATAACTGAATCATTGTAAATACTGTGAGAGAATAAGCTTGCATTAATTTTTCTATCATGCTAGTGTTTCAGACTTGTATATGTAAAAGGCTAAATAACAAAAATTTTCAAATGTAGCCAACCTTTTATGATATTCAATTAACTGTTTTTTTTTAATAAAAATTAATAGAAAATGTAGAGTTCCAGTGAAGGAGCTTGTTATAAAAAAATATTGTAAACATTTTTTTTCAAAATAAATTTTGTATCGTCTTTGCCTCAGCAAGAGTTTATTATTATTTCTAGTGATTTCTCTTGGTTCTCTGGATCTCTATAAATCTATTACAAACATAAAGCAAATGTGCATACATTTATTGTGTAAATTATATTCTTGTTTCTATCATGTTTATAGAAATTGTTTCAAAAATATGCATTCCTTTACACATCCTAAACTTAGAATAATATGCTGTTATAGAAGTTATTATTATATTATGCAAGTTGACAATATTTTCGAATATATCTAGCCTTAGTTTATTGTGCACAATTTAATTGAAAATTCATAGGCGCTTTGGCCACATATGTATTACTATTAGGGCGTACACTAGAGTTTGTGCGAGTGCATGCTTCAGATCTACAAAGAGCGTCTAAAACGCCGCGAGTTCCTGTCGCATGCAGTTTCTATTAGTTTTGCAATGTGGAATGTTTGTTAAGTTATTATTTGGGAAAAACGTCGGCAATAAATAATGATCTGCCGAATATAGTAGACACTCGAGTGTGCATCCGCGCATAATTTAACGTACGCTGAAAGTATAACGTTTTACGCTGTTTTTATACTATGCTATTTCATTATATTAAATTGAATAAGGAACAAGGCATTTATAATCTTTATAGAAAAGTTGCCTAGTATTTTGAGTATAGTAAATTATATTTGTTTGTTGTGATTGAATAAGAAAATAATACAAGCTTTGCTACTAATTTAAATACCTGGTGTCAGATAATAGTACTAATTTGTATTATCAGAATGCAAAACCTTTTTACATGTGGCATAATTACAATTAAATTACTTCTTTTATTTCTTTATAGCTTTTAAACACCATAGTTATATTCTTAATTACTTAACATTTGTCTCATTTAAAATATCTGCCATCTATGCTTGGCACAGCACACCAATGTAAACATATTCGTGAAAATATAGTAATAAGTATTAGTTTAAATATTAAGTTTTCTGACTTTACTGTGAAGCAAATGAAAGTTAATTGTCCAAAAATATGTTTTTTATTCACATAACATCCATCATGTGTAACTTCTTCAATGATTAGCTATATGTAAATAATGTAAAAAATAATTGGTTCACAATAAAATGATAAATGGCAATTGTGATGTTTCATGGGTTAACTTTTATACTTGGCTTTAAATGAGGAATACATAAAAGGAACATGATAATGGCAAAGTGGCAAATAAACATAGGTGTAAATACAAATTGTTTTCTTTCACATCCTCTCCTACTTATGGCCCCAGGATGCCTTCCTCTTTTCAATAAAACTCTTTATCCCTTCTTGACCATCCTCCATGTTGATATTTTTAACCATAATTTCTTCACCCAAGTCATAAGCTTCAGATAAACTTAAATCCATATGCCTGTAGAAAAATTCTTTCCCCAAGGTGATAATTTTGCGACTTTTATGGGCAATTTGTTCTACTATTTTATTTACCTCAGCATCTAATTGATCAGCTGGAACAACCTTGGTAACTAGACCACTTTCATAAGCTTCTCTAGCAGTTAATGGTTCACCTGAAAAATAATACTAAATTATTTTGTATGAGACCTATTATTTTATATTACACATAAGCATATCATAGGCAGGCAAGAGCAGTGATAGCCTAATGGTTGAAACTTGCCCTCTCGATCGGGAGGTCCGAGGTTCAAACCCAGGCACGCACCAATGATTTATGTGCGTATTAGAAATTAATTATCACTGCTTTTCGGTGAAGGAAAACATCGTGAGGAAACCTACACACCCGAGAGTTCTTAAAAAAAAAGTTCTCGGAGGTGTGTAAAGTCCACCAATTCGCACTTGGCCAGCGCGGTGGACTATGGCCTAAACTCTCTCATTCTGGGAGAAGACCCGTGCCCAGCAGAGGGCCAATAATGGGTTGATGCGATATCATAGGCTACAGTAAGTCCTGACTATTCCTGTCGTAAAAGATAACAATTTAGCACATTTAGCACAATACCAAATAAAACAGCACACCTGTTAATAACATATACATTGCTCGAGATTTTGGCACTGATCTTCCTACAGCAATGCCTGGTGTTGAACAAAATATGCCAAAATTTGCCCTGCAATGATTTACATATTGAGTGACCTCAACAGTGTCAAATATATCATATTCCGATTTAATTTCCTACCCGGGTGTAGAGAACTTGCTAGTGTCAGAACAAACAATGATATCACAGGTGGCAACCAGTTGACATCCTGCTGCAGTAGCAAAGCCATTCACCTGCAAATTTAATTCAGTGAAGTTAAAAAATATATATCTTCTGATTTATATATTTGCAGAGAACAATATATTTTGTTTTACCTTAGCTATCACTGGTACTGGACTTTGTATTATAGATTTCATTAACTCTGTGGCTTTCTTGAAAATCATCTTATGATGTTCTATTCCAGAAGAGTGTTGCTGTAAAAATTCATAAAAAAATATAGTTTTGCTACAAAACATAATAGAAAAATGGCTCAGATATGAACACGTCCTTTCTGTGTTAGGGAAACAAAGAAAGAATTGTAATAGTTTAAATTCTACGGGTGGTAGTGGTGGTGGTGATTGACTTTATATAGAACCTATGTTCTATTTGAAATTGCTTACAGATATCCATGGGTAGCAGTGCTAGCAGTGACCACTGATCACCAGGTGGACTGCATGCTTGCTTGCTGTTTCATTCAGATAAAAACAAGTATCAATATCCATTATATTTTTGTAATTAAGTAAGGTATTCAATCCCCACTTTCAATACTTACTAACTCCTTCAGATTATGTCCAGCAGAGAACACATTGCCTTTAGCTGCCAAAACTATAGCTCTCAAAGATACATCATTCTTATTGGTATTTATTGCTTCTATAAGATTACTCATCATTTCAAGCGAAAGTGAATTCCTGTGTAAAAAAATATTAATAATAATAAACGTTTATTGCCAGAACACTTTAAATTATACAGAAATTTAGATACAATTTTATTTACAACATTGACATGGCAAAAGGAATCGACTAAGCCTAGCTGACTCGAAATCAGTGATTTGAGTAGCGCAGTTTTTCAGTTGCTCCCATAATCTCTGAGGTGTTAGGCAGGGTAGGAGCATCGCCTGCCGCTGAGGTGTCATCTAAGACATGAGATCCGGGTATGAGTGTGTGAATATATAATATGCAGCAAATTAAGAACATAGCAGCTAAATACGATTGATTGGGAAGATTTTAACTATCCATTACCGGCTTGTGATAATCTACAATTGGTACTTATTATTAAGAATAAATATACATCCATCCAATCACCTTTACATAAACTAAGTTTACTTACTTCGTTTTTTCATGATTTAATATTATCTCTTTCATCCCATTTTTTTCATTAAAATTTGTTACAAGATATTGACTGTGAACACCGCGGCTTAATATTGTAAAAGATCTAGCTAAACCTCTCTGAAAAATAAATTAATATGTTTAGAACTGTAACTTTTCTATTTAACTTTCACACAAAATAATTTTAGGTTATTCCATAAACTTACTTGAAAAGTGGTGTTCATTATACTTTTGTTACTATGAAAGATAAAATAAAATGCATACAATTATGTAGTCGATAATAATGTAATTATCATAAAAAAATGTTTTGAGATGCTGTTTACCAAAGTTGCAACTGATAACAAAATTAAACAAGATAACAAATGTCATTGATTGTCACAGAACTTTGAGGGTTGCCATAGTTACAATTAAGGCACTTTTGAGTATATTAGGGCCGGCGCACATATGACGGAGCGCAGCGCAGCGCAGCGCATGCCCGCGAAATTTTCTTAACGAATCACACACTAGCCGAAATTCGCGCTAATTACTGGGAGAATGCGCGCGGATGCGCGCGGGTGCGCGCGGATGCGCGAGCATGCGCTGGAATATACTCGACAAACGGTCGTCATTCGTTTTGCAGTTTAAAGTAGTTTTAAAATGGCGGCTGCTGCCTGTGGCGTCGCTCCGGCGAGCCCAGCGGCCAGCGGCGACCGAAAGCGGACGCTCGCGGAGTAGCGCGTCGTGCGCGCGCGGTCGCGCTCCTGCGCGCGCGGTCGCGCTCCCGCGCTACCTTTCGCATGTGGTCGCTTCCATGCTCCTCAGAAATAAATTGCTGTTATTTAATTTTGGATATTATTTCTAAAGGGACAATGACGATAATAGTTTGACAGCAAAAAATGGTAGTTTTAATCAAACAAAAACACAATATTACCACTTTTTTATTTATATTTAGGTGCTTGGTACATAGTCTTTGAAAGCAAAATAATAAAATCACATTTAAAACAACAATCGTATTGTGAAAATTCTTTCCATATACGTAGAAAAATAATACACAAAACAAAAATAGCAACAAAATCACAAGTTATCCTGTTTTTTACCTCCAGGTAGAATAGAAATGAAATTGATAGATTTCTTCTACATATAAACACTACTTATGTTTACTTATATCGTCTATTAATATTAATTTCAAAGTAGATACTGATACATTTAGTGGCTATTGGATATTATCTACTTTCATAATCGTCCACTCATAGTTCAATAATCAGAAATTAAGGAAATCAATATTAAAAACAAAGGAATACATTAAGAATATATTAAGGAAAATATACTGAATGAAGATATAACAATATTAGATTTAAGTGCTTCCATAATAATTATAACGATAAATTATTTATCGTACATTGTTTAAATAGTATTTGTCAAACTTGTGCATTTGGGTTAAATAATATTTTAACCAATATTTCAATGATATTTAAAACGAAACAAGCTAGTTGAGATCTAAAATCGTAATTACTTTGTTTTATTTTTGTCAGACCGGTATGGTGACCGCTCCGCCACGCGGGTTTCTGTACTAACTTGGAGCTGCGTGATGGAGTACGCTTTGGACTTTCCCCAGTTCAAGAGATAGATGTAATTTATTTTTTCATGATTTATTTAAATTTTGCTGTTAGAAAGAAGGTCGCGAACTTAAAAAATGTCTTCGCTAAACATTATAATTATACTTAAAGTACAATTGTGCCCAAATCATATGTGTAGAAAGGTTTGTGATTATCAAATAATTTGCTATTTTTTGCAAATTAAAATTAGACGTCAACTGATCAATAAGTAAATAACATTTCGCTCAGTGACTGGTAAATATAGATGAATAATTTGAAGGATGATACGAACTCAAAATAATGAAAGAGTATTCTTAAATTAATATGGAATTTGAAATACTTATTATTTAGTTAATTATGTGAACGTGATTAACTAATAATAAAAGTAGCTTCTATTTGTTATTTTGAGAGTGAAATATTGATTTTGATTACATATACACATGTACACGAATAAATTAACAGGAATTGCACAGAAATATACTACTTCTCCTCATTATATATATTACATAAATCCTTACATTAGTTACTACTTGCCCCATTGAGTTAAGAGACGTTAAGAGTGTATAATCATATACAAATATATGTTATCATATTAACATTTATATGGAATTAATCGTATACTTAACTAACAATGTCCGAAGTTATATTAATTAGAAAATAATCAAAGACTAGATTTAAGTCTCTTATGCCCTGAGGTACAATCAATAACTTCCCTAATCTATACCTGTTTATTACAATACAGTAAAGCAATACTTGGGTTGAAGCAGCCAAGATACCTCTGGCTGCAATATCAGTGTTAAAGACGAAGGTGTGGTCACCTGTCACTTTGTAATACAACTCTCTCATCAACTCATTATTGTCCCACTGCTGGGCACGGGTCTTCTCCCAGAATGAGAGAGTTTAGGCCATAGTCCACCGTGCTGTCCAAGTGCGAATTGGTAATAAAACTAATGCCAACTAATTTAACAATAAGTTATAGGATAAAACTAGTTAAATTATCCGAAAGCGCCAATTATTTTATAATATATATTTATTTAAATTAATGCAAACGTAAACTGTATGTTCTTCGTTTTTTGCACCCATACAAAGCTTCCGTTTGTAGACATTCCCAATAATGTTATGCATATGTTAAGATAAAAAAGACCTTAAAAATAAAAATAATAAAAAGTAAACAATCACGCGTTAATAGCATGAATTATAGAGGTATGTTTCTTTATCTTTGGACTGACATAATAAAAAATACACTCTACGGTACTACATGGTAACTACATGGTAGTTAGTACCAACAACTTTAAATATAACTTTGAAACTTTAACCACGTCATTTGAGCTATTCTCTCAGTCGTAATCTGAGTGATAGGACTCTCGGTCGGTCTCGGTCAAGTCCTGCCCCACATACTCTGCTTGTTCGTCTTCGGCGGTAATAAGTTCAATCACTGTGCTGTAACAAGAAGCGTTGTTAAAATAAATTACATAAAAAGGGTTTAGTTATGTTATGATAAGTTTTAATTTAATTTTTTTTCTGCACTTTAAATTTTATATAACATAATATGGAAATTGCTATATGGGATCGATATGTGGATGAATGGGACTAAGCATGTAATTAAAAGTGTCCGAAATTTGCGTATCTGCACATTATGAGCTGCACTAGCTATGCTGACCATCAGTTTAATTATACTAGTCACCCGTCGCATCGGTCGAAATTCGACCACAATTTAAATTAAAAAAACTTAACTTTATATTGTCCAAAATATGAATATTTCTCAAATTCAAATAAAATGTAATAATTTTCAAGTAATTTTGAACGCGCCCGTTAAATATAAAAAGAGGTTTAATTTATCAAAGCTGCAATTAAAGCAGTAGCGGTATTTTGACAAAGACATCTGACATTTTTGACGTTATATGTTTTCATATTAAGACTGTTTCATAATAATAATAATTATAGTACGGCTTTAACCAATTACACTAATTATACTCGTAATATTAACATAAGACTTACTTGGGCATATTTGTTGTACTTAATTCTTATAACGATAATATAAACTCACTTCAAGACCCGCTCCTCAAACTTGCTAGTGCGCTTCGAGTGTGTGTCGGACATGACCTTCGAGGCCAGCACGTGGTCCAGCAGCGCCCTCAGGTCGTGCAGCAGGTCCGCCGTCTCCCCCGATACGCGCACTTTTATCGTCGACACCTCCAGGAGCCATACGTCTGGTGCTTCGCGATCTGAAAATAATGGATGGTAACAATGGTTTGGGATATTGGATTCAAGTAATAAGTTTGTCTTTTCACTATTACCCTAATTACACTATTCAAATTATTGTGAAACATTTATTGGTAATCTTTTGGAAAAAGTAATCTATGCGAAAATTGCACATTAAACTATTTTCCTACTTATCAACATACCATTAGCCTCTTTTGTAAGAAATAGTAATATGTGCCTTAAAACAAGTCTTTAATTTTCGTAGCTCAGAATTCCCAGTAGCAATTCTATCGACACGGATCAACAAAACCAAAAATAGAATAGAGTATATTTCAATGAATAATTTTGAATGTCCACCAATTCGGACCTAGCCAGCGGGGTGGACTATGGCCTAAACTCTTTCATTCTCAGAAAAGACCCGTGCTCAGAAGTGGGACAATAATGCGTTGACGAGAATTTTGAATATCATATTTAACTAACCTTTAGTAAGTATAAAGTCACCAAAGAACAGCAGAGGCAAGGAGTATATCAGCGTAACATCGAAGATAAACAGGTTCGTCGAGCGTCTCTTCATCCAGTAGACGAGCCAATTGGCCCCCGCCCTGATGCCGGCCAGCCCTCGCGATATCCTCCTCTTGGCGCCCTGACTCCCAGACAGCGCGCTGCTGGGATGTAGCATCACCTTGCCCTCCTCCGGCGTGCGAGCTATGATCCTGATGTTGGGGTATGGCCTCCTTGAATTCAATCCTATCCATCTGTGAATTAATTTCAATTTTAGTTCGCAGTTAGGAAAATATTATTGATATAAATGACTTTTTGAAGATTGCTACTTTAATCAGATAAAATAAAACTTAAGCCTGAAACAACCAAATATGCAATGTATATTAATTGTTATTGCTATACATTCATAGAGTATATACATTGCATATTTGGTTGTTTCAGGCTTAATTTTTTTATCGGACTAAAGTAGCAAACGAGCATGCAGTCCACCTAATGGTAAGTGGTCACTGCCATCTGTACATCTGTAATCTGTGTACATCTGCCCATAGACATCTGTAATCAATTTTATACAGAACATGGTTTCTATCTGAAGTCAATCACAGATGCGTTGCTACTCCCGAGGACTATAATGGTCGCAACGTATAAAATAGTGCTAGCAACCACACCCTTGCAACGAAACGCAAGAAATGCTTCACGCTAGAAATATAATGATAAATGATATATAATTACCCAATTAAAGATATCTAATTATAAATAACTTAGTATTTGCCGTTTTCCAATCGGACTGTATCGAAAACATAACGTATGTATGTTTATCCTATTCTTATACAGGGTGTAAATGACAGCGTAACGAATATTAAAAATATGGATTCCTGACACGATTCTGGTGCTAATGGCGTTGGAATTTTTCATCGGATTTTCCTCGGATTTTCCATTTTTTTATGCACTTTTTTTACAAATTTTGGTAGTATTTCAATACTACTGCATAATGCAACATGAATTTAAAAGAAAAACACTCATTATAGTGTTTTTCACGAAAAATAGCAATGTATAATGAATGCGCTATCAGCTGTTCGACGTCCGGTCAATGACGCCGCGCGGCTGAGGCCGTGCGGCGGGCCGCCCCGCGCTCCGCCGCACCGACTTCCACCAATTTAGGAACCAAGATTCCAAAAAACATTCAATACCTAATTCAAACATTTTAACGCAAATAATAACTGAAAACATTATTCGGAAAAATACTAAATACCTATTCTTTTGTTTATTTTTGTGTACCTAATGATCGAAAACTTCTTCATTTATTTAGGGCAAATAAAAATAAATCACAAATAATGATTAACATTTTAACGTATTTGTTTCAGAAGCAAACATAAGGGAAACATCATTAAAGAAATGATGTAGGTACATAAGTATCATGCAAAATTCTATTCCACATACACAGTACACTCACACATACAGCGCGGTGCGGCTCTTCAGTCCTTTGCCGAAAGGCGGGATTAACGCCGCACACAGAATAAACAATGAAAAGATAACACAATGTGGCTAATAAAGTACTTGTTCTCCGTAGGTCATGTACTCGAGATGATGAGTTAGTTTCTGTGATAAGAATATCAATAGTTATTGATTGATATTATAATAGCTTTTTATACTTTCGTTTTTTTTATGTTGTATGTTGTTATTTTATGAAATTTTAATTTGCTTTTATGTATTTAAAGTATTTAGAATCTTGAAGTAAACCAGTCTAATTTAAACTAACATGAATAATGTTTATAATGTACCTAATTTGGTATTTTATTAAAATTACAAAACAACGAGTGGACAAGTAAAAGTAATTGATTTGTCAGTTTTAAGTTAAAGGTTGTGTCTTATCTGAATTTAATTCGATCTGTGTAATGCACTCGCTTAGTAGTAACTCGTCACGGAGCGGCGTATTGGCGGTTTTCTTTGATAGTTCGGATATTATTTAAAATTTGAAAAATTGTCACAGTTCGTGATTTTCGCTTGCGGAAGACGGATGCTCTGCAAATTTCGGTTTCGTGTTAGTCGTGTCGTGTGTGAACTGTTATTTATTATTACTTGTTATTGCTTTAGTTTTGTGTTTTTAGTGTTTTTATTGTTATTTAGTTTTTGCAAAATGCAGTTCAGTGCTCGTGAATACGGGGAAATGCTAATGTGTTATGGTGAAGCACGCGGGAATGCACAGCAAGCTCTGCATCTGTACATCCAGAGGTACCCTTATGCTCGCCATCCAACGGACAGTCGTGTGATTACTCGGGCGTACCAACGAGTGTTGGATAATCAGCCGATTGTACCGCAGCAGGAAGGTGCCGGAAGAATGTTGAGAGCACGTGTGGTGGGTCATGTTTTGGAATTAATAAAATAGAATAAGCGATTTGTTGTTAGATGCGTGCGGGGAATAACTACTTATAATACAATAAGCGATCGGCGATCGGTACGCGGGTTGTTCGATGTACATTGCGCGCTCAAAAATGTCCAACTCGGGAACCAATAATTTCCGAGGAAAATTGATGAGTTATTTTTAGTTCATTTAGTGTCACAAATCTACCATTTAAGTTTTCGGTACGCTGTCATTTACACCCTGTATGTGATGCTATAGATAAATATATAATTTATAGGCTTATTAAAATCGGTTCAGCCATCAGTAAGAATTGTTAATGCAAACATATACACACATTAAAAAAAATAGCAGTTACATTGACTTAACATAAATGTTAATTACTTGTATATTATGTATATCATATCTACATAATGTTCTTACTTGACGGTAGCAATATTGGGATACAAGGCTGCAGCGACGATAGCTTTGAACAAGCTCAAGTTGTTAGCGTTGCGATTCTCCAACTTGGACTTCACGTCGCCTGACGGGAGAAAGCCCATGGCCTTGAGATTGCCACCCAGTTGCCTCTTCATATCAGACAGGAGCTCCAAGGTCTTGTTGGACAAAAAGTTAGCGAAGCAGAAGTCCCGGCGGGCATACTTCGGACACTGCTCCCAGCTGATGATGGCTTCAGAGACAGCTATGTGGTCGCTCGGTTCTCCCAGTGTTAGTTCAAACTTGCACGCTTCTATTTCTTTTTCCTTGCCTAGAAACAAAAGTGATTAATTATTTATTTACCTTTTATAAGTTACTGATGACACTAAAAATTATTTCAGGTATTAATTTGGTTTATTTTTACAGTTGGCGCACAATAGGGCGGGTCTTCGCACGTATAGCATTGCTAAAGTTTTGAATCATCGTCCTTGTCGAGGCTGCCGTTATACATTGAGATGTGGTCGGTGGTCGATAGTATGTGTGGTTGCATACCGTCGGAAAAACTAGAGTTCGTAGTGTCCAGGACGCTTTAGTGCGTGACGAGTGACCCAGGGGACTTTAGTGCGATTTCACATAACCACGCGTCGCTCTCACAGCAACATATCAGCAGCAGCTTGCCGGCCGCGGGGTGCAGCGGCAGGCGGGCCACGTGTCGGCCGAGTGACGTCACAACACACACACACACAGCAGGCACGCACCCACGACCAGCAGGAACGGGTCCTTGAACCCCCAGACGGCGGCCACGCTGGCGGCGCGGTCGAGGCAGCCGAACAGCGCGCCCAGCAGCAGCAGCTTGCCGGCCGCGGGGTGCAGCGGCAGGCGCGCCATGTGCCACCCGAGCGGCGTCAGCACCTCTGCCGCGTTCAACGCACCACACCTGTAACAAGCGGCTTGATGCAATCCTACGCTGTAGGTCCTGGATTACGCTGCGTTCCAGAAGACACTCACATAGCCCAAAACGCCCAATACGTCATTCCACAAGACGATCGTGATCGTTACGGTCGCGGCGAATACGTCACTCATGACGTCATAACTTCCGCCTACGCGAAGCTAACGACAACCAATCTAATAAGGTCGAAGTGATCGTTCCACTAGAGATTATGTTAGTAACGCTCAAAGTTAGTTTAACGGGAAAAACTGCGGTCGTGAGCGTGAACTTTGTGAACATCTAATGGAACGCACTCAATAGAGCTACAGTAACCCCAGCCTGTCATAAGAGGCGACTAAAGGGGGCCATGGTTGCTGGCGAAACAAAAGAATGCTCGAATCGACCAGTCAAGCAACCCCGGGAAGGACGGCAGTGTGTGTGGTCGCATACAGTTGTAAAGACTAGGCTGTGCGGTGAGTGCAACGACTCACTTGGCTAACTCCGCCTGTGTCCCGATAGAGATCTCGGAGCCTGTTTCGCAGACCGAAAGACGGCCATCGGGGTGTTTTACGTCCTTTTTCCTATCACGCACAATTACGTTTGCATGAATACGCAGAATCTACGTGCAAACAAAATAATAAATTAATTTCTTACCATATACAAAAGAATAGGATGCAAGTGGTACACATGTTAATGGAATGCACGTGCGACCATATTCTTGCGAAACAGTAAATAGGCCCGACATAATAGATTAAGATCCGGCTGCAAAATCGTGTACATGCTAAAATCCACATTTTTACTCATATTTATGATTAGGAGAATAAAAATCTACCAGGTTGCCAATCAAAATGTGGCCGATAATATTTTTAATTAAATTTTTATTATTTGATTTCGCGGGAAAAAATTCGCTTATCAAATTTTGAAATAAAATATTGTTCAATTCACGGAAATAGGTATAAAGACTTTGAAAAATCGTAGTTGCCGTTGCGCACTTCGCCGCACCTCTTCGCAGCCAGGTAAAAACAGGTACGATTTCGATATATTAATTCGTCCATAACGAATGTTTATATTTTATACATCAAAATAAAGCTAATATTTTTCTCATTATTATGATATACGGCAACCTAATTAAATCTGGCCGCAAGTTAGGGTTACTGGCTGTTAAAGATGGTAAATATTGAAGAGTGAGTGAGAGGAAGCTAGCGCGTAACATCACCAATCTAACAAGGATAGCGATTGCCAGCTGTACGACATTTTAAAGCTGTTACACTACTACTACTACTAAGCTACACAAATTTGCAGTCGGATCTTAATCTATAACACAATCTTATACCAAGGCAGGCAAAACTTTGATCAATATGAGTGTAGATTTTAATGGGTTTTATAATAATAATAATAATATACTTTATTGTACCCAACAAGGAAAATTTTTATGCTGTAAAGTACACAGGAGCGAATTGCTGTGCGCGCTAACGATTTTTGACGTCACCAAATAAACATACCTTTGCAAGTGCTTCACAGCCCACGTTACTCTACTCTCCTCCGCCTACGCTTATGTTAATGCCTATGCTAACGCCTCCGAGGCCATGCCGAGCCTTAGCCGCTTGATCATGAGCACCAGCTCCAGCAGGTTGCTACGCTGCAGCTCGTATACCAATAGTGACAACACTTTGATCCACATGAATGTAGTTTAATGATTTTTTATGGCACAACAACTATGCAGGGTGTTGATAAAAAAATAAAATAAAAAGTAAAAATGTGTTATTGATTAAATAACAGTTACAACACAAGACGCAAGGGCCCATGTACTGGGTTGGATTCCCGTATTACTGGGTACCCCGCTCATCACCAGGGCAAGGAAATAATTTAATCAATTATATGCACAGTACAATGTTTCACTAAAGTAAGTATGAACAACATTATTTATTATTATAAGCATGCAAGAATGTGTTTGTGTGCATGTGCGCGCGCGCGTATGTGTGTGTGTGTGTGTTGATGTGCACTTTGTGGCGATTTCTTCACGTCATTAATTTAGACGACCCGCGTGGCGGAGCGGTTACCATACCGGTCTGACGCGCAATGGGTCCAAGTTCGATTCCCGGCCAGACAGGTTCAGGTCCTTTCAGATAATGATGAGTTTAGATTTCTGTTCTGGGTCTGAGTTTTTGTGTATTCGTCTTGTGTGTGTCCATGGTACCCACGACACAGAAGAAAATCCTACTCTGGGGCTATGAGTGTAGAGTTCGTGTGTTATTAATAAACATACCGTTGCAAGTGCTTCACAGCCCACGTTACGCTGCTCTCCGCGGGCGGTGAGGGAGTGTGCTTCAAGGCCTCCGTGGCCAGGCCGAGCCGCAGCCGCTTGATCATGAGCACCGGCTCCAGCAGGTTGCTGCGCTGCAGCTCCGGGAGGACGCGCTCCGCGAGCTGCTCCGCGCGGTACGACGTCACCAGGTGGTAGCAGATGCCCGGCTGGCAACGCCCGGCTCGACCACGGCTGGAAGACAATGTAGTAAAGTCCAATAGCAGCATTAGTAAATAAATTATAATTAACTTTTTTTTATATAAATTTGAAGTAGCAAGCGGACATGCAGTCCACCAAATGGTAAGTCGTCACTGCCGCCCGTAGACATCTGTAATCAACTTCAGACAATTTAGTGTAGTAAAGTCTAATAGCAGCACTAGTAAACAAGTTACAATTAACTTTTTTGATATATAAAATTGGAGTAGAAAACGAGCATGTAGTCCACCAGATGGTAAGTCGTCACTGCCATGCTCATGGACATCTATGAGCAATTTCATACAAAAAAAAGAATAAATCTGAAGTCAATGACAGATGCGTGCTACTCCCGAGGACTAAGATGTAAAACTGCTTCACGCTAGAAATAGGTGTGGCGATGGTACCTCCCCGGTCGAGCCATTTCTCTATCATTGGACTCATTGGATCATCTTTGACTAGGTTGTTCTCGCGAAGTCACCAACTTCAGTCACGTCTACCACGGTAATAAGTATCCTATGTGTAAATCTAGTCAAACAAATGAGTAAATACAGAATTTAGATTTTCTATTTTCGGTCTGGATGTTTGTGTATGGTACCCATGGGACAGGATAATACTAGTGTGAAGTTATGAGTGTAGATGTAATTTATTTATGTTTATTTAGTTTAACACTCAACCCTGCTTACTCACACAAATACTTTTGTACTAACAAATAAATATTCAGTTATGAACAGAGTTATTATTTTACTTACCGTTGTCGCAAGTTAGCTTTTGATATGTACTGAACGTCAAGAGTTTCGATATTTTGCTCAACATTGAGCCCGGTTACTTTATGTCGGCCGCAATCTATAACGTACACAATATCATCTATGGTTATAGACGTCTCGGCTATGTTAGTGGCAATAATGATTTTCCTTATGTGGCTCGGAGGCCTTTCAAATATCTGATTTTGTTCTAACGAAGGCAACTTTGAGTGTAAAGAATGTATTTGATAGCGGGAAGAATGGAAGTTGCTTTCCTGAAGTATTTTTAGTAGTTGTGAAATTTCCCCATATCCCGGCAGAAACACGAGGATAGCTCCCGGTTCACCGCTGCAAATGTGTTTGAGAAGTGCCACAATTAAGTCATAGTTTAACTCCTCTATTTTCGGATTAGTGAGCGTTTTATAAACGTTAACGTCCAAATCCCCTTTCTTTGATTGTAGCCAATCACCTGAAATCAATGTTGTCAATTTGAGCCGGCATTTTTTTGCTTTTCCTAGTTTTACTAATTTTTAATTACCTACTTAACTAGACAAAGATAACTTTAATTGGTTCTCTTGTCTCTACTTTCTAAGATACCCACACATAAGAAAGACCTTCACATATAATTAAATTTAAGTAGATGACACAAATTATCAATATACACAAATATCTTTTCCTAGGTTTACAAATTTTTAATTACCTACTTCACTAGTCATAGATAATTTTAATTGGTTTTCTTGTCTCTACTAAGATATCCACACATAAGAAAGACCTTCACGTACAATTTAATATAGGTAGATGACGCAAATTATCAATATAAACAAATATATAGTAACATACCAATTTCTTCCAAATATTTTTGGGCATTTTGTTGATCGCGAGCTTCCATTGAATCCAAACGTTTTTGTTTGTTATGCCATTTGTGTTTTAATAGATTCTGATTTCTCTGGGATCTGTTGTCTTGAAGCCTAAATCTTGTCATTGTTAACACATCTTCAAGATAGTAATCCGTCACGGGATATGCCAGACCCTCAATATGCATTTTCAAACAATTGTCAAAGTAAGCTGCGAGGCTGTCTGAATCAATTGTAGCACTCATTAGTATAAGTTTGAGATCCTTGCGTTTTTTGAGCACCTAAAATATAATATTAATATTATTTACAAAAGTATGTAAACAGGTTTTTGTATTTATATATTACTAGTTGACCCGGCGAACTTCATTCCGAAATAACGTCAAAAATCTAAAATTATCAGTGTTCCTCCACTATATTATGTATGCATTATACATACAAACCCTATTATACATACAAACCTTTCTATCTATTAAAAAAACTGCATTAAAATCAGTAGCGTAGTTTTATGATTTATACTATGTAGTGATTACTTATTTACTTAATAGAGTAATAAAAAATTAATTTGCACTTTTGGGGTGCTGTAAATTTCCTAACATGCTTATGGGTCGTAAAAAGTGCTTTTTATGAATGAGGTGAACTTTACTTTCGCTGAGTAACAAAACATATAAATAAAAACAAGACAGTAATACTGTATATAAGCAGTACTACTGTAAATCAGTATGTATTATAATAATAAAATGTGTAAAATTAAAAATAAATTTGTAGTAAAACAAAGTACCTGTTTCAACATACACATAGCCAGGTCAATATGACTGTCTCTTTCATGCACCTCATCCAGTATTATATGGCTGTAGTTGGCTAAGCTTTGGTTGATTTCCAAGTCAGTCAACAAAATACCTGTTGTGCAAAATTGAATACTCCCACGAGGTCTTTCAGATATTCTGAAAAATTTAATTATTAAGTAATAATTCTATCGCTTCAGACTTTAAACCGCTGGACATAGGCCTCTCCTAATTAAAAGGTTTTGTCAATAATTACTACTGTCCAATCGAGGCTTCGGTTACCTTCGGCCAAAACATTTACACTTTTATATAAGGGGACCATCCTAGTCCTTGGGACTAGCAATGGGTCTGTGATTGACTTCAGATAGAACCCACATTCTAATTGAAGTTGATTACAAGTGTCCATGGGAGGCAGCGACCACTAACCATCAGGTGGACTGCATGCTTGTTTGCTCCTTCATTATTATAAAAACGCTTTCGCTTTCTACACTCATAGCCCCACAGTAGAATTTTGTCCTGTGTCGTGGGTGCCATGGACACATACAAAGAAGAATACACAAACACCCAGACCCAGAACAAGAATCTAAACTCATCATTCAGATACCTGTCTGGCCGGGAATCGAATCCGGGACCCACTGCGTGTCACACCGGTATGGTAACCGCTGCGCCACGCGGGTCGTCATTATAAAAAAAAAAACCTTCGAGAAGAGCGGTTTCCGCCAAAATGGGTCGAAATTGACCAAAGCCAACGGTTACTAGAAACCTTCAAAATTTAACAAACCGGAACGAATGTTTCTTTTTTGATGTTATACTTCTTTAGGCGCATTATGAAAAAATGATGAGAGTAAAATTTAAAAATTCGTCACACGATAGTCACAGTATGAAGTTGAAATGAAAATGAGAATGAAAATGCTATGCAATAGCTTTACCGCGGCAGTCTCGTAGACTGCCGCACGTTTTGTTTTTTAGAAGTTATACTTCTTTAGGCGCGTTATGAAAAAAATTATGAGAATATGGCGAAAGTTGAATTTTTAAAAAATATTTTTATCTTGTTACCCCAAAGAAGTATAACTTCTAATGTGTGTACATAAGTACACACACACTTTCTTTTTTATCTGATTGAAGTGTATACTGACTGAAGTATGTAAGTACGCCCATGAACATCTGTAAGTGCTGTACTTCATACAGAACATAGGTTCTATCTGATAACAGATGCGTAGCTACTCCCGAGGACTAAGCTGGTCGCATCACATAAGAGTGCCGGAACCACACCCTTCTATCCAAACGCAAGAAATGCTTCACGCTTGCAATAGGTGTGGCGGTGGTACTTCCCTGGTTGAACTATCGTTCTTCCTACCTGAACTAAAAAAAAAAACACGGCACCCACATATAGTTGGATAAATTAAGTATTACAAAATAGCATGACTGACTTAAATATTGACTTGACTGAACATTTTTTATCATCAATGCACTCTTTTAGACCTCAACATAAGGCTTATTCATTGGAGTGACTTGGCATAAAATCGATATAAAACTCTTTTATAATACATACCGTTCCAGTCTTACAGCATAACCCACTGAATTGCCTAGTTTTTCAGCTCTTTCCTTAGCTACTCGCATGGCCAAAGAAGAGGCAGCAATACGTCTTGGTTGGGTAACCAATATTTTCACATTGGCACCTCTCCTATTACATATAGCATCATCCAAGATAATTTGTGGCACCTGAAATGGTATTTAATATTTTAAATTTATTTCATGTTAAGTAATTGAAGCTTCTATTTCCTAGAAATTTCAAGTCAGTGATAAACATTAAGGTATATACCTCACACTTTTTTAATTGTTGTTTTGGGGTAACTTAACGCAACCATTTAGGTTTTTAATTAAAATGGAACATCAGTTTATGTCAATTAAATACAGTAGATTTAGAAAAGAAACTATTAAGATTTTTAATCGAAAACCAGTCTGTGAGATTTGTTTTCCAATACAGGTCCTCAATTCAACTTCTAGTTGAGTTTGAAACCGAGAGGTTTGAGAATGCAAGTTAATATTACATCCAAACATTTTAATTGGTGACACAAGGACAAGAAACTGAAAAATGGGACGGTTTCATGCAAAGTAGGACATATGGTCACATTGTACATTTTTTTGTAAATATGTAAATTGATTACGTTGATAGCAGATTACTTATTACAGATTGTTAAAATAGGGGTACAAACCTGTGTAGATTTACCACATCCCGTTTCACCACTTATGACCAGCACTTGATTATTTGCTATTGCTTGCAATATTTCTTGGGACTTCTTGTAAGTTGGTAATTTTTCACGGAATTCCAACATTCTGTTGTACTGACCGTCTTGTATCATATCTTTATATTCTTCATAAAAAGCCACATTTAAGTCATCAGTGTGTGAGTTTACCATAGTTATATCAATACCCAAAGCTAGTCGCTCTTCTAGTTTTTCGTCAAATGAACCAGTTATGATATCCTGGTATCCATACTTGAATGCAGATGTATGTCTTATACTCAATCCTCTTTGTAAACTTGTTTGTTCTTTCGTAAACGCTGAATTAATATCAGTCTCTGTAGACATAGAGGTATCAATGTCACTTGGAACTGAATTGCAATTATCGAACTGTGAGGTTGACGGTAGGCAGACCACCTCTTTTGTCTTTTCAGGTACCCTTACATCAGTTGTTACTGCTTCTTTTGACTGCCCAATACATTGCTGTTTTTCTTCAGTATTTACTGGACAGCTATTTAAATTCCTTCTGTTTTTTTCTAGCTTCTTTGCTATTGATGTGTTTGATAAAATACTGTTTTCATCTTTTGGGTCATCAACCACTGTCAAATCAGTTTTAGTGCTTTTGTCTTCCAATGGCTCTGATCTTAGTGTTGATTGATTAACTTCAGATTCCATCTCTGTCAATGCAGTTTTTACTAAAGATGCATCAAAGTCAGTCTCCCTTGTTGTTTTTGTATTATCTAAACGTTCTGATTTTGTTGGGACATCCTTTCGAATTTCATATTTTTGTTTTATATTATCGAACAACTTTGTGATGTTATCATTATTGTAATTTTCCTCTCCAATGGGTTCTGTTTTAACTTGTACACCTTCATCGTCCAAGTAATTTAGCCTCAGATGTGGTAAGCTTATTTTTTCTTCCTGAGCAGTTCTGATAATAGACTGAATGTTCTTTCTTACAGCAATTGCCACTGCAGGGGGCATTGTGAAATTTACCTGAAATAAAAGATTGGTGTAGGGTTTTAGATTTTTCATTGCATTAAAAGGAAAATATCTAATATCACTGTAATCTACTGCTCTATTTAAATTAAGTGTGTTTAAACAGTGATTAATTGTAAATGTAGAGAAACATTTGTAGTTTATTATTATTATTAACCCCCTGGGATCTTTTCTCTTATATATAAGATATTGAATATTGAATAATAAGTAATTTAGTACCTTACTTACTTTAATTGAATGATAGTGGCACAGAAACATGAAGTATTTTAAATAATGTTAATAAAATAATATTTTTTTTAAACAGAATTTGTATTTTATTGTTTGTCCCAAGAGGCTATAAAGAATTTCTGCAATTGATATAATTTTATTTGATGACCTATTCAGCTTTGCGGTCACTACACTTGTTTTAAAGGCAAACATTTTTGGATTCAATTCCTAGCTAGCCATACATTTAATTTAATGGATTTAGATTAATTCTTCTAAGGCTTGGGTGTATTTATGGGTGTGAGTCCAAAGCACTGGGAATCTTAATGTGTAGAGTTATGAGAGTAGACAGTAAAGGTAATTGCGATAATTATGTACTAGTGTGTTGTGAACAATATTCATCAGTAGTTTCGAAACTGGCAGACCAGCCCGAATTTAATTTAACATATGTTACAAGTTACAAACAAACCAAACATTTTCGTTACTTAGATATGCAACAGGTATAATTAACAAAATATTGTTATACTCACAGAAAAATCCTTTTTTGGTTTTCCTTCTAATTTCTTTTGTGCTTGGCGGTTTTTATAAAACAGGCCTATTTCTTTACCTCTCAGGCCAGGTGGTCGGCTGTTTAATCGAGGCTTTTTATAAGGTGTATTCCAGTTATTGAAGTCGCCCGACATAATGATTATTGATATTCTTTAACAATTTTTCTAAAACATACAATCTGCAACACTTGTATACAATTTTTTTCTAATTGTTGTGAATATTGAAATAATGATCGATCTGCCGGCAAAGCTGTCAAAGTGCCAAAATGACCGATATGCCAATATTGCGCGATACGATATTATATTATAAATTATACTCATAAAAGGTCATATACAGGCATTATGCCGCATCCGCACGCTTGCCAAACCCAACGTCACAAATTCAAACGTGCGGATGGAGTGATTGGCATGGCTTTCATAATTTTACAAGCGCTGGAGCTGATAGAGTGTCGGTTTTTTGTTGCAAATTAAAGGGAGTTTGCTGCAAGCGCTTGCGACATATCCACATGTTTGCATACACTCATTGTAGTTTGTGCACTGGTGCATTAAACATAAGCTTGTCTTTTGTAAAAAGAAATGAGTGGCGGTTATATGCCAAGGAACATTTCCTTTTACAATCGGGTTTAAAAAGCCCCGTTGTTTGCCAGTTGGTCTCTTAGCAAATTGACATGAAATGCAACCTTTTACATATTTAGTGACAAACTTTCTTAGTTTTTCAAACCAATAATGACGCCGAATGAGTTCTATCACTTTACTTTCGCACATATGTCCATTGTCATCGTGAAACATTTTTGTAACTCTCCAACGAACAGATTTAGGAACTACAATTTTAAATTTATCATCTACTTTCCGGTATAAAATGTTTTCATCGAATTTATATAAGTCTTTTAAGTCTTTGCTCTTAATATTATTTATAATATTTTGTATTTTATGATCCTCACTTTGCACCGCAACTATCCAGTTTTGTTCTGTAATATGACGCAAAGGAAGGGCGCAGCGGCTGAGAGCATCAACATGTTGCATCCTTGTGCCAGGTCGATACTGTACTGTAAAATCGTAACTTTGCAGCTCCAGCCACCAACGCTCTATTCTTGGCAACATATCTTTTTTAGTCCATGTAGTACTTAGAGCCTGACAATCCGAAATTACCGTAAATTTTTGGCCTAACAGATAAACGCGAAACTTTCGAATGCTTAGAACCACTGCCATTGCTTCCAACTCATAAGAGTGATATTTCTGTTCGGTTGTAGTAGTCTGCTTGCTAAAATAAGCAACAGGTTTTAATTCTCCCTCAGACTGTTTTTGGAATAATATCCCGCCTACCCCATGACTAGACGCATCGGTGTGTAGTTCAATTTCATACTCAGGATTATATATAGCAAGGACGGGCTCGGAAGATAGAGCAGATTTAATGTCGAGAAATGAATTTTGCTGTTCAGCTCCCCAATACCATGGTTGATCCTTTTTTAATAGTACTGACAAAGGTCGAATCCTATTAGCAAAGGACATAACAAATTTTCTAAAGTAACTAGCTAATCCAATGAAGCGTCTGAGCTCATGTACGTCTGTTGGTTTTTTAAAGTTACAAAGTGCTTCTATTTTATCAGGTGAGGGTCGTATTTCTCCGATCGAGATAAGGTGTCCCAAGTATTCAATACGAGTTTTTAAAAAGGAACATTTTTCACGGCCGTAGTACTAAACCGGATTTACTTATTAATTCTAAGGTACTCTGAAGGTGCTTAAAACCAGCATCTACAGTGAAAAATGTAAGTACATGTATGTTTCATTTCCTTTTACATATTCTTTTGTTTTTTTTAATAAAAACAACTTAAGCTATACTGCTAAATTTTATAGGCCATACAATCTCTATGTAAATCTCTTCCGTTGCATTTACCTCCTCAGAACATAATAACTCACTCACAAGCGTGTGGATAAAGATGTTTGGTTCCCAAAATCAAGCCAAGTGTTTGTAGAGGTTCGGAGTATGCGGCAAGCGTGCGGACACGGCATTACAGTACAGACACACAATGTCATTGGAACAGGTGTTGCAACATGTTTTCTCTTGTTTACTTTGTACTCTTATGAAAACGAACAGCAAATAAAAGCATGTAAAAGGCATTTTATTCGATGTTAAGTTGTAAAAACTACTTATTAGAAATTAGTAGAAAATGCATTTTCAAGGGTCTTTTAATTTATTCCTGCTTTGGATTTTTTCCCGATATTCTAAATCCATTTTATTATAATATTTTTTCATTGACATGTACTTTTTTATGTATTCTATTTGGCCTAAGAAAAATCTAACCCTTCGAGTAAAATCATCTTTGTCGTCAAGCCAGAACCCATAATTGTCCTACTGCTAAACACCGATCTTCTTTCAGCGTGAGATTGTTTGTAACATTAGTAGTGACACGGGCAATGAACCAAGAATACTATAAAATTATATTGGATAGCTTTATACATCCATGGGTACCAGCAATATTCTATTATCTCTGTAATATTGTGTCAGTTTGACAGTTATGAATTGTCACCATCTCAGCTGTTTGCCTATAATTTTATTCACAAATAAGTTAGCACGTTATGTTTTAGATGTATGGTGTATATTTCTGTGGCAAATTTATCTTTTGTATTCATAACCTTTTTTAATTGTCAAAATGTGAAAGAAAGAAGTGATGCTAAGTTTAGCATGGAATTTAGATTCACATTTGAATTCATGTATTAAGTAAAATTTAAAGTATCGTCATGCAGTTATGTTACGCTGTATTGTTATATATACACGTGAGTTCAGTTTTATGTGACATATTTGATAAATTGTTTATGTGCTATTTTTGTGAAGTTGCCGCTGCTTAAGTTTGAAATTTCCTGAATTTTTAAAGTGTGGTACAATTATTGTTCAAGCGGGGAGGTATTGCCGCTACGCTCATTAGCTGTGTGAAGCAGTTCTTGTGTGTTCACTGGAAAGCTGTGGATGCCGGCTGACTCACGTATGAGGATCCTGTAAGCCTCGGGGGGCAACGCATCCGTGATTGGCTTCACACCTCTAAACTATGAAGCTGTTTATAAGTGTGCACGGGGATAGTGACGATTTACCATAAGATTAGCGGCATACTGCTTTTCTACTTTTGTTTATAAAAAATATAAATGTGTCCAAAGTTAACCACTGTTTCATTTTATTTTACAGGACCTTTGGTTTGTTCGATATAGGCGCCGAAAGAATATGATAGGATTCTGTTTATGCTGCACTGTATTCACTCTGTACGCTTCTATGTTTCTAGCTTTCTATATTTATTTTAAAAGTACATTTTATGTATACTTCCCTAGCCTTGGAAGGTGAGTTTATTTAAATGTCTTACATGTTTATTAATAGAACTTTACATGAGATATTGTGTCTTAATAAGATTAAAGAAGCAGCCAAGAATGCAGACTACTTAATGATAAGTTGTTTCTGCTGACCATTTTTGTTGAGCACTAACCAAGTCCAAGAAAAAGGGGTTCTACCTGATGTTGTTTATATGTAGATTCTTTGCCACTTCGATGGACTAAGATTGCCTCTAATATAGACTAGGAGATGAGACACCCACACCCTTCCATTAAGAGGCAAGAACAGGTTCATGTCCAAATTAATGTGGCAGTAGTACCTCCTCAGTCAAGCTATACTTACTAGTTCTATCTTTGAAAGGAGTTTATCTTGTAAGTGACTTACCCTGGATATCTGATTTCTGCTAGTACTGTAGTTTAGTTAAAAATGTTCATATTAGTGAACGTTAAATGTTAAACTGTTATAACTTATCATCATGTATTACTAACTAGATATATTGACAGATGTATTGCTCTTGTGCTTTACACATTTTTTAGGATTTATTTTTGGAAATTCAAACTTTTCAAATGGTAGTCTGAACTCCATAACAATTTTACTTCATATTATACAAAATAATACTTACACTATTACAGTTATAAAACCTTTTTGGTTTCAGACATACAGTTGTTTCTGACAATAGAAATGATATGCGTGTTGTACTGGGACACTATATTGGTGGTAATGCAGGGGGTGTCTTGTCTGATGGTATGTAATATGCTCCAGTTAGACCTATTTTTTTTAGTATAAATAGTTCAAACAGTAATAGCATTGATTCTTTAATGTTATGTGCTTAATAGTTGACAATTCAAAGTTGCATGTGTAGAAATTAATTATTGAATACTTTAAATGTGGAGTAAAACATTATTGAAGGGGGTGTGCATTAGTGGCCCATGTCTGTTGCACATCTGTTGTTTAACCACCCTATAAGACTTCTTGATGAAGTTTAAAGAGAGCTAACCAATTAAAATGCTGAAATGAAATACAATTTTACACTACTGGGTCACCCATACAACTTTTCAGTACACAATTTTTTTTTAAGAATTATGCCACCTCCTGGTCTATATGAGCTTCATTACTTATTTTACAATTCTCCACATGTGATTTTTTTTTCTTTATAACTACTTGTACATCTAAGTTGTATGTATGTTAGGTTAGGTAGTAAGATTGTAAATAATGATCACAGTAAAATTAAGAATCTATTTGAATAGAAGTGTAGTTTCTGCTATATATTAACAGTAAACTTTAATTTTTCAGAAATTATACACAAGAACAACTATGCACCAGTGCAGGGTGCGGGGGAAGGTGGAAGACCTGTACAGATGGCTCAGAGAGAGATAATTACTGCAAGAGAAATGTATTCATTGCATTCATACAATATTGTTGTAGGTGATAAAATATCTATTAACAGAAGTCTCCCTGATATGAGGAGTGACAGGTATAACTAAGTTTTTGTTGTCTATCATTCTTAAAATAAAATCAAATGGTTCGATGCACAACTATGTTAATTACACTTACAACATAATTTGAAGACCTTGTTGGTATATAAACATGTTTAGTTTCGACATGCAGTGTGCTTATCACTTTATTGTTATATGATGCAATGATGGTCTTAAACTTTTTCGCCTCGCGATCAAAAAAGAAATACGCAGAGCTGACAGCCAACCTTCACTAGTTGGAGAGGCACTAGAAGAAGAAAAAGATGCAATGATGATGTGATATACAGTAATACCTCGACTGACGCTACCCCAACTTACGCGAACTCGGAGTTACGCGGTTTTCAAATCTCCTCAATTCGTATTTTATAGAGTGCCACCTGCTTCACACAATCTCTATATTATCGATTACATAGTCTTACTATTATTTAATAGTGTGGGATAGTAACACTATGTACTATGAATGACAGCTAAAATTTATTTTGTGTTACGTATTCCTTATACCCCGTCTTACGCGAATTATGCGGTTATCAGCCAGTCCCACCTATAGCGTAAGTTCGGGGTGCTACTTTATTGATACAGGATGGCTTATACATCAATTGGCAAAGTCAGGAATTTCCTATTTAAATTAATTTAATGATTTTTTTTGTTTTGTATGTAATAAGTAGGTATGGTCAATACTTGTTTCTTATGAAAGTTTGACCTATATTCCGATATTTTTTAAATATGTTTATGTATTTTGAATGTAACTTATAAGAGTATTGAACATACATACTAATTTAATACTTTTAATAAGATGTGTTATCACGAATTCGAGACATATAACATCTGCTTTTGTTATATTTTTCAGTTGCAAAAATGTGCAGTACGATTCAGATAGTTTGCCAACGGCCAGTGTTGTTATAGTCTTCCACAATGAGGCATGGTCTACCCTGATGAGGACTGTTATGTCTGTTATTTTGAGAACTCCGGATAAGTTGTTGAGAGAGGTATGTACTTTTCAAAACTTTATAATAATGAGGTCAATGCCGTCTTTACCAAAAAGACACTCGGGGCCAGTGCCACAGCCCCTCTTCTCAGAGGGCCCCGAAATAACGACAATTTTTCTCACATTTAATATCAAAATATTATTAGCATTACACTTTTCTCGTTGCACGAACGTCGGTCGTTTTCAGATTTATCCAAATCCATACATTTATATGAATAATTTGAATGATTCGAGCACTATTGTAACTTACTATTTAAGTTTATAATCTTTACATGTATTTTCAAGTTACTTATTATATATATCATATTATGTTTAACTGACTAGGGATACGTACTTTCTTTACATTTCTAAAGGGCCCCGAATTCTTGTGTGCCCAAGGGCCCCAGCATAGTTTAAGACGGCCCTGAATGAGGTACCAAATAAACCTTATGTATGTCGCTTCTATTGAGGACTAGGTTGGAGCATATAAGCAATCCTCCTTTTAACCAGAAATTGTAAAATTAAAATAGAGGTGGTGGAGGTGCTATGCTAGTGCTAGGTACTCTAACACTCGATATGGTGTTAGAGCACATAATGCAACAACATTGTATGTTGTAATCTGTGACCTATATAAATCTCTGCAACTGTTTTTTGACATAAATGCAACATTTATTACCTCTGAGGTCTGCTGTTGATGTGTCTCTTGCATTAAAGTGCCAGCCAAAATAAGCTCCACTATCTCTTGAGTCTAATATAGCTTCCTTTAATCACTGGATGAAGTACAATTATAGGCATACATTATCATACTTCATACTTACTTACTAATATTATAAAGGCGAAATCTTGTGAGTGTGTATGTTTGTTACTTCTTCACGTCTAAACGGCTGGAACGATTTTCGTAAAGTTTGATAGGGAGTTAGTTGACACTTTGGATTAACATATAGGCTACTTTTTACTGTGGGATAATATTTAATTTCCAGGACAATCGATTCATTTTAACGCGGGCGAAGCTGCGGGGTTCAGCTAGTATATGATATGTTACATTCTTTCAGATTATATTAGTGGATGATGCCAGTGATAGGAAGTATTTGGGAAAGGAGTTGGATGATGCAGTATCCAAACTTGACAAAGTGAGCATATTGCGGAGTAAGGAGAGGACCGGGTTGGTGGGAGCGCGTCTAATGGGGGCCAGGACTGCCACGGGAGATGTGCTGGTGTTTCTGGATGCACACTGCGAGGTCAGTATATTTGAAGAAATTATTAATTTATTTATGACCGTCGTCTAATATTATCATTTTATTTAAGGTGGTAGAACCAGTATAGTTCGACCGGGAAAATACCACCGCCACACCTATTTCTAGCGTGAAGCATTTCTTGCGTTTCGATAGGAGGGCGTGGTTGCCGGCACACTTTCACATGAGGCGACCATCATAGTCCTCGGGAGTAGCAACGCATCTGTGATTGACTTCAGGTGGAACCTATGTTCTGTATGTAGTTTATTACAGATGTCCATGGGCGGCAGTGACCACTTACCATCAGGTGGACTGCATGCTCGTTTACTACTTCAGTTAGATAAAAAAAAAATAAAAAAATACCAGGACTGTTATTTTAATTTTATAGTTGTTATTGTTATTATCATTTATTAGTTTGTAGGGGTGGAGGGGGGGGGGGGGGCTCAAACGTTACAGGAGAGGAAGTAGGAGAGTTTAAAAAACGTATTATGTAATGTGCTTTTTTATCTAAGTATAAAACCTTATTATTAAGTAAAATACGACCACCACGACTTGCTGCTAAACACACATGGACATTATAAATTTATAGTGTTTTATTGAATTAAAATTACGCCACGTTATTAATGAAATGAAATGTCTTTATTTGCATAGGCCTACGGGGGCGCTTACAAATTGTCAGTTACATACTTTTTTTAAACTAACACAGGATCGGAATCTAATCTCAGTATTTGCGCATTTCGGAATTACATTATCATGTACTTGTCTTTGTAAGTGTTCATACCATGGTAGTATTTATTGAATTGACCAATTTAATATGTATTGAAACAATGTTGAATTATACAGGATGGAATGTTCCGGGTGATGTTGATGTTGTAGATAACGTTATTGAATACGCTTTGGACGTAAATCAGTTTTTGTAATCACATTTTTATCAAATTATTCACATTGAAGTGTATGTTGCATAAATATAATTTGTGAGTATTTGTGAGGCAAGCTCATTTAACTTTTTAGAAGTTATATAAAACGTCACAAATCTTACGTTGTTCCGATTCAAATCAAATCGAATCAATTCATTTATTATTTGTGGAACATGGGTACAATAAAAGCTATGACAAAGATTTTGAAATCCTCCATATTCCCGCCACAGGTGGGCGTACAGTAAATTATACAAAATCATACGAAATCATAAGACGCATTTTAAATATTAATACAAATACAAATGTTATAACTAATTTGGAATATAAATTTATAATATATAATGTCAAACTGAATTAATATTTATTAAACAGTGATATTAAGAAACAGCTTTGTCAGTCAGGAAATCATTTATCGTGTAATAACACTTGTCAATTAAAAAAATATGAAGCTTTCGTTTAAATAAATTTACCTCAACAGTGGCACGGATCGTGGTGGGTAGCTTATTATATAAACCGATATTTACATAAATCATTTTCAACAGGTGACTCAAGGTTGGATGGAGCCTTTGTTGGAAAGAGCGGGTAATGATGACGTATTTGTATGTCCTCATATCGATTTGATATCAGAAGAAACTATGGCTTACACCAAAAGCATTGAGGCGCACTGGGGGGCCTTCACCTGGCGACTGCACTTTAGGTGGCTCATGCCAAGTACTGAGGTAATGATTAAGAAATCGAAAAACCCTTCCAAACCGTACCCTACACCCGCCATGGCAGGTGGGCTGTTTGCGGTGAGAAGGAGCTTGTTCTGGCGATTGGGTGGTTACGACGAGGGCATGTTAATATGGGGAGCGGAAAATCTAGAACTATCATGGAGGGCTTGGCAATGTGGCGCTAGAGTGGAAATAACTCCGTGCTCGAGGGTTGGACACATCTTTAGGCGACACAGTCCGTATAAATATCCGGGTGGGGTCATGAACGTGCTGAATGCCAACTTGGCACGTGCGGCGTCCGTCTGGATGGACGACTGGGCCGAATTCTTCTTCAAATTCAATCCAGCGGTTGCAGCAATTCGCGATAAACAAAGCATCTTCAATAGGTTGGAGATACGGAAAAATTTGAATTGCAAGAGTTTCAGTTGGTACTTGGAGAATGTGTGGCCGCAGCATTTCTTTCCGACGAGTCAGAGGTGGTTCGGTAGGATCAAGAGTGAGAAGGGTTGCTGTATAGGTGCCACCGGTATAACCGGTCAATTGTTGGGAGGGCCCGCTTCAGGCGTGAGCTGTGGAAGTGATGATGACCTTGAACGTCTGATTGTCTATACACCCGAAGGTAAAATTATGGCAGATGAAGGGTTATGTTTAGAACAGGGTAACGGGCGAGCTCTATGGAAGGGTTGTAGCGACAGTAAGAAACAAATTTGGGAACAAAAAGGACCAAGACTGAAGACTGTCGGAGGGCAGTGCTTAACTATACTCGTCAATAACGGTAAATATGGTGTGGGAGATCCGATGACGGCCAAAAGATGTATAAATAGTGATGAGCAGATCTGGCATTTCGAGCGCGTGCCTTGGCATTAATATGTGATATGAGAAGGGTTAATACAAAGACCGACAAAGTAAAGACAGAATAGTTTCTGTGTATAAATATAACATACTCAGGAGTAGCAACGAGTCTGTCTTCGACCTTGGTTAGGATTCTACTGTTATCTGGGATTAATTGTTAGTGTCCAGGTCTTAGTCATTGACTGGTATTATTCTCTGTGTATCGTTTAGATATTTGCTAAACTTTTATTTTTTGGCGGGGAAGAAACCTACAAAGGGTACGCCGGTTCCTCAGCGCTTGTAGGGGACCCCAGAATATCCAATGGAAGTATCGGTGCCCCCTAGCGCAGCATCCCTCATGGGCTCTTCTCTTGGGGAACGTGTAGCTGTCCCCTGCACCTTCTGGTGACTACGACGACATGCAACCACATAAGCCGCTGTTCTTCTTGGTTTTGCTGGCTGGGCGGTTCGAGCTCCCTCTCGAGCCGCCCGCAGCCCCAGAGATATTTGCTAACCTACTTGGGTGTATTATTCGATATTTGTTACGATGTTTTTCAATATTTAACAGTGTCAAGAACTACGTAACTATATTTATATGCTGCGTTGGTATGTTCGTCATTATTCGGTGAAATATTCTGCGAATGTACGAGTATATATTCTTATGAAATATTTACATTTCATAAGAATATATGTAGATTACACTAGCGTTATAGAATTTCTCCTCCAGAAATAAGAAATAAGTCAGTTGCGAAACAGTCGCTCAAATTGAACACATTTTCAATTTATAATAATTTCCGTACTTGTTAGACTCCTCAGGAAGCTCTTTCTGTCCTTACTTTGGCGTTCGAAATTTTATAATCCTTAATATGTTTATTAGTTCTAGATACTAAAAGTACCTATTTAAAAGCATTGTTTATAACAAAGTATTCCCCCCATGAATTATTGATATTGTGTCATTTTGTTAAGGATTAACTAACATTCACTTTAACCTATTATGGACTCAATTTTTACTAGATATTTACTTATTTTACATTTTTGATCTTTTTTTAATTTATACTTACGACGGCATTAGAATCCCGGTGATATAATTAGTTTTAAGAGTATTATAGATCTGTGATTTCAATAGAGGAATTGACGAATTCAGTATTTTTAGTACACAATTCATTTTATAACAATTGATTAATATAATTAATTGTTTTTATTTTTTATTTAAGTAATTAAAGCATTTAATTCTGGTTGTTAATTTAATCACTGTAGTTTGTTTAACAATGTTTCGCGCACAAAAAATATGTCCTATTGTTATTTTACATTAATTAGTACAACACAATATAAACATTAATTAAGACATCTGCAGATCTATAATTACCACTCATAATATTTTAGTAACATTTATATTAGATAAGTATTATTAACCGTAGCTTTAAGAATATATTTGTATATCCGAGTTGCTAAAATAATATACCCAGTACCTATTCCGATACTTTTAAATCGTAAAGGTAAATTAATTACCAATTAGAAAGTGAAAGGAATTGACTTTTGTTACAAATGTATAGTATTCCATTGTATAGTACAAATATTTTAAACGTTTGTTGCCATTTACTTTAAAATCAAAAAAAAAAAAATCATATCATGAAATTTTATTTAAGCTTCATTGTTCATGTGAATTTTCACAATAATTCTAAAAGGCAAATATTTAAGGCGTGAAAAATGATTATCGCTTGATTATTTTATTTCCAATAATAAGGGTGATTAGTCTTATATGAGTTGCTTACTAAGTTGGAAACTGTACGGCCAGTTCGCACATCAATAAATTGTAAATTGTCTTTAATGCAATATATAATTACTATATATAGATGGTGGCACCGTAGGTGGCATTGTAGGTGGCAATACCACATGAATTTATTTATTTGTTTAGGAAGGATTTTTCCTTTTTTTGTCGATTTTTTTAAAGAACGGCAAATTCAACTTCCGTCCCATGCGTCCTGAAACTACGCTATGTTATCTTATAGACTTGATTTTCGTACCTTTTTATTTTTTAAATATCGATTTAATGTTACTCGTAAATCGCATGTTATGTGTCGTATCCATATTATTTAAGGAAATTCATGTGTTGCCAGTATTTAACAATTTGTATAAGTATACATTATATATTATTGATGTGGTAATAGTGCATATAGTATTTAGGATCTGACTTTGTCAGCAATAATTATATCTATGTAGTTCCAGTTAAGTAACGTAAATAGTTGTAATGGTTAATACTCGAATTTACATGTTTCGTAATACGCTTTATTTGAATATCCTATAAATCCTAATATCTAAATACGAATCTCAGATATTTTTACTTTATACTTTTTTTTACTCCACTCATTTAGAAATAGAATTTATTTGATATCAGTAGAAGCATCCAATTTTTATAGAAATTTATTGGTCACGACCTTCTATTGTTTATTTGTTTGCAAAATTACATTTTAATATTGTTTCACAGGTATATTTTGCGTAAAAATGTCTTTATTGCTTTATTTTTTAATAATTATATATAATAATTTTCAATCGTTATAGAATTTCGTAATTCCGAAATAAGTACAAAACTTTTGTAGTTGTGATTGTTCCAGTTATTCTAATTTTATTAAAACACAATCTTAGATTGTTTATCTCGTAATATAGCATCTTAAAGGTTGTGTTAATTCTAATATTTTTTTAAACTAATGATCTTTTCTTAACGTGAACAGATAGTGTGGAAACATGAAATTTCACCAGTCAGTTATATTTTCAAAATGGGCTTAGAATATCAAAAGTTTCATCACAAGTAACAATAATATTAAAATGTTTTTTTTTAAGTTAACAATTATTGACTTTTTTCTTCAATGTCATCACTCAAATTTCAATACATGTAAACGGAAATTTCAGGTGTATTTAGGATGCATTTTTGGGTGGGAAGTAAAAAAACGACTGTTAATTTAACGTTTTCAATAGCATAGCATTTTATTGTCTGTGGTTTCTATCCTGTATTGTAGCCGTCAAGTACTCGTTAAAAACACAAAAATATGTATATCCGTGTTTTATGGTTCTTGAAAAATGTTAAATTGAATTTTGCACTTTGACAGATAGAACTGAAAACAATATTGCACTAATTAAAATTAAATTTTATTATTTACAAAAACTTTTTTATTGCTCCCATTTTAATAGTCACGAGAATTCACTGATTTCACTTTAGAATAAAGTATAATATCACAGATATAATAGGGGTGTATAGAGGTGTGACGCGTACAGCAAAGTTGCAATCGTTTCCGTTGCAAATAAAACACCTCGCGTCACTGTGACCTCGTGCCCTCTCTACGGCCTCTAGGCCTCTGCACACTGAATCCACTTGGACACGAGGAATGCAACCCCGAATCACGTCCACTGTGTTTCCAACTGAAAAAAATAAATTCAAACGATTATCAAATATGTCAAAAGGTTTCGGTTTCAATATTTTTCGGCTTTACTATTATTGTGGGGCATTTGAGATCTTGTCCATTAGCATTCTTTGTTTTTTTTTTTAATATATAATTGAAGTAGCAAACGAGATCAGTAAGCAACATCATATTAAACATGAAGTTCTATCTGAAGTTAATCAAAGATTCGTTGCTATTCCCGAGGACTTTGATGGTCGCCTCATATAAATGTGTGTCGGCAACCACACCCTTCCATCGAAATGCAAGAACTACTTACGCTATAGAAATAGGTGTGGCGGTGGTACTTCCTCGTGCGAATTACACTGGTTCTACGGTGAGAATGGAAAATCGCAAAGTTCTACTACATTTATATGTTATAATAAAAGGTTGTAGAACATGCGGCTTGATTGTGTGGCACGACTGTCACAATTCGATTGGAGCAGTACCACCGCCACAAATATTTTTAGCATGAAGCAGTTTGTGCGTTTTCCTGGTATATTGTGGCTACTCGCTCACTTTCATATGAGGCGACTATCTTAGTCATTGAGTGTGGCAACGTTTCAGTGATTGACTTCAGTTAAAACCTTTTTTCTTTATGAAGTTGCTTATAGATGTCCACAGACGGTAGTGACCACTTACCATCAGTTGGGCAGTATGCTCGAATGTAATTTCAACCTTATAAAATAATTTGCCTCATATTAGGAAATTCAAACCCGGTAGTTTTTAAGGTTTAGTAAGGAAGGTACACATGAGGCATTCTACGTATTTTTAGTGTGCAGCGGTAGTGTGTTTGACATAAAGTAGATCTATAGGTATTATTCAAGCTCAAATTAAACAGTCTCCCGGTGAACTACTATGTCTAAATTTCATAAAAAACAAAACATAAAATTGGTCTTTAACGCCAGATTATAATTTATAACTATCAATGGCATTATCACTATAACACAACCCATTGTAGGTATCGAGTATTAACATCATAATAGAAATTGTACTATTTATTGAATTGACTCACAAGACTTGTCATCTGGTGTGGCAACCATCTTTAAACATCGGTATTCTATAGGAACTCGGGAGTCTGTCGTCGGCGGAGGATGTCCTAAGTTGTGCACCCATTGAGCTGTCACCCAGTTGGAAGGATGGCATGTTACTGATGTGCCTGGCCAAACTGTCTCCTGAGGGTGGCAGTTTAGACAACTTTGACGGAAGCAGCTTTCTGCTGACACTGGAATAAAGTTATTTTCTGTTACAATAATTATTATTTAATAGGTAAGTCCACCAATTCGCTAAGTCCACCAATTCGCACTTGGCCAGCGCGGTGGACTATGGCCTAAAAACTCTCTCATTCTGAGAGAAGACCCGTGCCCAGCAGTGGGCCAATAATGGGTTGATAAGAAGAAGGTAAGTAAGTAGGTACTTAGTATAAAATAATGTCCAACATAATACCTAAGTGGTATTTATTTCGATATACGAAAGTGGAAAAAACCAGTATAAATTGTTATTTTTCATATTTTTAACGATGAAGGAAATTGAGGAAGATGGTTTAATATAATGATGCAAAAGTAAGTTTGTGAAGTTTACCTCTACCTAACATATGTATTTATTCATATAGGTATAAGGGATTTTTTAAAACCAGAGGTCGTAGTTAATACCAGGGGTGCTCTAGTAATTTAATGTCATCTGTGATTTCAGTACGAGTCTATTACGTTTCCTCGTAACGTTCACCGTTTTAGGCCATACCTTGCAATGTACCTACATAGTAATATTTAGGCGAAAACGTGATCCATTGCAGAACGTGATAAATTCGTTCTAGGAGCAATGGTCGTTGGATCTATTGGATTGAATCTAGGATGGACAATAGAAACGGGATAATAATAGGCAGAAAAATAAAACGTTCAGTTTTATGTCTTTCGCGTCTTGCCAATTACCGAGCCCTGTCCTGTATACGAGAGAAGACACATCGATGAACATGCTTTTTGACACCGTTACTCGTATATCTGACTTAAAATCTCGGGCATTACGTTGCAGTTTTTCTCGACCCATAACCGACGGTCGCCTTGTAGTTAACGACTGCGGCGCGGTATAAGCACAGGCTTCAGTTTGTTTTAACGGCGGCAATCATTCGTCATTTTCTCGCGTTTCGCGCCGTTTTACCGGCCATCATCCGACGTTCCGATCCGTTCTACGTACGCTACGTAATTATCGAAGAGAATCCGATCTCGATGCGTCGGTATGTGAGATTATTTAATTTCGCAGCGGAATCTGAATGATTTCGCGTTATTAGATACAATTACAATTACATACAATGAGTGTAGAAAGCGTGTTTAATTATGAATAAATAAATGTTTGTGATTCTTTTTAATAATCTCGGTAGGTGTGGCAATATTTTGATCTATGATACGTTTATGGAATTACCTACCTATATCTAAACTTAAATTTATAGGAGATCGGGTATGAAATACATATTGAGACGGAGGACTAATTAAGTGATCACTGCTGATAGGTATCGTAAGCAAAATAAATAAATCGAAACTTCCATTTAAACTTGATTAGGTAATTGATTTAGCAATAAAACTATGCATTGGGCAAATAGTGTAAAGGAAATGTTTGAGTAAGGAAACTAAGTCCTAAACTTTCATTAGGTGAAATAATAAATTGGTCCTCCTTCCCAATATGTAGTTACCATACCTGATCTCTTAAAATTTTAAGACCAGTTATAGGTATATCCTTATTAAGATAGCAATTAATCAAGTTTAGATGAAAGTTTGTGGTTTACTTGTTTGGTTTAGGATATCAGCGGTGAAGGTGTGGCGTGGCGACGAGACGTGCGGCGCCCGAGAAAGTGCCTGATGGGCGGCTGACATAATTGTGCACGCCTAGACGAGTGCATCTCGCTTCCATTTAACCACAGGCGCGGAGCTTAATAAGGAAATTAACTGCTTATTATGATACTAACTGGTTCTATTGCGTCAGAATGTAAAACTAGATTACAAGTAACGGTATATAATAATTTCAAATTACGCTAGTGTACACTAATATACTCATGTTAAAATTTAAGAAAAATATAAATGCCTTTTAAGTTCTAAAAACAAGTTTTGAAAAACTTTTATTTTTTGTTGACGGGGAGGAAACCTTCAAAAAGTACGCCGGAGCCTAGGGAGAGACTGCGGGTTATGTGGGATTTTTACCCACTAAAACCTCCTCGGTGGCCTTCCTCAGCGCTTGCAGGGGACCCCGGGATCTCCAATGGAACGCACCGGTGCCCTTAGCGCAGCACCCCTGCTGCCTGGGCGGTTCGTGCTCCCTCTAGAGCCGCCCGCAAACCCAGGTGCCCCCTCTTAGTCGCCTCTTCTCGACCGTCTTAGAGCCAATATCACACTTAGGTACCTTTGACATCTCGTCATTCTACGAATAAATATTTTCATGGCCAGCTATTGATGCAGCTCACTGCTATTTCACTCCTAGGAAGTTTTATTTTAAATAGAAAAAAGCGTAACGAAATATGCTCACTACTTATGTGATGGATTACAGTGGTCATATGCAACGTGAAATAGGATATCCATTTATGGTAGTCAAATATTAATACGTCGAAATTATTTTTGTATCACCGTAACTATAAAGCCTTGATTGCGGTTTAATTTAACCTGTTATTCCGGAAGGTCCTAGAGTAACAGACAATAAATTATTGAGCAAACAAAGCAAGATAAGCATTCTAGAACTCCACATTTAGATTGTTGATTAAGATTAAGATAAATCCCTACTAATATTATAAATGTGAAAGTAACTCTGTCTGTCTGTCTGTCTGTCTGTCTGTCTGTCTGTCTGCTACTTATTCACGCCTAAACAACTGAACTGATCTTTATGAAATTGGGTACACAGACAATGTTGACATCGAGAAAGGACATAGGCTGCTTTTTATCGAAAAAAATGGGTTGAAAGCGTTAAAATCGGGCATTAATGTTTGTATGGGAGTTCGTTTTCGACAAAGTCTCATATTGACAAGTCCGTCAAGGGGTACGATAGACTTACTTGAAACCTTATCTAAATAATAGAACATAAAAAAACATTGATTTCGAGTCGACAACATATATCCGTAAAATTCGGATTGTCGTGGATTTTAATAAATTCTAATACAAATGACATGACAGTAGCCATAATGGCCGCCCGGACGCCAACATGGCTACTGTCATGTCACCAATATGGCTACGGATGAATTCTGAATTCATTAAAAAAAAATACGTATAAATTTGTAACTATCAAATAACTTAAAAATAGATGTGATTTAAATTGATTTTAATTTACCCATAGTTTATGAATTTATAAAACAAAAATGTATTTATAATACGAAAGATACAATTACGAAGAATTTCCGATAAGTTACTTATTAAGTATGCAACGGCGGTATGATGGCGCTTCATACTATTATAGTAAAAAAGATAATCGAAACCAATAATTCAAAGGCGATAAAATGTTTTAACATTGTTTTAAAATAAAATTATCGACTCTATTTGTCACTCCATGTTCAACTGTTTATTTTACTTAATTACCAACAGCAAATAAAAAATAGATATACTAAGAACTTTATTGTTCCAATCATCGCAATTTTCGATCTCTTCCTTTTATTATTTTACAACATTACACCCTATCCAAACAAGGAAGGAAGTGGACTGTCTAACTATAATGTTAGTCAACAATATGTTTCATATAATAAAATACAGTAAGTTCGAAAAACCCACGTAATTAAATTAAGTTTCAAAAATAAACTACTACAATATTTAAAACATTTGCACATTGTTACTTAAATAGTTTCATAACTATTATTGCTTAAATAAAGTTATGTTATTGACCATACCCGTACATTTTTAGCGAAAATAAATATTATGGACAAAATACAATTGATAGTTTTTTATGCAAAATACTAACATTATAAAGTCGATCAGTATCTAAATAAGGTATAACAATTATATCATGAATTATTATTATAAAGAAGCTTTTGCAACTTTTGTGATAAATAATTGAATGAATATTGAAGCATGGTTGATGAACACTTGGCTCTAATAACAAACGAGCAAGGTCAACATTATTGTTCTTTTTATATTTATGATATGTTCATTATAATTAATGTTATAGAAAACATGCATTTAATCAACATATTTTAAATTAATTTTAGAATAACAAAGTGTGTCAAAATAAGCCAAAATAGATGATGTTCTTAACTCATAAGTATTGAAATTCGCATCTGTTATTAAAATCGTGATAGCCGTGTGGTGCCAAGTCGGGCGGATTAGAAATGCGAGGTCTGGGGTTCGAATCCAGTTGTCTTATGTACATTATTATTATTATTATCTGTAGTTTTCATAAATACTAATTTTAGTATTATTTTTTTATAACCAGCTCATTTTTAAATATTATTTAGTATCGGAAATGCAAAGCTTTCGCCCGCCTGGGAATCAATGTGTCAAAAGTTTATATGAAATTAATAGAGGTTTAACCTTTGTCAGGTAAAAGTACAAAATAATTTGGATTTACCTTGCCGACAAATTCAAATTTTAATGTAATGAACCACAAACAAGGCTTAATAAAGATAAACTAAAAACTACCTGAGCGCCGCTTAAATGTTAGTAGAACCAAAATTAGTTTACGTATCATTGATACTGTCATTAGATTTTTAGTTTTAGTTAGAGGCATTAGGAGGCACGGGTAAAACGTTTTTAATAAATTTACTATTAGCGAAAAATATAAAATCTGATAGAAAAATAGCTATTGCCGTGGCGTCGTCCAGCGTTGCGCCCACACTTTTAAAAAGCGGTCATAATGCCTGCCTATTCGCCTTTGAGCGTCCACTCAAGATTTGTAGCAACGATTTCTCTAACATTTTTAATATTTCAAATCAAAGGAATACTGGAAATTCAATGCGGGATTGTTATTTGACTACTTATTTGGGATGAAGATTCTGTAGATACAGCCATCGAGATCGAAGACATTATCCAACAAAATTTTTGGATTCCTTCGACCCGCCTCCCGGTACTCCTCCACACAAACTTTTTTTAAATAAAAATACGCTTTCTACACTCAATAAAATAGAAAATTTCTACAATTTCAATTTCTACAATAGCCCCACACTAGGATTTTTTCCTGTGTCGTGGGTACCATGGACACACAAGGCGTATATAGAAACACCCAGACCCAGAACATTAATCTATTCAGATTCCTGTCTGGCCGGGAATCGAACCGGGTGTGGTAGCTGCTCCGCAACGCGGGTCGTCAAGGTTGTCAAATTAATGTTAAAAGTAGGTTCACCTATATGTAATCTTACTCAGAAATTTAAAAGGACCAAAATTACTTAAAATAGTATTTTTCAATTCATAAAAGTTAAAATCCATCTTTAAAATCGATGCGCTTTGGTTTAAATGTGGAGGCGTTGTTTGAAAAGATGTATTCCGATATTGTTAATGTGACCACTAAGACTGTAAATTGGTTCAAAAAAGGGGTTTACGATATTCTGATTCGTCTTATTTTCATAACATTTTACATAACAATATGCACCTACCCACAAATACACACTTAAAATTCGTTTTTTTCACTCTGTGTTTGTCCGGGTAATCCTTGACCGGCTAAACCGATTTTTACGGGTTTTTACTATAGAAAATGTTATGGAACAACATGTAGACTACTTTTATCGTAGAATTCCCACTGAGTGGAGATTTGCGCAGGAAAAACTTTGCGATACATTGATTTGCACGCGGGCGTAGCCGCGGGTACAGCTAGTATAAGATATATGTATCTACAATGTTATTTTACCGTTTGGCAATGTTTCATACTTGCCTTTGCTTATCTGTAGTCCTAGTGACACAGATTCAAATCGAGTGATGCTCAACCAAAAATATTCAGCCCACGCGTTGTAATGGCGACATCAACTAGACATAATAATGTAAATACGATTGTCAACAGTGGATTGAATAAATATTTATAAAGTTGTTGCGATACGAGATGAGTCGGGAGTCTATTGTATGGTGTGGCGCGGGCGGGGACCGGACCTCATTCGAACCGCCAAACTGTAGAACCATGGATGGTTATCAAATAGACCTCTAATAGTTAGCTATTTTTCATATTAGGAAACCTGTGAATTCGCCGCGGAATTAGCGCTTCAGGCGTCCAGTGCATGTTAGAGTCCTAGAGGGCGGTGAACGACCTCGCGAATTTGGAAGGCGACGAAGCGTTTTGGGAGGCAATAGTTGATTTTAAGCTTTGCTTTGCCTAGAAATAGATTTTTGTTGCGTTGATCTATTGATCTATTGCAACCCTATTTAACCGATATATTCTTAAAGAGGACATGAAGCTAGAACGAGTTCATATAGAATTGATCTTAAAAGTGTGCGATAGACAAAATAAATATGAAAAACCCAGAGGTTTTACAAGGTTTTTGTAACAGGTTTTTGAGGTAGTGCAAAATAATCAGATAGGATAAATTATATTTGATTAGTTTGCACCAACAAATTATAAAGTGATACACTTATAATATGATTAAGGATGAATTTGCATGCGTTTAAAATGCCTGATGATAAAAAGTAGGTAGGTACGTCTTGTATTACGAGCCTATTTAGTTCCTTTGTTTGTGGTTAAAATGTGTCGTGATGTCACGCTGTTTTTGTTTAGTCACTGATGTTAACTACATCGCTACAATACTTACCTACGCCGTTTCGCATTATCTATTTCTATATTAATGTATGTTACTTATGTTTAAACACAGATTATACGTAAAAGAGAAGCTTACCAAAAGTGAATAATCCAGTGACACTTAAAATAAACACGAGCATTATCATTTATTAACACAACGATATCCTTAATTGTTTTATTCGTATTATGGACGCGCGGAGTCAACGCAACTTTTTATCGTACTAATCTGCGTTGCGATCGCTTTTATCATATCACCATGTGGGCCGTTATCGCAGGACTGTAAATTATTTTGACATTGTGTGTGGAAAACAAAGATTGCTGGTCTTATTGAAATTAGAATGAAATTTTCCGAAATCTCGTGTAAACATTGCTTTGAGTGCTGAAGTCGAAAATAAAATAACTATGACCCGTTCCGATTTTACGCGCTGCGATTGTAAACACGGCACTGAAGTTGGTGATTCTTGGCACCAGTTTAAAGACAGTGTAGTATAATGATAACCACTTTGCTATGTAGCTATATGCTGGATTCAAGTCGCGATCGCGCACATAATATTTGTAAATGATTTCAATATTAGCTCTGAGTCTGGGTGCTTGTGGACATTTCTTGAAGCTATATAAGTAGGTAAACTTTGTGAAAGCAGGTTACAATTTATCAACCAGATGACGACTTTGCTATCGTCTAGCAAATACTTCTCTCAGCAACCCATTATTGACCCACTGCTGGGCATGGGTCTTCTCCCAGAATGAGAGAGTTTAGGCCATAGTCCACCGCGCTGGCCAAGTGCGAATTGTTGGACTTCAAAGCAAATACTTGCAACTTACAAATAAGTATGTAAATTACGACATATTAGTGGGAGATGGGTTACTTGGATGCTCAGCTTGGATTCAGAAGCTCTTAGGCTATGATTATAAGAGGTCACTTAAAGTTCTAGTGGTTAATTATAGTTTTAGCTTCATTTCAGCTTGACACCTATATCTAAAATTAACTGTACCTAATTCTCGGTGGGTACTTAGGTAGGTACATTAATTTTACATGCCTACCGATTCCCATTTATAGTCACGTTAACAGTAAACATAATAAATTATCCTTTTCTCCATCTACCTATTTGACACGAAGCACTGAATTCTGAACGTACAGAAATAGCAGCACGCTTCATCGATGGCGAGAGGTGTGTCAGATCTCGCTAAAAGGACTGACCATGCACGTATTAAGAGCCAACTTTGGAGCTTAAGTTTGAACTTAAGTATCATAATAATAAGGTCTGAGGGTGGTTTTGCAATATGGAGTGGTGGCCGAGATCACGGCTGCCATGGATATGCGACGCGCCGGCGACGTCGTGTTGGTATGCAGACGACGCATGGGTAGTGTAGCCACACTGCAAATGTAACGGGAAAATCTTAAGTTCAGTGGGTATTTACTTAACATAAGATCTTCGTCATTTAACACAACACAAAAACTAAGTCAAGTTCTTGTGTTGAGTTATGTTGTGTTGAAGTGTGATGCCCTAATGTTACAAATATAGATCACTTCAATTAAGTTTGAAATCTCATAAATATCATTGGAAATAAATTGTACTGAGACAATTATTAAATTATCATAAATACTATGTTATTGAAAGCTACGTAAATAACAAGTGATAGATTTGTATGACCACTTATCATTTTATTTATAGAATCAGTTCAAATCCGGTACATAAGTATTTTATCACTTGTAATACGCACTTATTACCTACGTACTGACGTTACAATTTCACAAATTGCACTTGACATATTCTACATGACATTAACTAGTGCAATGTGTATTTGTTTTACTTAAAATGAGTGAAATATATCAATGAGACATTTACATGAGGAGATTTATAATTTATAAAATAAAAGATATTCGTCTTTGGAAAAACAATGCCATGGACAGCCCATTCGCATGGATGCCTCCAATAGATAACAATGAGATTCAAGATGGATTGTCACACTTCTTCTATTATCACACAGCCCACGTGATGTTTTTATTACCCTTTATTCCTGGGCTGCTCGGGTTATCTTTCGAACGTATAAATATTATAACGTAAACTGAATACATGTATTATTTTGAAAGCAACACAAGTAATCTCGTGTCCTTATTATTGGGGAAAAACTTGGTTCATTCTAGATTACTGGGTATAACCACAGTAATAGTATCTATAGTATTCTAACTTCTTACAAACGCACGAAACGCAAGTTGTACCTACGCGCCTCGATTTCGGTATGCACTCTGTATGCAACAGCCAACGAATGTGCCGTAGAGACGAGCGGGCGGTGTGACGTTTTTTAAGCAGTGGAACTTTTTATTTAAATAATAATGCAGCGAAGAGCAGTTGTAAACTATATTAGGCTGTTTTTGATTGCTTTAATTGTGCCTAAACACGTCCAGTGTTCATATTTTTTATTTTGGTTGGTAAAATATTATTCAGTGTGAAATTTATAACTATTATTTGTGTACGATGTGTTATTAAGTCTCTCAAATATTAAAAAAACGCGTTGTTTAATACCTTAATCTACTGAATAAAATACATATTAAGTAATAAAGAATGTCAAGTATGCAGATGTAATTAAAATACTTTAGGCGCGTAGCCCTAACGCATACTCTCGTCCAGCGTGTCTGTAGGTATAAAATTCAAGGACAGGGCAAAGTTAGATTACTGTATGATACTAATATTAATACTGTATGATACTAATACTAAGGCAAGATACTGGAGCTAACTTTCATTACCATGTAAAAAATCATGATTGTAATTATATAAAAAAAAATGGAAATATGCTAAATAACGATTGACAGAATTAAATTTATTGGTCCATGTAAATACAGTAAAATGAAAGCGTTTTAAATATCATTTTGTTTAAGTTAAATGTGACGGTATTTCAAAAGCTATTTTACAATGTTGAAAAGTTAGAATTCTTGTTAGTGCTTCTTAATGGTCTTAGCAATTTATAACCAGCGCTTTAAATATAGGAGCAGATAATTAAACTTTTTAGAAATATTTTAGAAGCGCATCTTTTACTAGAAATCCTTGCAATGAGTTATCGTTGCGGCATCGTTATCTTAAGTGTTTTCGGGTGTTATAATTTAAAAGCGGCAGGGCTTTACCTCAGGAGTACCAATTAATTTTTGACCGAAACATTAAGCGTTCGATAAATTTCTCGAGAAACGTCGCGTCGATAAGAGGAACGAGTCGGAGCCTTCTTCTGTGCATTAAAAAGACCTTATTTATCTTGGACAATTTGTTATTGCCACTCTCCATGCCTTCCGGTAGCCGTGTAATTGAATCTTCTGGTTTTAGAAGATTTATAGCTGTCGTTTGATTGAGCTACCGCCCTTGATTAGCGGCTCCGCGGCTCTTTTATATTTTTTTCTCACCATCAATTTAATTAAACTCCTTTTATAAGATTGCGCACACATTTTTTATAGATCATTATTGTTAACAATTATTCGGGGAATATGTTTTTGTGTTTGCCTTAATATTTTTTACAAGTTGTCAAATATTTATTTACCTACTACTTATTTTTAGCGGACGTGATTTAGCAGAACTGCGTGAAGTAAATAAGGTTCAAATATGATTTGTTTTTATGTACTAGGTATTGTTCAAATATCAAGTTTTGTTAGTAAATGACCCGGGAATATAGACTAAACAAATTCTTTATTGGTAGATAGATAGATATATTGGATAGTATTGGTAGATTAGATAGATAATAATAGAATCGCTAAGTTTAAGAGAAATACTATTATGAAGTAATGTTAGAAAGCTTTTAGGTCTTTATTCCTTTGAGATTCTGTCCGGTCAAAGAGGAGCCCCTCAATACCTACACGAATAATCCTTTCCCATTTCCCTTACTTATGACATGGTCAGAGTGAGAGTAGACCTATATAAGAGGCACAAATTTACTTGACACAATTGAGTCGGGGACTTTTCGTTTCAAGGCCGCTCGATTTCCCAACAGAGTCATCAGTTAACAGGTCATCTCACAATTAGTTGCAAAATTTACCTTTGTATTCTAATGATATTGTATCAGTTTTTCGAGATTATATTCTTGTTTCACTCGCACGTTAGTATCAACTTGATTTGCGTCAACCAATAAAAAACGTAGCACATTTTCGTGTCGTTTCATTCGTACGAAAATTACCCTCATGGGCACAAAGACGTTTTATTTAAAAAATATATATAACATTTATTCGTAAAGGTAATATGTTGTCGAAGAGATGCACTGTATGAGCAACGTTGACCGACGGGCGACGCGATCGTCTCACGGCGATCGCGTGAGATACTGGTCTACGTAGCCCGTTGCCGCGCACCCAATGTTATTTTATCTCTCATTTGTACTTCCCCGTAGTCAATAGTTTTGAAATAATGCTATTGTAGGTATATTCTCAAAGTTTTACTTAACAAAATCAAAATACGTTTAATTTCAATTTTCCTTTAAGCTGTCGTAGTGATGCACTGTATCGGCAACGTTGACCGACGGGCGATATAATCGTGTCGCGGCAATCGCGTCAGATACTGTCTACCAGGTCTACATAGCTCGTTGCGCACCCAATGTTAGTTTATCTCTCATTTGTACATCCCAGTGGCTTATGCTTCGATTATTATTCTGTTAGTAAATCTTTCAAAATATGGGTATATTCTCAAAGTTTTACATAACAATATCAAATTATGTTTAATCGCAAGGGCGCTATATGATACCAAAGAGATGCACTGTATGGGCGACGTTGACCGACGGGCGATATCATTGTCTCACAGCGATCGCGTGAGATATCGGTCTACGTAGCCCGTTGCGCACTCACTGTTAATGGATCTCTTATTTGTTAAAAACATAATACTGTTCATAAAAGTGTAGTCAGTCACTCATAAAAGGTAGGTAGGCAGCAGTAAGATAGTTGAAACTAAAATAGATTATATTTAAACATTATTATCCACTATTATTTATTGTACTCTAAGTAGGCCGGCTTTAATTAGCTAATAAACAGCTAAGCTTCAAGAATTCTAAATCAAGCGTCTCATTGTGCTGCGAAACGGCTTGTAATAATCGCGGAAGGATTTTATTTAAGTTTTTCGTGTCTGAAACTAATTGGGAACAATTGCGGCGTGAAAACATTTGCAAATTATCTCATTTACTGTACAGACTTTAGCATTGCGTGACTAAAAACGTTCGAAAGGTCTGGGTGAAGTAAATAGCTGGATTGTAACATACTCCGATCACTCAATTGAGATTTCGGTAAATTAAGCCGAGAGGTTACTTAACTTAGTTAAAAACGACAAAACTAATGGCGTTGATAAGTAATTAATTGTTGCGCCTTGTCTTGTTACTAATAGCTACTGTTATTCTTTCGTGATTTGACTTTTGATAGACCGACAGCGAATGATAGTGGGTTTTTATTATATTTTCATGGTCTCAATTGATCGTATTAATATTATAAATGTGATAGTTTGTGATGTATATGAGTTACTCTTGCACGCATAATTACCGGTAGGATTTCGCTGAAATTTGGCATACACACATGTAATTCTAATTAACACATAGGAAATTGATTACTGTGTTATATGTGACCAAAGCGAAGCCAAAAGTAACCTACAATTTATATAAATTAATAAATAAAAAAAACGTGCGGCATAGCATTTTTTATCAACTTATGCAATAATTATTAATTTATTTATGCAGTATTTTTGAAGTGAAACTTCTTTAGGCACATGAGGGTAAAATTTTTACAGATGAAACGTCACGCCGGTATGCAACGGAAGTGTCGGAAAAGAGAGAGAGAGAGTGATCGAGACCGATTGAGAGAGAGTATCACGCCTTTTTCCCTTCCTCTTAATCTTGGAAATTTAAAGTTTTAGATTTGTATAAATATAAACAAGATTTATAAATTAGTTCGCCAAAGAAGTTTCACTTCTGACATGTGTACTTTGTACGCACGCATGTTTTTTTTTTCTTTGATATTACGAGTAATTCATTTTTTTTCTTTGATACTAAACCGACACCGATTATTTATATACCTATTTTATACTTTCTCACAAACAGCTGCTTGCATATCCGTGCGAGCTTCGTACAGTCGTACTATATAGGTACATACATGTTAAGCGAACGCTTGGCCGAGCTATATGGTAGGCGGAATGGGGGGTTTTAGGTATTTGTCGTTAAGTAATTTCTTGATTCGGTCACTGCGCTTAAAGCCATGTAATAGCTTAAAAATATGTATATGAATCGATTTATAATTTTATTTTATTTTAATTATTTTTGCTACTGACCTCAGATTATGTGAAGGACAGAAAATCTATAAAAAAACAGTTTTACGTTTGGATTTCGGTGTATGTAGGTATTTTATATTGTAAGTACACACATATAACATTTTCAGAAGCCTTGTAGTACGAGTACTTCAAGTCGCAAATACATTGTCAAGCCAAGTCAATGAAATGTTATTTTGCGGTAAGTTGCCTTGTTGCACAACTCAACGGTGATGAGGGCAACAGATACGCGATCACACCCATCGGGAAGTGATAGCTTGTGCTTATTCCCGTATGTGGTTCACTCAACAATTTATAACAGCAATTACGCCGATCCTGCCTCACGAACATTTCGCGCCGTTTGTGTAATTTCACCAAAATTATAACCCAACCACCTATGGAAAATTGTAATTAACATAATTCACTTTAAAAAAACACATAAAAATCGATGAGTGTTAAATTGAATTCGAGGAGCGCGCAAATAAGAAATGGAGGCGCGAAAATTGGTCGAAGCACCGTTTAAAGTATCGTTAAAGCTTGTCCGAGAGAAAATATTGTAATCGCAGTCAACGACGATCAATACAGTTTATGGCCTGTGGAAAGCGGCCGCCAAAGACTATTGAAAGGAGACAGATTCATGCCTAACTATATACTTAAAATAAGTGGGTTCTATGAAATACTTACACACGAAAACGAGACACTGAACTTATTTGCTATTTACTGCTCTAATATTTTTTATAGTAATGTGTAAGTTAGGTGAAAATCACCTACTGGGATTACTAGTTAACTGTGTAATGTGCTCTACATTGATGATTCATCTAAGAGTGAATAAAGAGATTTCCATTAAAGCTAGGGATGCAACGACGATTCTTCTGGTATTGCAAATGTCCATGGATGCCGACCACTACTATCCAACAGGTAGCCCGTCTGCTTTACCGTTAGGCGCAATAATAAAAAAATAAGTATACTTACTACTAGAATCGGTACTTTGGAAGTTTATGACACACGAAGGAAAACCTCCTACTCCTTGATTCGTTCAATTAAAAAATGTTAATGTACTTTACACCATAATGTACCTATGCACTGGAATATATGTATGTAGGCAATTTCATTGTTTTCTAAAAACAACGTGTTTCTTTGAGATAGAAAGTATCGTCTTTACTTTTCAATACTCTTTGGCAGTCACAAGTCCACCCGTTCATTACTCTATAAGAGGCATTCCCGCGGGACTCCATCCGATAAGACCCGCGGCGATCTGTAATATTTGTTACAAGAATACAAATGAACACATTTGCATAATTTGTTTTGCAGCTCATTAATTTTATTTATTTACCGCCCCGAGGTGTCGATAAGTTGCGGCAACTTAACGCGACAATATTTCGCGGAACGATAGGAGAATTACCATAAATAAAGCATTGCGACTTAAAATGGTTTATGTAAAGGTGCACTAAGGTACCTGAGAGATAGGTTAGGTTAGAACACGTGTTTAGTGGGCGTTAGCAATGTTGGTAAATTATATGTAGTCATTAAAATGAGTAAAGGGTAGTTTGACTTGTAGTTCCGTCCATCCGCCAATCAGTGAAGTATTCAAGGTGGTAGAACCAGTGTAGTTCGACCGGGGAAGTACTACCGCCACACATATTTCTAGCGTGAAGCATTTCTTGCGCTTTGATAGAAGGGTGTCGTAGCCGGCTTTCAAATGAAGCGACCATCATACACCTCAGGAGTAGCAACGCAACTGTGATTTACTTTAGATGGAACCCATGTTCTGTATGTAGTTGATTACCTACAGATGTCCATGGGTGGTAATGACCACTTACTATCAGTTGGACTGCATGCTCGTTTGCTACTTCAGACAGATATAAAAAGTCTTATAAAGCCTTGTGCTGTACTAGGTTTACTCGTATGAGTAGACCTATCCTAATGGGAGTCTTTGTCAATAGTCAACGTGACTAAGGAGAGCAGTGGTAGTTGTGGGTACACAAGTAGACGCAGTTATTGCATTTCGGTGGAAGGGTGTCGTAAGCCATTATATCTCCGAAAATAGCAATGCATTGTCTTCCGATAGAATCCATGGTACCTTTATGAATTTGCATACAGATTTCCTTGTTCGACGGTGACCACTTATTTCTATTAGATAAAAAACTCATCTCACGCGGGTTCAGGGACACGTTCCAAAAACCAAATTACGTAACACGCCTCAGAAAAGTAGATTGGTCCTTGAAAGCGTTTATTAGGTCAGTATAAACCAGGCCAGACGGTATACAGTTCTTGCACGTACGTTTTGTAAAAAAGCAACACAAATAATGGAGGACTGATTGCCTCCTAAACAACCTCAATCAGTCCATCGTACGTGCGCGACGCATCAATGCAAGTGTCAAGGGTGATTGAAATTGAGTTTAGATAATAAAGATTTTACTTACATTAAATTGTTAGTCTTATTGAAACGTAAATCTAAACTTTGCTACGTAATGGCTGCTATCAACGGATATAACTATAATAATACAAGGAAAAATAATTACTTGATTGAATTAATCTATAATCACAAAACTTTATTATATTTAGATACTAGTTGACCCGGTGCACTTCGTTCCGCCTAAAATAAAAAAATAAAAATTATCAATATTTTCTCTACTATATTATACATGTATAACCTACATACCTAATACATATAGGTAAACCTTCCTTTTAAATCTATTAAAAAACTGCATGAAAATCCGTAGCGTAGTTTTAAAGATCTGAGCATACATAAGGACAAACAGCGACTTTGTTTTATACTATGTAGTGATATTGACTAAATAAAAACGAATAAAAATTACGTTAATAAACGTTGTACTTAGAACCCTTTGTCCAACATCTCCACACTTATTTACCTTTAATAGCAGTGTTAAAATGTACATACTATGTTTTGTTTCTCTCTGCATCTCATCATAGCCCTCAAGTGTCCTCAGCATCGCATTTGTGTCCGACTTCAGTGAGGACTGCATGATCGTTGACTATAATACTATTATACTTCTATCGTATGGAAAACAAGTTGCATCCCGGAGCTTTGCTCGCGTCAACAAAAATCTAGCCTATATATTAATCCAGAGTATTAGCTAACTCCCTACCAAATTTTATGAAAATCGCTCCAGCCGTTTACACGTGAAGAAGTAACAAATATACTCACAAAGTTTCTCCATTTTAATAATAATTATATAAGTATGATGATAGTATGATAGAGCTAGGCGGCGAATGCAGAAATATTTATACGAGCCTTCAATTCCATTTAAGGATGAATACAAAGGAGTAAAAATAAAAACCGGCCAAGGGCGAGTTGGACTCGCGCATGAAGGGTTCCGTATTATCTTTAATAGACGGTAAAAAATAATACACTGTCGTTGTTTAGCTATGATTGTCGTTCTATTGTAAGAATAATCATGGTATTATATAATTTTCCCACTTACCTACTACTATGAGTGAATTGTTTTGCAGCAAAAACGGAACTGTTTATTGATTGGAATTTTTTCATAGCTTCACTAACTTTATAAAGTATGTCTAGGTGTATACGGAAGCGACTTTATGATAAAAAAATCCAATTCAATTAGTTTTGTATGTATTTTTGCATTTGCATTGGTGCAGCACTAAATTGACTCTCTATTACACCGGAGTGTAACTGGGAAAAGACAACGAAGGCTTATATTTTTCGGTTACAATAACATAAGAATACATTTGATAATGCTAAAACTTAATGTAACCTAACAACTATTTATATGGTATATTTCTTTTCAGTGGGTAATTGTTATATTTTGTCTGTTATATAATGATATTTTTCCAATCTCGTATAATTTTTTTGTTATATTTTCATGCTCATATCTGTGTAACAGTCACCTTGGGGCCACCTTGAAGAACAAAAACTATAACTAGACATGAAACTGCTGTCTAATAATGAATAGGCAGATATATTAGTATCGACTAACCTACATTAAAATAAACATCAAAATAAAATAGGCAATTCATTTTCTGTTACACTACATAGCTCTTTAATGAGGATCGATTGACAAAATGTCTTGAAAATATCCTTTGACCCATTCCTCGAACTGATATTGCTGGCTTAAAATCTGAAAAAGAAGCTTAACGTGACATAAATCTCAGGTGAAAACTAAAAAAAAAATTGGGAAGTTAATAAAAATGTCCAATTATTTTTTACTAGCTGAACCCCGCAGCTTTGCCCGCCTTAAAAAAATCGATGTATCAATTGTCCCGTGGGAATAAGATATTTTTCCACACTAAAATGTAGTCTATATGTTAATCCTGAGTGTCAGCTAACTCCCCACTAAATTTTATGAAAATCGCTCCAGCCGTCTAGACGTGAAGAAGTAACAGACATACACACTCACAAACTTTCGCCTTTATAATATTAGTATGATAGTATGATTTTCTTCTTTCAAGTGAGATTTTTTTTTGTCCACTAATTCGCACTTGGCCAGCGCGGTGGACTATGGCCTAAACTCTCTCATTCTGGGAGAAGACCCGTGCCCAGCAGTGGGCCAATAATAATGGGTTGATGTGGAATATGATTATATCAGTGTCAAAAACGTTATACTTAGGTAGAACCTAATTTTAAAAAATGTTAATTTTTCCATAATAATTCTTTCAGACTAACGTAAATCACTTCGTATACTATTACACACTGTAATTTGTTTCAATTCATAGTATAAACATTGTAATGTTTGTAACGTTGTTTGTCTACATTGATACATACACTTCAAATATTAATACACGGTCAAGAGTTACGTAATAATCGATAGTGATCAGCCAGAGACAGACGATTTAAATTGCATTTCGATGACGGTGCATATTCGATAAATTTCTTTTCGCAATAAAGGCTTCAATTTATAAGGTTAATTAAGAATTTATAATAACAACGGGTCAAGAAGTAATTTAGATTGCTCCCTTATGCAACTTGGCTGGTGGCTGCAACTGCTCGGATAATAACAGCATTGTTTGTAGCATAGTTGCTTCATGTTACTATGATCCTATTTTTAAAACAAAGAAGTAGTAAACGATAGTGCCTTATGATAAGCTCGCAAGGTGGTAGAACCAGTACCGTTCTACTGGAGAGGTAACGTCGTAACTATTTCTAATGAGCAGTTCATACTTTTCGTTGGACGCATGTAGAAGTCGGCTGACCTACGTATAATCCACCGCAAGAGTGGAAATGCGACTGTTATTGACTTCATGTAGGAACTCTGTTTTATGTGATTTGGGTTGCAGATGTCTATGGGCAGCAGTAACCTCTTACCATCAGATGGCTTGCATGTTCGTTAGGCACTTCTTTGTGTAAAGTGACTATTGCCCCCTGGGGATATTTATGACGTACACCGTATATAATTGGAGAAATCCTTAAAGTTGTCTAGAGAATTTCTCGTATGACGAATGTTACAACACTTAAAAGTCGGAACCAAAAGCATAGGAGCATATTTCTTACCTTTGTAAAGTTCCTGTATTTCGGGCGCATTATAATTATGGTAAGTGCTCACTGCCGCCCATAGACATCTGTAAGCAACTTCATATAGAACATAGGTTCTATCTGAAGTAAATCACAGATGCATTGCTACTCCCGAGGACTAGGATGGTCACCTCATATAAAAGTGTGCCGGCAACCACACCTTTCCATCGAAACGCAAGGTATGCTTCACGCTAGAAATAGGTGAGGCGGTGGTACTTCTCCGGTCGAGCTACACTGGTTCTACCATCAATTAGCTAGTTTTACGGAGACGACAGTTTACTACTATTATTCATATCAACAAATTAATTGATTCAGAATAGTTGTAGGTGACGGGTTAAATAATTCAAACAATGCCTCTCGTTTTTATTCCGCCGTACAGAGTATATTTAAGGCAAGTAATTTTTTACTACTACAAAAACCGCAGAATAATAAATATTTACAATACAATACCAGTATTCAAATGTTAGTAGTATCAGTATTCAAATGAAATTCAAATATTTAAATCATCTTTTGTTTTCTTTTTTGTGTGGTCACGCTAATATAAATTAAATTGGAATGATCAAACAGATATATTTAAGAGCAAATTTAAATTATAGGATAAATTGATTGATGTTCCATGTAACATGAAATTTGGTATGCAAAAATTTCGGAGTTTGGTTCCCAGGAAGATAGTCGGTCTGTGAGTGTGAAGAAAGTCCATTGCGTTTACAGAACAGGACTTCCTGGTAGGGTTATATTGTTTTACTTGTAAAAATTCTAATATTACCAGTGTTCGTGTACTGCTCCAAATTTGACAGTAAACATTATTGAAGATTAGATTGAATTGTTGAAAAAAAAAACAAATAACAATCTATGCAGAAACATGCACTAAACTGTAATTCTTTACCTATGTATATAACAGATTACAAACACAACTATGTGTAGAAAAATGAAATAAAAATAGTGTTATCTACAACACTTATAGATTTAAACGATTGCCAATAAGGCGAGAAATATCTCGTATCATAAATAAAGCGAGTATTAAATTAATGCTTTCATTTGGACAATGCCGCTTCTGGTCAGACGAGCTTCCAAAATTGGACCCTATGATTAATGGCACCAATATTTTATTCCATTAGCATTCATTTCGTCGTCTGGGTATATTATTTGCAATAAACTTTTAATGATCGCCAAAATATATAGCTTTATTTGTGAGGGATGTTAAATTATGCGTATTGTTGCTCTCTTGGTCATTATTTTTGTCTCGATTCTTTTCTTAAATGATGAATATTATTGTCATTAAATTATTACTTTCGCGCTACCGGATTTGGGTTTACTTTTAAAATGAGAAGGTTTGAGACCACAGTGATGGACTGTTCAAGTGTGGATTGATGAACTTCACATAATTTAGAACAATGTCTTCTCAGACATTGAGAATTGTAACCCCATCAATTAAAAATAAATGCAAATTATATTAATATATATATTAATACGTGAAGCAAAAGTTTGAGACGTATTTTTAACATACTTGCCGCAGGCGGAGGAATATAAAATTACGCTGAGATCAGTCTTACCTGATTTTCGCCATAGATGCTACCTCTGAGGATTAAGTTCAAGGAACACCTCAGATAAGGATGTCTTTCTCACCAAACTCTTCAGATCAGGACGCAGTAGCGCATATTGTCGTGTGTGTAATTGTTATTACGCAGATATAGGTACGCATGGTACTTCTAGAGGCGAACCACAAAGTGAATTACCCCTTTTAGGCTGGAAAACCTCGTATAAGAGTGACGCATTAATATTAATTTCAACACATCTTCATTACGCATGCATCAAAATAATTGATACGTCAGAACAATATTGATGTCTTCTTGGAAACATTTACAAATTGATGCCGATTATCTCCTTATCACACCAATCGAATCGCACTTACCATTGATCATAAATATTAAAGGCTATCATGTCACTGTTATATCCTTTTATAAGTTCTTATCAGAGTTAAAAATATTATTTGGTTGTCATGCGATAATAATTTTATTTATTTCTGGACGGATATTTATGAAGTTAGTCATTGTTTAATTACGTATTTAAAAAATCAATTCTTTTCCATGTCAGCTTAACATCTTAAACTAAATCTAGAAAGGTTTTGTTTTAGTTGTATTATATCTTTCATCTGTCTATATTTAATTTATTTTGAAGGTAGAACCAGTGTAGTTTGATCGAGGAAGTACCACCGCCACACCTATTTCTAGCACGAAGCATTTCTTGATTTTCGATGGAAGAGTGTGGTTGCCGGCGCACTTTTATATGAGGCGACCATCATAGTCCGCGGGAATAGCGACGGATTTGTGATTCCATCCATCCATCCATCAGCCTTTGAAAGTCCACTGCTGGACATAGGCCTCCCCTAATCTGCGCCACTTCGACCGGTCCTGAGCCATCTGAATCCAGCGGTTACCCGCCGTCTTCTTCAGGTCATCAGTCCACCGGGTCGGGGGGCGGCCTGCACTCCTTTTGCCGAGGCGTGGTCTCCATTCGAGGACTCTTCTACCCCATCGGTTATCTGTCCTACGAACGATGTGGCCTGCCCATTGCCACTTCAGCCTACTAATTCTGAGAGCTATGTCGGTAACCTTCGTTCTCCTACGGATTTCGTCATTACGAATTCTGTCGCGCAGGGAAATACCAAGCATAGCTCTCTCCATAGCTCGCTGAGCGACTTTGAGCTTACGCACGAGGCTCACAGTAAAGGACCACGTCTCGGCGCCGTATGTCATCACTGGCAACACACACTGCTCGAACATCTTCGACTTCAGGCTCTGAGGTATATCGGATGAGAAGATATGGCGCAGTTTCCCGAACGCTGCCCAGCCGAGTTGGATTCTACGAGTGACCTCTTTCTCGAAGTTGGACTTACCCATCTGCACCACCTGCCCCAGGTAAATATATTCGTCAACAACTTCGAGGGTGGTGCCGTCTACAACAACCGGTACGGGTGTGACATGGACGTTAGACATGATCTTTGTCTTGTCCATGTTCATCTTAAGACCCACCCGTTGAGAGGCACCAGAGAGGTCGCTGAGCATGGTGTTGAGGTGCTCCATCGACTCCGCCATGATGACTATGTCGTCTGCGAATCGAAGGTGAGTGATATATTCGCCATCGATGTTGATGCCGAATCCTTTCCACTCCATCAGTTTGAACACGTCTTCCAATGCAGCGGTAAACAGTTTCGGGGATAATACATCCCCCTGTCTCACACCGCGCTGCAATTGGATCGGGTTCGTACATCCGTCGTGTAATCGGATCGACATTGAGGCTGCCTTATATATACACTTCAACACTTCGATGTACCGATAGTCAATCTGGCACCGCTGGAGCGACTCCAACACCGCCCATGTCTCGATAGAATCGAAGGCTTTCTCATAGTCCACATAGGCCACACACAACGGCAGATTGTACTCCTCGGCCTTCTCTACTATCTGCCGCAGTGTGTGTATGTGGTCCATGGTACTAAAGCCTTTTCGGAATCCGGCTTGTTCGGGAGGCTGGAAGTCGTCGAGCCTGCGAGCTATTCGATTATTGATGACCCTCGAAAACACCTTGTAGACGTGGCTCAGAAGCGCGATGGGCCTGTAATTCTTCAGAAAAGACCTATCGCCTTTTTTGAAGAACAGTATCACCACGCTTCTGCTCCACGCCTCCGGTGCTATACCCTGGCTTATGACGGAATCGAACAACTGTTGGAGCGCTTTCAAAATAGGCCTCCCTCCTGCTTTAAGCAATTCAGTTGTGATTCCGTCTTCGCCGGGCGCTCGGTTGTTTTTGAGCTGTTTGAGGGCCAATCTAATCTCGTATAGGCTGACGTCCGGGATATCTTCGGTATAGTGTCGGGTTAGCGTGGCTCGCTTGTCATTGACAGGCGGCAAAGGGCCACGTGAAGCGGTATATAACTGCCCATAGAAGCGCTCAATTTCTCTCTGAACTTCAGGCCTCGCGGCAACTGTGGTGCCGTCTTCCGTCTTCAGCTTCGTTAATAAGCTATGCCCAACACGCAAATCCCTTGCGAAGACCTTGGAGCCCTTGTTCCGCTCAATTTGCTCTTTAATGCGATTTGCATTAAAGAGGCGGAGGTCACGTCGCATCCTGTTAGAGATTTGCGCGTTGAGCCGCCTAAGCTGCGACAGTGAAGCTGGAGACTGCACACACATTGCCCGCCGTTTTGCCATAAGTTCGAGAGTTTGGACCGAAAGTCTTTGAGTACTTCTATTGGAGGGGGTCTTATAGTACTTCGACCCTACCTCGTGGGCAGTTTCTACCAACTTGGTGTTCATTTCGTCAACATCAACGCAATTTTCTAGGCATTCCAGGCGATTGCGTAGCTCGAGTTGAAAGTCTTCAGAGCCCTGGATTTGACAAGATCTTGGACGGAGTATCGACTTCATAAGGCGGGACCGTTCCAGCTTGATCTTGATATTTAACGTGCCTCTTACCATCCGGTGATCGCTTCCGGTCTTAAACCTGTTGATCACAGAGACATCGTTAAATATGTGCCGCTTGTCCGCCAGTATGAAGTCAATCTCGTTTTTGGTAGTACCATCGGGACTCATCCAGGTCCATTTCCTTTGAGGCTTCTTCTTGAAGAAGGAGTTCATCATATAGAATCCTTCCTTTTCCAAGAAGTTAGCCAGCAAATGGCCTCGATGGTTCCGATTACCAATGCCAAAGGGCCCTACCTTCAACTCATCGCCACATTGAACGCCTAGCTTTGCGTTGAAGTCCCCCATCACAACCGTGAAGTACGATTTTGAGGTATGTATGGCTTTAGATATGTCCTCATACATAACCTCAACCTCGTCATCAGAGTGCATCGATGTCGGCGCATATACCTGTATGACCTTCAGCGAGTACCTCTTGGATACTCTGAGTATAAGGTATGCTACCCTGGGCGACACACTCTTGATCTCCACAACGTTGTTGACAAGGGACTTGTTGACGAGGAACCCGACACCACCTTGGGACAGATGTTCGCCCTCCCGGTGGTAGAACAAGTTACCAGATTTTAGGATCATCGTGTCCTCCCCCTGTCTTCGGACTTCAGATAATCCTATAATACTCCAGTTTAGCTTGTCTACCTCTTCTTCCAGCTCATATATCTTCTCATCATTCCTCAGAGTCCTGGTGTTATATGTTGCCAGGTGCAGAGTCGTCGGTTGTGGTAGCGCGATCCCTGCCGGAGATTCTTAGCACCCCCTGCCCCGCCGTAACCGTGACCGCTACCATAGCCAGGAATAGCGGGGCTGCCGGGGACTGGGGGCCATGATTTCGTCTGAGCTGTCATTAGGGGGGTTTTGCCATAGTCACCGCGCTTGGCTGTGCGTGTTGGTGACCGCAGTATGTTTAAAGTTCTCAGGGTGATGCTGCTGCCCATCACCTGGTTTAAGATCCCTTAGTCGCCTCTTACGACATCCACGGGAAGAGACGGAGTGGTGCTATTCACAAGACCGACACCACACGGCCAACGATTTGTGATTGACTTCTGATAAAACTCATGTTTTGTATAAAGTTGATTACAGATATCCATGGCGGCAGTGACCACTTACCCACTTGGATTGCATGCTCGTTTGATATTTCAGTTAGATAAAAAAATATAATTATGCACAAAAATGCACCTACTTAAAAAAAGGTGACCTATTTTATTTAAAAACTCATTTTAAGTATTTTATACATGTTTGTACCTACTTAATTCTTGTCGTAATCTAATCTAACCTAATTTTATAATTGAATTCGTTTCTAATAATGACCATCAATACGTATTAAGGCGGTGCGGCGAAGACAAGATCTAGTGACCGCGGTTGTAAAGGGCAACGTGAATAATATAGCAATGGTCGATATTGCCATAGAGTTGTGAGGGTGTAGAAATGATTACTGCATACCTTGAAAAAGTAACGTGTTATATTTGGATCGACCTGGACGCTATAAACGGCTAACTTAAGAATTTTTTTTTTTACTTTGTCTTTATGTTATTATTTATAGCTTTAAATTATTTATACTGATGCCGAGTGGCCGCCGTCCGGTCGGTCGTCCCAGGTATGAAATGAAATGTCTTTATTTTGCAAAGGCCTTCGGAGGCGCTTACAAATTGTCAGTTACCACCACCACCAATATTATGCTTGAACGCCACTGATGTGGCGTTCAAGCTTCATATAAATACAATGATATACTGATGTATATCATTGTATTTATATATGAAGTTATTAATTAACTTAATATATGTATGCACAAATTGTATATCCTACGATGCATTATTAAGTCAATAAATAAGATGCGTGAGAGCACGTTAAACATTCTAGCGTACGTAAATATTGCTGCTAAAAGATAAAAGTGTACAAGTACGTTGTTCAGCGTGTTTTAGCGTTAATAGTCTGTAGGGAAAATTATGGAAAATCCATACTATTGAATATAAGGATTGTTATTTTAGAAGGTTTTTTCGTGTTGTAAATAACACTTCTACAAGATAATAAACCTGTGGATACGGCAGAGAGAATAAAGGAGTTGCCGGTTATCTATGGAATTCGGCGCGGGCCAGTGACTCACGCGCTGGCGGCCACACCTGACGATGGCAGCCCCTGGCTAATACCAAATACATTTTACTAGACCTGACATTTGTTACTGAATTTTAAGTTGAATTTGGAGCTCGGATGCTTAATAAAATGTTGTAATTTTTTGTTACTTTTTTATATTGAAGTAGCTAATGAGTGAGCCACTTGATAGTTAGTGGCCATTGCTGCCTATAGATATTTTTAAGTAATTTCAGGTAGAAAAGTTTGTCTATCTAATGTCAATCACTTGCACGTTGCTACTTCGGAGGACCAGGATGATCGTGTCATGTAAAAGTGAGCTAAAATAAAAGCTAGTAGCCATACTCTACCATCGACGCTTCGTATGAAAGTGAGCCAGTAACAGGGTTGCCAGACGTCCCGATATTAGCAAGACGTCCCGGTTTTCGGGAAGGACCAGACTTTTGAAAGAATTCGCCATTTGCAAATATAAGTGGAACTTAAGTTTGTCGACCAAATAAAAAGGGTCACCAAAAATAGGTAATAAATTTAAGTCGATCTGCAGTTTTTCCACCAAAAACAAAGGTCGCCGAATCCTCCGACCCTCCTACACCAAGCAGAGGCGCAGGGCCCTTTGTAGCGCGAGGTCTGCTATACCGCTTTTGACTAGGAAGTCCTGCTTTTTTCACCCATAAGTTCCCAAATCCCGATTTAGTAAAAGAATCTGGCAACGCTGACCAGTAACCACATTCTACCGTCGAAACGCAAGAACTGCTTCACGTCATATATTAACATGGCGGTGGTATCCCTCCAGTCGAACAACACACGTTCTGTTACCTTTATCATCTTGTAAACTGAAACGATTGAAAACTGATTACAGATGACATGAACAGTGATAGCCTAATAGTTAAAACTTGCCCTCTCGATCGGGAGGTCTGATTATCAAATCCTGGCACGCACCAATGATTTTTCTAAAATTATGTGCGCATTAGATATTAATTAGTACTGCTTTTCGGTGAAGGAAAACATCGTGAGGAAACCTACACATCCGAGAGTTCTTTAAAAAAAAGTTCTTGGAGGTGTGTGAAGTCCACCAATTTGCACTTGGCCAGTGCGGTGGACTATGGCCAGTGGGGCAATAATGGATTGACGACGACGGATGACATGGACGGCAATGATCAGTTACTATCGATACTATAGATAGCCAACGCGTTGTTTGTTACTTATTTTTTTAATTTTCCAAAAAATACCTTCGTTGACAAATATACAAAAGAAGTAAATAGTATAAAACTATTTAAGTGCTATCTACACAATGTGTTCTGAATATGAACTTACTTTTGGAACAGAGATATTGTCAAAAGTATGTAGCGGAATTAAAATCTAAAATAAAATCGAAAGTATTGCGTTTCTAAGCGTGTCATAACTGCAGTTCTGTTCTGCTTATTGTAGTTGCCCTGTACGTGACCGCGCTGCCAAATACCATGTAGACGTGCAACTTAACCACGTTTGTAAACAGTGTTGTCAACTGAAAGGCTTTCTCCCTAAATTTAAGCGGAAAAACTTTTTTCTTATGGGAAACATTTTGTGAGGGTATTTTTTAGAACAAAAAAAAAACTGTGGTAGATTATTTAACCTGGTTCTCTCGCAGATTATTTAGTTTTGGTGATATTTTTTCGCGTTAAAATTTCAGAGGCAATAAAATCGTTTTTTGGCAACTTTATTCGCGGCCACATGCAATTTGCCAACATGCTATATGCAATAACCAAATCCCACCGATTTGGGTATAAGCTTATAGTATAGGGTATCATAATTGTTGGCGGAAAAAATTACCGTAGTTGGCAACACCGTTTGAAAAGTCGAACGTAGATCTTATTTTATTTTTAATAACAATGATTTATGTTACGCTTTTTAAATGTTCGGATGTTATTACATTTCTACAATGAAATACGTTCGTTTTTTGCTGAAGATTTTTATTACTTGGCTTGATCGAGAGCCTTCGTAATTATCTGTACGACGAATACCTATATAAGAATATTTTATAGCACTATTTGAATTCCTGTTACTATCATGTATCGTTGTCGTATAATGGGTTGTGTCATAATTCATTCTTCTTCTGTTTTGCCATTATTTCTCTATCTCGTATTTATGATAGTAGATACAACTGTAAAGAGAATATGCAAGTACAAGAGATAATGCTCTTGATTTCAGTTACAATTTCATTTCGCCACGTATATTATATAAATACGCATACCATGTAAAAACAAACAAAACACACAGTGTATTGATGAGAGATCCGTGTGAGAAATGGAGCATGGAACACGCCGTTGCGTAGACAATTTCGTCCGACAATCGAAATTTCACATTCAGTGTTTACGCTTCGGAATGAGTTCTGTGGTCAAACAATCGAATCCATCTGGCTCCGGCTTTGTGAGTCGCCACTGACTATTAATTTCACAGTGGATTACGTGCACTCGTTTTACCTATAACAGTTTCAATAAACCAATCCGTAAACAAGTGCTGTAATATCAGTGTGATTTATGAAACTTACGATGTAACTAAGCCATTATACCAAATGCATGCATTTTACGAGTAATTGCCTTCCTTTTCAATTTATAATGGGATTGACGTAAGAATGTTAAGAGATTTATTTAGCGATGCTTTTATTTTCGTGGAAACACACTCGAATTTCCCAAGCTGTGGTATTTTATGAACATTATGAAGTATCCATATTGACTGTCAGGCAAGATGCTTTTTTTATTTTATATATCCTTTCGGCTTACCCTTTGCCCTATCCTTTTATATCGGTTAGTAAAGATCCAAAAAGAAATTAGACCGTAATCATTCGATTACGATTCTCGTACAAAAATTTTGAAATTTTCAAACGCAACTCGTGGCCGATGCCGCTAACAGCTTCCGTAACTTAATGCGAAAATACCTTTTGCCTTCAAAATTTTACTGTGTTTTGTATCGCTAAATATTAATTAGTTATGTTGTTTAAAAGTGGATTTAGATGAACACACATACACATACACATCATTTCAAAAAAGAATAGGTACTCAGATGCAGAGTATCCATTAAAATATGTATTGATTTAAAATATTAATATTTAACTCTAATTTAGTAACTATAATTTAGTAGCGCGTATAAGTACGTGCAAGCATAAAACTGGGAAGATCTCAAAAGTTTATGTCTAATTAACTGAATGAAACGAAAATATTGAAAAGCGAGAAAATTTCATTGCCCATTAAGGCTCTCTCTGCTTGGCGCCTAGAGCAGCCTTTGAATTCGCCCTATGATAGACTGACTCTCGTTACACTCGTATGTACAATAAATATGTAAGGTTAATAATTCTGTACTCTTCATATAAAATCGGATAAAACAAGATATCGATCAATCCATCAAGCAATTTAATGACGTTATAAATTTTCGGAAATGATTTCTCGTGTCCGTAAAATCGAGGGCTCTCAAAATTGATCGGTAATGTTATAACTAAGTAAATTATACTTGGGTCTTGACGCTAAGTATAGTGCGCGTGCGCATGTATGTTGCGTGGATATTAAATTGAAGGACCGTAAACACAAAGACCCGTGTTATTTGAGGTCATACATACATTTGAGTAGGAAATTGGCACTTTTGGTTATTTAATTGAAACTTGGGATCGAATGCCCGCTTGTTAATTTGGGCAATTCATTCTGTTTGTTTTGCGAACCTTTTGAATCCTGCGTTTCGTTTTTGGTATCCGTTATTCTCAACGATCACTAATAAAGTAATATATCAAGAAATATCGAGAATCAAGTACCTCCATAATTTTGATTTTTAATTTTTGGATTCTGAATGTTCTGAATATTTGCTGGACGAAAGGCAAATATAATTATATTGTACCTATATGAATATACCCATTTTTGCGCAAATCTTGTGTTTAATTCTTGTCAGTCCAAAACGTTCGATTACATTATTACCTATGCATATAATGACTGGATTAATCCTTGGGAAGATAAAGATTTTTATTGGAGTCGATGGAACTAGTATAAACCTACTATTAGAATTTTATTCATCTCATTCATACACGGAATTAATATAGTGAGAGTAAAAATCACAATTTCTAGGATTAAGAGTTCTATTAATCAATTCGATGTCATCTTTTCCAAGAATCGAATCTGGTCTGAAGCCCTATAGGTTTAGTTACCACTACTTGACACGAATTGTACATATCTATATTATGAAATACACGAATTAAAAACGACAAAACATGACATTGTTGGTTTTGTAGTAAACTTAATTCTGCAGTCCATTTTATGTAGGTTAAATAAACGAATGGACGCAAGTGTACATAACTAACAGCTCGGACCACGATTTAGTAAATTAATTCAGTCTTAAATTCCTTTAGTGTGAACTGGATACCTTTAACCTTTATTCGACTAAAGACAATTCGCTATCCGCAATGCAATTACCACCAATTACAGGCAACGTCATTGATTTAATTAGTGTGTGTTGGTTTAATTAAGACATGCGGTGTCGCCCACGCAAATACCTTCTCAGATGCGCTCATTATACCTCTTATCAGTGAATAAGTAATGTTAGCTAATAATGACGCCGGGGGCTTAGAACGTAACGTTTTAAACGTTGGGACCGATGGAGTGATTAATAATTCCAAATAAATTGAATTTGGCGATTTTTTAAAGTATAAACTTGTTTTGAGAATGAGTTATTACCAGTTAAAAGTATAACCGATGTTACAGTTAATGAATATTGATAGTAAGTAAACGACATCTAAAAAAATATTATTTTATAACAATGCTGTTATATTTTCGGTATAACTAAAGTTTGGATATTCTAATTTCATCTGACCCGGGATTATCCGCTCCATCATTTATTAATAATGGTGGTTTTCCGGGAATTAATGTTATTTGACCACTACTTTTATGTCTTTATTGACCGGACTATCTATCAACATCGGTAGAATTCTTCATTATGACAAGCGCATTCTTTGAATAAATGTAGAGCTTTGAGGTGACTGTAGATAGTACGTGTATATTAAATCTAGAGTATCGAAAACTATTAAGTACTTGATGAATTAACTCACAAACTACATTGTGTTTTTGTTTCTTTAAGAGTATAATTACATCTTTACATTGGGTCGGTAAGTGCACCATAGGACTGTGGTTTTATACGTACTCAAATCTTATTAATGATTCTACGCAATTGCTTGCAATTTCGCGTGCCACGGGACATACATAATTGAATTCCTGATGTTCCTACTAAACCACTTGTGAAAAATGTAGAACACAAGCCTGTGTAATCTCGCAGGGACTATTGGGGTCCTTTGTGTCAGTGTGTATCCAAGTCGGTTGCGCCAGCCGGGGGCGCGCGTGGCCTGTCGATGATTTATCAATAGCCGCTCGATGGCTGCACGACGCCGACGCCGCGCCGGCCGGCCACTCTTCTGAGTTTAAGTTACAGGCTATGGCGTTTAATTTGCCTGTATTTAAATGTATTTCATTTTGCTGACACACGTGGCGAAACGGTAATCATAGCCGTATAACACAATGGTTTTCAGCTCCAATACCGGCCGTATTGGAGCTGAAAACCTTTGTGTGAAAACCATTAAATGATGAAATTAGATTTCAGTACTGGGTCAGCGTTATACATATAATAGTGGAGTTTGAATTAATAGTGATATTTATGATAATATTTCCCTGATATAGTAAAGATTGAATCTATTAATAATTTGATATGTAATGATCATAAGTAACCTGTTTGACCTAGTTGGTTTGATGAACACATATTGCGAGTTCATGTATTTGCCACATGTCATGTCTTTTGTCATAAGAATTAGTAATATTAAAATTAGTAAAAAGTTAGGACTTTTAGTTGAACTATTAAAAAACGAATGAAATCCAAGTATTTTTATATAAGATTTTATTTCAGATTTTGTATCTAAAAATTTTACTTGAATGTCATATCTCCATCATCTACCGAAATAAACGGTGTGATCTTTTCCTAACAGCTAAAAAAAATAGTTTCCAAAATCGTGTGCAGTTTTGAATATTATTCGGTTTCGTTTCATTTCGTTCGTTCGTTTCGGTTTAATCAAGTACAATTCACGACATATTATTGCAAAATAGCTTTCCACTCATACCTTGCACCACTCGCTTCTAGTTTTGTCCCTTCGGTAACCTCCTCCCCTCCCGACCGCCCCACTAAGCCTAGTTGCGCACGCGTCGCGCTACGCCCTGCCCTACCGCGCGTTAAATACTTCATAATATCACTATAGGTCATCTACTCTAAGGATGCCTACGTCGAAAACAAACTTAACTTATTTTTTATTACCATTTTATATGAAACTTCTGGTTCATTTTATATAAATATAATATTTAAAGGTTAACCAGTGTAGTTTAACCGGGAACATACCACCGCCACACCTATTTCTAGCGTCAAGCAGTTCTTGCGTTTCGATAAAAGGGTGTGGTTGCCGGCACACTTTCAAATGAGTCGACCACCATAGTCTTCGGGAGTAGCAATGCATCTGTGGTTGACTTCAGATGGAACTCATGTTCTGTATGAAGTTGATTACAGATGTCTATGGGTGGCAGTGACCACTTACCATCAGGTGGTCTGCATGCTCGTTTGCTACATCAGTGAGATAAAAAAAATGAAAGTTCATCATCAAAAATACAAGATATTTTTTTGATGATGCTTGAACGACAAGGTAGAAGTTGTTCGATCGTGGTAGTCCAAAATTAAAACTAGCCTATACATTTACCAGTTAATTAAACAATATCCATGCAAAGATTAATGTAAATTTGACCTTTGGTTATTGTGTGATTAGTAGCACACAGGTACAGGCACACCATCTCATTTTTATATATTAGTACCTATAGATATTTTATGTACCTAATGTACTTTTTTGTGACCAATCCATGGCAAAATGTGACAAAATTTGACAAGACACCTTCATCCAATAGACAATGAGTGTTTGTCCTGTCATGTCTTACCACATAATATACGTACCTAAGCATGATACTCATAGATATTATCTCATCACGACCTTTATAATGTAGCTTTAGTTTTTTATCATTCTTTGTTTCACTTATTTATACAGTATACTTATTTAATATCGCACAAACCTTTTTAAAGTACTTTTGAATGTACTGTTTATGGGTGTTTGTTTAATTGTTTTTGTGTGAGCGTGTACGCCCTCCTGCTTTTGTATGTACTTGTAATCATATATGTGTATTCGTATGTCTGTATGTGTATGTGTGCCTGTTTTAATAACATTTACAAAACATCAAATCGAATTTAAGTGCTAGGATACCTAATCAGGTTCCTAATCAGTTTTAACGCATTTTTATGAAAAAGCGAGTTCTTATGTAAAATTCGCTTTGGTATTAGATGTTTTTTGACATCCTTGATCAAGTCACCAGTCAAGCCGCTTACTCCGGCGATTTTGCTACTTACGAGAGCTAACTTCATAAATCCCTTCCACGGCTCACTATAGTAATGGTGTCCGATGTATTTTACTCCACGACACTATCAGTTTTGTTCGTGGTCTAGTTAAATAATCACTATAATGTCCTTTACATTAAAGCCTTATGTATTTTAATGTTATTAAAACAGGCACACATGCCTGTTTTAATAACATTTACAAAACATCAAATCGAATTTAAGTGCTAGGATACCTAATCAGGTTCCTAATCAGTTTTAACGCATTTTTATGAAAAAGCGAGTTCTTATGTAAAATTCGCTTTGGTATTAGATGTTTTTTGACATCCTTGATCAAGTCACCAGTCAAGCCGCTTACTCCGGCGATTTTGCTACTTACGAGAGCTAACTTCATAAATCCCTTCCACGGCTCACTATAGTAATGGTGTCCGATGTATTTTACTCCACGACACTATCAGTTTTGTTCGTGGTCTAGTTAAATAATCACTATAATGTCCTTTACATTAAAGCCTTATGTATTTCGATTAAGGAGGTAGTTCGCCATACATAATTTTCTTAAATAGCAGTAGTAATTCGATTCTGTTTAACTTGCTATACATGTATACCGTAAAATAATAAAACAAATTTATATACTGTAGTCCGCAACGCATCTGTGATAGAATTAGCGAAAGACTTCTGAAATAAGTAGGTATATGTTATTTTTGTATTCATGACATAGGTACTTTAGAACTAAACTAAATATAGTTTTTTATAGTTCGGCCGTAGACGTGTTATCTCTGTGAAGTTACAAGAGATCTCTATTATCACACATACATACAATACATACAGCCGCAATAGATGAAGCCACGGGGCCCATTTAGTACCTTTTGATTTAGCTTAAAATACGACTAAATTGTGTTAATTTATAAAACCAAATATTGCGATTTGGCATATTCTGCCTTTATTTCCGAAAGGAACCTATCTGTTTAATGACAACCATCTGGACTAAAATTATTGTTAAATATATTTAACGACCCGCGTGGCGGAGCGGTTACCATACCGGTCTGACGCGCAATGGGTCCCGGGTTCGATTCCCGACCAGACAGGTATCTGAATGATGAGTTTAGATTCATGTTCTGGGTCTGAGTGTTTGTGTATTCGTCTTGTGTGTGTCCATGGCACCCACGACATAGGAGAAAATCCTAGTGTGGGCCCCACACTAGGATTTTCTTCTGTGTTGTGGGTACAAAAAACACGCTTTCTATATTCATAGCCCCACACTGTAGGGCTATGAATATAGAAAGCGTGTTTTTTTAAAGCGTGTATTGTCTGTAAAAATGATGACGACTGGTGTACTGAACCTTAACCCTAAAGCTAATCTAATAATCAAGTTAGCCTTTTCGTTAAATTCGGTTTAAAGAATTTATTGTCTTAAGAAATTACAAAAATTTCACTTACAAGACAACTTATGATATACTTATGAATTATAGGTTTATTACAGTGAGCGTGCCTCTGCATTTGAAAATTAATATTTAAATTCTATGCTATTATATATACATGAATACGAATATATCTATTTCACTATAAAGAAATATATATAAATATATTTATTTATATTTCACCAAGAAGCCATCAGCATACCTAGTTTATATTTTTTTTAGTTAAGACTATTAACTGTCTATATGTGTATGTTTTCTATTACGTATGTCATCGCTTTCTTTTTAAATATACTTATAGGTTTAATTTCTTTTATATTTTTTGGTAATTTATTATAAATTTTGACCCCTTCAAACATTAAGTTTTTAGACCCATATCGAGTTCTCGGAAAAGGTAGGTTAATGTTTTCGGCATTTCTCAATTTCTTATTATGTATTTGATGATTTTTGGTGAAAGTTATTTCAGAATGTATTTTATTGTTTATGATTTTATGAATTAGTAGTAATGTTTTATAAGTGTATATTTGTTTTAAATTTAGTAATTTTGTTTTGGTATATAGAAATTTTGTTGGTGTTAAGTAGTCATAATGAAACAATACCTTAATTATTTTATTTTGAGTAGTTTGTAGATCTTTAAGATTTGATGGTGCTGCATTTCCCCATACTTCTATCAGGTATTCTAGGTGTGGCTTAACGAGAGAATTATATATGTTGTAACGAACTTGTTTTGGAATACAACTAGCAATCTTTCGCAGAGAGCCTGTGATCGGTGTAATTTTTGCTTTTACGCTATCTATGTGTGCCTTCCATGTTAATCTTTTATCGAGGATCAGTCCTAAGTATTTTTCAGATTCTTTTATTTGTATGGGTTGATTATTTATATTTAGTTGCAAATTTTGATCGATTTGTTTATTTTTTGCTGAAATTATTGTGTAGCTAGTTTTAGATGTATTTATAGAAAGGAGATTGTATTGGAACCATTCAAAAAGTAGATCTAGATCGTCCTGAGCGTTTTTCATAATGCTTTGAACTGAATTTCCAAAATAAAAGAGACATGTGTCATCTGCATATAATGTTAGGTGACCATGTAATTTAACTTCATGAAGGTTGTTAATATATATAAGGAAGAGTAATGGGCCCAGGATTGAACCTTGGGGAACACCAAAATTTATGGGCAATGGAGAACTTTCATATTTTTCATGTTTTACTAATTGATATCTATTAGATAGATAAGACTCTAAAATTTGGTATGCTTCTCCCGTTACTCCTATATTTTGAAGTTTGTTTAACAACAGGCGATGACTGACCGTATCAAAAGCTTTTTTTAAATCTACATATATAATTAGTGCAATATTTTTAGCATCTATATTGTTTTTAATTTTGGTGACAAGGTCTATGGTAGCCGAAAGGGTGTTGCTTTTTGTCCTAAATCCGTATTGTCTTTCAAAAAGATAGTTTATAGAATCAAGATAAGTTATTAGTCTTTCGTAAATTACTTTTTCGAAGATTTTCGAGAAAACAGGTAGTACCGATATTGGACGATAGTTTCCAGGTTCAGACTTTGATCCAGATTTATGTATTGGGGTTACTTTAGCGACCTTAAGAGAATCAGGAAAGTCACCTTTTTGTAAACATTTATTTATACAATTTACTAGTTCCTCCGCGATTGAAGATTTAATGCATTTTAGACTTTTCGTATTTATACCATCTATACCTGCGCTGACATTCGAATCTAAATCTGTTATAATTTTTATTACTTCTTTTATACTAGTAGGTGCTATTAAAGAAAGGGTATTTTGGGAGGATTTCTGGATAAATTAAATTTACTATCTAAATTAAATTAAAAGTAACGCTAAGTAGCAAGTCATGTTTATGTAATTTTCAAATCAATTATTAAATGTAATTAAATATCGTTTTGACTCATAATTAAACATTCATCATTATTTTTATTAAATACTAGTGGGCCCAGGCAGACGTCATAACACAAAAAATATTTCGATATTAGCCAAAAACTGGGTCGAAAGTTATCTTATTTTTTTTAACTGGAACGGATTGTACTCGCACCTTTAAGATATTTGTGAATTTTATTGAAATCTCTTGAGGGGCTTTGGAGATCAGCGTTCACAAATATGGTGACCCAATATGTACATGAATGAGAATAAATACCTCTCGTATTGATAATAATGATAATTATTATTATATTATTAGATTAGGTATATTAATACGTGAAGCAAAAACTTGTGGTTCATTTTTAAGTATTTTTTTAAGTAACGCTGACGGATTAGTATGAAATTTTTCACGGTTATAGTAGAGAAGGAGTGCAGAATGTTATTTTTTTTTTCAAATAATGCATATATCATACATAAAATCCACGAAAACACATTACACGCACTACTGTACTTGAAAATACATTTTATTTGAATTTGAGAAATATTCATACTACTTTGGACAATATGAAGTTTAGTTTTTTAATTTAAATTACGGTCGAATTTCCGAAATTTCGAATTTCTGAATTACCGATGCGACGGGTGACTAGTTCATTGAAATGTAACACAATTTTGGGCATTTTGTTTTCAATTATCAAAATCGAATCTCTAAATAAATAAACAAATCCTTTTGGGATAGAATATGCAAAACAAATATACTTAACAGTTATATCCAAAACAAGCAAACTACTCTAAATGGGGTCCCTAACGGCAGATCGCTACGACACAATAAACTCTGGACTCGGCTGGTTTTGCCAACTCTTTCTCTATCTGCGGAGCGCTCATAAAAAGGGGTCCATCGACAACCGATAGCATCGCTTAGTGAATTACCGACGAGCAGCTCCATTATTCTAAGCTGGACACGGAATTATAATGGGAGAAATGCTGGAAGGTGCTGATTGGAATTGTTAAAATCATTTTAGTGACTCAATTTTTTGATACAAAAATGGTGCAGCAGTCACCACATACCTATTTGAAGTGACTATCGTAGTCTTCAGCAGTCAACACATCTGGGAACTGCTTTAGGTAAATGTACTGTTTTTATTGACCTGGTTACAAATAAACAGAAAGGGGTAGCGACTACTAACCATAAGGTGGACTGCATGCTTCCTCAATCTTATGAAAATAAAGTTTAGAGGTTTCAATGTTCTTTAATATGTAAATGATAAATTAGGATTGTGTTTTAACACCTTTTTGCTATGGAAATTGTTAAGCTGAAGAATGAGGTACCAACGGTTTCGTGCATTTTGGACCGTTTTTTTGTCACGCGGGTTATTTCCGCAGGTCCGCATTTATTTCCTACCATTACGGAGATACTTTTCACGTCATGCATCAGTAACACGCCGTTTCCAAAACACTGCAGCAAGGTAACTCACAAGCGTGCAGGTAGCACACGTCCCCTGTGCAAGGCCTGCGTGACAGGAAAACTACCCATATTCATAAGTCTGTAATGAGACGATTAACATCACACCTTTAGCCATTATTACGGATTTATTAATTATGCATACCAAAGAGTTTCGCGTGTCATTTCCAGCTGATGCTATCTGTACTTCAACCATTATTCTGTAGCTTCGAGACTAATGGGCTATCAGAATAATAACTCAGTGTTGGTTCATTGTCCAAGATTCGCATTCTAGCACTATCTATAATACGGTGACAAATTTATTAATGCTGAACATTGTAGTTGTTTATTAATCTCAGAGGGATAATTAAAATTTGATTCGCTCGCCGGCGTCTTGTTGCATTGGTATGGGTGTCAAGATAATAATTTATTGAATGTGGTATGTTACGTCCATAATTTGTTATGTATTGGATGAGCATTAAGGAAAGCATACGAGTTTCATGTATTTATGGTATGGAAATCGCAAGTGAAAGTAGTATTTAGATGTAATCCACCTAATTCTTAATAGTGACATCATGAGATATTATATTTAGACTGTAAGATCAAAAGGAATCGGAATTTTATGTAATTTTTTATAGAATAATGCTGCTTTCTCTAATAAATTACATATAAAGCCCAAGTGTGACCATTAAATTATCCCATACACCTAGCCTATCTAAGATCCTATAAACAACAAAGTATTTTCAGTTGTTTCCTTGCGTTTGTTCTGTCGTAATTTGGACAGATTTATATTAAGTAACTCGTTATATGAGTTATGTACTTTATTTGAGGTGTCTCTAGTGCTTAGGCACATAATATTTTATTTTCATAAGGTATAATATTTAGAAAGAAACTCCAAAATACAAAACTTTTCATAATATATATTTTGCTAATAGAGCATGTATAACTGAGGTCCACGCAGACCACACAATTTATCAAATGTTTATCAATCTATTTACCTTGAATATATTCAGAATAACTTCAAAGTTAAAAAAACAAATACTGGTATAAATCTATCTATCCTTCTATATACCTATTAATACGTGAAGCAAACATTTGTGATTCGTTTTTAAGATACTTGCCGCAGGCGGAGGAGTTTGAAATTATGCACGGTTATAGAGAAGGGTTGCACAATGCAATATTTTTTTTCAAATAATCCATTTAACATACATAAAACCAACTAAAAACGCATCACACACACTACCGCACATTTGACACAAACACATATATAATAAACGAAATGAAACATTCAATGTCTTACTACACATAACGTCAAAAGTGTCAGATGTCTTTATCTAAACACCCGCAATTGCTTTTATGCAGTTTAGCTAATTAAACCTGTCTTTACCTTTAACGGGTGTGTTTAAAATAACTTGAAAATTAATACAATTAATTTGAATTTAAGAAATATTGGTGTTACTTTGGACAATATGAAGTTTAGTTTAAATTACGGTCGAATTTCGACCGTTGCGACGGGTGACTAGTCTATATAAATAGATTAATAGCTAAATTAGATTTTACAATCACATCGTAGAAAATAAATTAGAGATTGTCTAAGAGCTTATTGTATGCATTGATTTGTTTGGACATTAATATATTTTAAATGGCCTTATCACTTTCTATTTTTTATGTCGTAGTGATTACACAAGTCTTTATAAGATAGATAATTATCGATGGACTCGTAATTTATAATTAAATGCACAGTTAGTTGTATACATAGACTAAGTTACCAGATAGATGCCTAATAAGGAACACTTTTTAATAGGTAAAAGATATATCATATCGACATTTTCCTAATAAAATCGTTAAGAATTTTAAATTAGAAAAACTTAAATATAAGAATTTTAAAAGCAGTATAGTAATTCAACATAAACTCTTTAATATAGAATTTTTATATATAATTTTTAATTCAATTATCTAAATAATAGGTGCTAAAGGTGATATTTGTTAAGGAAATAAAATTTTAGTACCTTTTTTATTCTATCTTACACAGGTATTATTCTGAACGCCAATTCTTCATGTCATCTCAACGAATGTAAAGACTTATGCATCTCGTCATTAGTACCTATTCTATTAGCAGACTCTTTTAGTTAAGGAGAGGGTGTTCTGACTTTATACGTAATATTTACTTATAAAGTAGACTAACAACAATTCTACGACTACATGTTATCTCTATGACGAATGTGAAGTGTCATATCGTCATTAGGATTCTATTTGATCACTTCGTCTGTGATTTCAGATGACGTTCAAAGAACTCGTTATACATATTGCAAGGCCACTGAAAGTAATTAGCCACAAAGTGGACCACCTTGGAGACATTTTTAAGGTTTCTTCACCAAGGACGTGGGCGGACAGAGTAAATAAATCCAAGTATAAAACGACAAGTAAACTGCGGTTTTACTGTAGCTCCCACGAACCTGAGGATGATATTACGCTCTTAAACTTATCTTTAAATTAATAATAACGTTGTTACTTGTTGTTAATTATCTTGTAATTGATAATGTCATGAGATTATATCATAAGCAATCAGAACATAAGGACATACCTTAAGCCATTGGTTGTTTTAATTACTTCTTAGATTGAACAGCATTATATTTCTTCCTAAACTATTTAGGAGTAAAATATTATATAGAACCGTGAGGCAGTAAGTAAATGATTATCTGAGAAATTGTAGTTAGCTTTCGCAACTATACGCAATATTTTTTATTGGTAGTTCAATAAAAATACTGAATACGTCTTTTAAAACAGGCATGTTCTTTTTCAAAAAATATAATAGGGCAATGGCCTTAGGATTTTGCCTGCATCTGCAATGTATTTTCGTATTATAGTCGATTACATGCCACTGACAACATGTTCAAAATTATGTTGTTTTTCTTAATTTATTATATAGACTTAGCAATCGAACATGTATTCCATCCATGTCCCTGATAAGAGATTGATCACAGTGTAATCAACCCCAGATTGATTAGACTTACTTGGATTAATGCCTAAATTGGATGGCCAGGGATAAGGATAAGATAGGATAAGGATCTCTCCCATAGCACAACATATTTGTACAAAATTATAATTGCTTTGACACGCTAAGCGGTGGTTTTAACTCCTGTGAAACAAACCCGTCAGATTTAAACAACAAACAAACGTACCCGCTATTGTTATACAAAATTACATAAATGGCAAATAGATATCATTCTTGTCTAGACATCGAGATGTTATCGATGTTAAATTTCGTAGTGTTGCTGGATTAATTCAATTTAACCGATAGATAACTTATACCAGAGCTTCTCAAACTACTTTTTTATTCGATTGAAGTAGTAAATGAGCATACAGGCCACTTGTTGGTACACTTACCTGCTGCTGCCGCCTATGGACATCTGTAAGCAATTTCTTATAGAACAGGGTACTATCTGAACTCAATCATGGATGCCTTGTTAATCCTGAAGACTAAGATGATCGTCTGAAATAAAAGAGAGCCCGCAACCACACCCTTTAACCGGAACGCAAAAACTCATTCACGCTAGAAATAAGCGTGGCGGCGTTACAAACCCGATCGAACTATATTGGTTCATCTAACTGATAACACTAGCTAGCTATATGTGCTTCTATTACATTTTTAAAACAATAGCAAACTCTTTGAATAATATATTTTAAATGGGAATTAAAAATGTGTATCAAAAAAAAAAAAAACAGAAAGAGCAACAATGGTGTCAATGGTGATTAAGTAAGATCTCAAACAGATTTATTTTGAACGCGGCCGCATCAGTTCTTTAGACAGTCGCCATTACATAAAATTTGCCGCGAAAATCGAACTATTAATTGGCGTACTCCAGGATGTAGCTGTACACTTTGAGAAACCGTGCCTTACACAAAGAGTCAATCAATAGGCGCCATTGAGAGCAGTAATGGCTGATTCACATTAGTGGAATTTTGGAATCGCGTGCGTCTGATAATTTTGGCGCGACGAGATTGTCGGGCAGACATCTTAATGATGTTGTGATTTATAGCTTTACTTTGGTTTTAGGCGTTTGTGCATTGTCTTTATGCAGATAAAATATTTTCATATAGAATTCTGTTAAGGCATCAGATAAATGTTTTATCGCCGATGAAAATATTAGATATGCGTGATTTGCCTAACTGACATGTTATATATGAATGTATGACTTATAATTAGTTGTGTATGTAAGCTATACACAAAAAATATCGTATAGTATGAACCATTGGGAGTGAACCCAGACCGAATATATTACAGGTTTATACATTTTTTATGTCAAGTTATTTATCGAGAGCAGTTAACATAGTTGGGTGATATAGTCACCGTATGTAGAGTTACAGTTAATAACAAAATATATATATATATATATACTTTTTGCTGTAGCTTTATCGTGTAGTGAAAAGAAAAACCATTTTGATAAATCCGTAGCCTCTGGATTTAACAGAATATTATATCATGGAATTTGTTTTTGCGATCGTCTATATAATGTCTAATAAATGTAAAAGTGATTAAAATCGACAGTCAACCCAGTCGATATGCGAAATTCCAAAAAGTATGATGTACCACAATAGCCCGGGACACTAATAATTAGGCAGAGTAGGAAATTGTCGTTGACATCATAACGCAAAAACTGATCACGAAGTTTGTGTTGCGTGAAATTGGAACGAGTTTTTTTACCGATATGATCATGTCACTGATTTGAGATTAGGGTTGCCAGGCTCAGTAATAGAAAAATAGGATTCTTTGACAATTGGACTCATATTCCGTCGAACATTTAATTCTAAAATTTAGCCGTACCTGATTCACATTTTAAAATAAATATGACTTTCAGTTTATTTAATAAAAAATCTTGACAATTCCTCGTCATTCCCGTGTATGGAAAAAAATATTTAAGGTCAACTGTCAAAAAAAATGCCTTTTTACGATTTTTAACATAACTGTAACTCTTATGAGAAAAATATATCAGTCTAAAATTGTAGACCATAAAATTACCCATAAAAAATGTATTCATACTTTTTTCTACGAGCCACCGTTTCTAAAATATAGCAATTAAAAAATTAGTAACAGTTGTAATCGTTATAAAATGCACACGTTTCTACGCTACCTATGGGGTAGTGTACTTAGCGCGCTTTTTATAACGGAGTTTCCCCAGTAGTTCTCTTCATTTAACTCCTGGCCACAAACTGAGCATTGTTCTTTAAAACAAAAAGCTGATTCATTGACACGTGATCTAGTATGAGAAGGAATTGCTGTGGATGTACTGGCTTCTGGTCCTTCACGTTGTCTCTATTTAGATACATCAATGGAAGATTTTTGAGTATAAGTTTTACGACACTGGTCATGTATTGTCGCAGATTTCAGATTTTTGAGATATTCCAAAAATTGGTCTGCTATTTCAACCGTAACAACTTCACTTTTCACTGGAAATGAGACCAGCGCTGGCCAATGATACCGGTCGCTAATGCGTTCTCGTGACCCGGCATCAAAATTATCCCATGGAGTTAGTCAGTACTAGTACGACATGGCACTTCTGCTCTCTGAACGGAAAGGAATCCATTCGAATTCATATTTGTTAAAACTTTAAAAAGGTAAACGTTTACATCTACAATAAAAAAGTACCAGACGTCTACATATTTTCCAGCCACGTTATAGAAAACCAAATATATCCGACTAAATCAGAACGCTTGGTGACTTTATCAGAGATCAAAGCGCGACTGGTAGATAGTGACACTCAAGGTACTGCATACAAATGCGTAGGTATTGTTGATAATTTTTAATTATTGCCCTACTTTCAATTATCTTTTGAAATGTAAAATGTTATCAAGCAGCGCTTTATCACTGTGTAATTTTAATTAAGAATATAATGTGCAGTTCCGTTTGCAGTCTGCATGAAAGACTACCAGCTTCTTGCTTTAAACTACATTCAATTGTGCTCTAAATAACTTTTAAAAATAAACCTTACATTGATATTTCGGTAAAAAATCTTATAGGATTATGAAGGAAGGTAAATTTGCTGTTTGATTCACGAAACAAGCTAGGTAAATTAGCGATTGTCGACAATAAGTAGGTATAGGTCCGTTCTGCAATTAGATTTTAAATCGTTACATTATAAATGGATTCAATAGAGGTGCTACTGTGAAATAGGTACCAAAAAATATTCTCCAGATTGTCTTCCGTGTTTTCAAGGCTAATCCGTCTTCTGTCACACAAAAAATTGTAACTACAAGGAAAATGTCGTCAGACAATCGCCTCTAAATTGCACCCGTACATTCCACTTCAGTTGAAAAAAATCAGGTGATTTTCCAAACGTTATAAACGTTGCAAGGGTTTTTGGAGGCCTACGGATCGATAATTTATTTAATTGAATTGATTATTTACAGTCAAACAAACGTTTGCTCATGTGACTTTTAAAAAATAGGGACTAGTTGTGCCAACAAAGTAAGTAATGGCAAGGAACCTGTACTACGTAATCCATGGCACCTTGGCGAATTTCCTTAATAAATACTTTGAGTTGTTCAAAGGTTGGGATGGTACAAGGTTAATCTATGGAATACGGCATAAGCAACTGCTATTAGTTGGTTGTGGAATGAAGGTAAAGCCATAAGTCAATATACTCTTGCAAATATTATTGATAAATCGTAAAGAACAATTATTAGTATTCATTTTTACGTAAATTTACGTAATATTAATATTACATTGATGCTGAAACATGCGTCTGTTCTACTTCTTGGAATCGGACAATGAAAGTACTTACCCTCGCTTACTTATGGAGATATTCATGTCCAAAAATTTACTTATGACGAAGAAGTTGAAGTAAGTTTCCATAAGGGACTTGTTAGTTTAAACAACTGTATTTAATTACTAATTTAATTGTATGTGCAATCGAGAGCATATTTGTTTTGTATAATTTGGTTCTAATAAAAAGTAGACTGCCTTCATTTAGATACACAAACATCTCATAAGAGATCTAGATTCGATACAGTCTAGCCAGATATAAAACTATGATATAGATTTATGAGGTGCCGATTTGCTCATTTATAATTTTAGTTATAGGTATTTTTGCTATAAATGTCAGTAAGACACCCTCTATATAATATTTGACCGTAGGATCATATTACCGATTATAAATAAATTATAACAATATGACTAGAGGCGATAGATAATAGTTCTGAAGCTTACATAATCCATAATCACTACATAGTATAAAATTATGTCGCTTCTCGCTGTCTCTATGTATGCTTAGATCTTCATACTACGTTACGGATTTTAATGCCGTTTTTTTAATAGATTGATTTAAAATCAAGGATTTTACGTATAATACAAGCATAATATTGGGGAGGACCACTGATAATGTTAGATTTTTGAGTTTCAGGCGAAATGAAGTTCGCTCGGTCAACTACTGTTAAATAAAACTCTAATAAACCACTAATAAAATGCTGTAAGAACGATATTACGAAATTTAAGATTAAGACATTTTGAATAATGTAAATTCTTTGTATTTTTTTCGCAACCGCCAATGGAACCGGCGTCTGCTAGCAATTTGAGGTTCAATAAAAAATGCACTTGCACCCTGACCTTGCAATTAATGAACAGATTTAAGATTTTTCTGAGTAATATGACGACATACAACTCATAAAAAATGTGAATGTGAAATCTTACCTCGCTTGCCATCTACCTCTATATCTTAAATAATTAGTGGCAAATTCCGTTTATTATACGTGTTCCTTTCCTTTGGTTCGGGAAACTTCTGATTTACGTCATAGTTGACTTTAAATTTTAAGGTGTACCTTTTGGTTTTTATTTTTATGCATAGTATGATAGGAATGACGGAATGTAAACATGTAGTAAAATTCTGTATTTAGCAAACGAGCTTGCAGTACACCTGGTGACAAGTGGCCACTACCGCCCATGGACATCTAGCTAGAAATAGGTATGGTACTTCCTCGGTCGAACTACGCTGGTTCTACCATCTAAAAGTAATGTACCTAGTAGTAGTTTGCATGTACGTATGATTACTCACATTCGTGGCCTAATAATTCGTTTTTTGCAGTAGTTATTCTAGGCAGGGTGCTCTACGGACTTGAAGGGTTCGAAAGCATCTATAGTCAGGAATTTGAATGTGAAAACATAGTAAAATATGAAGCAGTTTAACTTAGTCTAAGGCATCAGTGATTGGCTTCAAATCTTGTTATTCTCTATTTTATTAGCGTATTAAGCAATAATATTTTACTACTATACAAAATTAAATAATACCCTCTGTACGCACACTGCGAAGAGATACACGAATATAGATCAATAGGACAGTTCAGGTACACAAGGACTAATTCAATTGTCAGTTGAATCAGTCCACGTACAGTCACGCACGAATGGCTCGACCTTGGTGACGGGTCCTGGGCTGAGATGTGACTTGCACAACTCAACTCCGCTATTTTTGACACCGTTTACAATGAAGTATTTGCCGAATTATTCCTCTGGTACAACAATTTAAGGCAAAAACTCCCGGTAAATATATACCGATCTGTCATAAAACATAGTCTCGATTTAAATCTATTTTAGTGCTTCTAATTTTTTATTAGCAGTTTATTTCTATTAATTTAATCTAAAAGTAGAGAATATAGTGGATTATTTAAAGCCTGATGACATTTATTACGGATTTTTTTACCGTCACGCGGGCTGTCCGCAAGCTTGCTTCCTATGATATTTTAGACATTTTTATTAACATCTATGTAAATTAACGCATACATTTGATATGCTCCCACAAGTCAAACATACAATGCGAATATATGGATGGACCGTCGAATGATAAGGACGCACTTATACAGGTGGAATCCGTTATTATATCTACAAAATATTGCACAACTATAGGTATATGTGTATAAATTGCATAAATATTTAGATAAATAAATGTTGATTATTTTATTATTTCATAACATATCTTTGGGTTTAGCTGAAACCGCATAAGCGACTTGTTTATAAGCGCGTTGCCGGATATGTCTCTCAAAAAGCTCCGGTTTCACGGATGTCAAATATATAAATTAACAACTTCGTTATTTTTGTTATGAAACTTTTTATTTATCAATAATACGTGTTTATTTATACATAAATTTATTATTTATAATTGAAAAATGTTTTTAACACTTGTAATTTTAATTTACTAGGTGCAAATTAAAATTACAAATCTTACAAATCTTGGTTATACAACTTTCTTCTACAACTTTTTTTTATTAGGTTTTCGTATTTTATTATTTTAAATATATAATAGTTTAAGATACAATAGATAAGACAAATAATATAAAAGTTAAAATTCACAAAAATCCAAATATTGCGTGATTATTTAAAAAATATACACTTGGCACCAAGTACCTAGCGATACGTGATACCTGCATCGTGCTGGATGAATGAGATCATTTGCCGCAGAAATGTGAATATCTGCGCCACTGTTCTTTATAAATCACACAGTTTATTACGACAGTAGCCAATAAACCTATTTGTCCGCATATTCACATTATCGGCGATACTTGACAGATATGGACCCCTAAATCACGAGATTATATTCTTTGTGATCACATATAATGGAAAGAGAGTCGTATTAGCAGAGAAGAGAGTTGGTTTTTGTATACTTGATCCGTTCAGTTTGTCTCCTAGGTGGTTAATCGTGGAAATATGCCAGTAATTTTACGAGAGAGTCGTCCGCGCATGTCACGTGCAGACCATAAATAATGAGAAGATAAAATTTCATTGATATTAAACATGATACGGTGCTTACTTTACGATAAATCTAGTTAGTAATCGGTACCAAGCAGGTAGTGCCATTTTATCACATTTAGGCGGTTCTATAGATAACATAACTAATTTGTTTAAGTTTTAATCTACTTCTACTACAAAATGAATTTACGAATTAATCATTTGTATAATACATTATTTGAAGTTAAATCCATAGCCTCTTATAATTTCCACGATTTTATCAAGTACTGTTCAATAAGGATTTGTTCCGTTGTATGAGTTTCGTCGATTTCCTTTGTGATTTCAAATCGATTCTTCAAAATATCTGCAGATTTAGCGTAGTCTCTGCGGTGCTGTCGGCATCCAACATTGGCTCGGAGTCACGACGGCGCGTCCTCCGTGACCTGAAGACAAATCGAGATGAATTGCCCACTATTCTTCAATTTTCGTCAATTCAAGATAGCTTAACGGTACATAAATCATGCACGGATTTCTTCATATTTCGAGTTATGGTCGTACTAAACGTCTGGCTCTCTGCCATTGTGGTCCAAGTCAGGCATCAAAATAGTTCCAAACATTTTGGTATTTTTTTTCGATTGGACAATTTCAACTGGCAGTGTACCAAAGTTGAAAATATGATCTTGCACATAAAAATGTAAAAACTATTTGATTTATAGCTGATATGTTTTCATACAACACCTTATGAAAATAAGCAATGTTACTTCCTAAAAAAGATTTTTTTTTACAAACAAACGAATTAATTAATTATATGACATTAAATGAAAGAAATGCCCTCAATAATTATTCGTTTCGGAAGATGGTGTGTGTCAAAAATTTCATACATATGCATAATTAGTAAACCGTTTAAAAATAAAAAAAATATGATATTATCAACCTACAGTTGAATTGTAAAAATCTTCACAACTTTACAGAATATATAATGTTATTTACGCGTGCATCATTTTCATATGCTTATATTATATTATATTATACACACATGGTTTGATAATTTTACCTTTATTCTTCCTAATCATACTACTATAGATGCAAAGATGGTTGGGTAGATGTTTGTCACTCGGAGAAACGGATCTGGACGAAGTTTCATACAGGGATAGTTTATAGGCACGAATAGAATAAAATTATATTTCAAAATTTGAAATTATGTGTCATAGCCTTGGGATAGATTTATTTTTATCTCATGCTCTGTTTGCAAGTACAAATACAGTCATTACTAGAGGTCTGACAGCGTTTAATGTGTAAATAACGCCAAGTGCGCTGACAGTAGAGCAATCAGACCCGTTTAAAAAACTATTCCATTATAATTGTTGTAGATATGAAATTACAAAATAGAATTTTGGCTACATTTGCAGGTACTGCAAATGTAGTGTCTTCATAATTTTCAAGGAATTTATATACCTAGTTTGACCACAAAAAACGTAAAAAGTAAAGTAATATATCAATAGGGTAACCATAGCGCTTATTCACGCTAAAATTTACCTCAGTTCTGTTGGCAGGCCCCTCGTGACCCGCAGACAAGTCGAGATGAATTGTCAACTGTTCCTGCTACCTCCTAACTTGCCTCCGTGTTGCTAATGTGACGGAACTGACATTACCACATTTCAAAATTGAACACTGCGTCTATCCTTTGTTGCGGTTACAATTACTTCGGATTTGCTTTGAATGTCACTCAGGGTTTGTAATATTTGTGGTGTGAGGTGCTTTTGTAGATTTGATTCGTCTATACGTCCATTTTTGTTTTATTTCAAACTAAGAAAACATTAATTATACAAAAAATTATAGCATTATTGCATTAACTAGTCACCCGTCACATCGGTCGAAATTCGACCGTAATTTAAATTAAAAAACTAAACTTCATATTGTCCAAAGTAGTACGAATATTTCTCAAAGTTAAATAAAATGTAATCATTTTTAAGTAATTTTGAATGCACCCATTAAATATAAAAAGAGGTTTAATTAGCTAAGCCGCATTTAAAAGCAATAGCGGGTATTTTGATAAAGACACTGAAATTTCTGACGTTATGTGTTTTCATAGTAAGACATTGAATGTTCTATTTCGTTTATTATTTATGTGTTTGTGACAAAAGCACGGTAGCGTGTGTAATGTGTTTATAGTTGATTTTTTTGTTTCATAGTGATCCGTCCGCGACATATTACTTAAAAATGCTTCACAAGTTTTTGCTTTACGTATTAATATACATATAGGAGATATGGATGATAAGTTATATTGTTAATAATCAAATCAGCATTACTTATTTTTTCTGTAGGTATAGGTTTTTTTCCATTATTTTACCATGACTAGAATAACCAGTAAGATGCTAATCAACTCTTATGTATCGCTATCGGAATAAAACTTTATTAATGAAGACTATTCCTTTTCACATGAATAAGCGATGAAAGTCGATAAGCGATAAAAGGTGAGTTATACGCAATTAAAATCCAACAAATGGACGGCCAATTCTCCTGTAACCTGACATCGCTTTTATATATCTGTGTATATGCAAGTGCGTTGAGTTTTATATCAACTTCTTGTTAAAATGCCTGTCGAATTTACTAAGTTAACGCTCTCGGAGCCTTTTTTCGGAGCCATTCATGGTTGTCAAAATTAATCCCTTCATGCTCTCGTTAAAATTTTGACTCGAAGCCTCAGATTAAAGCCGAAGGAGGCTTCTCCGAACAAGTGTACCGCAATATCAATCAAAATCAAATCGGATCTTATAATCCACCGCAGATGGACGTTTCGCCTTAATTAAGGACGTTGGAAGAGAGTTCTTTATAGCGCACATGTGCAGTTTTATTTCGAAATTAACGGGCGTATGCAATGAGCATTCTTTATAATAAAAAGCGCACGATCAGGGTAATGTATAGGTAATTAGTTTTATATCCTTACATGCGCGAGCTAATAAACTGTATCATGAATAACAACATTACGTAACTATTTATTACACATTATTTACTCTTTTTAAAACCCTGTATACATCAGATCATCCTCGAATTGGTCCCAAATTAAACCGAAATGTCTTCCAGGCAGATAATTATAAACATGTTTATCTGTTTATAATGGTTGTATGTCGTATATTTGTTTCTATAAATGTGAAAATTTAGTTCAATTTACAGTTGCCATTGCCATATTGGTCTTCCATTTAGGATATTATAAACGTGTCTTAAGAATGCTCGATGATTAATAAAAATGTCTATTTTTAATATAAAATAAGTCATTTTAAAGTCACCCAGTTAGGCTTCTGAAATTCGCGTCAAAGCGTTGGTCAAATAGGAAGCCTAAGGTCAACAAGATGTCAAAATTGGAGCGGTTAAAGATATTGCGACTACATTTTAAAGAACCAAATGGAATTTTACAATTAATTTGTTCATTGGGTGTGTGGAATTTTACCCCTTTATCATTTCAATTTCCGTTTTAAATAATGTCACTTGTAAAATATCGAACAAGTTTAAGAAATTGGTTTAATAAATCGCTGTACTTGCGAATCGACTCATGATTTGTAATTAGTTGATTAAATGATCCTATTCGGAGTTCCAAGTAAGATTGAGGCGTAGCTTTGATTGAGCATAGATTTGTTACTTCCCCTGAGGGCTCGTTTGGGATACTTTGTCGGCCACATTGACCGTATGACCGATCAATATTGTAATTATAAGGACAAATAAAGTAAATACAAAACCACTTTTAATAATTTCATATAGGTACTTCTTCAGAGTAAAATTCATCATTTTCTTATTAGATAGATCTCACTGGAAATCGAACACGTGATCCGACGCTTACTTTAGTTTAAGGCAATTTGTAAGCATGAAAAATCCCTGAACAATACGAAATATATTTAAATAACCGCTGCATTTTTAAAAGTTCAGAGTCACAACCAAAACCTCGACGATTGGCTGAGAAATAAGATTATATTCTGCATATGGGAATACAACATTATTACCTTTTAATTATATCGTTACCTTCGACGGCTATCGTTTGTGAAGATGTTGCCCCGTCAAGATATTTTCAGATACAAATGCTAAGGTACTGTGACTTACAAGATTGTGCGTGCTTGTCCCGTCAATTTCGACATGACAGCAGCACGAGAGTTCGGTTAATTTATTTCACATGCCCCTACGGGATGAGCAAGGCCGCTGGTCCAAAAGGATCGACAGATATGGCTCCAATTAATCAAAGGTACGAATTAATCGTATCGTACCCGTCGTAAATATCTGAGACGTGTATGTTTGTTGCTTAATACGTATTTTTTTGCCGTTTACTTTTTGATATTTTTAGCATATTGGTTTTGTTAACACGGTTATCACTGTTTTTTCAACGCACAGGACTGAGTAGACACATGCATAGGCACATTTTTAGCTGAGAAAATAATTAAATCAATCAAGGATGACTATGTACTCATATTCATCATTTTTATAAGAGTGATTTGAGAGTGAGTTACGTTCTGATATTTGTGTGTGAAACTGTGGGATCCCAGATCCAGACATAGATACGAAGCTTATGCTATATTTGAATTATAAAGAGTTTTGTTAATATCTAAGGACTCGATAGTAAGAGTGTAGAACGACGCGGAATTTTAACAGGTAGTATGTAGGATTTGGCGTAATCTCTGGGTTACTCGCAATGGAGAGGCATCCGTGTTGGATTTCCCTCGTAAAAACGGTTCCACAGTAGCGAGCAAATTTTAAATGGCTAAAATTCCGCGAATCGCTCGAATCACACTCATGCTCGAATTATTAACTTGGGAGGCCTCAATTAATTATCGTGAACCACTGACATTAAGTGCAGCGCAGTTTTTTTCACTTTTACAAAAAACATGTGACCCAGAGCGAATAAAGTGCCATGGTAATTCGCGGTCTCATTTTGTAAAGGTCTTCGCACACTGTGTGTTAAATTGCAGTTCTCATTAAGTTACTTAAAATTTGCGAACTCTAACTTGATATAAATTTGAAAAACGTTTTAAAATGAATTCCACAATTAACTATAAATAAAGTAGCGGCTTGCTCTTCCAGAGCATAAAGGATATATTCCAATTGTGCTCTTACAAAATTGAGCTTGTAGCCCATCTGATGTTAAGTTGTCACTAGTACCTATAGACATCTGTAATCGATCGTAAAAAATAAAATAGTTGTCACTGTCCAACTCCCAGTGAACTGAACTCACGAATCAGTGGTGTAATTAATGTTCTCAAGATGGTAGAACCAGTGTAGTTCGACCGGGAAGTACCACCGCTACACCTATTTCTAGCGTGAATCATATCTTTTGTTTCGATGGAAGGGTGTGGTTGCCGGCACACTTTCACATGAGGCGACCATCATAGTCCTTGGAAGTAACAACACATCTGTGATTGTCTTCAGATGGAACCCATGTTCTGTACGTAGTTGTATACAGATGTCCATGGGCGGCAATGACCACTTACCATCAGGTGGACTGCATGCTCGTTTGCTCTTTAGTCAGATAAAAAAAATAAATAACGAATGTTATTATTTGAACATTCGTGAATGCGAATATGCTTTCTCTAGAATTGTTGACTTTTTTATCGTCAAACTGCAGTTCCATTTAAATTTCTGTAGATTTGGCGACCTTTATCTTTTTTGTCGTCAGTCTGAAGTTCAATATTCGTGAAACGTTTGCACAATTAATTATGAATGCACATGCGAATATTCATTACATCGTTAGTAGGATTTATATCTTTTACACCTTTGAAATAAGAATATTTTGGATACAAATTTCAATTATAGGGTAGAAATAGATATAGTGTTTCAGTTACCATCGTTGTACCACGAAGAAAGCTGACAATTTATTTGCGATTAATGCAATTAATCGCAAGTTATTGTCACATGCTATTAAGTTTGCGTCTAAGTATAAAGTTGCAATACGCGTGTAACATTAAAAACTCAAAAACAAATTGTTAATTGGTTGAATTTTAAACCACTGAACATGAACATGCTTATCCATTTTTTGTTCTTTAGAACTAGATTAGAACATTTCAAATAATAGGCTAATGCAGAGATATTTTTAAATATGTAGTTGTGTAGTCGCAACGTGTCAGAGGTCTGGTAAACAGACCTCAAATACTAGGGCGGGACCTTGGTTTCGCGTAACGTTTTCATCCGCGTAGCGACCGTTTCATTCGTTTACATAACAGCACCAGTTTGGACGCAATTAGACCTGTAACGCGCACTTGTTTCTGAGAGCCAAATAATCGACGTCAAATTTTCATAAGATTTCGGCCATTTTGCGTAACACAATGCGGGTTACAAACCGGTAGGTAACGTAACGTATCGGACTTTGTTGTTACATTACAGTAATTATTCATTGACATAATTATTAATTAGAGATGCCAAATGTGATAAGGTGCGTTTGTGGGAGTGAGATGTTGCAAGGTGTCACTTCGCTTGTAATTCAAGGGCGCTGTGTGGTCAAACCAGTTACTGTCCGACAATATGTGATATGTTTGTATGCGCGATCGATACTAGGAAGATTAGTCAGGCACATTTGAATAATCTAATACATAGACTTTATCGCTGATACGGCACTAGTCTAGGCAGTACTTAGAATACCTGCAATGCCTACATGCTACGAGAATAAATTAAGCTTTGTAACAGGGATATCCTAACCAGTACGCTATATTATTCACCTGTGCCGCATATGTTTATAATAAGGTCACACCTAGCTCGGTAAACAATGCTAGGATAAATATTATATGAACTTTAGACTAATTTGTGTGTGTCATGATTTTGTAAACATATCTTGGAGATCGTACGAGTATTATTAGCATTATGTAATAGGTATATAAAATTATCGTGTATTAAATTTTCGTTCCCGAAATCCTCCACAACGGCTTGACCGATTCTCATGTAACTTTGTGAGCATATTGAGTAGGTCTGAGAATCGGCCAATACATATTTTTTTATACCCCTTAGTGATAACGGTTGTCCCTCCTTTACGTTTTTTTTTAAATTTTTATATGGCAAAACAACATTTGCCGGGTCGGCTAGCTATTGTATAAAATAATACTTAGAACTTAGTGACATTAACACACACTTATTAATCACTGTATTATAGAATATATAAAACAGAAGCATACCGTTTGTACTCACATTTAAGTTACCGAGTACCGACTAGAGTTTAAAAAACCATTTGGTCTAAAGGGTTCTGGAAATTATTGGTATTGGTCTCCGTACGATAAAACTATCCGCAAAGTTTGAGGCTATAGCTAATAATTAAGTATATTCGATAATTAATGTACTGATCTTTGTGATAGATCATAAATTGTAGGTAGTCTTGTTATCTCTCGATATGCAAGGCAGGTGTCAGTGCATTACCGTTCGTACAATGATTGTATCACAGAATAACAAATAAGGTCGCCGTAAATGGCAGTAAAATAATAAGTATACGTTTGTTGGAACTATATCTCTTGGAATTCAACGCTTCAAATTTAAGTGACAGCGGATGCGGCTAATTTGGCGAAAAGCGGCTACGGCGGACCTTCGGATAGGCTACATCTCGGAAATGAGCATTCGAATATTGTGGATATTCTTTGCGATAAGCATTTTTTGTATTTTTACCTGACTGCCTAAGGAGGGCAATGTTTTTCGAGCGTATTTGTGTATATATGTATGATTGTATGTATGTTCATTTCTTTGGCACGCGCTACAGCCAAAACGGCTTGACGGATTGTAGGTTCATATTATGATATATCATTTGAAACAACTCAGTTGTGAGAGTGATATAGGCTATATAATTTTTCAATATGACGTCTGCGGTCAGAGCAAAAGGGGGAAAGGACGATTTTTTATGTATACCATTACAAATATATATGTATTTTAGTACTTCTATACTTATTGTAAAACAAATTATTTTAAAAGATTATTTAATTATGTCGTAAATTTAATCCTATCTCGTTTGATGTTTGTCTCGGCAACGGGTTTGACTAGGTACTTGATTATTAGTCATATTTTGTAGCCAACTGTTAAGCTATTGCATAGCGGGCTTTAAGCGCGGCGACCGGATCAAGAAATTCCGTAACGAAAAAAACCCAACTCCTCCCCACTCCGCCTACCATGTAGCGTGGCCAAGCGTTCGCTTAACGTGTATGTACATATGGTACAACCGTACGAAGCTGGCACAGACCGAGACGAGCTGCTCGGAAATCGGACGAATATATAAGCAGCTGTTTGTAAGAAAATATGTAGTACCTATTAAAGAAAAAAAAATGAATTAGTATGAAAGAAAAAATACTGCATAAATTAATGAATAATTATAATTGCACAAGTTGATAAAAAATGCTATGCATTTGCTTTACCGTGGCAGTCACCGGGTGCCGCACGTTTTTTTTTAAGTTTGTCTATAACGTCTATACTTATATAAGTTTTTTTCTTGAATATTTTTTTATCGCTTGAAGTAGCAGACGAGCATGAAATCCGCTGCATGAAAACCTGAGCTGGCAACCACATCTTTCCATCGAAACGCAACACAACTGTTTCACGCTAGAAATAAATGGTGGTAGAACGAGCGTAGTTCGACCGGGGAGGTACCATAGCCATACCTATTTCTAACGTGAAGCATTCCTTGCGTTTCGATGGAAGGGTGTGGTTTTCGGCACACTTTTATTTGAGGCGCCCTTCCTAGTCCTCGGGAGTAGCAACGCATCTGTGATTGACTTCATAAAACCAATATTCTATATGAAGTTGCTTACAAATGTCCATGGGCGGCAGTGTCCACTTACCTTCACTTACTGCATGCTCGTTTGCTACTGCATTATTGTATAAAAAAATGGGGTTGGCGCCTTCCCACTACGAACTACACAGACATTTGTACCACCAGGTAATTTTTTATTTAATTTACAAATAAATCTTTTGTAACAACAAAAGTGATAGAAGGTCCATAGTGTTACAACGTTAAGGATCCAATGATTTATTCGACGGAGCGTCGTGTCGAGACGTTTTGAATAAAACAAATAAACGAGGCGTCTTGTCTGACCGACACCGGTAGTGTGATTCACAAAACTTACAACGTGTTATTGCTTTAAAATTTCATTAGGTCTTTTTATTGTTTTGTCTTGCAAGCCATGACTTATTTTGTTGTATGATTAAATGCACTTGCAATCCAGTTTTACAATGAAAATTATTTTATTTTTTACATGACTGTAATCGTAACGTAAACTTATTTATTCTTATAATGCCTACGTAACTATCTGCAACTTTGTAGATGTAACGATTAACCCATATTTAACTGTCTTAGATACGAAAAATAATAAAAAAAATGTTTAGTGGATATCATAAAATGAACTTATTTTAAAATTTCTTGATTCTAGCTGCAGCCAGTGTGTGAGTATTCTTTTTTGGATATAAAGATTAATAGTATTATATGAGCAATTTGTAATTTAAAAATATTCTTAATTATAATATTTGAGAATCAGTTTCACAGTAATTGCAGTATGTAAATCGAATATAATAAACCGTATTTAAAATCGTGCGTTTGATTCAAAAGATTTCCTCTTACACCTACACTTTACAATGGGCGATAAAATTCCCCATTATTTATTCGTATAATCCCTTCAAATAAAGGTGGAGTAGCCGTTACCCAGACGGTATCTGTAGCGGCAGTTGTTCAAACGCTCGCCTCATTATAGGCGCGGCCGGTTCGCGCGGCCGCTGTTTGCTGATGAACCAGCGATTGTTGCCAACGAGATAACTGATCTTGAACCTTCAATAAATTACCCAAAACACCACAGATTAAGTGATTATTGAATACAAAAAGCGCGTAAAATTACCACAAAAATTGATAAGAATTTCTTTTGTTGGCGCACCACGGTAAATTGGTGCGTATTAAAAACCGCTTCAAAAGAAGGGCGACGTTGCAAAACCTTGGAGAAAGGTAGCCTCTTTTAATAAAGGCGATCGGCGAACGGACTTATTTAAAGTCGCAATAAAAGGAATTTCTTAATGATGCTGACGCTGATATTAATATTGGACGAAGTTGTCCGGCGGGCGGGTAAATGTAGTTATAAATTACGTTTTTGGTGGTTGGATAGCGCGTGCTCGCCGTGTCTGGCCTTTCTCGTCTTCGGAGCTGCACGCGCATGTCACTATGGATGCACTGCGGAATAAATAAATAACGATCCATTTATTTTAATGTACTTAATTATAATTTGTTTTATTACTTTAATATAAGTTGTGCGTGTAGTTATGACTGTTTAAATTAACTTAAGCTTCTTTTTAATTGAACATGATTTTATATTTTGTATCATTTTTATATGTAGAGACTTGCGGCGTGTTGGTGTACCAAATATAGTAAGCCATAATAAAATAAGCTAATTCAGTTAATATATTTTATTATAAAAAAACTTCAGTAAAAGTGACACAGATACGTACGTGGTGATCATCTTATTTTTTAAGAGTGGCAACGGATTTGTAAATCAATTCGATGTAACTCCTTTTACATTTGGTTTTTTTTTAAGATGTAGGTACCTACTTGGGCGATGTCGACCACTTACTACACGGGTGACCTGTACGCCTGTTTGCTTATTTAATTTTATGAAAAAGTGGATTGAATCCATAAACTTTAAATAAAACAACATTACCCAAAAATAACTATGAAGTTTTTTTTCAAAAACAGATCGCTGTCGGTCAGTCATGGTTCCTTCTAAACTGTGATATAAATATATAAAAAAGATCGTATTATGTAGCAATAACAACACAATCCTGTTTTATATTTTTATAAATCGACTTGTTTTCAACAGTTACTCTATAAAAAGACAGAAAATTGCTATCAATCTTCTCCGAAGATTGCATCGAGTACCATATAAGAGAATATACAATAATTATGATAGTAATGCCAGGAAAATGTCGAATTTAAGTTTCCGATATTAAGACATAATCAGACGCAGGCTATTAACAGATGCCCTTTACATCTCGCATCGATGATGTATGAATCAATGACTCATATCAATCTGTTTACGAACTTCATACAAATTGATGCTGAAGTTTATATTTTGTTTTTGAAGTAAGAAGTCATCTTTTGTGAATTAAAATAATTTTAATAACCGATAAATGATAGATAAGAAGAGGCTGAAAACGGTGTTTATTAAACTTCTGATGAATTGGTTAAAAATTATTGATAAATAAAATTAATAAAGGACGGTGCTTATATTTTGGATTAAAACTTTAGATGGCTTAGAGAAGTTTAGTTATTTGTTATCATATTAAAAATTTTGTTAATATTAAACATCTAAATATAATACGATAGCCGATCATTATATTTAGATGCATAATATTAACACGAATAAAACTTTAGTATTTGTACTACTACCTACTATCCAATTATAACCTATCCAATTATCCAACCATAATATAAAATATCAATAAAACAAATATACATAGCCTTAAGGAAAATACGATAAAATTTTATACGTATTATTCGATACCTGTTCCTCATTCGAGTTATACATTAAACACATTAAACATCACGTGACAAAATTTAAATTGTTCGTGGTTTTCTAATAACTTGTGGTTTTCAATCAGAATCGATTGTCGATTAGTCAAACAAATAATTCTTGACATAGGAATTGCATTCAGTTAGAAATTCGCAACTGAAATACAGCTTCGAGATTAGCCTGGCGTCGAATAAAGGTTATCGGTGCCTAGTATAAATACCCCCGCCCACTGCTCGGGTGCAACTACATTTGAACATTAAACACTTATAGTGTTCTGCAAAATTCTAAAAGTATCGATACATCGATGTTAGCGTGGTGTGATACTGTACTATAAATACCGGTAATATCATATTACTCACTATAAACCAACTTTAAATTAAAATAATACTCGTTTGTGTGCGTCGTTTTTCGGCTTTCTATTTAATGTAATTTTTGACGCCAAAACGTTGAATGCTGATCAAAGAGCCGATCGAGCTTTTGTGTCATCTTGTATCGCCAGATTTAAATACTATGAGTATAATGATGCGCTTACTACATTTGAATATTAAGTAAAATGGGGAAAATCTTGTCTGTACGTGTATAACGTGCAATAGGCATCAATAGGTATTCAAGAAAAGTTATTTGTAGTTCAAAATATTGGTGCGTTAAGTCTGAACTGTTGTGTGGGTATCAGGTGTATCTATATAAGTCGATATATTCAACGTAATCTATTTTATTAAAATATCGATATTTTGAGAGTATCCCTAATACTTGCTATCAGCATAGTGCTACCGCCCGGCATAACCACGGAACGGTATAACAATGGTTTTAAAGACAAATTGCGATACGAGTAGGTAACTCGGAAAGTAGCTGTAAATTTGTTCAGAGAATAATTTGGAACTAAGTGCCTATAAAGTAAAATGCGAAATAATTTATTCTGATAACTGACATACTGTTTGTTTATTTTCAGGTTATTTAAAAGGTGTATGGGGTTTCCATTGGGCTTTTTTAAGTATATTACTACAAGGTTATACCTGCGACTTTATCCGCTTCGGTCACTTCTACAAAGGTATGAGTATCCTATCCGTTAATACAGGTCATAAGCTATATAGCTTAGTACGTGTTAGCGTGTGTGGCAAATTCCACTGTAATCTGACCGGTAGTTTCGTCCGTGAAAGAGTAAGAGACACATATACATATTGAGAGACTTTCATATTCATAATATTAATATTATTTGCTACTGACTGATTTTGCGAAATAATATAAAAAAGAATCTGTTTAAAAATTTAGTCGATGGTTTTATTTTGTAGAGTATCTAGTATATAATATATGTAAGTTAAAATACCTCCCTTTTTTAATTTATATATATTATATACTAAATACTTTCTATGAAAGCAAAGAAAGACAAATAGATGTCTTCTGTTACAAAGAAGATTCTAATCAACCCGCGTGGCAGTGCGGTTATCATACCGATCTGACACGTAGTGGGTCCCGGGTTCGATTCCCGACTAGACAGGTATCTGAATGATGAGTTTAGATTCTTGTTCTGGGTCTGGGTGTTTGTGTATTCGTCTTTGTGTGTGTCCATGGCACCCACGTAACAAGAGAAAATCCTACCGTAGGGCTATGATTGTGGAAAGCGAGTGTGGAATTAAACCAATATAAAGAAACTCATACATTTGTACTAGCCGTGTATTCAGTCCATTACAAAACATGAAGGCAAAGGAAACGCCCATTCGACCTTACACGGGCGTTACCAATACCATGTCAATTGTACGAGGCTCAAGCGCAGCTATGTTTTCTGTCATTACTCCATTACTATACTGACGTCTAATGGAAAATGCAGTATTTGCAAAATGATAATATTGAGATAACAGTGTTTTTATCTCTACTCAGGTACTTCTACTACTATTGATGTTGCAGTGAAAATGTAAAGGTGGGATAACCTGGTTTATTACTATTGAAAGAAAGGCAAAAATGCTGCAGTTTATCAGTGTTAATGATATTTACGGCACTTATGTTAAAAATTATCAACTAATCACCTAACAACCATCACCTAATTTAGCACAAGTACTGTAACTTTTAGTAAAGTTTTGACCGCTTTCCAGTAAAAACCATTAAAAACATTAAGGCAAAGGAAACGCCTATTCGATTTTACTCGGGCATTACCAGTACCATGTCAATTGTACGAGGCTCAAGCGCAGCTATGTTTCCTGTCATTACTCCATTACTATACTAACGTCTAATGGAAAATGCAGTATTTGCAAAATGATAATATTGAGATAACAGTGTTTTTATCTCTACTTAACCTTATTGATGCTGCAGTAAAAATGTAAAGATGGGATAACCTGGTATATTATTTTTGAAAAAATGGCAAAAATTCTGCATTTTATCAGTGTTAATGATATTTATTGCACTTAAGTTAACAATGATCCCCTATCGTCTAACAATGACCATCTAAATTTACGCAAGTAAGTTTTCATAAAGTCGACCGATTTCCAGTTAGAAAAATACTTTTTTCTTCTACCCACATGTAGATAACATTATTTTAAGGCAATTACCACAAAAATACTCAATTTCGTAAAAATGACGATTACTTCGTTGTTTTTTAAGTCGGTAGTACAGTAGTGCAGTGTAGAGCGCACAATTCCAATTGGTAATTTGCTACGCCATTTATGATTTAATAGGTAGATGTATTTCAAAATGGTAAAGGTAAGGATAAATGAACATGTACGAGATATAGGTTAAAACACCAACATGTATGATAATAGTAGACAAAAATCGATACTGCAAAATCAAAATCATATGGAGATAGAGAAAGCTTTTATCTTTATTCAGTTATTAACACTTTTTTAAAGAAATTCTACATTCTAAGGTTTGCTGCCAGTCTTGAATCAAATAATCATAATTTGTTATCATACTAATATAACAGAAATTTTGTGAGTGTGTATGTTTGTTGCTTCTTCACGTCTAAATGGCTAGAGAGATTTTCATAAAATTTGGCAGAGAGTTAGCTGACAATTGGGATTCACACATAGGATACTTTTTACAGCGGGAAAATATCTTATTCCGACGAGACAATCAATACATCGATTTTTTTAACGCGGGCGAAGCTGCGGGGTTCTGCTAGTATATTTATAAGACTATTATGCCTTACTATGTTGCCTTACTCTAGAAACAGATAGGATATAAAATTTATTAGCATACTGCATCAGATTTTTTGAACGTAAATACAATTTGAAATAAGCCAAATAACGACTAAAACTTTGATTATTTGTCGGTAGGATTGTAATGTCAAATATATTACACCTTATATTTGAAGGAAAATATTATATTAAATTTTAATATACAGAGAATTTCTTATTCGTATCGTGTGGGGTCTATGATTGTGCTATATCGATGTGGTCGGTGAAGCTAACAAAGACGCTTTATCGCCGAGCATCATTGAGTTATCATTAGGTCCTGAGGCTGACTTGGTAAATATGTTCTCTCGAGTCTCGAGATGATAGCGAATGGAAAGGGTTGCAAAATCTGCGTGATCGATCGATCTGCACGAGTTCTGCTCTGAGCTTCATGCCCATTTCAAGTACCTACTCTATTTGTCTTACGCTGATACGATCTATGGGCTCCGGGGACTCTAAGATGGATAAAGGTATTTTCAGGTTTGTTACCATCATTATGGTATCGCTAGATGCGATAGATTGGTAATTTTATAGCTAAAATAGATGCAATATGTTAGACCATAGAAATGTGTGTAAGAAGCATGGACGATCAATTTGCTTATTAAAAGCGAATAATGGCGATTGCAAATCTAACATCTGGCTAGAGATGTTATAATTTTTATTTTAGGTACCTCCTATAAATATTAAACGATTGCTAATGACAACAAGAGGGCTTATGAAATTTCTCAACGAGTATATTTCATGTAACTTAACCGTTATTCTATTTTTTTTATCTGACTGAAATAGCAAACGAGCATGCAGTCCATCTGACTGTAAGTGGTCACTGCCGCCCATAGACATCTGTAATCAACTACATACAGAACATGGGTTCTATCTGAAGTCAATCACAGATGCGTTGCTACTCCCGAGGTCCATGATGGTCGCCTCATACAAAAGTGTGCCGGCAACCCCACCCTCACATCGAAACGCAAGATATGCTTCACGCTAGAAATAGGTGTCTATTTAATGTAACTTAACCGTTATTCTATTTTTTAATAATGAATTTCTTCTTCTAAGTTACTTGTATAGAAATTTAACTTAAGGTGTTAATTGGTATCTATTCCATTATAAAGCAGTGATAGTTAAATTAAAACATATCTTAGCACTTTTAGATAAAACTTTCGCAAGGATAATTTATATCGGGAATAAATTAATCGAACATTATGATTTGATTATAATTTATTCATCTAAAGTTGTCGCTGATCTAATTTATTATAAGTCGCAAACTATGTCTTCGCAACGTTAATTTAACTTTCATAACAACCATTTATAAATGGGATTGTGTTGAGATTAATTAGAAATGGTTGTTCGATGGACGAGATAAGCTGTATATTGTTTATTGTTGTACATTAGATATCGGTAGCATGGACGGCCACACCCAGGTCATTATAAAGCACCATTGAGGTTTAAATGCGTTTTGTGTAACAATAGACCGGGTGTAATAGCCGAAGGGTACAGTCGAGAATAGGCTTCGTAGATTTTGCAATATTGAGTGGCGGTGGTAATTAGAGCCGCGTCCGGACTCCGGACTGTTACAGCATCCTGATTCTAATGCGTACTACGGCTGCTGACTATTTATGTTACAAGCTGGTATTGGATGAAAACGAAATTGGAACTTAGTATTCACGTCATAAGGTTCCCATTGCATAAATAGTAAGAGGCACATTTGCTACTTTATTGCGTACACGTTGAACTTTTGTAAACGTAATAAAAGGAATTAAGGTTAACTGGAGTACACGGAACAGTACTCTTAAAAGGGTCTACTTTAAGAGTTAGTTTTCCGTGAGATTCTCGTCAAATACGTCTGTTTATTGTAATTCAAAGATCGATATGGTCCCTTAGAAGCTGGACGAGTTTCGCAAGGACCGCCACGCTATCGCATCGAATTGATATCGTCTAATTATAAGGTATGGTAGTAGGCCGCGTGTGCGGCTAAATCAATTGATAGGCAACCATTCAACCTTTTTACGTATAGAAGAAATGAGAATATCGTGATGTTTGATCATGAACACCTGGTTAGAGCAATATTTGATCGCGATATCCATTTGTTACGCAGCTGGTACTTAGTGGGTAGTATTATTTATTTAGCATAAATATAGTTTATAGAAGATTATATGTTTACTTTTAAGCACTATGCTTCAAAATATATAATAAACAATATCTTAGTAGTTTACTGCGATAGCACCACTGTTCTTTCTATTTCTGTCTTACCGTGCGGACAGTGACAGGGTTGCCAGACGTCCCGATTTTGGCTGGAGGTCCCGATTTTTTAGCCAAACTTAAATGTCCAGCGCGGGATAGGCTCAATGCCGCTTTTCGGAAAAGACTGGACTTTTGTTAAAAATAAGGTCGCTAGTTGCAAATATAAGTGGTACTGCAGTTTGTCGCCCAAAAAAAAGGTCGCCTACGTCGACCTGTAGTTCGTCGACCATACCACCTGCAGGTCGCCAAATCCTCCGGCCCTCCTTACTCCAAGGAGAAAACTAAAATTTTGTTCCGTGTGTCTGTGAGACTCGACTTAAACGTACCTCGTACGCACCCTTGTACCGCGAGGACTGTTCTCCAGCTTTTAAAAAGTTTCTAAATCCCGATTTAGTAAAAAAAACTGGCAACGCTGGGCAGTGATCTGGTTTGATAAGTGTATTCAGTATAGTGTATTGAGAAGTAGGTACGGATTTATTTGAATTTTCCATGTCATAACTTGACCAACAGTTTAATAATTTCATCTTGTTGTAGTTGGCAGTAACTAATAATATTATTATCTGCTATATCGATCTCAATAAAAAAAGCCAATAGATTTAAAAATATTATATAAAAATCAATAAAGCAATTATTGTAAATTGAATTAATTTTATTATACATTGTAACCCTTGCAAAATTCGAGGTCACCCGAGCACCGAATCTAGAAAGTGCGACCTTATAAATCAACATAAACATTAATTCATCTGACCGTCATATCTCGTCGCAGTCACGTCAAAACGTCTCTGGACCGAATACGTTTCCAATCTACTATGTTTCTAAATACGGACAAATTAATTTGGTGCGGTGTGGCGGAGGTTGTCGCGAGGTCGACCTCTCGCTCGATTCTCAATTGCGATCAATAAAAAAATCTTATTACATTGTTGTCGAAAACTGAGTTTGTGCCTTATCGAGCTTTTATTCTGAGTAACGATAAAATTTTACTCAAAATTCTTTCGTCACTTTATTAAAAAAACGTTTGTTAATGATCTAACGACGGTACCATTGCGGACAATTTTTGCAATGGTATTTTTTCATCTGATCGAAGTTGAAAACGAGCATGCAGTCCACCTGATGGTAAGTGGTCACTGCCACCCATGGACATCTGTAATCAACTTCATACAGAACATGGGTTCCATCTGGAGTCAATCACAGATGCGTTGCTACTCCAGAGAACTATGATGGTCGCTTCATTTGAATGTGTGATCACACCCTTATAACAAAACGCAAGAAATGCTTCACGCTAGAAGCAGGTGTGGCGGTGGTACTTCCCAGGTCGAACTAAACTGGTTTTACCACCTTGAATAATTGATATGCGGTGAGAGAATAGAAATACACAGACTTCTGTAATCAAATAACAGTAGGTCAGAAGTATTATTTTAAGTAAGGATATACACCCAAAAACTTATATATGCGCACTCATACGCGTATACTTTACATAATTAGAAATAAGTAGGTAACATAAGTTTTGTCATTTGACAAAATCGAAAGAAACATATTTTATGTTCCTCACACGCCGTACGCGCAGATAAATTTGTATGTTGTGTATTACGTCTTTTTATAATAGTTTATATAAGAAAACAGTACGGTCAAGACGTATGAGTCTTGACCGTACTGTTAACGAACATTTTAACAAGTGAATATAAAGTATATTATTAAGCGATTATTCCCAAGGAGGAAGGTTATATTCTACGTATTTCATATTCAACCGTATTTTATAAAAGTGCCTTTAGGCGCAGGTCACACGGAAGAGACATAGAGCAAAGACGATACGTTTAAGGTAAAACATATAGCATTTGCAATGTCAAGCGTACAGAGCACAAAAATAGTAAAGGTATAACCATATTTTGTTTGTTTTTTTGGGTACCATAAAGTATACATTTTCAAGTGTACAGAGTGCAGATTGTGATTGTGAGTGTGAAGGTGCAGATAACCAATATTTGTTCGTTTTTTTTACAAAAAAGTTAAAAGTAAGCGTTGCGTCCTCGCTCTGTCCTTTCCAGTCGTCCCTTCTGCGTGACCTGTGCCTTAAGTTCAACCCGTCCGTCTCAGTGGAGGCAGTGAGATGTCACGGGGAACGAGGCGACAGTAACGAACTGCTATCTCCGTTTAAGGACAACACATTATGTTGCCTTTTGACATCATTAAGGCGACTCTCGGCCGGTCGGACGATCCTTGACGTTACGGAAGCACGATGTGTAACGTGAGACTGCCATCAACTTGAGTTACTCACAAAAAGTACCACACATTGTCTTAAGAGCAATTAAAAAAAGGTAAATACTAGCTAAGCGTCCATACTACCTAATATTAATATAGTAAAAAGCTAGTAAAAAGCTCAATATAAAAATAAAATTGCCCTATATTTTTTAAAGACAAATTAAATAAAACAAACGTACTCGTAAATACAATAATAGTAAAGGTAAAAAGCTCGATTTATAATAAGTACTTATAGTTAATGATTTTTTTAACTATTCGATATTATTTTATTACTGCCAAGATACCTTCATTTATTATGACATGTCTATAAGCACGTTATTTTCAAGTCACTTTTAACAAGAATATCTAATAATAATATATAAAATTCTCGTGTCACTGTTTTTGTTGCCAGTACTCCGAAACGGCTTGACCGATTTTTACCAAATTTTATATGCTTATTCTTATAGGTCTGAGAATCGGCCAACATCTATTTTTCATACCCCTAAGGGTTGTCCACCTTTAACATTTTTTTTTTATATGGCAAAATAACGTTTGTCGGGACAGCTAGTATTCTATATGATTGTATTCGTTTGCTCTATTTGAAACGTAGAAATAAATTTAGAATTAAAAACGTTAATAAATATATGGAGTAAGTCAGTTCTATTTATATCCACTAACAAAAACAGGCACAATGTTTTCAATGTAATTACCTTGAGTTAATTTATGTAATTAATAAACAAAGTGCTTGTCACAACACTAGGTAATGTTGTCGGAAATTGTTGTGTGACTAAATTATTACAAAGAGTGGAGATAACATCTACTTCTAGTTAAGAACGTCTAAGTCAATCCTAGCGTTTTGATATTGGTGTGGATGCCGCCTTACTTATATTTGAAACGATCAGGCAATTTCCCTGACTACCTGACTAACCCTGACTGACCCGTATCCTACATAGAGTCACAGATGTGTATAGATAGAGTGCAAGTTGTGGAATGAGCTCTTCCTGAGGTATTTCCAAAGCGCTATGACATGGGGTTCTTCAAGAACGGCGCGAAAAGAGCTCTCCTTCAAAGCCGGCGATGCATTGGCGACTCCTCCGGTGTTGCGAATGTCTATAGGCGACGGTGACTACTTTACATCATGTTGCCCGATTACCTTATCGTTACGTATAAGCATAAAAAAATGTTTGCCAGGTAATAGAAACAGTGTAGTTCGACCGGGTAGGACCACCGCCATAGCTATTTCTAGCGTAAGTTTTTACGTTTCGGGAAAAGGGTGTGGTTGCCGGTTAAAGGAGATGTTTCAAAATGTATGGACCTTTGGCCAGGTATCTGTACACCATATGATAAAAATGCCAATAAAGTATAGAGCACTTTTTGATTAAGCATTTTATTATAATCGACTGGGTTTATTGGTACAAGACTAGAATTTTAAGCTAGAATTGCAACACAAAATAATGGCGGCGGTAATATTGCATTTTGACAGTTGAAGTTAGTAAACAAACTGTGACAATGACAATCAGTTGTCAATGATATTTATAATATTTATGTGTCAACTATAACTAATAATTATGCCGTTTTAAACTTGCACTTCACACATTCATTTTACAGTTCTACTGCTTTCAAGTTATTTGATGGTCAATTGATAGAAAAATGTAATTGGCTGCAACCCTTTTTGTGTCTTACTGCTGGACGTTAGTCTCGCTCCATAAGTGGAAAGGGTTGGACCTTACTCCACCACGCTAGTCCAATGCAGGTTGATGGAGATATATATGGGTCAGTTGCCAACCCGTTATCACATATTTTTAAACTCTCTATGTGGCCTCCAACAAGATCTGATTCCCTTATTGAATATTACTTCGCTGTACAGTTTTTTTGCTGCATGCGTTCTACACCGCTCTCAGGGACATGGGCGCTTCAAAGACAACTACATACTGCAAAAGTATTTTAAATAAGGTTGGAAGTATGAGTCTAAAGAAATAATTGAACAGCTGATTTATATTTAAAGCCAAACAAGCAATCCAGGAAGATTGCTAACAATATATGAAAAAAAACTGCCCACATTTTCAACTCATTATCTACTTCAATTAAGAATCAAGCACATTGTTAAAGACTACTTCTCCGTTATCTTAATTGCAAAATATACATATTGCATATTAAAAATAACATAGGTCATCATGTAAATAAAACAATTTCTTTTATTGGTATTTTTTATTCGTTGAAATCTGAATCTTTCCTTGCCAATATAGCATCCAAAAATGGAACAGGTGCTGTAATACTAGCTTGCTGCGGAGTCCAGCATAAATACCAGACAATGGTCATTGTGTAAGGACAGCAACATACTTTTGATTTTTCAGCATTGTAGCTGCAATAATATCCTATTATTTTTCATCCCAACAATTTCCTTGTCTCACACACAAGAACACACTTGTTCCCTGACACAGCTTCAAGATGTTGAGATATTTCTACCTGAAATGATCCATGTTGTTTTAAAAGCTAGTATGGATTGACTTTTTATTTAAGGGGCAAAGGCCTCCATGCACGAATATTTGTGTTACTGGCTCTTCCTCTTTGTATTATTTCAACCTCTTCCTATTCTCCTTGCACAATGTGTGTGATTCTAACCCAGCACAAATATTCTATTGTCAGATATCTGCAACAAAAATAGATCAGAGTATATTATATACTGAAAATAATATCCTTATTATTTTTTGTTTATTTACAAATACAGGTTAATACTTACAACTGGACTTGAAATCTTGTCAGAGATCAAATGTCTCTCCCACACTCTGGAAGGGAAAGTGTACGCTTCTGATATGAAAAGAGTTGAGACCACATACAAACATGCTGGTCATGAAAATGCTGCAACTCAAACTATTTATGTTCTCTTTGTGTGTCTTTCACTACAAGTAGGCACTGACATTATTATGTTTGATAATAAGTGATTACATAATTGAGCATTTTCATCAACCTAAAAAAGAAAAACTTATTATTACATTAACTATGATAACCTTAAAACTATTGTATAGTTATGGTTCAATGTAAACAAAGACTAATCTTACCTCATAGCTAATAGCCAATTACAATTATGATGTAAGGTTAAAAAAGATAGCAAGGGCCATCTTCATTTATGTCTGAATTACATTTAAAATAGTGCACTATTGTGAACCTAAAACAAGAATACAGGAATGATTGTACAGTGTTGTTATTTGATTTCTATGTTTATAAAACAATTAAGTAAACACTTTCAATCTAAAACAAAATGATATTTCAGAATAGGTTGTATTTTTACCTGAATAAATCAGTTGATGTTTGGACGTCCAAGTTGAGTATGTAAATCGTTTAATCACTAGCCTGGTCAACAGGTTAACCGATGAACAGTCCAAAAAATGAAAGTCAAGGCAACTGAGGTAACCAGCGATCCGAAATCCAAGATATGTAAGCCAGGGGTTGATATCTTGATATAGAAACTCCAACACAATACGCACACGAAAATATTCCGTGAAAATATCTAACAAGACAGATGAATGGATCTAGTAAAAGAATCAATATGACAGTTAGATAATGACAACTACAGTTTTATCCACAGACTGTCTAAATCAGTTGTTCCGCCATATTGGAAAACGAAGAAAGTACAATCAATTTGGGTAACATTGAACAGCGGTGTAACTTTGAACAAAGTTGTGAAAAAAATATATTAATTTATTACATGGAAACTTCTTGTTGTTTCAATATCGTACCTGCGTAAAATGGATTGCCAAAATGTTGTAATAGCAATGAAAGTAAAAAAAAGGTACCTGTCAATGACATAATTTTAAAAAATACCGCCTTTTCCGTAGTGAAGTTGTTGCAAGTGTTTGATGCTCCGTTTTGAAATAACAATTATAATATAAAACTTACAGTAAACAGGTATGTTTTGGTGTTTAATCTTTAAAATGTATATTGTATATTATTATTTTGAAACTGTACTATCCGTATCACATGTTAAATATTGCGTAAAACTGTTAAACTTTTGACGACGTCGAAATTGGATGTAATACGGGTAACTTTGAACGGTTCAAAGTTACCTGTATCATAAAAAAATATTTTTTTCGGAGGCTCAGGGTCGCTCAGCGTGCTATGGAGAGGGTTATGCTCGGAATTTCGCTACGAGACATGATTCGCAACGATGAAATCCGTAGACGAACGGAGCTTACCGACATAGCTCTCAAAATTAGCAGGCTGAAGTGGCAATGGGCCGCCACATCGCTCGTAGGACCGATAACCGATGGGGAAGAAAGGTCCTCGAGTGGCGACCATGTTTAGGCAAAAGGAGTACCGGTCGACCACCTACCAGATGGACCGGTGACCTGAAGAAGACAGCGGGAAACCGTTGGATTCAGAGGACACAGGACCGGTTGGAGTGGTGCCATTTAGGGGAGGCCTATGTTATGTCCATGTTCCGTCCATCCTTTTTTTTTTTGTTTTCGAGGGGGAAACCTTCCAAAGGTACCCGATGTTCCGTCCATCCTATGGATGGATGGAATAAATAATCAAAAAAAAACTAGTATCTTATTTTACCACCAAATTGATCGACCTTGATTCATATGGCAAGACCAAGTTGTCTATTGTATTTATATATCAAAATAAATGTATTTTTTATAGATTTGGTTTTAATTAACAAAAATATGTTAATTAATTTTACTCAGACCTTAAAATATTCGATTAATGACGGATTTTATATCCTCAAAAAATTATATTCAAAGTTACCCAAAACTAAGGATAACTTTGAATTTGAGTTTTAGGGGTAATTGTGGATAGTTTAATTGTTTTCTCCGTAAATTTATTGTGTTAGATTAATAAACCAGCTAAAAAGGACACTATTCATTTAATAAAAACAAGGTGCAATAAATATAAAACAGATTATAATATCACAAATATTGTAAAAAATGTTCAAAGTTACCCAAATCGAGGTTAGTTGATTTTAACTGGTTTTGTACCAGAAAAGTGCACGTTTTCATGAATTTTAAGTATTTTTTTAGGATTCTTGAGATTTTTCTCGATTTTTTGAGATGTTGTACATATACCTAGCCAAGATTGAAACATCTCCTTTATATAAGGCGACCATTTTATTATTGTTCTCTTTTATTATTTTGCTCCTCGGGGGTAGCAACACAACTGCGATTGATTTTAGATAGAACCTTTGTTACACTTACCATGAGGAGGACTACATACTCTCTTGCTACGTCCATTGGATTAAAAAATAGAATCACAGAGTCATTGCTATATATCCAGTTTAGGTGTACTGCATTTGCTATTACAATCAAATAATAAAAGAGGAACGGACAAAGTCACGAGGCAAGTCTATTGTACTTGATCAATAGACGGCTTGTATGCTTAAGCAACGGAAGGTGCTCCCTGATTGTAATGTGGAATTTATTGGGCTAGCGTTCAGAGAATCTGAGAGCTTTTGCTTGTACCGTTTAAGAGAAGATTGATGGGACGTAATTGCCGTATGGCGGGGGCATAATAATGTCTGCGATAGTGCATGATGAGCAATCCATTATAAATTTACATAGTGGTCGTGGTTTGAAATTTTCGGTAAGTGTAGCAGTTCTTTATTTGAACGGTTTTGTGAGAGAATTGTAGAGAGTGATGATTATTATTGGACTATTTTTTAAATATTTGAAAAATAGAAGGTATATGAAGGAAGAATTAATATAGAAAGATATTCTTCTTTTTTGTTTAATTCGTCCTTCTAAACTCATGAGTTCAAAATAAGAATAAAATAGGTAACATTATGGGTGCATGAAGACATCTAATATAATCGGCATACAATATGCCTTGTATCATATGTTTAAGATTAGATACTTAAAAATATATTTAATTTAATATTATAATTGTCCACCAATTCGTCCTTGGCGAGCGCGGCGGGCTATGGAATATAACTCTCTCATTCTGAGAGAAGACCCGTGCCCAGCATTGGGACAGTAATGGGTTGACGGGAGACTTGAAAATATTAATAATTTATATATATAATTAGACATAAATTACACAGAAATATTAATACATTAGATACAAATACATACAAATATAGTAGATATCAAAGTAACTATCAATCCGAAAACAGCTTCAATAACTAAATTTCTATCAATACCAATTAACCATGGTACATAATTTATAATTAAGGCACAGTTAGCTACACCTACGTACTATTATTTAATTCCTGGTTGTTGCAAGCCGTAAGGGCAATAATTCAAAAACAGAAGTCGATTCTTATTAAGTAGGAGGAATTAACTTTCACGAAGTCTTACACGAGCTAATCTTTGGAATCACGAGCTAATTAAAATAACGATGCATGGATAATTTAATAATTGCTAAACAAGTCCGTATAATTACCTTACAGCGGCCATTTACGCTGAGCTAGTCGAGAATATTTTGCGTACAACATAAATTGTGTACTATTTTTTTGTTTTCTAGGGAAACCTTCCGTATCCGTTGCCCTGTAAGCAACGGCGATTTATGTAGGTTTCCTACTTATTAAAATCTTCTCGGTGGCTGTCTTCGTTTCCGCGATAAGTCCTTCGGGATCTGCACTGTAACGCAGCCGGAGGCCTCTACCCAGGTGAGCAGAGGAGTTAACTATTTCGGGATCGCTGGCTAGGCGGTTCGAGGTCTCAATATTACCGCCTGCAACTCTTGAAGCCTCCTATTTATTACATGCCTGTTACGACAAACAAGGGATGCCGTTGCCGTTTTCTGGTCACGGGACTATAGCGACAAAATTCTGTACTATGTACTTGGGAATACTAAAACCATAGATTTTGTTAAGTGCTAGAATACTTGGTTTGACACCTATTTTACGGCGTATAGTGCTGATTTGTTGTGATCTGAAGGGTGTGGTAAAGGAGAAATATTTATACTAGGTATCCCTTTTTTAATTATTAGGGGTAGCAACCCATTCATAGCTGACGTCAGGACTCTAATCTCTTAGGATTTTCTACTATGATGATTATGATATCAGACATCAATGTGCGGCAGTGGCCATTTATCATTGTAGACTGCATATTTGATTGCTACTTTCTAATTATGTGTAACTTAAACACTTTTGAGCATTTTATGAAAACTCTGTACTGGAAATTATATTCCATAACTCCACAGCAGAAGTACGAACAACATACAATTAGTTTATTATAGATTTATAGCTGATATTATTACGTAATTGAGCTTCAGAAATGTTATCTGAGAACAATTATAAAGTAATTAGTTAGATTGAATACAATAGTTAATATTTGAGGCTTTATTGATGTGTTTACACAGCACAGCGGGTTTTAATTGTTGTGTCTGCATAAAATTATACGCAAATTACATCTAAAAGGGGTTTGTTTATGCATATTTGTGTCATTTATCTTGTTGAACGGCCTTTATTCTGTCATCACTGATAGAATAAACGGTTGATGGTATTATACCTGCTAATGTCTAGCACATACTTACAACTAATCAACATTCCTTCTCAAAATAATTGATCGTTGAATTTGACAACTACAATAAAATTGATTTAGATATTATCTTCTATATATTAATACGTGAAGCCATAACTTGTGACGCATTTTTAAGTTATATGCCGCGGACGGATTAGTATGAAATTTTGCACGATTATAGTGGACGTAGAGAAGGAGTGCAGAATGTTAAAATTTATTTCAAATAATGCATGTATCATACATAAAATCCACTAAAAACACATTACACACACTACCGTGAATTTGTCACAAACACACAAATAATAACGAAATAGAACATTCAATGTCTTACTATGAAAACAGATAACGCCAGAACAGTCACTGTCTTTGCCAAAATACCCGCTATTGCTTTTAAGTGCGGTATAGCTAATTAAACTTAACTTTATATTTAACGGGTGCGTTCAAAATTACTTGAAAACTATTACATTTTATTTGAATTTGAGAAATATTCGTGCTTTTTTGGACAATATGAAGGTTAGTGTTTGAATTTTGAAATTACGGTCGAATTTCGAGCGATGCTACGGGTGACGTAATATTAATCAGTCGATGTCCTTTTACGATATGTAAGAAGAAGAAGAAGAAGTAGAAGGGTTTTTACAGATACGTTTGTAAACTAGTCTAAAACACGCTTTCGCTTTCTACGCTCATAGCCCCACACTAGGTTTTACTCCTGTGTCGTGGGTACCATGGACACACACAAAGACGAATACACAAACACCCAGACATAGAACATAAATCTAAACTCGTCATTCAGATTCCTATCTAGCCGGGAATCGAACCCGGAACCCATTGCGCGTCAGCCCGGTACTGTAACCGCTCGGCCAAGCGGGTCGTCAAAGTGTAAAAGTAATTTCAACGTATTATTCAGTTTATTATTATCAATATAAAAGTTTATACTTTTGAAGGCGATAAACGTAATGTACATAATCGTAAATTTAAAGAAAGAAAAGAAAGAAAGAAAGAAAGAAATCGTTTATTCGTAATGCATACACACTCATACAGTTTAGACAAAATAATAATATAGTACCAACTAACATGCGATACGTGAGTGGTATACGTCACAAAACGAATTTAGGTATGCTCGTTTTCCCTCAGCAGTCGTTATGTTAGGAACACAATGTGCATCAACATCTCGGATTTACGAATGAGACATTAGGTTCTAAAATTTTAGTATCCGTCCGTTTATTTGTAACTTCGACAAATAAGTGATTATATGCATTACTAGCTGTACCCGCGGCTTTGCCCGCGTGCAAATCAACGTGTCACAAAGTTTTTCCCGCGCAAATCTCGACACCGTGGGAATTCTGTGATAAAAAGTAGTAACATTAAAATCGGTTTGGTCGCTCAAGGATTACCTGGTCAAACACAGATTGAAAAAACTAAAGTGTGTATTTATGGGTAGGAACGTATTTTTTTTAAATTAGACGAATTCTAATATTGTAAACCGCTTTTTTTAACCAATTTACATTCTTAATGGTCTAATTCACAATATCGGGATACTTTTTTTCAATCAATTCCTCCACATTTGAACCAAAACGTATCGATTATAAAGATTGATTTGAACTTTTCCGAATTGGAAAATACTATTTGAAGTAATTTTGGCGGATCAAATTTCTAAGTAAGATTATTGGTAAACCTACTTTTAATATTAATTTGTGTTCAGGAGTTCCGGAAGGCATTAAGGAATTCAAAAATTCTGTTGGATAATGTACTACTTCCTCCATCTCAATGACTGTATCTACCGAATAGTAGATCTGTGACGCTGCTTTAAGTTTTGAAAAAAAAAAACATTTATTTTATCGACACGTTCATTGGTGGGTGGGAATATAGCCGTCTTTTGGAACCACTTTATAGTGTTATTAACCGACTTCCCAAAGGAAAGAGGTTATCTATTCGTCACGTATATTTTTTTTTTTTTTTTTTTTTTTTTTTTTTTTTTTTTTTTTTTATGTATGTTCGGGCGAAATGGCTAGAAATCGTCGACCTACCGACACGATTCATACGACATTGTATGCGACTAGTTTCACAGGCAGTCCCATATTGAGGAAAATGAAAACCTTCCGGCGGTTTTCCCGGAAAATTGGAAAATGTTGGTTTCTTAAAATCTTGAATAACTTGGGTGTTTATAAACCGATTTCCATTTTCTTTCTTTCATTTGATAGGAAATTTCGTCACGCAACTTTTTCTCTTGGACATGGGTATGCTGTGATGCTTAACTCTTTGAGTTATGGGGTGGAAACCACCACCACTCCTCAAGTTTTTTAGATAATTTGAGATAACTCGGCTTCTGCCGAATCGATTCTTATGAAACTTGGAATATGTATTATATATCTATGCTTATATAGGTTGACGAAAAATTTGACCTTCAACTCTTCGATCCTGATGATGCAGGGTTACAGCTATCCTAAACTATAACATTAGCTATTTGGTGCTTACATATATGTAACAAGACTACTAAGCAGAGACATGTCATGAAAATTTGACCTTCAACTCCTCAATCCTGATGATGCAGGGGTGCCTCAAGCCTAAACCATTGGGGTTGACCATTTGGTGCTTATGGGTATGTTATAACAATACTAAGCAAAGACATATTATAAAAAAAATGACCTTCAACTCCTCAACCCTGATGATGCAGGGTGCTGTAAGCCCAAGCCGTAGGTGATGGCCATTTAGTGCTTACGGATATATAATAAGATAGCAAGGCAAAGATGTACGATGACAAATTTGACCTTCAACTCTTCAACCCTGATGATGCAGGGGTACTGCAGGCTTAAACCATAAACGTTAGACATTTGTTGCTCACGGATTTGTAATAACATTGCTAAGCAAAGGTATACGACGAAAAATTGGACCTTCAACTCCTTAATCCTGATGATGCAGGGGTATTGAATGCCTAAGCCATAAAACTTAGCTATTTCAATCTTACGCATTTAAAATGATATTTAAAAAAATGTAAGATAAAACATTAGAAAAATGGTTGTATACGGTGGAAAATTGGACCTTCAACTCCTCAATCCTGATGATGCTGGGGTGCTTCAAGCTTAAACTATAGGCGTTAGCTACATGATCGCTACGTATATCTGATAAGATTACTAAGAAAAGATATAAGATGAAAAATTTGACCTTCAACTCCTCAACTCTGATGATGCAGGGGTACTTCAGGCTTAAACTATAGACGTTGGCCATTTGATGCTTATGGGTATGTTATAAATTTACAAAGCGAAGACGTATGATAAAAAAGTTGACCTTCAACTCCTCAACCCTGATGATGCAGGGTACTGCAAGTTTAAACCATAAGCATCGGCCATATGGTGCTTACGTATATGTAATGAGATTACTAAGCAAAGATATGACATGATAATTTTGACCTTCAACTCCTCAACCCTGATAATGCTGGGGTCCTTCAAGTTTAAACCGTAGGCATCGGCCATATTGTGCTTACGTATACATAATGTTGTTGTTCACAATACCAACAATGAGTTTCGGAGAGGATATAATTATGATCAAAAATTCCACTTTGAATACAATTACCTGAAAGATGCAAGAGTACTACCAACCTTTTTAAATTGGATGGGTTATTTTTATCAGTATCAGTTGAATTATACTCTTAGTTATAAGGTTTATATTACTTAATCTACTTTAAATATTGATAATTATAGGTCTATTCTTTAAATAAATGTTTACTCAGAAAAAGTTGTTTTATTCGGTTAGGTTAGGTTCGAACAGAATTTTCCAATTCAGAATCTAAGGGAGGGGGCGCGGTAGCGCCCCCGACCGGTTGTGTCAAAGAAGTCTATTTTTGTATGATGACGTCAGCACATAATTTTATCCATCCGAAAATCGGACGAATAATTAATTTTATTCATCCGGTTAGCGGACGACTAGCAACAGCCATAACTGATTTTATCGTGACTGAAAAGCGTGAAAAAAAAATTTTAAACAAAAAATACAACCGACTTCCATGCCACATAAAAGTAAAAAATAATTTAAATACATGTTGGTTTAGAGCAAACACAGTTCTTAGTACATAGTCCCGAAGTCGGCGCTCATATAAGATACATGTAGTTTCGTCATGATCCAGCAAAATATGGTAAGCGCCGACTTCGGGACTATGTACTAAGAACTGTGTTTGCTCTAAACCAACATGTATTTAAATTATTTTTTACTTTTATGTGGCATGGAAGTTGGTTGTATTTTTTGTTTAAAATTTTTTTTGGTTGTATTAACAATACTTTTTCAACCTACTCCTCCACATTTAAACGAAGACGTATCGATATAAAGATTGATTTTAACTTTGCCGGATAACAAAGAAATCATTAGTAAATTTGAATATCACTGAACAGCGACATATATTCTAAGTTCATATTTTGATTCATGTGGCCAAAGATAAGATCTTTTAAGAGGTGCATCGGGCTATTTGTGTGCGTAAATCCCGCATTGTTCTTTGTAAAGCAGAAAACATAATCAGAACACTTGTACAATTCCTACGAACAGAGCGCACCCGCTCGCAGGGCGCTGCCGCACTCTGCTCACGTATTTTTTATGTTTTCTTTTATGTTCCAACCTAACCTAACCCATCCTGTTTAAAAAGCTACAGCTTAATCCAACTCTTAACAATAACATGACAATACTCCTGCATTTTCAGGATTTAGGTAGGTTCAAATTAGGTAGGTAGGTTCAAAGTAACACTTTTCATCTTTATATTCTCTCAGGAACGGGTTGTAATGTATTGTAATCAATAAGTACCAAACTCATACGGCTTAGGTAGGTTGTGTATTACTTAGATTATCAGGGTTGATGAATTGAAGTTTAATTTATTAATCACATTTCAGTTTAATGAGCTGTCATTAAACTTATAATATATACTAAAAACAACCGTAAGCATTATGTGACTACCTTTTATAATTTAGGCTTGCACTATCTCGCATCATCAGGGAGGAGTTGAAGGCAAAAAAAAATATTCCGTGTCTTTGCTTAATATTCTTATTACTTATTCGTAAGCACTTGCGAGCCAACTTGTATAGCTTGGGCTTGCAGTACCCTGCATCATCAGGGCTGAAGAGCTTAAGATCAAAATTGTCATCATGTATCTTTGCTTAGTAATTATATTACATACCCGAAACCACTAAATAGCTAACTTTTATGGCTTAGGCTTGAAGCACCCCTGAATCATCAGGGTTGAGGAGTTGATGGTCAAAATTTTCATCTTGTGTCTTTGCTTAGTAATTATATTACATAACCGAAAGCATTAAATGTTCAACTCCTATGGCTTAGGCTTGCAGTACCCTGCATCATCAGGCTTGAGGAGTTGAAGATCGAAATTTTCATCTTGTGTCTTTGCTTAGTAATGATATTACATACCCGAAAGCACTAAATAGCTAACTTCTATGGCTTAGGCTTGAAGCACCCCTGCATCATCAGGGTTGAGGAGATGATGATCAAAATTTTCATCTTGTGTCTTTGCTTAGTAATTATATTACATACCCGAAAGCATTAAATGGCCAACTCCTATGGCTTAGGCTTGAAGTACCCCTGCATCATCAGGGTTGAGGAGTTAAAGGTCAAAATTTTCATCATGTGTCTTTGCTTAGTAATTATATTACATACCTGAAAGCACCAAATGCCCATCTCGTATAGTTTAGGCTAGCAGTATCCTGCATCATCAGGGGTGAGGAGTTGAAGGACGAAATTTTCATTTTGTGTCTTTGCTTAGTAATCATATTACATACCCGAAAGCACCAATTGGCCATCTCCTATGGTTTAGGCTTGAAGTAACCCTGCATCATCAGGGTTGAGAAGTTGAAGGTCAAAATTTTTACCGTGTATCTTTGCTTGGTATTTTTATTACATAACCGTAAGTACCAAATAGCCAACTCTTACGGTTTAGTCTTGAAATACCCTTACATCATCAGGGTTGAGGAGTTGAAGATCAAATTTTTGTCCCATGAATTTGTTTAACAATCTTATTATATATCCATAAAAACAAATTGACTTACTTCTATGGTTCAGGCTAGGAGTACCCTTGCATCATCAGGATTGAAGAGTTGAAGGTCAATTTTTTTTAGGAAATATCTGCTTAGTAATCTCATTCTACATTCAACCCAATTGGACTCCTACAGCTTATGTTTGGCCGAGTATCGCTAATTTCGTTAATTTGCTTCAAAGTAATGGACTCTATGATCAGAACCGTATCAATCTCATCAGAGTACTCTTGAAGTACATTCTTTCAAATAAAAGAAAAATCATGAAAATCGGTTGGCGGGAAATTGAGTTATTCATCTATTTATCGCGCACATCGTAAATGCAAATATCAGACTTATGCGCTTTTCTTATGGATGCCACTGTCAAAAGTGAACTAAAAATAAATGGGACCCCATGACACGCACTACTTGTCAAATCAAAAAAAAATCATCCAAATCCGTTCACCCAGTGAGGAGAAATCGAGTAACAAATATAAAATAAAAAAAAATATATAAAATACAGACGAATTGATAACCTCCTCCTTTTTGGAAGTCGGTTTAAAACTATGTTTTAACATAAAAACCAAAGCGAAATACTAAATTTTATTGAGGTGGCCTCAAAATTGACTGACTTTCATACAAACTTACATCTCCTATTTGGGTTAAATTGGGGGGGGGGGGAACAGAAAATTCATTCTTAATTGACGTACCCCCGAACCCCTAGTAAAAATCATATTCGTATCTTTAGCAGTTTAGGCTCTACGATGTTTATTCAATAGATGAGTGAGAGAGCATCCATTTGTATATATTGAGATATAGATTTGTATAGTATCAAATAACATAGGTACACACATAACCAATAAAAAATACATAACAAAGGAATACATTTTACAGGCCATAACATGTTTAGTTTCAACCAATTCAACTATGCAGTTACATATCTTATTAACACTTATCGAACACAGAATAAATACTGCGTAGTTTTAAATTGACATAACTTTTTTATTTATAAGCCGATTTACATAAAATCTTAATATATATAAATTACGTGTCACTTTATTTGTCCGCAATGGACTCTTAAACCTCTGAACCGATTATAATCAAATTTACTCAACGTTTGCATTTTGATCCAACTTGAAAGATAGGATAGTTTATATCTTAATTTATAGGTTTAATTGCAAATGTTTATGTAACATTTCTTTAACCACAGCAACGCGTGGCCGGGTATGCTAGTAAACACTAAATGTTAAGTGAAGTTTCCCACAACACATCCGTGAAAATTATATTCAAATTGGATAAGCCGTTTCTGAGATTAGCGTTTTCAAACACACAGACAAACAGACAAACAGACAAACAGACAAACAGACAAACAGATAAACAGACAAACAGACAAACAGACAAACAGAAAAGATTTCTAAAAACCATTATTTTGGGTTCTATATCGTATTAAAAACCTCTAGAAATGGTTTTCACCTAAATTTATTCCATGTACAGACAGCGACCTCTTACAGATTTATTATAGTATAGAAGAAGAAGATATACGTTAACTATTCGTGATTCAGAGCGGAAGTCTGGATTATACATAAGCGTATTTTTTTAGGAAAATTATAAACCGTGCTATTTTGCTAGTGTTGCCTTTTTATAGTTCTATAAGCCTTTTGATTTGATGATATCGAAATATCGGCCATAATAGACATTTTTAAAGCACTAGATAACTGAAGATTACTTTTTATCGTAGGAAACCTTGGTCTAAAGTTAAAAAGCATGGAATCGCGTAAATATTCCCTATATTTTAATGTAGCGCTGCTATGTTCGGCGTTGAAACGTGTAATAAGGTAGATTAAGCTTTTCGAAGGCGCTATAGCTTTTAGGAGTACAGTCACCCATTATAGATTTCAGTCATGATAGTTTATAATTGATTGCATAATTATACCATTTCCGTTAAATAAAAGAAGAAATAAAACTCACCAAATAATATAGTAACATCTATACAGTTTTGTAAGTGTGAAATTACAATGCTTTCGTAAAATGTAACCATTTTTTGTGTTAGGTAAGTTGTATCAGTCATCAGCATTCAATAACATTTACATGCAAGAGAACGTGCATTCCTATCTCTTTTCTACGATATGCCCATAACAGTACTGATTAAAAAAAGATGGTCTGCGACTACAATCCGAAGAATTCAGTCCTTTTTGCTCTTACTAATGGCTCAGTGGTATCATTGCACTGCACCATTCAATCTCTGTACCTTAACGATGAATTTTTCCACCGTAAGTGATTGATTACATTCACGCTATAATAGGGCATATACTAAAGCATTAAAGGTTATTTTCCCTTGAAGTTATGTGGTGATTATGTCATTTAACATTTTCAATGCAACGCGTGCCTAGCTCGTGCCAATTTGTGAATAGCGCCGGACGCTCCAAGCAGCTTTCTTTCCTCCATTGCTAAACTTGTTAGTTGAATATCACTGTGTTCATAGGGCTTATGTTGTGTATAATCGATATCGATAAATACTAAGCTGTTGAATAAAACATGCTTTGTTAGGACGATGTTATATTCATGACGTTCCTTGTAAGTGATTAGAATTGTATTAATAAGGAGTCGGTGCTTTGGTATTATTGCTTAATTTTCTCTGTAGCAAATGAAGTAGGTAGCAAATTTTATGTGGAGTAATATGACATACGGATAGAGAAAGCGACAGACAAATAATGATAATTATGCCTTTGAAATTAGTAAACATCACATTATTTATCGATAAATTGCCAATGTGAGTTAACATCCTAACTTTCCATAAGCAGGTATCAAAATGAGTAGAATATTAGGCAGATATCAAAATGAGTAGAATATATCTAAAATATATGTCTAAAAATATATTTTTTTACATCTAAGTACTTGTACTAAAAATGATTTAATGAATTACATTAAGGAATTACATTATTTACCCTGGAAAATCGTATGTCTCACTGCTTAACTAAACACTAACAAACGCAAGTGTTCGTTAACATCCAGATGAATAAGAAATTTTACTTTCGAAATTTACTACACTCTGATCCATTTCACGTATTAAAATCGACTAATCGCAGCTAATTTATCGATACATTACCCATGTCACTAAGTTCCTTACGTGTCAGCCGCGCCGCCGGCTCTACACCCGCGCCTACCGGCTCATTAGAATGATTGATGCCGTGTTCAGATGCACAAATATGTGCCTGCTTTACGCTACTCACTCATGAGTACAATGAAACCTGTTGTCGGCTTTTTATTTCACTGCATAAGCGGTTGTTCTTTATTTTTATAAAATTTAAGTAGCAGCTGTACAGAAGGCATATAAATGTTTGCTGCCTATATCATCCTAGAATCATATCTGATCCCAATCATAGGTGAGTTGGTAGTCTTGATAGCTAAGTTGAAATGTTTCGTATAATTTTCTCTATCTCACCGATTGATTCTAACCAGAACATTGCTTAACACTGCTGTCACTATAAAAAAAAACCCTCCCACTTTTATATGATGACGATTTAATAAACACCTACATAGAATAAACCACAACACGACAAACACCTACAGCAGAACTATCGCAAGCCTCAGCTTGTCAGATGTCAAGATTTGAGCAAAGTACATTCAAGGAAAGAGCCCACGGAGTGGTCCAAGATTTATGTGTACAATTATGGCAGATTGTCGTGGGCGATAACAATTAAATTAAGACGTGTGGCTCGCGTGACGTCCCCGTGTCGTGTCCCGTGGCTTCCGTCGAGTAGCCGTCGTGATGAGGTCACGGCTTATCTTCTACAATTATATAACATAAACTTACATATGATTCGGGGGCGGTTGTAAGGGAGATACACGTTATCGAATTATAGTAGTGTGCATAAAAAGATTGTAGAAAGGGTAAGTATATAAGTTTTTTTAAAGATTGTATCATCTATTTGATTTAACGTGTACGTTATAATACTTTTGAATTTCGGCTATTAATGTCTTTTGTCCAGGGTTCCAACTCATTTTAATAGTGCAGTTACGACATAAACATCATGTGCTACCTACACGCCTGTCACTTACCTACCTAAAACACTTTTCAAAAGTATTCTAATCCGCACTTAGCCAACTATAAGATGCTGTCTATAATAATATTCAAATGTATGTATATGGGTTTAAAAAAATTATTAGCTCAATTTAAAAAAATGCGGCCTATGTAGATTCTATAAGTATTTACATCTATTTTGTTGAAGAGTTTCGGTGGTAAGATGTGGATGTCGGCTGGCTTACTTATAAGGCGACCATAACAATTAAGGATGCGCCTAATATTCGGTGGTTATTCGGTAGTCGGTGTATTCGGCTTCATGTTCACTATTCGGCGGAACTATTCGGTTTTGGTGCCGAATATATTCGTTCCGACTATTTCTAATTTCTTGGCTTCACGCCACGGTATAGAACAAAAAGACAAAACTTTTTACAAAATAAAAAGACAAAACGTAAGATTTATGTTATAAGTTAAAGAAATCCTATGAAAAGTGTGTTGATTCAATGAACATACTCTTCATAGGATTTCATAATAATCCAATTATATAAAATAATTAAATTTCAAATCAACATTTTTGAAACCTTAATCAAATTCTCCTTTTTTGTAAACATATTACATTACATTCTTGATTATTATATATTACATCAAGATTTATTTATAAACCTCAAATCAACCATTTTTTTACGAACATACTTTCGCAGTTGTTTGTCAACAAGAAATGGTAAAATAATTCGGCCGAATATCCGGTTCGATAAAAGTTAAACAGAATATTATTCGGTATTCGGTTATTCGGTGAAACCCCTATTCGCATCTCTAATAACAATCCTCAGGAGTAGCAATGTAACTATCATCAGCTTCATTTAAATCCCGCGTTCTATTGTAAGTTGATTAAAGATGTCCATTAGCGGCATTGGATACTTAACAACGGATTGTATGCTCATTTGTTACTTCCGTGTTACAATGCAAGTAACATTTTTGAATTGTTAAAACCAAAAACCTAATTATATCGTCAACCCATTATTATCCCACTGCTGGACACGGGTCTTCTCTTAGAATGAGAGAGTTTTAGGCCACAGTCCACCGCGCTGGCCAAGTGCGAATTGGTGGACTTCACACACCTCTGAGAACTTTTTTTTAAAGAACTCTCGGGTGTGTAGGTTTCCTCACGATGTTTTCCTTCACCGAAAAGCAGTGATAACCAATTTCTAAAACGCACATAAATCAGTGGTGCGTGCCTGGGTTTGAATCCCGGATCTCGCGATTGAGAGGGCAAGTTTCAACCATTAGGCTATCACTGCTCTTGCTAAAAAAAAACCAATTACATAACGAATAATGTCCTTAAGTTTCATACGCAAGAAAAATATTACCGTCCTTTAACGCAGTCGACTAAAAAGTATATAAACACTTCTTATGTATTCAATTATATCACTACGATGTTAGGTACAAACATTGACTAACTTTCAATCATAGTTTCACTAATATTCCTTTTAGCATTTTTATTTGAACTGAGAAAGTGCAATGCCTAACGCCTGTCATGTAGACAGGTTTCGATACTGGTACTATAGATACATCAATATTTTTTGTCGTTAGAAAATTAAATACGAGTACATTATTTAAGCCGTTCCAGTTGCAGAATGTTTCATACATTTATGATGAGTGATACTTGCCTGCCTGCCTTGCCTGCCTTCGTAGTTTTATTGAGGTGCCAGAGATAATTAAAGGTTATATTGGATTTAATATGTTTTCTAGTTTAGAGATGGTTTAGCCTTAATATTTATCCGAATAGAAAAGTAGATAAAAACAGTTGAAGATGACTCGCTCAATAAGATTAATGCATTGCGGAATGCCTTTGACTAAGAGTCTTACATATCTATTGAAATGTTTAAAAAATGTATTTCATTTGTTATTACCAATAAAAGTAAATAAATTAATCAAAAACGGAATAATTTCGAAAAAAGGGTTTATATGTATTCTATTTTTTTTTTTAGTTTAAAGTAGCAAACGAGCATGAAGTCCACCTGATGGTAAGTGGTTACTGCCGCCCATGGACTCCTGTAAACAACTTTATATAGAACATGAAGTTCTATCTAAAGTCAATTACAGATGCGTTGCTACTCCGAAGGACTAAGATGGTCGCCTCATATAAAAGTGTGCCAGCAACCACACTCATCAATCTAAACGCAAGAACTGCTTCACGCTAGAAATAATTTGTATTTATTTAATAATTTGCAAGTAATATACATAGAGGGTTTGGGTGTCTTCGGGTTCAAACCATGAAACTATACTACTTACAAAGTTAATCACGTCCATCGCCATAAGCTTTATGCACGGAATCTTTAAAAAAGATTTTATATCAAAAAATGCGCAACTCATCACATTCATAACAATATTTAAAAAGTCTCAGACAGACACTTCAATTTTATATATTGTATACATTTATTAGTTCTGTATAATATAGAGTGAAGTGGGCAAAAACGACAGCGGACCAGCTTACGACATCAGAAACAGTCGTCACATGAATAAAACATCCGTATGATATATTATCACCTCGCTGCGGCCAGTTCTAGCTATGTATTTGGATCATTTAAACATACATAGGCTTCTGTCATACCTGTTAAGAGTACTTTCTACACTCTTAATAGCGTATGGGTACGCTCTTTGTGTAAGACACACATATATATAGAAAAACATATATGGGTACTTTTTATTAATGATTTATAGACATTTATGCGGTAAAATAAATACTTAAAAAACCCAAATTTATTATTAATTTATTTTCATCCCTGGGAATCGAACTTGAATTCTAATGTTTACCGTACCGTGTTTCTAGAAGTACATTACATTGATATCATAATGTATCGGGTCTTCAAGATATTCATATGTACATCCCATAGATACATACACTTTGCTGAAAGTTACGTGGCCACCGAAATGGCTAAGTCTGATCGAATAGTTGCAGATCGAATAAATACTAAATTAATTTCTGGTATAGATAGGTCAAGTACGTGAGTTCTTCATGAAAGCTGTGAGCGGGCGAGTTTTTTTACTTTATTTCGATTGGGGTACTGTTGATGAGCTTATTCTAACCTCACTTATACGAGCAATACTAGCGAAGTTTCTAGTGTAAATACAAAATACATATATCGCAGACAACCAATGTTAGCATTATAACGCCAATATTTCTTGTAAAGTAGTCTATTAATATTTCAAATTTTGTTTAATTTTGTCTATGATTGTAAACTTTAGAACTTTACAAATCTGACGACATATTTGTATTAGTTTAATGTTTTGTAAACAGTTTGAGGATTAAATTCTAAGATAACCTTTACTAAACATGACTTCTAAATACGTTAAGCTGATCATGGCGCCGTTTTTTCCACAATATCCTTTTAAGCTTGACTTTATTTCTATACATTTAAATTTCAGCATCAGCTTATCGAATACACTATCTCTTTCGTGTGGAATTACTTTCCCGTGGTACAATTGTAACATAGAAACCAATCGATGCGGTTGCACAGATCGCTTCTTTTGTAACCACAACTCGGTCAGAAATAACACGTCGGGTCTATAATAGTGTACGCAAGTCTTTCTCCTTATTGCATAGATATTATTGAGAAACCAAAAAAGTAGAAATAAAATAGACCGACAATATTTAAATTTGAGCGCAGATAATGTTAGCTAGGAATGTAGACTAGCCAACATGATGGACATGTTATTGTCTTAGATGGGGTACTTTTTTTTCTCGAGGGTTGATGGTTTATCAAAAGGTGTCTTAGATGGGGCTAATGGTTGATAATAGGATGAGGTAGACTTTAAATTATTATCTAAATGTTCCTGAAATTACAAGTTGGTGTAAGACTGGTCAAAAAAGGGTGTTATAGGTCATCACATCAGAGGGTGCTGTCGATCAGAAATCCTCCAGAGAGGAAGATTTTTGGGTTTGACTTCAAATGATCCTACCCTTGTAACAGCATTGTTAAGCGCTATTGTGATTGGCTTTGCTCAGTGGGCAGGGCTAAAAACTCATAAGAGGCGTTCTAAGTTAGTAATCGGGAATAGCAACGAATCTGCAACCGACTTCAAGGAAGGTATCGTTCTCTACTTTTAAGTGTCCATACGTCCATAGGCAACATGTCGTCAACCCATTATTGTCTCACTGCTGGGCACGGGTCATCTCTCAGAATGAGAGTGTTACAGGCCATCGTCCAACGCGCTGGTCAAGTGAGTTTTAGTGGACATAGGCGACATAGGTTTACATGTTACAGTCAAGTCTAGCCAAACATTTCTGTCAAGTCTACAACTGGATACTTCCATAAAATATGTGCGACGGTAAAAGTTCATCAAATGCCACAGTGTAGTAAAGAGATAGTATAAGTGGCATGCGTGCTTGCTGCGATTTCCCAGCGAGTGTGCTCTCGGCGATGCCAAGTATGCGAGTGCTCTAATTGCTCATTCGTATGATCGGTTACAACAGGATCAGTTACAGAATGTATCTTAGTATTTGTTGAGTATGGAGTGTGGGCTTTTATGTACTGTGGTCAATGAAGTAGAAATGGTATTTTTGTTAAGATTGTGTTTATACTTTGCATTGATATTTTTGAGCTCTGCTCTCAAAAATATTTTTAGCCCGACTTTACGTTACATTGGTGATGTATGTGTACTAAATGGTTTACCTATATAAATAGTGAAAAATATTCGAATTAGACTTAAATCGTAAAGTAATAGACATGAATGTTCGAATTACGTTCGTGAATTCCAAAATTAACAAAACTTAAATATCATATTTTTATAAACCTAAGTACGTTTTAGATGTTTACAAAAAAAAGACACACAACAGAAATTACGCTTTCTTTAAGATATCTGGTACCTCTATATATACCTAATTTTTTGTAATTTATTGTCTTTGTTTAAGGAGATTTGACATAAGTTATTTTATTGCAAAGAAATATATTATTCTATGAAAGAGGATATAACTATATTTTTCACGTGTAGTAAAAACGTGAAGCCGCGGGCGCGAATCGTATGTTATAAACGTTAAATACTCGTTTATATGGAAGGCTCAGTGGAAGCCTGCTCTCGATTTACTTTTGCGTCTTCAACAAGTTTTTTAGCCTCAAGAAAAACCTCACTCATCGCGGGGAACGAGAAAGTCAAGTCGACGTGAATGTAGAAACATTGTGTTAAAGGATTTCTTTACTTAAACTCACCTTTGAAGGTTATTTCCATAAGGGCAGAACAATGTTTAAAGAGACATAAATCATTTAAGAGTTAAATTGTTTCCGAAGCACGTATAATTTATGCGAACTTTTGATCTTAAAAATTGTAAATGACGAATTATTTTTTATACTTCTTTTTCGCTTTTGAAGCTACGTGAGTTTTTTCTTTGGTTTATATAACCTGAATTTGTATAAAGGTAGATGAGTAGATAGGTTGAAGATAATGCTCTCAGTAGTGGTTCTCAAACTTATTCCCTTTGTTATCAATTATTGATTAGATTTATTATCAATTATTTTTAGCACTTGAAATCTTGAAAGGTCCGTCTATTTTCGTTCTTCAGCTGTTTCGAGAAGTTAATGTTGCCGTCATCGCACGTTTGGTCTAGAAACACATAAATCTGCTATCGCCCTCTAAAGTTTAATGCAGCAGACATTAGAGCCTATTTTTTGGACTACAGGTTTCTAGCGTCTAATTAATGGGCATTAATTGGACGATAATGGGCATTATCGTCCACTTCAAGAAATATTGTTATAGTACATAAATAATAATAATCTCTGCATCATCCGAGGTATAGTGAAAGTAGACGCAAACTTTTCCCTTTGGCTGTTCAAGATCCAATAAAAAAACCGAATACACATTTTAACATTGTTCCCTCCTAGCAATACTTAGAATCGATTCCAATCGTCCAGTTACATAAATCATTGTATTGCCATATCGGTTATTATAACAGTTTCTAGCTCTGTGGCCACAATCAGTGAAACCGGCCGCCGCCATGTCGCGATGTCCAAATGAAAAACTGTATCAGCGTAGAAAATCACCTAGCGGGATAGCATAGAGAGTGAAACCGCTGCCAATGGACTGAGCCGGCTGATTTAACTAGATACGTATCAGTTACAACGGCCCCATTTAACGTTATATATTTCTGACGTATAACAGGAACGGACGAAGGTCCAAATAGGCTGGTCTTCTCATCAGTACGATTATCACAACCTAACCGCATCTCGTCATGTCTATTATTTAGACTTGTCGGATATCGAGCCTCGGGCGATTGAATGCCATTCCTTAGCAGTTACTTTGTTTTGTGAACGTAATGTATTTATAATTAATCATCTAATTTGCGTTTGTGTTTTAGAATACTGGCTGGTAAGTGTACATTTCAAAGGAGTTGACATCCAAAATAAATAATTTATTATTATTTATTTTATATTTTTATCGTTAGAAGTATTATACATATACCTATTGTATGTATTGAAATCTTTAGTGGATAAAACGTATTTAGATCTCTCTCTAGAAAAAGAACTCTCTTATTCTGAGAGAAGACCCGTGCCCAGCAGTGGGACAATAATGGGTTGACGAGAGAAAAAGTAGGGAGATTAGCTCATTTACTTTTCGCTAAAACTTATTATTATACAAAATTTCCATAAGAATTTCGCATTTATGGGACTTCTAAGGTTTATCTTTGATAATGACGTATCCAAGAGACACAATTTATTTCTGGGACCCGATGTGATGCGGGAGTGCATTTTGATCATTCGTCGCACACTAATTAATCGAGCTCCATCCTGCGTGTTCCGCAAACGATTTAAAATATTCGTGTCTTCCGTAGGAGCTCATTATTTCGGAATCCGTTCTCGTTTCGCAACTTTATCTCGCTTTTTTACCTTTTTGTGGGTGGATGACTTCCTCCGTACTTGTATTTCCATATATACTCCTTTTATAGCGTAACAAACAACTTTAAATTAATTACGTGTTTCCAAATCACCGCTATTTCGCTCTTGCTTCACACTTCGCTTTCTTAAATCATATCACGGCAAAGCAAATTAATTTGAAGCGGCAAAAATATGCGAGTAAACCGAGTGCGATCGAGCTTATTACGAAAAACTGGTCCAGAATTAGTCGCTGATTTACATCAGGTGTATTCCACTGTGCACTCATAGTTGTCGCAGAAAATATCTTAATTATGATTATATGTATTTCATTTTTTACTGTTACTTAACAAATTTAATATTGAGGTATGGCATTTATTCTACATTTTTACAGAAATGTTGTGATTATTTTACAATAGCTTTGTTATTGAATTTAGAGATGAAATCAATAGACAAATTGGTATGATCGATGATGGAATTTTCTTATCATTTTCCAGGCGTCAGACGTGTTTGATTTGCTCATAGTAATCAAATCCATTGAAAAATTAGTGTTATTAATGAATAAAATTCTTCCGCCGTGCCTGCAATAAATCATTTGTGACAATTATATTTGTTTATACATATGATAAATATATTTAACCCCTAATGGGAATCAAATTCTGTTAGTATTCATCAATAGTAGATTCATCAATGGGCTTTGTGATAACGATAATTATTTAGGCTAAACTTTATATTTGTACGTCGTCGTCGTCAACCCATTACTGTCCCACTGCTGGGCACGGGTCTTCTCTCGGAATGAGAGAGCTTAGGCCATAGTCCACCGCGCTGGCCAAGTGCGAATTGGTGGACAAACATGTTATATATTAAATTTATTGTGTATGTGTAACATGTTTGTATATATTTGTACAAACATGTTATATATTAAATTTATTGTGAATATTAAGAAATCACGGACCGAAACGGAAGCGACTCAGTGGTGGCGCGTTGAATTTATAATATGACGGGTGACGACTCGACCTGTCAGGACATCTGGATTTCGCCGCGGGTTCTGCAATGTTTGATAACTACGGAATGAGGTTACATTCAAAACTTAGCTTGATATTTTTGATGTAGTTTTTGTAGCTGTGATGCAGGTGTAAATTGATTTTTAATTATGATATGTAAAAACTTTAATGCGAGTGATGATTAGAGATGGATCTTTGTTACTTTAGCGTTTTGGATTTTGGGTAACGTGATATTCCATAGTCCATTGTTGACTCCACAAACCTACAAATTAACTGCAAAATACAAGGCATAAAACAAAGTAGAATGCCAGAAGATTCTCGTGTAAATACAGAGAAAAAATAGGAAGTCAATTTAAATTATATTTAAATTATAAATTTACTTTTAAGACACACTTTTAAACATTTTATTTTGTCGTAACGAGAACTGGTCTACTCTATATATATTTTAAAAAAGTAGCCCAATGATAAAAATCTTTTTTATTAAAACGATTAATGATCAAGATTGGATCAAATCATAAACTTTTGCCAACCAATCGCGCCTTACACGGTCAGATACGGCCAATTTGTCTATGGATTTGGTATTTGACGCTTTTTATTAAAATTATTAATGACTAAAATTTATAATGTGACGTACGAAGACTCGACTTTTCGAGATATCTGGGTTTTATGCTTTGGGTTCTGTAGAAATAAATGCATTTATTGTAGGTACATTTATTCAAAATTTGGTTTGAAACGACTTATTTGAAATTAGACATAAGATAATCCGATGGATATCTGTAGATATATGTACCTACTAATTATAGTACATATAATTATAATAACAGATATTACAAAACAGAAAAAATACAGACGAATTGAGAATTGAGATTTTTAAAAGTGATATACAAAAAGAAAAAGATATACTATATATTCATTTATCTTTATTTATTTTTTGTATAATAGGTATAGAAACAGCAAAAAATAGCACGCAGTCCATTTGATGGTAGGTAGCCACCATCGTCAATGAATTTATCTATGTAATGTATTCCAGATAAGTCACACTTGTTGAAATGCCGGATTTAAGTCTCCCTTACCACATTCAATGAACCCGAATACATTAGCGCTTTATACCTCGATATTAGAATGAAACTTATATGGCGGTGGCGCCTCATACGTCGAGCCACAAACACTTTTTTACCTGATTGTAGTTGCCGACGAGAATACAGTCCACCTGACGGTAAGTGGGCACTGCTGCCCATAGAGATCTGTAAGCAACTTCAAATAGAACATGGGTTCTATCTGAAGTCAACCACAGTTGAGTAGCCATTTCCGAGGACTATGATGGTCACATCGTACAAAAGTGTGCGACGATCACAGCCTTTCATCAAAACGCAAGAAATGCTTCACGCTACAAATAAGTGTGGCCGTGGTACTTAGCCGGTCGAACTACACTTACCCGTTACTACACTGGTTCTACCAACTTCAAAATCTATCGGATTGTGGGTATATAGGTACGGTTGCTTATATATTTTTTTTTCAATTAGCAGCTACCGATGATAAATACAAATTATTAGCGTTAAGGACTTGCAAAAAATAAAACTCCTTTTGCTTATAATAATATGATGTGATACACGTAATATTTGACAAAAGATTACAACGAAATCGATAGATCTCCGGTCCTGAAAGAAATTTCTCGATTGCATCAACTTTAACGTCTAATAAAATCGATATCTGAAATGAGGTTACGTGCCGATCATCGATTATTCTTTTTGTCGTAATTTTATTAAGCGATATTGCAATATCTTGGGTACCTACCGTATTTCTTGTATAAAAATTATCTGACAATTTGTCAATTTAATCGATCATCTAGACCGAGAGTTACATTTTGTAATTACGTAAGTAACTAAATCTATAAAACTAAATAGTATTACAATGTCTGTCTGTAATTAGGTACAAAAATAGAACTATCCTTTTAAAGAAAAAAATGTATTTTATTACCTTATAGTGATTGTCGTTTAAAGTTTGACTGTAAATTGTTTTTTATCAGATTGAAGTAGTAAACGAACATGAAGTCCACCAGATGGTAAATCGTTATGACCACAACAGGAGCTCTATCCGAAGTTAATCACAGATGCTTTGCTACTTGCGAGGACTAAGATTGTTGCCCTTTACGAAAGAGAGCCTGAAACCACCCCCTTCTACTAAAGCGCAAGGACTACTGCAAGCTAGTAATAGGTGACTCGTCGCTCTAATTTTAGTAATTACACTGGTTCTATCCTGGTACCTGACAAAAATATTAGCAACGACATATTACACCTGATTAAAATGGGACTTTTATGTGAAGATAGAGAAATATGTGGAGACTGTCAAAGATTATCATCAGACATTAGACATTATCATTATCAAAACCAATGCATTATCATCATGTACCTGTTTTTAGTCAATGCTTTTTTATATAACCAGCTTCCATTAAATAAGTAAAATATGAAATATATTATTTAATAACTTCAAAACCTTCTTTTCCCCTTTTTATCGTCCAGCGCCGTGGTCCACAGGCTTCTGCATACGCTGAGTGCCTGCCGTTTCGCGGTATACCTACTGCAGCACAGCTGCACGTAGGATTATACTTACGTTTATACTTATTACGTTTATTGTTATTGTTATACTAAGTTTATCGTTTCTTTTTTTACCTATCAGTGTAATGTGTTGTTATATCGTGAATAAAAATGTGTTCTTCTTTTCTTTTTTTCTTTCAAATGACCTCTTCGTTACAGGGTTTCACGGAAACAACTTTATAAGTATTTATTATCCCAAAGATGGTTTTTTCTTGAAGTCCAAGGAACCCTGTACCGGACCGGTCGCCAGTATCAGCAGCACCGGCCACTATAATTTAGTTAAACTGGACGACATTATGCACAATAGTGTCGACGCTTATCGTCACGTGAACCATATAATTATCGATCCCCGGTACACTTATTATCGATATTGTGCCACTTTATCGACGAGCTATAAGTTTCTCGATTTGTGGTAACTGCGCTGAAATGACTGTTAACGATGACCATCGCTTCTGAGGCGATCGAGTTTGGTCAATATATCAGTACAGACAGCTTCAGGCTATGAGGTGCTTTATTTGTTCATGCTACCTGCTATAGTAGGTATATATCTGCTACTTTGTATGCGTAATTTTATAACAATATAAAAATGTCATCACGATTTTTAAATATCAGTGTCTGATTATAGTAAAAAAGTGTTTTAGTTTGTCTCAGACAATCTGGTATATCGTGGACTTGTTCATGATCGTGGTATATCAATATGTTGCAAAATTGGTTTTGCCTTCCGTACATCTTTTCCATCCTACTCCTACTCTATAACAAAACTGCATGATTATTTTCTATGTCCAAGTGTAGGTATAAAAAATACATTTCATGATATGAGTACCTATATGTTAATGCAGTAACTCTCTTAGGTATGCGTACGTTATGTACCTTCTGTATATATAATAATTACCTATACTACATATTTATATTTGGATAAAAACCGATAGAGTGGAAAATTAAATGGCTGGATCTCGTACTATTCCCAGTTACCGTCACTTTACCGACGGTCTAATAAGTTTCACGATTTGTGGTAAAATGCGTTAAAATGACTCTTTACGATGACCACCACCGAGCTGCTCGGATTTGTTCAATATATCAATAATTACAGCCATTTTGCTGCAGGCTACACGGTGCTTTATTTGCTTATTACAATGTCGAATAGCTATTAAATTGTAGTGTATTTATTAATATGGCAATTTACCTACGACGACGCATACTATAAATCATTAATAAAAATGTTTTTGTTGTGGAATGCGTTTATAATTTTTTATCGTGTGCAAATGAAAAGTTAAGATCAATCAGTATAAGTGATTGCGCATTTTTCCTTTCCCTTTTGTGCTAAGAGGTCTTAAAATATTTGGGATATGCGTTAAAATAAAATGCAGCAATTAATTTTTGAGAAACATTTACCTTTCTATTATAAATCAACGTAAAAAATTGACTACCATTAAGTTAATTATTTGCAAGTTATGTAGAAGTAAATATATTGATTCCTACATATTTTTGACTGATTAGCAACATTTAATTAAAACGTATCTAGTGATTTTCATTAGTGCATCCGTTGTAACATCATATTAATGGCTTTATATGATAGGATGCATAAAAAGTTGATCGGATAATTAACACCCCATACGAATTTACGTCATTAAAGTAGTCAACTACGGAGATGACTATGTAAGCGAAAGCATATAGAGTATTCAAAAGGACCGGGAAAGAAAACGGGATATCGCATGTAAGAGAGAAATATACTTTCGATGTATAAATGACTTACCGAATCGAATTTTTGTACCGTATTTTTGTACTGGTATAAATCCACACAGTTTACGAATCAAGTCGTAAATTATATCAGTCATATTATATTAAGAGTAAGGAGAAGCAGTAATATAAAAACATCGGTATGAATTTGATATATTATTGGTGATTGCTTACCTAATCTAATATAATTTTGAAGATTGGGACTATACACAATTATCGAGTAGTAATGGTAACACTACGCCATACCATCTACATCCAGTCCCATATCGATAAGCAAGTTTGCCAGTTTATTAGCGTTCTATGCCACTCTATAATTAATTTATCTCGTCCTCATCAAAATATTTCCGTCAGGTATGAGGTCCTACCAAAGCAGGGCACGGCGGTCCTTATCTGGCGAATTAAGTGCACTCACTATGATATGCCACTATTGCGGATATATCCAATCAACTTTTCAATTTCAGTCGATTACTGAGTTGTGCCGTCTTTTTTGTGGCCATTTTAGTACATTTTGCGTTTCGTAACCTAAAAAATAAGTCTACCGAGCAGGCAATTCGTTGAATTTTCCAGACAATCAGCTAGGTCTTTTATTTTGGCTGAAGATTGCCGTGACAAAGTCTGAAGAACATTTTAAAATAAAAAAGGGTATTAATTGAAGGACACAAAAGTGAATGATTTTCGAAGCGGAGAAACGAGACGGCTTGTTGCGCAACTGCGTCACTTTGTTTTGTGAGTTGTGGGTGCTGTTTCATCAGGCGACCTTGCTCTCTGTTAATTAGCCACGTCGGTGAGCTCCGGTGATGGATCGGTCACCTGTACCGCATAGATATATCGCTACTGGAAGGTCTATCGCGATTTTCGTAACGCTTGAAATTCTTCTGAATGTTAAGGCACGTTAAATAATTTTGCTATAACTTTGGTAGAAAAAATTGCTCTATAGGCATGGAATCTAAACCTAGTTTGTAGAAAGTTAGAGCATTTTTTAAATTAAAATTACAGTGGAATTGATAAATACTTAACATTTATCGGGTACTCACGATATGCAGCATTTGATGTACTAACTTCGTTACGTTGTATTTAGGTTTAAGTACTTACATATCAGTAAGTCCCTACTACATTAAAAGCAATTTTTATTCCTCAGTATAATATTTTATATAGGTAATGTTATTGTAATGTTTTACTTATAAACCTCTAAGTATAATTAAAATTTGAAAAGTTTTCAGTGGTTATCATTACAGGAGTAGAGCGACTTTCTAATCATAATTTTAATATTTTTATTAGTACTCGTACATGGGTGACACAGTAACATATTAAGATAAATAAACGATACGTTAATAAATCAAGCGAGTGCTTCATTTAGATAATAATGAAAAAAAAAATATTCCTAGCATTAAATAAAACAGAAGATAGTGGCTGTTCATTACGTTGTTTATCTGTGTACTATGTCACCGCAAGTGTACTTCCAAAATCACGCAACTGACCACAAGTTGGTTGATTTCGTTATTTGTACCGTGTTCTTGGATTCATATTTTTTATAATCAAGGTGAAATATTTTAGTCCAAAATGTACCTACACTGGACGTAATCACTTTTAACTGTTGATGTGATGTGATATTTTACGAAGCGCTGAGCGTACAACTTTCTCCTTCGCTTGTTTTTTTTGGCAAAATATGTATCCAAGTTACATGCTATGCTAAGCCGCAGTTGATTACAGAATACGTCCGTAAAAACCTAATTACCTCCATAATTGGCTTGTCAAAGTTTGCGCCTTGCGTCACGTCTGATTGCCGCGCAATCGACAATAGTAAAAATTCGTGCAAAAAGCGATTGGCGATCGACCACAGAGTTATAATACTTGAAAAGCGATGGTGAGTTTTTCAATAAGCAATAAATAATGTAATGCTACGCAACGGTGGCTCGCACGCGCCGCTAACAAGCGCCCGCGCCGTGTCATCGTTGTGCAACCTGCCCCACCCTACCCTGTCACTTCTAGTCGTGGCGCATGTTTAGATCGACAGCGGGTAGATGCGAATTATTTTATTTTTGGCTACACTTATTGTGCTAAGAATGACAGGGAATATGGAAACGGTGATTTTTTTATTTCTCAATTTATATTTTATATACGGCTAGATTTAAAGATTTATTTTAAGTGAAGTCATTACTAATAAGCGATTTATTTAACTATACAATCATAGTGTTTGTGTATAAAATATATACTAAAGAATACAATCAATAAAACGAAACTTAAAATTACAAATTAAATAAATCATCTAAAATGGCTGCGTGAGGCATGGTCCCCAAAACACTGGCGGCATTACCTTGCTGTATGGCGAGATTTAAACATTGTGCAAAGTAGCCTCCAGAATTTTGGTCTCCGGAAGAATATTCATACGCAAGGTAAATAAGGCGAATCTGTTTTGACTACAGTATTTTTAGTTGTGAGTTCGTGATATGGAAATTGTTTATAAATAAATAAAAAAATGTATTTGTATTTAAATTATATTTCTATTAACAAAGTATTCTTAATGGTTTTAACAATATTAAAATTATAGTAGAAGTAAAAGTAAATATGGAATAGAAGGAAATAGTAGTAAATCCAAATCGCTACCACGTTATCGTTTGTACTAAGCTTTAAATCTGATTCCGTCAAATTTGTATTCACAATAGCTACTTCAGCTTGAAATGTGAGTTGTGTTGTTACTCCCAACTTATCTAATTAGCAAAAGATATAGTTTAAACTACACCCGGTTTTACTACTTTGTATTCAGAACAGTCGCAGTGTAAGTTGTTAGAGCTTAAAGGTGTGAATAAGAGTTCAAAGCAAAGTTCTTTGGACAGATTGAAAATGTATGTAGGTGCATACGGTGGTTACATAATACAAATAAACCAGTAAATACAAGCAAACGTTGTAATGATTTTAACAGTGTTGTCACTTTACAGTAATATTATAAGAAATGTAATTTTAATTAATTTATCTGGATTTTATCTGGATAAGATATAGACAAGAGCTAAAATTTCAGTATTTAAATGTAAATAAAATAATATGTCTAAATAAGTTGTATAGTTGCGAGCCATCTGATGAAAAATGATGGTTGTTTAAACGAAAAACATGCATTTCTAGAAAATGCGTAGTCATGCCTTAAAGATTGTTAAGTTACCTACATATTTAGCGGACAATAGGTTCCAGTCCTTTAACGTTCGACTAAAACATGTATTATCATTTTTTAAGAGTAAAAAATATCAAACGAGCACGGTGTTTATCTGATTGCCATTTGCCATTGGACTCTATATATAACAGGAGTTCTACTTGAAGTAGATCATAGATGTGTTGCCACTTCCGAAGACTACGTTAGTCATGTATGTGTAAATCAACCGGCTTCTACACTAATATTTTAAGCTTGGAGTAGGAAGTTCCCTAATTACCATCATAATTATGTAAGTTAGTTTAATGAATAATATTTAATGGTTGATTAATTAAAAAAAACATGCGGCACTCGGGGACTGTCGCTATTAAGCTATTTCATACCATTTTTTATCAACTTATGCAATTATATTTATTTATTTATGCAGTATTTCTTTTCTTTGATATTAATTCAAGTTTTTTTCTTTGATATACATCCTCACAAACAGCTGCATACATATTCATACGATTTCCGAGTAGCTCGTCTAGATCGATGCGAGCTTCGTTCTGTCGTACCATATACCTACATACACGTTATGCAAATGCTCGGACGCGCTACATGATAGGCTGAGTGGGGGGTGTTAGGTTCTTTTTGTCACGGAATTTCTTTATTCGATCGTCGCGCTCAACGCCCGCGATAAAAGCTATGTAATAGCTTAATAAGTGTTAGTTTACTTCAGAAATATGTAAAATAAAGTAGTAAAGTCCTAACGTAACGTTAATACCAGGCAACATATACTCTCAGGTCGCTACTGCATTAATCTTGTATCTACTTAAATATTTCAAACATGGCCACTACTGTGCTAAGCTGTTTCATTGGTGGATATTAACGATAATAAACTATAATCACATTGTAAGCCAGTACGTTCTCTCACGCCTCTGGGCACATCGTGGTATCGGATCTTATAAATAAAGTACCCTTACATTTACAGTATACGTTTAACTAATGAGTGGTTTGTACTGAGAGTTGTATGTTGGTGTATTGTAAGGTTTTTGTAACAGAGAAGTAGCAAGAGCGGTCCTGATGATAAGTGGCCATTGTCGCTCATGACGCGTGTAATCAATCCTTACATATAATAAAAATGAAAGTTTCGTGTATCTGTGTATTGCCTGCTACTAGGTGTAAAAAAGTTTAAAGGATTGGGAACGTGTAATAATAGATTTTATAGTTTTAATTTGTTTTTTTTTGTGTGTATGTTCATTTGCAATCGAATCAAATTAAATACGACTGAAATATATGTAAAAGTTTTGATAATAAGAAGAAATGAACTAATTATTATCCCTAAATTATAAGACTACAATTAGTATATTTCATTGAAATCTATGAACTCTATTATATAAAAGTTATTACAATTTAGTTGTATCCATTTTTAAACGGTGATGAAACTGAGGCACAACTAGTCTTCTTTATAAAAATGAATGTTTGTCTGTATGTCCTTTAAGGAATCGTAAACTATTCATTTGATCATGAAATGTTCTTTAGCAAAGTTGTTATACATGAGCTCGCGAAGTTATCTGTTGTATTTTCTGATGGCGTAGCAACGCGCGCAGGATACAGCTAGTGACTTATAAGATCAGAGTGTTATCTAAGGTGCGTTGCTACCTGGGAGGACTAAGCTAGAATAGATAAGTTTGTCTTTCTTAAGACTCTAGACTAGTACAGCAGCAGTTACCAGTTACTGTTACTAAGCAGAAATCTGTGTGGAGGTCGTGCCTCCGGAACCGAACACAAGGAGTTCTACTATCTATAGGTGGTATAGGTTTGATGATCACCTGTAGCTAATGGTACGGGTATAGCTTTGAGTTGTCCAATCGCTGTGATTTGATCAATATAGTATCCATTGATCAGCACTTGAGGTATGGTGCTGCCTCTGCTGGACATTAGCCCCTCTTAAAATATTAACAACAAATGTCACATACGTTGTTTAATGCAGTGTGTTATATTAACACAGGAACTGCTGGTTATGTCATGGATTATTTATTAATCATATGCTACGCGATATCCAGTGTAACAGAGTAAGTGGTGATATTTAAGAAGAGTATTTTGGACTGATTACCTGAAGATTACCCTCCTTCCTTTCGATCGTATAAAATAAAAATCGTTCAACAAAGAATTATACGGGGAGTTTTATTTCAGTTTCTCGTCAACGTAAATTAATGTCCCACGGCTGGGCACGGGTCTTCTCTCAGAATGAGATAGTATAAGCCATAGTCCACCGCGCTGGCCTAGTGCGGATTGGGGTGGACTTCACACACCTCCGAAAACTTTTTTTTAAAGATCTCTCGGGTATGTAGGTTTCCTCACGATTTTTTCTTTCACCGAAAAGCAGTGATAAATTATTTTATTCACATTTTAGATAATAGAAGGGACATTTTAGATACCAGTTGATAAACAGGACATTCCATGCCAGAATGTCATTTGCCACCGGAAATTAGCATTGCGAGACTAACCATAGCAGTTTTGTAGTTCCAGATTTGTTGGGCGGGAACATCTTTCAAATTATGCATAATAAAGAGTAATCATATCGTAATCCCAAGTACAACAGCGCCTCTGGCCCACCGGCTTGTACTACTTTAATTCAAATTGCCTTTTCTTTAATTCCACTCGATTATTGGTCCGCATTTGTTTATTATTGATGCCTTTCGTGCGTAATTTTCGATCTTGTTATGTTGAATTACAGGTTTTTGTACAATCCAACAGAGTTGAACGCTAGGGGTATATTACTATGGGCATATATTGTAGGAGTGTTAGAACCCTATAAGGCAAAAGTAATTTTTTAACAGCCCTAATTATCCTCCTCTAGGTTATCCATGTATAAGTACATATAATAAAATTGAAACTTACGCGTATGCATATGTGTTGAAGGTAGTTATATAAATAGTATCTGCGAATCACTGCTATGTGTTTATCTGTCTTATTGGAATTGCTCCAGATTTGAATTCAAGAAATGAAAATATATCGATATTCAGTAATGTGACTTAATATTTAGTATGAATATGAATTTAGTCTTCAAATATCATTAAATTGACACTTATCACATAACTTTTTAACGCGGGTGAGACCGCGGGGGATCTACTAGTGAAGGCTAAAAAAAAAAACAATGAAATAAAAAATAGTATACTGGTTAAGGGCAATATTCTGCGTCGAAATTTTGTAGGTGCTTTTTATATAAATACCCTTAATAGGCGTTGCCTATATTATGTCGTAGGTATGCGTGTGAGTCTAGGACGTACTTTAAAAATGAGATCTAAACTCATCATTATCATTGCTATCTCTTGGTTCACTGACAGGGATCGAACCTGGAAAAATCTTTATGTCAGATCAATGAGTTATGACCATAATAATTATAAAGGATAGTTACATATTGTTCGACAGATATATTAATTTCAATTTTATTTACAATGAATTTTGCATCTACCCTCATGCTTCAGTTATTTTATGTGCGGCCCTTTTCTTGTTAGTACAGACTCGTACTAGACGTCGTGTGAAACTGACCGAAGTTTGTTAGTATCAATTTGTTTTTCGTGATTTTTTATTTCTTTTAATATTTTTACTTTCGTGGTGACTTTTTAATTTTACTATTGTGATTTACGTGTGTGTGCATTTGTGCGTACATATATATTCCGAAATTCCTTTCGGTTATGTTCGTGTATGTGTATAATACAGTGCTCTTGACATTAGGTACGTGTTGTCTCTGCTCTTGTCCTAGAGCAAAAATGTGTGTTTTTCAAGGAGAACGAGGCCACCAAGCCACCACGCCGCATTAAAGGTAGGACTATTAAGAATAAAATAACAAATCAATTTAAAATTATTTATTTCATTGACAAGGTAATCGGTGACCTTTGAACGACTAATAGGTATCAAAAGTACAAAACGACAAACGTAATAATCTCTATTTCTTACACATCCTAGTGATAAGTTAAATAGCATCTCTTACACGTTCAAAAGTTAATTTGGTACGAGTATACTAAACAATTAAGGTGCTATCAGAGCGTAAAATGATCGTATTATTTTTTCATTATGTAAAATTATTTATAGTAAACATGTAGGTAGGCTAAGACATAGACATGGACTTAAAAAGAAGGTGAAAGAAAAGGTAGGGACTTAGGAAGAAAGAGGTTTTTTGATGAAATATACGTATATTATTCTCGTAAATTATATTGTTTTTATTAATTTTATAGTAAGAAATAAAAAGTTTTAAAAAGAGTTATGAAGATGTAAATTTTATTGTACATATTATGAACTCTGTCAATTTTGGAATAATCGCTTTAAAATACAGATTATTTATTTATAAGGTGATTACATCAAGTAACAACTAAAAAAATATATAAAAGATTTGAGAATTTATTTACGATTTGATAGCATCTTAAGGCATGGCAAACAAGTTTCATTCATATAAAGGTAACATTGACTCTGCGTATATTTTCAAAGAAATAAAATATCTAATATAACATTTTTGCAATTACAAAATTCTTACTAAATAAGTTTTTAGGTACGAAAATAGGTCTCTTAAAATTAATAATAGCGATTTTTGAATGTTTTTGTAAAAGGAAGAACGTACTAAATGTTCTAGGTAAACTTTATACTCGTAACAATAATAGAGATCTATCTATACTTAAAGGAACGTTTAGCTTAGTTCTTTGAGAAACTTCGTCTTCAACTGTTAGATTTGAAAATATCAACGGTTCCAATTTAGCCAAGTAATAAATAAAATCACAGATTTGTATACCTTAATTTAGTACATCGATTTGGACACAACGTTACATTTTGTATACAATGTTTTATAATATCTACTACTTTATAAAATTTCCTATTTAAAATATCAAAATACAATGTTATATCTCTAATCTGCGTAATCTTTTGAAACTTAACAATAAGGCGTTTAAATACACTGAAGAAGAAATTATCATCCTTTAGCGAATTCGCCCCAAAACTAAATAATTTACGCAACACACATTATATAAACTCCAGAGTGATCAGATCATTTTTAAACAACTTTTCTAACATTTTATAAAAAAATATTTATAATATCTTCAATAAGCAACAAGTTATACGTTTATTGGTAACCGGCGTTTCCTCTCAGACTACAATACTAATTTATTTAACATCGATACAATGAAAGCAAAATTTACAAATAATACAAAGAAACTACTTACATTCATACAATACTTATTTATCGATAAATCATAACTCTAATATAGCGAACACTGAACACTTAACATATTTAATACCTATCTACGTGTTTTATACACAAGGAATATATTCGTACATTCTAGTTTGTGTAAACCTATCGGTAGTGAAAAAATTCGGTACGCGCTTCAACTAATCTACTTTGAACAACATTATATTTACAGTAAGTACATGAGATTTGATATCACTTCTCTTTTGATCATAACTTTCTTCGAATGTCCATTACTTTACCCTGATCACTCAACGTCGCCAAAATACATAGAACTCAGTGGAAACATTTTTGTTTAGGACTATTAAGAGACGAGGAAAACGTATACAATAAACAAATATAAAACAATAATGAATGTTTTAGAAACAAAAATAAAATAATCATTGGCGTGCCGCAGATTTCGATAATGTTACACCTCACAAAATCAAATAGTACGGTTTAATTTATAAACGAGAGTCATTTGGATATATCGACCAGATTATTGTAACGGTGTATGGTTGTGATCGGGTCCAATATCAGGTGTGATCCGCGGCGCTGGCGGCGGCGGCGGCGGCGCGGCGCGCTGGCGCCACTCGTCCCATGAACGATCTAATCTCCTCGAAGTATGTCTCCTCCGGGGATCTCCGGCGGCCATCGTCTCCGTTCTCGGCCTCGTGTTTCTTTAGATGCCTGTCGAGATTCGTCTGCTGTCCGAAGCAGCGGTCACAGTGGCGACACCTAAATGGCCGTTCCTTATTATGGATATTCCGCACGTGCCGTTGCAGGTTCGACGATATTGAGAAGGAACGTTCACAGTATTTGCATCGGTAGGGCTGTTCGCCTGTATGCGTCCGTAAATGTCGCGTCAGATTTGCACTGCGAGGGAATGCCTTTCCACAGTACGAGCACGTGTACCGGTCGCGCGCTCTGTTAGCTCCGGGGTTCGGAGGTACCGGTGGGGGTCGCGGGGCGCCGGGCGCGAGGAGAGTCGCCGCTGCCGCCGGGAGGAATGGGTACCGGCCGAACGAGGCGGGCAACGCCAGCGGGAGTCTCCGACAGAACTGGAGCAGTGCCGGGTGCGCCGGGTGGGCGGGATGCGTCGGGTGAGGTGGCGGAGAGGGCGCTATGAGATTGCAGTTTTCATCTTCGAGCCTAGGTGGGCGCTTGTGTGTGACTCTGAGGTCGAGGGGCTCGTCTGCTCGCGGCGAGCCGAGTGGGCTGGGGTGTCGTTCGAGCGGCGAAGACGGCGGGGAGGCGAGGCGGCGCGGCGCCGCGTGCTTTTCGCGCATGGCGGCCGCCGCGCACGCGCTCATCGGGCTCGTGCGCCACCGACCTGGAACAACAAAATAACATTATTAGGAATCTTCGCTTTAAACTATGTTTACACGGACATTGATTGGTTACCGCAGGCATATGAGATATGTTACCTAGAATCTTGTTGAAAGGCGCTATCAAATTGCTAGACAATATCAAAGGGTTAGAGTTTAAACTATACAGATTTGTAACCGACCAGTGGGCGTAAAGATAAATTGAAGATGATCATGTTGTGTGAAATTACGATGACAGTATTCTGTATTTCATTTGATTATTTACGGTTATTGTACGACGTGATTGCAAACTTTATCAGCTGAATAATGTTGCTATCAAATCGGTCATGAATATCCTAGAAACTTCGGTAAGTATGCTAAGCGTCTACCAAAATTGCGAAATGACGCGACCGGTCGGCGGGGGTGACCATCTGATCGATGTCAGCTCCTACGCTCGCCTTCGACGTACGCCCACTTGCTTGCGACATCAGAAACTGGAGCAATTGATACCAAAACGTCCACTTTTTACATTAATAATTAATAAAGCGACTGCAAAGGTAAATCATTGCAAAAAACGAAATAAACTCAATAACCGATGAACTCGGCGGAATTGACGTAATGATTGTTTAATAAGTAGTTTAATGCATATTTTTCTGCGAAACCTGCTTGAAAGTTTCTGATAATATACATCGGAGTGATAAAGGGAACAGGTTTTGGAAAGGGCCAAGAAACTAGTGCTCTCTTGAGCCCTTTCACCAGGGTTCCGTGCATATTGCGTCACTGACAGTTTTTCCAAAAATACGGTGCGGCCGAGCGGTAATAAATTGGATAATTTTAATAGTATGATGGATGGGTGCTTGTATCATCAGCGCATTGTCACGTATGGCGGCGAGCGTGTCAGGTGTACCGGTATTCAGTTTGCTGATATGATCGTGCACGCACAGTATTACATTTCATTAGAGTGTAGAAGATTGATGTTTATGTTATGGCAATAGACCTCGCACGTTGATAATGATTGCTCGAGATCTCGATGTAGACTTTGAGATGAACGGAGCAATCTGTTTAATGGATTATATTGCAGATTCATTGTTCTAGGCATCATTGAGCACGGTATCATCGCTATGATGATTGAAGATAACTTTAACACTTTTCTTTACATTTTTTTCTTTCAGACTACTATTAGAGCATATTTCTGAATGAACGAGCTTTTCATATAGTATCTATAAGATGAAAAGATAAGAAAATTTGTTGGGTCACGCCTACATGACGCGCGCTAATTTGCGCCAAAAGGGATCGACATAAATCCTTTGAACCATCGGCCATCGACGTCCGGGAGCCATATTTGGCGCACTCGTGAGCCTCGCGCCGTTTGCCTATGATTTGTTGCTGAATGCCTCGTGCACCAGCCCTCACAAGAGAAATAAGCGTACATTAACATCACTGAGGTCAGCTTCAAGTACGGCAGTCGTTTTCAAAGGGTTTTCTGCTTTCGCGTTTGTTCTTTGCCGCCCTATTAAGAATGGACAACTTTGGAAAGCACTGTCAATAGTAGGTATGCAAGTAGGTATTTATTTTAAGCACGGCGTTATTGTTGCCAAATTGCGATTTAGATATCAATTCTAGACAACCTTTAAGAAGAGGACATATTAACAGAACGAGTTAGACAGGCATTATCTTACATATAGTAGCGATGACTGCCAGCTTCAGAACAGACAAAAGCTTTTAAAAGGTTAAGATAACAAGAACGGTATGCAGATATATCTACTTAGGTACGTGTCAATCATTGTGGCTATGTTTCAGAAATCGATTCGTGGAAATCAATAGAGTACTAGATTGTCGCTGGCTTCGACTTAAGTACTTGAGGAGAGGGATCGAAATAATTACACAATATTTGCACGTACGGTGTAATGTGGTATTCTCAATTTGCCGGCGACATTAAAGGGAGACACGTCGTCTAATAGGTCCGCGACATGTGTTGCATGAAGCGGTTAGAGCATATTTGTGCGCACCGATCGTCCCGACCCCAGTCACGATCCTCTAATTACTCGTAATTAACGTTCGGAAGCGGCGTGACGTACCGGTAGGCGGAGCGTACACGTTTATGTATGTTAATGTAAATAGCGTGGCCAATGAGCGGCATGACGCTACGACGCCGCCTTGTGATATATTAGCATTTGAATCGCTTATTCGTTCGTACCGTATCGCCGTACCTCTCCAAACGCATCGACTCACTTTTGTGGGCTTTTATGCATTTCGAATAGGCTCGTCAACTCGTCCCACTGGTTCGTTATGTAAACGATTTAATAAATTATCGTGATTCGCCTCGGTGTGTGGAGAGCCTATTTATCGAATTCGAACATTATGTGCGGCGGGCACGATAAAGTATGCTGACTATAAATTACTTTATTTATCAACCAATAATAATGCTGGTATAATATTGGAGGCGAGGTGCGAATAGGAATGAGACATCGTAATTTTATATGCAACAATTCTATATCGGGTGAATATCTTGTTGAATAGAAAACGTACACTAATTTAATATCTTATAACCTCAATCGTATTGATTACGTGCTTATAGAGCCTTTATTATGCCGGGATTGTAATTTTGCTGTAGAAGCTAGTGATTCATCATTACTTTGAGAATTGATTAAAAATGTAACTACTTGTGCTTATTTATTTATCTTTTTAAAGTATTCTTTCCTTCTACTAAGGTAGAGGTATGCAATGAATTATTGGGAATGTACCTACTTCTTCTGCAAATACCAAAAACTAGGCTCAAAATTACATGAGTTAATAGATAGTAAAAATCAAAATATTTTATATTAGGTATTAGCGAACTACACAAAAGGCAATGCCAAATGAAATTCATATTTTTTTTATCACAATATGTTAGGTGTATACCAACTTATCGTTTTAACTTGGACTCATGGGTAGTAGGCAGTACTATTCTTATGCAATTGTGATCAACTTCAGGTAGGCATCATGTTCTATTTGGATCTGAAAGCGATTTGCTTCCTCCTTTCTATTCAATACCACCAAGTGCAATTCTACTAGAGTTTGTATTTACTAACAGCTGGAACTAACTGTGATAACCTGGAATCTTTCAAGCCAAGGGTGTAGTTTTATAACCGACTTCCAAAAAATCAAGCACGTTCTTAACTCGACTGTTTTTTTTCCAGACAAATGCTTATCAAAGATCACGTCTAAATTATATTAAAAGTGCGGATATGTATGTATCAAAATTTGATGCTGAGATAGAATATCTAATGTAATCCTGTCAATTACTATTATTTTAATTGCTTACGTATTGTGATACAAAAATTTATAGCTTTTTAAAGACTATAAATATAAATACGTACCACATAGGTTTAGTAATAGTGTTTCGTGGAGAACCCTAAAAGCTAAGTATCTACAACATCGTCTATCATTCCACGTCCTATCAATCATTATTATTATTAAATTATACTGACTTATCAATCTAGTCTCTAATCTGTTAAATGTAATAAAGAAAAACAAGAAAGCGCTGAAAAAGCGGATTTAATTTCACAGTGTAAACGGCAAAAAGTGGATGTATGGCTGACGGCGCTTTAATTACGTTGTCTGGTCATCCATCACGGTAATTCTATTGGAAGCAAGAGGCTATTAGACTGAAGATAGATGTACTGATGTCTTTATAATGTACCTAGACATAGGTAGGTACCTACTTATTATCACGAAAGGTCTCCTCGGGGGTAGCAAGGCAGCTATGGTTAAAACTCCTAAGGCTTATCTTATTTGGAGTTAATTGCGAATATCTACAATCAACTCCAATTAGGTAGACAGCAAGCCAAAAAATAATTTTCTCCTTTTAGGAAAATATTTTAAGCCGCCGATTTTTTTTATAATACCTAGGTAGATACGTTATGTCCTTATAAGTAATATAATTTTATAAACTCGTTCGTTCGATCTAATTCGTTACTATAGGTACTTATAAGTAGTATCATTTTATAAACAAAATCTTCCTTTTCGAGGTTATCGAAGTATTTTAATAAAGCAACAAAAAGCATCTCATTACAAACACACAATAAATTTAACTTAAATTTATTACAATCAAACAAGATAAGCCTAAAAGCAAAAACCGCAAAACGCAATCTCCAAGTGTTAATCTATCAATCTGCGGTCATCAAATCGCAAACAGTAGTTACATAGGTGTATACATATGTGTGCGGTATCAAGATTACGTCGCGCGTGATCAACCAAGCAGCACGTGTTTCATTGGTGGCCACTCAGTCCAATGGAAGCGTGATCATCAATGTTCATCGCATAAAACCATGCAATCAAGTAAACTATTGCTCGTTTAGATTACTTTTTGCCTTGACGCTTTTTACCTAATCAATGTTTGTTTTCATTATTGTAGGAATAACATTATTAAAACTAGTCATTTCATTGCCGGTAGAGTTCGGTTAGGTTAGTACACCTACTTGTAGCATATCAACGAGAACCTACGTACCTATTATATATTTAAGCCGAAGCTTGCTGTTTAACTTGATATTGTCTTAAATGCTCATCTCAAGCCATCCACGACAAAAGGACATTTTATGAGATTAGAGTAGAATAGTGTTATAATTTAAGGAGCGTAGTATCAAAGTCTGGGTTTTTTATTTTATATATACATGACCCAGGGGTATGCAGCGCAACAATTAGATTATGTAGTCAGTGCAACTGGCTTCAACTCTTTTTTTGGCTAACAGTTGGGTCCAAGGCCTGGAGCGTATTCTACCTACCATATTCGGACATGAAAGAAAGAACAATTATTCTACAACGTGGATTATAATATGAGCGCAAAAACCCTAATTTATTTTATTAGGTATATAAATAACAAAATTATAGCTGTCAACGTTAAGTTAATAAAGCGATACCCTTATTAAGCATCCATACACCTTATTACGTAGGTAATCATCACGCGCGTCACAAAAACTAAGAGCTATAATTTAATAGAGCAAACCTTATTACGAAGTGTCTGATCATCGATCATACTAATTCTATTGGCCGCACGTTAAATGCGTCGCGCGTCGCCGCCCGAGCGGAACCCGTGTGCTTTAATGATATCTATATTGTACCTACCTCAGTGTGTATATAGATGTTTATTGAGGTGCTTCAGTAATAATATAGAAGCGGTGTCATCGCTACTACAATGCGTTGTACTGCTATATCTTCGTTTATTGTCTGACTAGCCTAAATGTCAATAATCTAAAATTATCAGTGTTTTTCCACTATATTATGCATACATTATGCATAAAAAACTTCGTCTTGAATCTGTCTATCTATTAAAAAAACTACATTATAATCCGTAGCGTAGTTTTAAAGATCTAAGCATACATAGGTACATACAGCGGGAAGCGACTTTGTTTTATACTATGTATAGATTAGCTTATTCGAAAGCACCATCTACATCGGTCAACTTTATCACGGTAATTAGTATCCCGTATCTTGATCTAAGTTATTAACAATCTGTGGGCAAAATTTCTTTTTATAATACGTTTGTGGTAATCTGCGGAAGTTTTCAAAATATTATAGAGACTGTATAAAGACTCGACGATATCATATAAGTCCTAGGTCTCATCACTTTTGTTGTATGTGTCCTTGGACTATCAAATTACCACTCTATTATTAAATGTATTATTGTGTTCTGATTGAAATTAAGCACTTTAAGGCAGGTAGGAATACCTAAAATTAATGATCACGATTGGCAAAGCATTTGTCATGTCACTTGTAATAAGAAATAGGCTACTTGTCATCTATTACCAACATACGTATTAGCGAAATTATATAACAAATTAAATCCTTTCCTGTTTATTTTTATATTAATTGCATTTTACTTATCAAATTATAATCCACTTGAAATGCCACTGTACCGGCTTTTAAGTGGCTATCGATAAAGCGACTTGCTGTTATGTAAACTGGTGCACGCTGGTGTTCTGGTTTGAAGGGTGTGGTTAGGCAGACTTACTTATAAAAGCCGATCTAAATTTTATTTACGCATCTATAATAGATTTTTGGTCAGCCTCCTTTTTATCTGAAGTTTTTACAAATGTCAATAAGTGGCAATCACTTAAAATCAAACGAGCAATTTCAATTATATCTTTCTATACTTCTCGTATACCTAATATACCTACTATGCTAGACTATACTACACTATCATATTATAAAAGCGAAAATTTGTGAGTGTGTATGTTTGTTACTTTTTCACGTCTAAACGGCTGGAGCGATTTTCATAAAATTTGACAGGGAGTTAACTGATCCTCTGGATTAGACTACTTTTAACTGTGGGAAAATATTTTATTTCTACGGGACAATCGATACATAATTTATTTTAACGCGGGCGATTTTGCGTGGTTCAGCAAGTAAAAAATAATGTCGTTGCTATCAAGTATTTTATCAAATCGGCTAACATTAATCTTCGATCGTGTTTGCACTTTATAAGTAATTAATCTTAATTTCGGGTTATTATGAAACGAATAATCTTGTTCTTTCAGACGTTGCCAAAATAGTCATGTCCTATTATAGAAATGACCATTAGGCATTGCATCAATAAATTCAAAAAACTAGACTACTTTCTTTGACAGTACTATTACGTATTCATGAGGACAAGTAGTTCGGACAAAGTAAGGTAAGCTGCCCACACAAGTGACCTGATCTTTTAATGTCCGCAAAAATGTACAAAAAGCGTTGGAAACTAAATTAAAAGTGACATGTATTGCAATTGAAATATGGCTTATTCTTTGGCTTTCAAACATGGCTACTGAAGGTGTGTACAAGTAATGAATTTATTCATAACATAACGTACCGCTCGATATGTTTGGAGGCGCAGTTGGCATGTATGTTGCCAAAGCGTACTAAAATCAGATCGATCAGTCGCATAAGTCTCATGCTAGATAGCTGACATTCCATCGTATATTCTCTCATACGATCGCGGCTGTAGCAGATTCACACGCACCGCCGCTTTTTTAGACTCCATCGTATCGACGACCACAATCTTTGATTTATTTCACATCACTATTTTAGGAAACGCGTCGCGCCGATCGCCTTATGGAAAGATATGAAATTACTTTCCGATGTATGAACTGTGTATGAGAAATATATGTGCCCACTGTTTAGATGTATCGATTATGTCGGCGAACATGGTATATTGACTTGTACCAAGGACCGCGCATAGGAAAAAACATGTCGGCAGTAAATAAATCCCACGAGAATTATGCTACTTAACGTTATTGAATTCGCTCGTCGTGTCGTTCATCGCTGGCATTGACTATAGTTATTAGTCACTTATGATTGTATGAATTAATTATGATTTTGCAAAGGATTTAGATGTAATTAGACGTACTATTAGATAGGAATATTAGCACAATGTCACTAGCATTATGCTTAATATTTGCATACTTGCATACCTTGATGTTTTGAACAAATGCAAACATATATTACGTTTTCAAATACAGGCCACGTTTACTTATCTTATAAGATTGTTGCTGTATTATGTAAGCTCTATGTATATCTAACTTACACAAACACTTAGTAAAGGTGTCCATCACAGGAATAACTTGGTAAATATTTAGCAAATCGATATAACAGTTCCTACAAGGAATAACCTCTCTGGAATCTTATGTATTTAAGAGTGCACATTTTATGTATCAGGCTGTCAGAATCTGACCAATCGCGTCTGATTTGTCACGCGGGCGTATTTAAGACGAAATGTTGTAAAACGCAATTTCATGTGTGAGAACGGGGCCGAAGTGCGTCGTGGGAACTGACGGAAATCAGGACTTTTTTTCTAAATCTTTGGGACACGGAGCTACTTTGAGAGCAATACATGAATGCTGTTTTAGTCTCTGCGATAATAGTTTACAATCCATATTGGCGTGCACAAAAAGCAGCTGGCATAGGTCATGCGTGTGACCCGTGTAGGAACAACTTATTTAGCAGTGATTAATATGAGCACGGCGCCTGCCAGACACTCGTATACTCGCTTCCATTTAAGGAGGATCTTGATTTGATTTTAAGTTCTTGAGACACACTAAAAATATTCGATAAATTTTATCATTATCATTTTGTTATGTTTCTGTCATTATTTATAGCCATACAGCAAAAGTTGAAGTGATTTTTTGTTATGATTGATCCAGAAACAGAAAATATTGATCAATGATTCACATTAAATTTAACTCAGCACGAATTAAATTAAATAGTATTGATTAATTTTACGGCGCTTAAACAGGAAATTGACTTTGCTTTTATTAATGACAACAATTATTTATCAAATTTACTACAGATGTTATTATGCTTATACATAATTACATACATGCTGTGAATTTCAAAGGCATCAGAAGGCGTGTTAAATTACCATATATTTAATTTAATTTATTCATAATCTTGTGAAGTAGCAAAATATAAACAATTTAACATACTTTAATGTATTTTGAAGCGTTTTAACTGTTAAATGATGTGTAATAAATGTAGATAGAAGAATGCCACAACCTTAAGATCACATTTAGAAGTGTAGACTGAAGTTCAGGATAAATATAATGCACATGCATTAGCTTTCGATACTTCAATTCCGTTACTTAGCGTATCTACGATTTCAATAGGGGTGACCGATTAAGATCATCACAAAGCAGATACAATAATGTGTTCCCATTATGTATTCAGGTATAATCTCCACGAAATTGTATACACGAAGGTAGATAACAGGACCTGCTGTGTTATAATTTATAGTGTACCATTAGGGCGCACTCTCGGACCGCTGCATTTCATTTGCATTGGAGATTCGGATTTGCGGTGACACGGCCAGTATTAAAATGATGTATGGTTCTTTGATTGCAAGCGACGGGCTAGGATGCGTTGGTTGTGGGGCGAAATTTCTAGTTAAATCCAACAGTAAATTTGTAATAAATATTACAATTTCATTACGCTTTAACGGTTTATTAATTTAGGACAAAGAAGAACTTTGTTAATTGATGTAGAGTTGAGACTACAAATGTATATACATTATATGCATATATAGGTATTCGTAATAAGTTATATGTCCGGTTATAGAATTGTATTTTCGTTGCCAAATAGTTTTTAATAAATACTTTTTATTTAAGACTAAAGTAGACGAATATTTTTTTTTATCTGACTGAAGTAGCAAACGAGCATGATGTTCACCTGATGGTAAGTGACCACTGCCGACCGCGGACATCCATAATCAACTTCATACAGAACATAGGTGCCATCTGAAGTCAATCACAGATGCGTTGCTTCTCCCGAGGACTTTGATGGTCGCCTCATGTGAAAGTGTCCCGGCAACCACAATTTTTATACAAGCAGTAACTTACACACGATTATCGCTTTTGAGTATGACTCTACTAATTAATTTCGTATTTATGTTGTATTTACTTAAAGTTTGCTCTTCCTGACCTGTCAAATAGATTGTAATTAAATATATATACGCTTACGTGATATTTGTACCATTAATCCACTTTACCTGCGGCCTGATTAAAGCAAAGTAGCAATCAAGAAGCTATAACTCGTAGTGCGTAGCATTAGGTGATATATTTTATTACGGTTGATTTAAATGACGCGCTATGTTACGCGTTACGTTTGTTTAACAGTGGCCTAATAACTTTTGTTTTACTGACGACGAGTAACGAATGAACGAGGAATTAGATGGTTATTCTATGGCATATTAGATATATAATTGATGGAAGGAGCTTCCTGCATTCCAGATTACTTATATACCGCGGCGGTTATATCACTACATAGTACAAAACAAAGTCGCTTCGCGCAGTCCTATGTATGCTTGGATTTTTTAAAATACGCTACAGATTTTAATGCAGTGTTTTTAATAGATTGAGTGAATCAAGAGGACGATTTTATGTATAATATATGCATAATATAGTGGAGGAACACTGATAATTTTAGATTCTTGAGTTTTAGGCGGAACAAAGTTCTCCGGGTCGGCTTCAATTAGGTACATATAAAAATGTCTTCGTCAATCCTTACACTTCTCCTTACACGTCGTTACACACTGCTCTGGCCAAGTGCGAATTGGTAGACAATAAAAATGAATTATTGTTCAAAATACTATAGCATAAGGTTAATATTATATTATATTACTTAATATATCATGTTCATATTTTTGTAATGGCCATTGGACTATAAAATCGCCTATCGCTTATCATTTTAAGTCAGGCAAGCGGTCAATTCCGGACTCGTAGGATCATAAAACAGTTGCAAAAACTATAATGTGAATAATTGTGCATAGCGGTAATAAAATATTGTCGCTGTAAATTACTTTTGATGATGATTGAACCGTATCTACGCTTTGGAACGCAGATTGCATCGACGATATAGAAAATGGTGCTCTGGAAATCCAATGCGTAGATAGTATTTTTTACCAAAGATACCGGTATATACTAGAATGTTTAAAACGTTTTCTTATGGATTAATGTGATCAAATTATTAATTTTATTGCTTAAGGCTTACAAATACCTACCTATAAAAGGTCTAGTTAACTGAGGGTTAAGTAATAACGCCATATGAAGTTTATTCAAAAAAATATTCTTGCTAGCAAAGCATTGTAACTGGCAAAAATATGTGATTGATTTTTTTTATCTACTCAAATTTAGTTCACAATATCTTCCGTCACTTATATTTCACACAGTTTTATAATCTCTACTGAGGATTTTAACATTATCAAGAGCCGTGCATTATTCGTGTTATAAGTTCTACATAACCTCATAAAGTTTTTTAACCCTGTTGTATTTAAGAAGAGGATTGCATTTAAATTATTTTTATATTGTTTGTCGCTACATTGCTTACTTAAAGTAAGTCTTAACAGGAATGCTACCTGGGAAAGTGCATTCTACCAATCATAATGTTTAGTATAATAAGCCTGAAATATGTGTCACAAATTGTAAACCAAAACCTCTGACATTTGCAATAAACTGTCGTATCGAATACAAAAACAATAACACTGAAAATACCATTGGACACACATTCTCGATCGTGAGTCGCAAATTACAAAAACACACAATTAAAATCACAACAAACAGCCGATGTCAGAGGTGGAGACATTAACCAGACGCAGGTTGTACGTAAACCGATACTCCTTGCACCTACGGCATACCAATGCTATAGTGATGGTCCACTCGCAGTGCTAACTGGAGTCAAGTCGAGTTAGACTTAACTCAAGTTAACGCGAATTGAATTTGTTGTAACTCGAGTTGGGTATTCATAAGCTTGACAATCAAAAAAGTTGGGTATTCATAAGCTTGGCTACCAAAAAAGGTCCTCTATTGACGGTACTATCATGTTGTCAACTCGAGTTGACTCGAGTTAACTCGGGCTAAGTGCATTTTAACTCGAGTTGTGTTTTTCTGGAGTTGGCACATCACTACCATGCCATAATAATCTCGACTAGTGAAATCCCAACACGACGCCCGCCAACGCACTCCCTGTATGTAGGTGGTCATACCTTTATCACGACCACAATACAACTGTGAATGCCCGTTGGATTTTATTAGACGTCCCTTTAATAAATAATGGGAATGTCTCCCAGCTGGATTTGCATAGGGCGTGTTATCAAACATTGCGTAATGATTGTGTAACCTTTGCCATTAGGCATTTAATGGTATTGAGTGAATACGTATTTATAGAAATATCGTAGAAGCTTTCTTGGCTGGTTTAAGTTATCGCCTCACTGTCTTGCAGCAGCGGTATTGTGCTGTTTCGCTGTGTTTTTGAGAGTAGAGTGGCGTACAAAGCATGATCCAATTTAGTCCCTGGCATTAGAAATGTGTCTCATCAAATTAGAACATGTTTTGCTTATTGCGTTTGCAATAAATGGTATGTTCACCATAATAAAATTAACGATTCACTAATTAAATCAGCGCTCTTTTAAAATTAAATTTACACATTTTTACTTTATTGCTATGATTCAAATTACAGATATCACAATTTATTTAATATTTTACATTTGTTTGACATTCGCATATTATATTAACGATTCAAAGCTATTAATGACTAAATCGAACACGTGTGTTTAAGGAATTACTGTTAAACAAATTAATCGTTAAAAACAGTAGTCAAACTTGATTCATAGGCCTTGGGAAATTGATATCATATAATTATCTGGTTATATCTTCAGAAATATCGGCGAATCGGGCTTTTATGCTAAAGGTTCCGCGCATTCGTTTAACTCACAAACTTCTTTTCATAGTGTCGTTATGTAAATATTGAGTAAAGCGTTTTTTGTATATGATCTTTAATTATTTTAATATTATTTTCCAATTAATGATTATCGTTAAGTCAGCTACAGTAATATACATCTGGTAAAAATTACACGCCTCTACATTGCATTAAATTTCAGTTCAAAAGACAGCTCGAAATTAACAACGGAATTTTTATGCCTATAATAATTATTATTGTTTACTATTTTTTTATTTTTATTTCATTTAACTTTTTATTCTGGCTATAGTATTACATTCCCATCGTAAAATTAAAGAGACAGCTTTAGAAGAAAGGAACTGTCGCGAATGTTTATTAAACAGGGTTCTATTGACACTCCCTGGGAACGGAACCCTAATTACTTGCGGTGAAGACGTGTTCAATTTAACGTGACGTAAAATGTGGCTTGTTCACACTCTGGTATAAATAGGTAATGATGTGATTAGTTTCTTCGAATAGTTGTTCTTCAGACTGGTTTTCATTGGATACAATGTGCTTAATGAGAGCACAGCTTGATAAATAAAATGCGTACGTCTAATAAAATGCGAAGTGTATTAATAACATCAGATAACGGGTAGTTTATCAACGTGTAACCTTTTTAAAATGTATGTGTTACGTACATATTTAATTATTTTTTAAATAACTCAAGAATATTTATTCCTACACACCTTGCCCGACATAATTAAAATTATTGTCTTTGTAAGACGAGATCCTACAGTTGTATTTTGCAATTCTGTAACTGCAGGTTTCCCTACCATACCGGTCTGACGCGTAATGAGTCTCGGGATCAATTCCCGGCCAGACAGATGAGTGGCTAGAATGATGAGTTGATGATGATGATGAATGATTCCTGTTTTAAGTCTGGGTGTTTCTATATTCGTCTTGTTTGTGTCCATGGTACGACACAGGAGAAAATCCTAATGTGGGGATATGAGTGTAGAATGAATAGAGTGTTTATAATAAATTGTAAAAAAAAAAAATAATGGATGGATGGTAGAAATGGCGATTTAACTGTACGTGAAGGTATATCGAACTTATATTTATTTACAAACAATTTTTATAACGAATGTCTTTATATATATTAAATGTTTTTGTTCACGTGTAGTTGTCTCACATTTAGCATCTCGAAAAAGCCGCGTGCCACTGGTAATGATCAAATATCTAAGACTAATTACATATGAATGTTACGTATCTTTTTATAATCAAATAAACGTATAAAAACATCCAAAAATGTCGTCTGGCATTTGTTATAAGTACCTAATACGAGTAATCACTATTTATTTGTTTTGCGCAGAAGGTATGTAGACAAACTGGTTTTAAACAGATGTATTATGTAGATAATAAGCAAGAAAAGACGTATCTTAATCGGAATGAATATTAGTGGACCTTTAATTTGATTTTACTAGTCACCCGTCACAACGGTCGAAATTCAACCTTAATTTAAATTAAAAAACTAAACTTCATATTGTCCAAAGTAGCACAAATATTTCTCTAATTTAAATAAATTTTAGTCATTTTTAAGTTTTTTTGAACGCACCCGTTAAAGGTAAAAAGAGGTTTATTAACTAAGCTGCATTTAAAAGCAATAGCGACAATGACATCTGACATTTTTGACGTTATGTGTTTACATAGTAAGACATTGATGTTGTATTTCGTGTGTATGTGATTGTGTCAAATGCAGGGTAGGGTGTGTAATGTGTTTTTAGTTGATTTTTTGTATATTTATGCATTATTTGAAGAAAAAATAGCATTACGCGAATCCTCTACATCAACTATAACCGTGCGTAATTTCATACTCCTCCGCCTGCGGCAAGTATCTTATAAACGAATCACAAGTTTTTGCTTCACGCATTAATATATAGATTTATGTAACTGGATCGAAAGATCAACAAAGTTAGTAGATATCGTGAGCGCCCGTTGCATAATGTTTGCGAATTCCTATATGAATTGTAGTATTGTAATCACTACATTCGTTTATGTGCATCATGCTTTATTATGATAATAATACTTTTATAGAAAATATATATGTAGAACTACCAGTCTTAAGAAAACTATATACATAAGTCATTTAGTTTAAATTATGTACGTAGGTAGGTACTGTAAAAACCAGCAATAAATTAGTTTACATGAAAAAAGAGTATACCTAAACGATATGTTATTGGCTTCCTCATAAAATTAAATCACTCTAGGTGGTAGAGAGGTTCTTGCTCGCAATGGTGGTATTAATGGATTAATTGTTGTTCGACTCCATGGGGACTATCGCCACACCTATTTCTTCCTCGTAACAAGAGTGTATGTCCACCAATTCGCACTTAGCCAGTGCGGTGGACTATGGTCTAAACTCTCTCATTCTGAGAGAAGACTCGTGCCCAGCAGTGGGATAATAATGGAGTGAGGAACAACAACAGTGTGTTATCTCCAAGAAGAGACGTACTCATCGAAGGCGTATAGGAACTTCCTTCGCTTCTCTCCTTTAATAATCTATCTAAATACATTTATCAACATCAGGAAGGACTTATATTATCTGGAATTAATTGATTGAGATCATTGACTTAGTAACTATTTGTTTATTTATATGTTCGCATTTTTTTACAATTGGGTTGGTTTTTGTTAGTATTGTCAGATGTAGGGGAGCACTTCCATTTCATGTATATAATACAAGGCAGGACGTAGTCAGCGCTCTACGGGACTAAAATCTCCAGTCAGCAAAATGTTGAGTCATTTCTTGTGTCCTATATTTTTTAGATGTTTTTTCTTTGTATACTACATTTTTTGTGATCAAATAACATATACGCAAACTAGAAGAATTAATACGATTTAAAAATTGGATATATACTCTGCGTTGTATTAATAATCTTTACTTTTATATAAGAGTTATACAGCATGTAGTTGTCTTTAACCATCGAAGCCAGCCGGATGCAGCAAGTGTCACAGATTACATTATCACACACCTACCAAACATAGAACGACCTCAAGTGCTACACTTGTCACATACACGCCATACTAATTACTAATACATATGCAATACATAGCAAAATTGCCTGCATGTTTTTAGCTACAGTGTGAGAAATAAAGCAATCCTGTATGTTGTTGAGTAATAAATTAACGTCCATAATAATAATTAGATATTCTTGACAGGTGAAAGTAATATGCTTGTCAGGTCGTGTCGCCCGGCCGTTTCTGTTAACTTAGGATTAAGATATTCTTTCAATATTCATTTAAAATTGAGATTTGTCTGTTTTTACATCTCATTTATAAATTTGAATAATATTTTATCATGTTATGGTTAATACTTTAGTAAAAAATGCCGTAAATAATTCTTTAAATTGATTGAATTAAGTCCTTGATTATGCGTGTATTAGAATCGAAAATTTACAACCGTTAAAATATGAGAGTTCAAGATACATATTGTTAAAAACTGTATATCTTATTTAAAATACACAGATAAGTAGGAACTGTTACAAATGTATTACACCTGTACCTGTTGTTTTATAATACCTATGTTTCTGCATGGAAAAATATTATTATGGTTTCAACCTCACAATCAGTAATAATTACATCGATAAAAAAGGATTACCGGTTAAATTCTATTTAACGTAACAATTTTCTCACTCGCCTTAACTTAAGTAATAACTCAGTATTAATGGTTGAGTAATGCTGATATTTTTTAATTAAGCTTCAAATAGCGCTATCTGTAATCGCTCAAGTACGTTCGAAACCATATAGGAGCTTATTGAATTCAATACGTGGTGAGTATCGCCTTTTTCAGGCACATCTGATGTCTACTTAACAGTACTTAAAATATATCATTTTACATCAATCACTTAACTGTCAACGCTGCATTCTTTAATATTTTTTATGTGTTAATAGGTTGCGTTTGTAGAGAAGCCGATTCCGATAGATCTGTTCATAAGCGGCTTACGCAGCCATCTTGTACTGACCGTCATACAAAACTCGTTGCAAAATTAGAGTGCGTGAGGCTTGGATGTACTATTTATTATATAGAGGAGAAACTTATAGTATGACAAATCAACATAGAATAAGCTATTCGGCATTTTAATCGGTTTTAATTTGTAAATGTTTTTGATAGTTTTAAACATTCAATTAGGATTAATCCTAAGGGAAGATGACAGAAGTTTAAGAGGACTGTTTACGATGACCAAATAATATCATAGAATAAATATTGTTCGACGATCGGTGTGTTTGATACAGCTATCAAATGTCAGCACTTTTTTATGAGGCAACCATCTTGGCCTTGGTGCGTGACAATGCATCTTTGATTGCCTTCAGATAGAACTTCTGTTCTGTATGAAATTGCTTAAAGTTGTCTATAGGCAGTAGTTATTAATTACCATCAGATGGACTGCATGTTCTTTTTTTATTTCAGTCTTATAAAAAACAAAAATGTATACCAAGTAAAGTATTACCAATATCGATTTTAATGTATGCAAAGTCAAGAAAAAAGTGTAGTAATAAATCAACTTCAGTTTCTATTTACAAATATGGATAAATTTTAATGACATTCTAATCCAAAACTGTGGCGTATGTATTATATATGCTAGTAAAGATTAGAAAGCTTCGTTGACAGCTCCGAAAAATTCGCTTTCGTATAACCTAACCCGATGCTAGCTTACGTATGGCCTTCCATTTGTTCTACTTATAGAATCCACGTTATGTTAATAGAGTAGTTAGCATTGTTATAGAGGATCCAGTGCGGTCTGACCCCGTATAATGGTGTCTAAGAGCACCTTTACACTGGTATTTTTCCGACTCGTGCGATGGGCGTAAGTGCAGCGTAGACGTCGCGAAATCGCTACGTGTACGTTACATGTTTGTGGCGTTGTCTCGGAAACTGTACTGTATATCAGTTTGAACATTATTGAAATAATGATAAAAGCGTAACACAATGGATTCAAATGAAAAAGTAATAGCATTGTGTGTATAAACATGTTACTAAAACAACGAAAAATAAATGCAAAGGCCAACGTACTCAACATGGTACATTTATGGTACATGGTAAAGTTATTATTTTATGCTATTGTGTAAGAATAAAAAACAAATAATTTAGCTTTAACCTTTAACTCCAAAATCTATACAAGCAAAATTTATTTTTAAAGTTAATTCTACCATCATCCTTTTAAGTTCCGCTGCTAGTCAATAGTCATCGCGATTTAAATAATCAAATGGGTGCCATGGCATGATGTTTTGATTTAACGCTACGCTACGATCGGGTATACGCCACGATAACGCATCGTATACACGACCCTAACAAACGTGTTGCGCGTGTTTTCTAACGCTTACAATAAGAAATGGGCTAGTGTAAACGATCCTTAACTATATACAATAAATGTATAATGTATCTTGAATTATACATGATTGCATGACATAACGTGCGTGTTATGTTTCTGCTATAATTTACCGATCGATGTGTTTCTACCGTTAATTTTCTTCGAACTCCTTGAGAACTCATGATGTAGGCTATGCACTATTTTTCATGGGCGCGTAGTAAATTTTATTGCGGACAATAAATTTGTTTATAGAGGCGAGGTCTATTTGAATTATTCTGTAATTACATAGAGCTGTTAAGTCTATATACTCAAGAGGTTTGTAATTTTCCGTTTTTAGCGTTTAAATTCATTCGTTTATGTTTGATATTCGATTAAGGCAAAGAACTTATTTCTTACTTGATATTCTTTTTACAAGGAATCGCAGCGCAATGTGTTTCCAGTTGAATAAAAATATTTTAATATCTAACTACTAAACATTTATTAATAGTAGCACATGGTACATCTTTTACATCCAATACAGCGGCATACAATGACACCAATTCATACTTTAAGCAGCAGAATTAACTTGTTTCAGGACTATTTCGGTTAGAAGTTAATTAAATATTATTACGAGGAACTCGCGAATGCACGAACGCATGTCACAAATGCTTGTGAAGTTATACAATTTGAACCAGCCTTGATTAACGTATATCATTCTTATTTTTAGAGGAGACTCGTGTCCAGCTTCAGCACAATAACGGGTTCATTATTATTTATAAGTCTATAAACCAGCTCAGAAGTTCAATAGGGCCAGATATTTAGTAAAGTGACCTAATCTATCATGCCTTAACGAGATCAGTATTTGTATTCACTTGATGTTCTTGCCGCATATTTAGCGTTGATTTATGATCTTGGACAACTATACTAATTTATGTACTCTCCGACGTACAAGGCCCATTCACGAATCTCAAATTTGTTTTACATTGGCCACACTGACCTAATTGTACAGTAAATAAGTATATTATTATTTACGACGCGCATTAAAATAGTAAGAGATATTAACATGCTTATAAAGGTGTATATCTGTAACAGGTGTATTTTATATATTTTATTTTTCAATGAAAGCATTGATACTGATTGATTTATTGGCATTTTGATATTCTATGCTAGAATCAGGACTTCCGTAATTGGGGTTTGTTCGCCCATAAACATTTCGCCTGGCATGCGTTTTGGCGACAACAGTGAGTGTTCATAGAAAAATACAGCCGCTCATCTTCTGTATTTTGTCCCTAAGTCTACACCTTCTACAACATCTACAGGAAAAGAGGGCGTGGTACTTATCAAAACCGATAAGTTGTAAAACACAAAAAAATATATATTTTGCAATAAGCGTTTTGTTTATGCAATTGTAAAGTTATAAAAGTATTGCAAAGTATATTTAAATATGAATTATACCTCTACGTAGACGTAATCAATATGGCTTTTATAAATAACTATGTCATGTTAAAGCATCCGATAAATGGAATGCGAGGAGGAAAAACACACGAGAAATGCACAATAAAACGGCACGAGCGCAACAATCCACCTGTTAATCGACCGCATTACGGGCAATCGACCTTCCAGTTCAATGATAGATAACGCTGAACCAGTCCGACACCAGCGGACTGTCATTAGGGTGTACAGCGCCGCGCTCGTCGAGGGCGGGACGTAATGGCGCTGGGGATATAATCGCATAATGCGGGTCAAGATCTCGCTGTATCTGACACGTGAACGACTTAAACACCTATGAAGACTCGAAATACTTTGTATTCTGTTTATATACAGAAAATTTAAACACCTACACTTTTAATTTAACTGAATGATCTTTACTGCAAATTATTCAGCTTCTTTTTTTCGTTAAATTCTCCAATACAGTGTTCTCTTAGTTATGTTACACTTAAACACGTGGCGCCAGTGATTATCTAATAATATTCACCTGTACCTGAATCATATTACAGGCAATTGTCCTTTCAGTTCAATGATAGATAACGCTGAACCAGTCGGATACCAGCCGACTGGTATCAGGGTGTACAGCGCCGCGCCCGTCGAGGGCGGGACATAATGGCGCTGGGGATATAATCGCATAATGCGGGTCAAGATCCCCTGCATCTGAAACGAGAACTACTTTAACACTTACGAAGACTTGAAATACTTTTGTATTCTGCTTACACACAGTAATTTAAATACCTATAAATTTAAATCAGCTGAATGATCTTTATTACAAATTATTTAGCTTTATTTTTTTTTAGTTAAATTCTTCAATATAGTGTATTTAAAGTAATGTTATACTTAAACACATGGCACCAGTGATTATCCAATAATATTCACCTGTTAATGAATCGCATTTAAGGCAGTCGATCTTCCAGTTCAATGATAGATAACGCTGAACAAGTCCGTTACCAGTGGATTGTCATTAGGGTGTACAGCGCCGCACTCGTCAAGGGCGGGACGTAATGGCGCTGGGGATATAATCGCGAAAAAGGGTCAAGATCCCACTGTTTATGACACACGAATAACAAAACAAAATAAGAAGATTTTGAATACTTTCGTATGTTTCATTTTTATAAACATATGATTGTTGTCTTTATTACAAATTATTTAGTTAAGGTATTCTCAATAAGGTCGCTAAAATAATGTCCTCTAAGATATATTGCAATTTAGTATGAATAGAGCAAGTTGTGATCCAATAACATAATCCTGTTAATAGATCACTTTACGAGAAATTGATCTTTCTGTTCAGTAATAGATAATGCTGAACCAATCCAACACCAGCGGACTGATATTAGGGTATCAAGTGCTGCTTTCATCAAGGGCCGAGAGTAAATGCGTAGAGAAGAAAATCGCGTCATGTAGGTTAAGAACACGTTATTGTACTCTCTATTTTCTGAAGAAACCAGATCGAGCCAATTTTTACGTAGGGATATACTATGTTTAATAATTATACTGATATTTGTAAACGAATATAGTAAGCATTTTGGTATATAAAAAGACTGTCAGTTATAATAAAAACAACGATGTAGAAAAATTATCGAAAAACAAACATATACCTCTTAATACCAAACAAACAAGTTGCGTAACTCGTTTTATTATGAACAAAACCCAACGATGCGTATTTAATGTTAACAAGCAGATCGCCCCTGAACTCGCCGATAAAGATTGTCAAAGCTCTTCAATTTCTCATGTTAAATGTCGATGATGTAAGAGAAGCGACACCCGATACATATTGACAATAGCAGTTTTACAATGGCTGCCCACATGATTCCGTGAGCCTTGGCATTAAGCGAAATGTCTCGACGATTCCCGAGGATGATATGGACGCGGTGGACGATTGTTAAGTGTTAATGCTGCTACAGACGACACCCGATAGCGATGAGCAAGATGGGTACATACGGGAGGTTATTAGGACGAACAGAGCTACAAACATTGTACGTATAGCTACGATGCGAGGTTATATAGGTACTCGTAGCTGCGAGCACAACATCCTTAGTGTTACAAATGGTTTTAATTGGCCTTATTTCGTATTATTTGTAGATCATGAACGATCTAGTTGATTCGTTTTGTTAATTAGGTTGTTATTTAGGTCATGGAGCTTAATCAAAAAAAGAACGAAAAGAAAAAAAACTTCTTTTTAATTGGTCTTCTGTCCTATTTTTTGTTTTTACCATTTTTGTTGGAAATAATTTGTTAATAAACAATTGCCTATTGTATTTTCCTTTACAAATATACCCTTCTCATTTTCACATACTCCACTCTAGAATTAAAGGTGTTGTAGGTTCAGCTCGGACATTTTCGGATCGGTATGTTTCTCTGTGATTCACATTGAGCAAGAACTTTTGGCATTACAGTCAGCCGGCCCACGTGTCTTAAATCTAGTTATTATTGTTGACGTGCCAGCCATTTTATTGTTTATTGCCTCTTGTTATCGGCATTGACTGTAACAAGATCGTATATTTTGTAATATAGCGCTTTTGGCGTAGCCCGCTACAGATATTACTGTTATTACATTTTGTGTATGACGCTAACAAAGGTTTTATAACAACATTATTGCATTCTCTACCAATGAACATAAATTTATTTGGATGTTTTATAATGTACTTGCGAAATTGCCGCTCCAATTCATCTACAATGTCTTATGCGGATTCTATATGTGTAACACAATCTCAACGAACTTTAAATAGGGACAGTCGTAAATTCATGATTCTATTTCGTAAATAAAATGTTGAAGATTAACAAGATCTCGCGACTTGCGAAACGTAATATCAGCCTTAATGTACTCATGTAAAGAGAAAATTTTATTTTACATAATTATTCTCATAATATGATATAAATTGTGGTCCTTTCACATCGAGATCCCACTATCACGGCTGAACTGGTTTCCTGAGATCCAAATTAAAGGTCTCTTGCGTAAGAAATCAAAAAAGACAAATTGGTCGTTAACCAAAGGATTTCTGTTAATTGCAATTATGCGAGCGATTTAATTCCATTTATGTTGATAAATTTTGAAAGTTTATGTTTTGATGATAAAAAGTATTATGCAAAGCGTAAACCTGCTGTTGGTTGAAACTTTTATAAATAACAAAGTGGGAGATGAAATGATGATCAGAAATATAAATACAAGAAATAAATAATAAATCACAGATAATAATAATAATCAGATCACAAGCAGAAATAATAAATCACATTTTAAAAATCTTTCAAATTTTGAAATTAACTATTTTGTCTAAATAGAAATTGTTGTCTACCTTCGATGAATAGATCACGTAGAAAAGTGGGCGCATGTCTTACTGTGAATGGGCTATCAATTCTTCAGGGATCGGCAACCTTTCCGTCCAAATTTATAATTGCTTCGACATGAGATTACATTAAGAGGAGCAATGCAGATTCTGGAGCGGAGGTCTGCCGTATATGGGCTTCATTAAGGGATTATAAAAACAGTGAGTTCACCTTGTGTCTGACGTTTAAATAGGAAGGCTTTTTAATTAATAATCGATTGGAGCAAGCGTCATTGTGTATATTAAGGAGATACTTAGCTTTACTGATATTTCTCGCAGTATAAAGGCTTCTCAGAATTGGGTCCCTTGTTCTGGTTCCGTATGAATTAAGGCCGAAATTTATAATATTCATCAGTTTTTGGCTTGAAATGATTATAGCGCTTAGTTTGAATATTTTTTTTTTCATAATATGCTGCTGCATGCGAACATGTAATTGGCCTGATGGTAAGTACAGAGTAGTAAATGGAAATCTGTAATCCACCCCAGACAAATTTGTCTTGAATAAGGGTGGTTATTAATATTAGTGAGGATTAAGTTAGAGAAATGTGTATACCTACCTTACAAAGTCCCTTTAAACCAGAACCCAGCAGGGATATACACATGTTATTAAGCACAGATAGGTGGGCGGATGTGCTTCTGAAAACGAAGCATATAGGGTTCAATTATCTTTAAATGTAGTCAAATGGCAATATTTAGTTGAAGATGGCACAACATTATAGTGAACATAACGTTAAACTCATAAACATTTTAGATTTAAACAGTATTTTTGGTTTTGAATTTAACGCGTGTAATTTTAAAATTCATTACATCAAATGAAAATATTTCGTTTGTTTATTTGTAAGTACTGTTACTATTGCAGATCGATTTAGTGAAGTGAACGGACTCCTTTACAACGCATTACGTGATGGATGGAAGTGATATTTCAAAATATGCTTTCGATAATCTGGTTAAAATTATCTCCGATGCATTATGCAATCTTTACATGGCTTAACCTTAAATTATGAAGACAACTCCAATTGACGTAATTGTGTCGTTCGGAAAAAGAAGACAACTTTACAATGTAGTAAGTTTTGAACACGTTTAAAAATAAGTTCATCGATACTCAATTTACAGATAATACAACACTTTAACTCTGCTGTTATTTTTTTACGAGGAGTAAACTGTCATAAAAATATATTTATTTTAGTTTATTTATAAGGAATATTTCTTTATTAAGGGCTATTTCATTGTTTCTTATTACAAATCACAATGTACACAGCCATAAGTAACGGTGTTCGTGCTTACAATTTGGTTCAATCGTTCAATCTTTTAATGGTCTCTCGACTTATTTTAGTTTTAGCGGAGAAGCGTTCCAATTATCACTATCTATTAGAAATCACCAATGAGGTAGTAAAGGGCACTATGGGGCATTACTGGTACGGCAAGTCGTAAATATGGTGTTTACCCGATAGATGGCGTGAGTTGTTCACAATGGCGTGGGGGCGGTACTCGTGCGCTTCCGATTAGTGTTGCCAGGTGATTTAGTGGGAAAAGTCAGTGTTTACAAATATAAAATAATTTCTACATAGATTCTATTCCAAATACCTAAGCTACAATCTTAACCAATTTTATGAAATCATGTAATAAAACAACATCTTAAATTATTTCCATATCCTTTACACAATAACGTTATTATGTCATTATACGTTTATTGGTATCTATTGCACAGAAGAATTTATTGTAATCTTCTATAAAATAAAATCATTATACATACAGATAGCTTGTAGTAAAATTCAATTAAACTTACAAATGTTAAAGTTCTTTACGTAAAGTATAAAAAGGCTAAGTTAGGTATGACAGAACTAGCTACAAACAAGGCATAATCAACTCCATTAATAAAACATTAAACTTCCCATATTTATAATTAATTTTAATTTGTTCTTATCAAATTAGATTAATAAGGCATTTTTTATATAATTATTTGTTTCTAATATAATTTAATCCTGACGTTTAATATCAATATCCTGTAATTTACATACTGAGACTTGGCAACACTATATTCGATGCGCGGCTCCAGCCTCTATTGATTTGCTACTAGCATTGAGGCTCGAATAAATTCATGTTTGTGCAAGACAACATGAATTTAATCTCTGAGTTGTAGGCGAGTTACTGGCTACGCTACTTGCCCGTTTAAACGGTAATCCAAAGATTCTGTACGACTACTAAGATTACAATGTTTGCTTTGAATCGAATATTTATGTGTTTGTAATGGTTTTCAATGAATAGAAGGCACCGACGTGTTTGGAATCAATTTCTATGGTTCGGTGTTCACCAGCTGGCTGGGTAAATTTTACTTTAAATTAAAATATTATGACAGCATTTTTAGGTATATGCTACTTCATATATTTTTACATTTGTAGAGTGTGTTATCTTTTTAACGTACCCTGTAGATATTAATTCAAATCATTTGATTTAAAAGTTATTTTTTTTATTGAATCGTTGATTCTTGTTCTTCTGTGGTAATAGTTATTTAATATATTGGGCATCAACTAGGTATAATTAATTTATTTCGCTTGTGGTCAAACCATGGGGCATACATGAATAAAGCAAAAAAGGTAAAACTTTCATATTCCTACTAAACCACTTGTAAACAATATAGAATCCACGTGTGTATTACACCTACCAAGAATTATGATCTGCGATTACCATATCAAGCGGGCTCCCTGTTCTTTCCAGGTTCAATCTTGATTTGGGCAAACATTAGTATTAATAGTACGGGCAATTATTAGTAACTATTTCCGTCAACGTGTTTGCGTGCAGTCGTTTTTACGTTTTAAGTAAAATTAGCGTAGTTTTTTCATTTTATTAGATTCATATGGGTAGCGATATTTTAGGTTATTGAAAACAAGTAGGTACTTATCAGATAGAAATGCGGCGGTACGTCACATTCAATCACATGCGATTCAATCTCAAATCATTTAACTATTTAAGACTAATACTACACTACCTCAACTAAGTAGATATTGGTTTACTCAAGGTTTTTACGATGAGCAACTCTACGTAATGTTTTAATTGATAGGTTCCGCTTACTAATTGCGCTCATAATCTATTCCGATTAAAAACAACATTAAGATCAACAGCTTCCTGTACTTTACATTTAAAATATATATTCATACGTTCTGTAATAGAATAAGTCACAATTAGTTGTAAATATTTTGATCAATAGTAATATACTTTGGTGTTATACATAAATCACTTCAAAATGAGTATTCAAATAAAAATGTCGAATTATTATTCATCACTTAAAAGATCAATTTATAAATAAGTTCTTATACATATATGTGTTAAAGGTATTCTTGTTTATATGTCAATAAAGTTTTTTTAATTAGTTTTCGTTCTCTTTCTATATGTTATTAGAATTTGAATAAATATCAAGTTACACACAAGCTAAGCCAAACACCATTGGGAAATCTATAAAAACACAACAAAGTGCCCAAAAACCAAAATGAACTTCAAAACAAAAACATTTAAATATAATGCTAACATTTGTGATTCACTACCTTGCGTCACTTCCGAAATAGGCGTAGTTAATTATCCCTCGGAGGCTCGACAACGCGAGCTTTCTCTCGCAAAGGAAGCCCTCCTGAGTCTTCGGCCATTATGCCTTACATAGCGCGCCTGCTTTACATACTGATCTTGCGTTGCACTAATTCAGAGTGACGTGAACACTACGCTATCGATATAAAATTATATAATGTATGTATTAGTGCATTTATATGGAAAGAGCAAGCGATCATACCGCCCATATTATGGTACTCGTAAGTATAGTAAGTGATTACCGGTCATCGCTAATCTACCCCAAACGAAATCAGAGAGTTACATAAGTTTGGCCATAAATGCGTTGATACTATTGATAATTCAGTTGGAACATATTGGATAAATTTGTTTTCTTTTCAACCTTCAAACCAGAAGCCGAGTAGCGTTCAACTTCGCTGATAGTAAAGACATCAACGGGCTTTATTTTAATGTACTTAACCATCAGTTCAGTCTCGCGTTTGTGAAACTTTGTCTGATAATTTGATAATATCTAAAGAAGGAAAATACTTACTTGTATGTTCCATTGCTAGGCTCGTATTTTTTTGAATTACTCTTTGAATATATTACTACTTTCTTCCACGGCATATTGGTAAAGAAAGATACTAGTAAGTGGCCAACCAATTTTTTAGACGCTTATAAGGTCTTTGACTTCGTTAAATGCTATATGCACTTCGAAATACTTAAAATAATACCATTAACGCTCACACTTTCTTCATTCGAGTGCCCTGAACAATGTTCAGATTTGTAGATCACTACCGATCAATAAGACTTAGATCTATCACTCTTGTAGCAAAATAAAACCTATATTGCTTCACCCTGAGCCTCGTTGATGCGAAAGCTCTCGCAAAAGAAGCCCTCTTGAGTCTTCACGCCATTAGGCCGTAGATAGCGCGCCTGCTTTACATACTGATCTCACTGCACTAATTCAGAGGGAAGGCTCGCTATGCTATCGATAGGAATATGTTTGAAGATGTTACTGTACTGTTATGTTTTTTACTGTGTCTTCATAGCTATATTGGACGAGTTATTTCTAATTAAACACAAAGTTTAAAAAATGCAAGGGTATTCATGTAATTTACGTTGTTTCATTTTTTAAATTAGTAAAAAATATATTTTTTTTTTTATTTATAATACCAGAACAAATCTTACATGAAAATACCGTTTAATTTTTTATTTGCATCTTAATTTTTTAAGTGGATAGAATTTTTTGTTGAACATATTAAAGCATAACACCATCATAGGTATTTTATATTCAATTATATATTGTATGGAATTATAAGAACAATTCAATAAATAGATAATGATATACCTTTGAAGTTTATATTCTTATAATTATGTTTCTTTGTTATAATTATAATCACTGAATAGGATGTTCTTTTAGTATCGAATATCGACATATCGTGCGACCGGCTTCTCGGAAACCAGTATTAAATTCCTAACACGTGGATATGGCGAAGATGTCAGTTAATCCATTAACGGTGAAGCTCCTTATCCAGTAGCCAACATGTACTTTGTTGATAACGATCGAACTGGAATAAATTAAGAAACTCCTTGAACCTTGGCGTTGGATGTAAATAAAAACAAATACTTGTTATATATCGATGTACAAGTATGTTTATGTTTTGTTTGACGACCCGCATGGTTTTGGCGGAGTGGTTACCATACCGGTGTGACGCACAATGAGCCCCGGGTTCGATTCCCGGCTAGACAGATATCTGAATAATGAGTTTAGATTCATGTTCTGGGTCTGGGTGTTTGTGTATTCGTTTTGTGTGTGTCCATGGTACCCACGACACAGGAGAAAATCCTAGTGTGGGGCTATGAGTGCAGAAAGCGCGCGTGCGTGTTTATTTCAATGCTTAAATAAAAATAAAAAAAGAAAAACCAAAAATATAAATAACAATTATATTGTTATCATTAAAGGTCACTTTCAGACCTATCGTTACCTTAAAATGATATCACAAGTATAGGTCATGAATACTTTACTTTATACTTACTATGCCCCGCGGTTTTACTCGCGTCTAAACAGATGTATATATATATATATATGTATATATATATATATATATATTTATATATATATATATATATATATATAAATATATAAAATTAAGATCTTTATCAAGATATAAATCAATAATGACAAGGTCATATCTCAAAATAGGGTCTTTAAATATATTTTCAATACTTTATTTACATTAAAACATTTGGTTTGATTCAATGTCAAACACAGACACAAAACTTCTAAAAATTACAGAAGTATCTATTATTACATATTTTAAATCATCCAATCTATCTGTTCTGTAAATATATGCGTTGTATAGACTGGCAAACTTTTTATTTTTATTATAAGTATGATAAAATGCAAATAAAATAAATATTACGAGTTCAACCAATAACATTACTTTTGCGATGTCCAAATACCAGTTAATCTAATCGACGTACCTACTTAATGAACATTCCGGTTAATTAGTCGATTGTCCATTTATATCAGTTGCTTAAATCGATTATTGAATAAAATTAGATCGTTAGTATGTAAATTATTCGTTTTCTTTCGTAACGCTATAATTGTGTTCGCGAAATTGTAATCGATTTCGAGTCTTGGACCACACGCGGGTACATCATTATCTTTACCAGCTCATGGACTGAATTTTTTCGTCGAATCTTCTTATATTTTTTGATCTTGTAATGAGAAATTGAGAAGTTGTGAAACAAGTGGACAAGTTACTAAGTGTTTCGACTTTCTACAAGCTTCGATTTTATACCAATAGAGCTAAAGAATATTCGGTAATGCATAATTATTACAAATCAAACTACTAGTCCAACAATTCGCATTTGGCCAGCGCGGTGGACTATGAACTAAACTCTCTCATTCTGAGAAAATACCTGTGCCCAGCAGTGGGACAATAATAGGTTAACGAGAAACTACTAAAACATAAAATTTGGACATTTTTAGTGTATGCATCCAATAAGACGTATTCTTGAATGTGTATTTGATATACATTTTGATGTTTGTATTAGGTAAACACTGCACGTACGAAGTTGCTGGCAATAATTAGTAGAGCATATTCTAAAATTAGTACCGGCGAAAAAATCTTAAAATATCACGAGTGTTCACGATACGCTATCGGCATAAATTGAATATAAATGAAACAAATTGCAATTACAAAAAATAAATATGAGTCCGTTGGATGGTAATGAATAACCCCTGCTGAGTACCACATTAAAACAAGTTTAAGCGTAATTGAAGTTTTCCAAATCGGTCGACGCTTATGTTAATCTTTGCTTTTCATTAGTCGCAAAACATTAAACTGTTAATAAATTTAAATCAATAATCGATAAATGTGAGTGATGGTCGCGAAACGATTTGTCGACATAATTCGATTTCACGGACCACTATCGTTAATTACGAAGATCCGAGGAGCAAAGCCTCCGACTGGTTATAGCGGTGAAACTGGCCAGGCGTTCGCAACCATTCGGAGCGAATCAAGTGTGAAATATTTCTAATCCTTCTTGATTGATCGTCTAAGTTAAACTAAGCTTAAAATCTTTACAATTAACTATTTATATTCAGTGGAAATGTTGAAAGGTTGCATTTGATTTGGTAGCAATATGTGATGATCTTCAGACAGGATTCGTAATGAGTAAGCGTCAATTAAAATTATTTATGGACCACAGTGACCAACTAAGCTTAGGTAGATAACATATCAGGTTGCTACTTCTTCGTAAAAAATGTATGTGATAGTAAAAACTTAACTAGGCTAGTATGTTAGTATGTCCTTCTTTTTTGTGAACACCTGAGTGACTTGTACGATATTCTATAGTTCAATTAGTTAAATTCTCGGTATTATTAGAATAAACCTGTTTGGTATCAACACAAAAAGTTTCAGAAAATAGATATTGAATTCAATAATTGAATTAGACAACTATTAACTACGAAACACTTCTATTTGTAGAACTTCAATTTGTCACGTAACAGGCAAGCACATAAAAACTATAGTAATTTAATGTAAGTCATAGTGGATGTAATTCATATATAACAAAAAGTAAAAAAAAAGTTTGTTGGTCATAAAATTTTCAAATACGTTGTATTTCCTAAATTTTAAGCAAATTTAGAATTAACTTAAAATAAAAAATACAATGTTTAATAAATTGTATTTTTTATTCTATATGCAAAATAATACCTGAAAGGTAACGTAACTGTGCTGTATTGTCAAAAGAAATATATTTAAATATCACAAAAGAAAACAAAAAACAATTAACAATATTTTTCACCAAAGGTTGTAAACGTCTAAGATTTCTCCGTCGCACGTCGTCGTCGGAATTTAGATACGACGGACACTCTTGTTGGGCATCAGCGGATGTGCGTGCAGTTTTCACTTGTACACTACACTCTTATTAAGTACGCTAATAATAACTTTATCACTGCTACAAATTACAGAACAATTTCCTCTATAAAGCTGGCTACCATTCAATTATTCTATCACTACAGAAACCTTCAAGAAATTTACTGAGTGGCACCTACTTAGTGAGTTCTAAACAAGGGCTGATATATTTTTAATGTAAATATTATAATTTTTAAAATAATCTTTTGAAAAAATATTATGATTGGTAGATGGTACATATGGATTTTTTTTGAGTGTTGTAGTTGTTGTTTATGGTCAATTAGACTACTGTTATACGGTAGAAATAATACGGGTTCCACCACAGTCGAATCGCGAAAAGTTTCATGATTTGCAATAAAAACGATATAATAGAATAGACAGACGGCCAAAAAACGCGTTTCTATTATTTATAAGGGTGCAAATATGCAAAACTCAGAAAAAGGCAGTTATTTTGACGTTTTAGTTTTAAACGTCTTATCATCACGAGAACAGTGGGTTGATAATTAAGTACTAGCCGATGTGCGATTTATTTTTAGTAAGTTTAATGATAACAAAAATTAATATTTTCTACGATACAAAGTGAGTATATGAGTGTCTCATGAATAATATCAAACTGAATAATACATACATAATTGAAATAAGAGTACGGCCACAAGATTTTACACTAACGTATAATGTTAGAATTAGAGCGTTTAACATATGATTTTATAATCATAGTACCCGTTATAACGTTATAATATAATTAGGTTGTTTAGTTTTATTATCAGTGATTTACAAACTATATCAGGTTAAAACCGGGCTCAGAAGGTTACAGCTTCATAAAACTTGCTAATAATCTTGTAATGATTTTATGGGTTATTAGTGAAGACTACTTTATATTAATTATTGTAATTATGAACTAGAAAAATAGGTGGTAGTATCCTTTATGGTTCTAATGCTATAACTTATAAAATAATTGTGTCGTGGATATGGTGGAGCTGATGTTCAGGTATGAGAAATTCTTTAATAAGTAGTGCTATGTCCATCTGAATATCCGCGTTACACAAGGTCACCATACCGATCTGATGCGGTTTCAGGATCAATCCCCGTCCAGGCAGAAAAGTAAATGATGACTTTATATTTGCGTTCCAGGTGTTTGTCCATGGCACCCAAAATGCAAGAAATATGCTATTGTGGAGCTATGATAATGAAAGTAGGTGTTAGTAGTGGAAAGTATTGCTTATATATTGCTATTATATTATGTTATAGATGGGGTTGACTTACAGAAGACTCCAAAATTCATGAGCGATAGAAATTATGTAATTACACCAAGTAACCAGCGTTGCTTTTGAACCGCTATATATATTAAAAAAAATGCATAAATTTTCTAACAGTAACAAGTACGCTACCTTAGTGAGTTCACTAAATACTACTTTACATCTTAATAAGAAAATGGAGAAAATAACTATGAAGACTTCCAAGTAGGTACATATTAAAGCAAATACGAGAACACGACGCAAATTAGCTGTCAGCTGTTAGATTATTATGCTCTACTTTCTTACACCTAGGCGTAAAAGGTTTTCAATCAAACTGCACTTAGTTATCCGGCTACTACAAAATGGAATTATTTTATTGAAGATATTTTACTTACAATAATAACGATTTTACATTTGTAACCCCGCACTTGTGTTTTGCTACGGACTCACACAAAGACGAATACATACATACATAATACATACCCAGACCCAGAACAAAAATTAAGATTGAAATACTTGTGTAGCCGGGGATCGAACCCAAAACTCATTGTATGTCAGACTGGTATGGTAATCCTTGCAAAATACGGGTAGTTAACACATTAAGTGTTATAATTATAACTGAAATCCTTAAAGATAAAATTTATATCTTTACGAATAACATTATTTACGCTAATAAATTGAAAAATAAAATTGGACTGACTAATTACATGTACATACATGTTTTCATGGAATTGAATTATCGGAATAAACTCAGATATCACATGTAAGGTAATAACTTCATAATTTAAAACAGTAAAATATACAGTGTACTCATAGCGTATACAAGTTGCTCTGGATACTGTCTGATACCCGTTTTCGTTAAGGGAACAAATCAATTAAGGGGCGGTGACCACCCATTGTATTTGAATCAGATGTCTCGTTAAAACGACACGAAAAACAGGTCCATGTCAAATTTATGTTCGCCATTAACATCTTCGTACGGTCCCTTAATATTCACTGTTTGGCATTTTAACGAAACTTTAATTTGAACAAAAATGTTCTTATGTACCGAAATGGACCCGCATTTACCCGCAAATAAGTTAATTACCTCATTACGTCTGTTTTTAGGTCTAATTTAATTGGACTTATAAATTTTATTGCACTTTCATTGCTTTACCTGACGCTTTATTGATTGAAAGAAAGGACGTGATTTAAAAGGGCAATTACGTTTACCTACATAATGCGTTGCAATTAAAACAAGTTGAAACGCGGAGGTGAAATGCGAATCGTGGACTAGTCCCATCAATTTAGTTAGACACGCATCCGGCGACAACTGTACGGACAGCCGGACAAGCGGACGCGATTGAAAACTAATAATATTTCATGCAATAAAACAGTGTTTCCCAAAGTGAGGGATTGTGATCGTTGCAAAACTATTGTTATAGGAGGACGGTGAAAATCGTGAAAATTAGGGAGGTTGTTGAAGGTATTTGGAAAGCGATAACATTTTTGTGGTTTTTTGATTCATGATTCTTACAAATTGGAGGATTGGACTTTGACGGGTAGAACCTGTGTAGTTCGACCGGGGAAGTACCACAAGGACTTCTATTTCTATCACACCACACCTGTTTCGATGGAAGTGTGTGGTTGCCGGCACACTATCATCTGATGCGTCCTTAGTCCTAGGGAGTAGCAACGCATCTGCGATTGATTTCAGATAGAACCCATGTTCCATTTGAAGTTGCTTACAGATATCCATGGGCGGCAGTGACCACGTACCATCAGGTGGACTGCAACCTAGTTTCCTAATTAAATTAGATAAAAAAAATTGGAGAAAAATTTTTGATAATCTGTTTTGGTGAACAATCAATTCTTTTAATAGGAAATCTACTTTTTTCCAAGGAGCGAACAATTACTACGATAGCTTAGCGCTGCTTGAAATTGTTTTGAAAAGTGGGCGGATGACGAATTATATTTGAGAACCTCTACAATAAACCATGGTATACATTTGCGCAAGACGACGTGTCGCCTCGTTTCGTGCTTACGTCCGTGTACCCTAATGAATACGACGTAGTGTGAACGCGTATTTATAGCACATGTGCCTAATAAACTTAAGCTGCGTGCATTGAATTACTCGAAGTGTGAGGGTAAATTGAATTCGAAAACCTATTTGTTGACACCACGGGATTGGGTGAAATCTAATAAATGGCAACGTTATATAAAAGTTATAATGTAGGGAAATATTTCTCTTAGAGTTCTATTTCTTTCTCTTAGAGTTATAGTTTATCATGATTCAAAATGTTTTTGTTGTTGTCAAAAAAAATCTTTTCGGGAATTTATTTTTGTAATACATGTAGACGTGCAAACAAGCATGACAGGAACAAGCTATAAGAGAAAAATAAAGGGTATTGTTTTTAAAATAAATTATACACACGATTTTTGTTATGATCGAAATATTATGTTCTTTGATTCTTTTATTCTTTCAAAGATGTTTTCATAAGCGTTTCTTTGACATTTATATGCATCCGTATGGAAGCTTGGTATTATAAAGTGGCGCTATAAAATATTATTGCTCATGAATGTCTTCACCAACGGATCCTACGTTACAGTTTCGCCCACGCCTTCTGCTTTTTCCTACAAATTGACATCAAACGAGGTTACCATTGACACAGTGATCATTTTTAAAGGTCATTCGGACCATACAGGCTATATATGACTTTATTAAATTTAATACAAGCGATTTGAGACGGAATTCTTATTACTATTTTATTTTAAGAGCGAAAGAGAATTCGTATTTAAAATGAAGTATAATTTTAATCAAAACGATACACAGTTTCGTTAAAAATACTCTTTTAATATAATGTGTGTAGTATGACTAAATGATAGTATGTAGTATTATAATACTGTTCTAAATTAATTACAATTTAGTTTTGACAGTCTGAGTTAATTTTCATGTTTCCTAAATACTTTTACATAAAGTAGTCGGTTAAAACTTGAAAAATAGTATAGGTTAATCAATGAGTCAAATAACAGCAGAATCAAAAGTTTGGTAGCGATGATACTTAATGTTAATCTAATATAATTCTCGTGTCACTTGACCGATTTTTACCAAATTTTATATTTATTCAGTAGGTCTGAGAATCGGCTTAACCCTTAAGGGTTGTCCACCCTTAACAGTTTTTTTTTATTTTTTATATGGTAAAACAACGTTTATCGAGACAGCTAGTTATGTTATAACTTTTTCTAAAACATGTACATAGCTTTTGCAATAAAAGTATTGGAAAGTCTTGGAAAGGTCACTTTTCGTGGTCGGTTGCTTCTTACAATGGATATTGATTCAAGTTTTCTTTATAGCGATAATGAATGCCTTGCCGTGTTAATTTCTCTTAATTTCATTAACGTGCAACGCGTATCATACTGACAGATCTGCCATATCTTTTGTCATTAACATGCAACGGAGGTACAATTAAGAAATAAATTACGCATATTTATATGCAAGTCAGTTGCATACTTTTTATGAGCTATATTTGAGTGAAGTGGTCTTTAAATATATGATTACGTAGCTTAATATTTGTATTTTTTAATTTTTTAAAAAGTACCCGTTGTAATGAAATGAAAAATAAAAAAATATTAAATAAATATACATAGAAAAAATTATCTACCGCATAGATTCTAGTTAATAAATAAAAAACAGTATGATTGGCGTTTTAATATTTCAAGTAGTAATTAGTGCAATTATATTGAGATCATAATTGATGTGTCTGGGGAAATAAATTAATAGTGCATCGAAGTATCGTCCTTCACATATAAAGAAATACCAAAAGCTTATTGATTCGCCATTATCCTCTAATAAACAAGGTATTGTAAATAACCATAAAGCTATAAATACACTAACGACTTAATATTAAACGGATTATTTAAAATTATTAGACATGCACCGGAAATGGCTTAGTTTCTATTCAACGCTATCATAAATTACTTTAAAGTATAAAGACGTAAACTGCGAGTGCTGTAAAGCAATATTTATTAATAATAATTCTCTAGGTTGTTATTTGCTGAATTATCTCTAATATCTTGGACGTAACACCAACTGCATTTGCAGCTGTCGATGTGGGGAATATTTTTGTTTATTTTTTAAGCAAACCTAAACAGGATGTGTTTGATATGAAGTATATAAATATAAAGCACGTCCACCGATTCGCACTTGACCAGTGCGATGGGCTATGGCCTAAAACTCTTCCATTCCGAGAGAAGACCCGTGCCCAGCAGTGCTTTATATTGTCGTCAACCCGTTATTGTCCCACGACAATAACGGGTTGACGACAATATAAAGCACTGTGAGAGAGAATATTTAATGACCACTTCATATGCGAGAAGAGCTTACTATACCTTTTCGGCAAAGGGAGTTCTCCGACATTCGTTGTTCGGAACTTTTATATATGCTGGGTATTAAAAATACTTCCATAGCGTGTTTTAGAGTACTAGTGGCGCCATCTCTTGATGAGTTGCGGGAGGTCACCACACTTTCATACAAATGAAGCGTGAAGCGATTAATTTAGAAAACGTGTGGATGTAATGTTTGAGAATCTATTTAGGAGATTTACATGACTAAGATGACAAACTAATTCTTATAAGTGGTATCGCATCTGTAACTAACTTTAGGGAGACCCTAAAGTTAGTTACAGATGCTTCCCTTTTGTTGGAAGGTTGTGGTTGCCGGCACACTTTTATATGAGGCGATCATCATTCAGATAGAACCCATGTTCTGTATGAAGTTGATTAGAGATGTCCATGAGCGGCAGTGACCACGTACCATCAGGTGGACTGCATGCTCGTTTGCTACTTCATTCAGATAAAAAAAACCTGTTTCATATAAAGTTGGTTGTATAGTTGGGCAGCTATGACCACATTCTAGTGGTCATAGCTGCCCAACTATATATTAAAGTGGTTCAACCAATTTGTAGCCAACACGACGCGATAACATTCATGTGGTAACTAATAAATAAGCAGAAACACAAGCCAATTTCAAATTGCTAGTTCCAGTACTTGCATGTGATATATGTATCTAAATTGCATCATATCTGTACTATAAATGTATCAAGGCCCAGCAGGTCCGGCCCTATTACTTCGTGCAATTTGTACAAGCGAAACATGTAAATAATCACTTACTATATCAATGTTACAAGTTTCGATATAGCAACAATGTACGTAAAATCCTTTGAGAAATGTTGACTTGGTACTATAAGCAAGAGCAGTGATAGTATAATGGTTGAAACTTGCCCTTTCGATCGGGAGGTCCGAGGTTCGAACCCAGGCATACGCCACAGATTTTTATAAGATTATGTGCGTATTAGAAATTAGTTATCACTGTTTTTCGGCGAAGGAAAACATCGCGAGGAAACCTACACACCTTAGTTCCTGAGTTCTTTAAAAAAATGTTCTCGGAGGTGTGTGAAGTCCACCAATTCGCACTTGGCCAGCGTGGTGCACTATGGTCTAAACTCTCATTCTGAGAGAAGACCCGTGCCGAGCAGTGGGACAATAATGGGTTGACGAGACTATTATAAGGATAAAAGACTATGAGTGTGGATAATTTTTTGTTATTCTTTTACGTAGTAGCTTCTGATTGAGTTTGGTATCCTATGTTTTAATATTACAGGTCGTAAGCAATTAATGCAGGATTAATATACAGGAAACTATTTTCGTGGTAAACCTGACCCAAACAAAGTGCTGCGGTGAGTTGTTAGGAGTACCTATGATAAAAATAAAAAAAAATGTAAAAAAAAAATAATGTGTCATCAGCATCAACCAAATATTATCCTGTATAAAGTTATTTAAGCCTAAATACTTCAAGTGGCAGGCCAAAATTTATATCTTTAGAAAACCTTATAATTATGATATTTAGTACGCGTGCGCAAAAAAATCTAAGACAGTTAATAATATACAGAAACCGCATTCTACAAATAATGTCACCGTTTTCGGGCGCCGTTGAATTCAATGTAATTCCGATGCAATCATATAAACTGCGACACACGCATGTGTTACGGTAACAAATGCTAATTACACATGCATTTAATCCAATGACGCATGTACATGACTAATTTATTAAGAGATCTCGCACCGGTATCTTTATGAAGATCTCAACATTGACTGATCACTGGAAATTACTTTGCGTAATCTGGGGCAAGGTTCAGAGCTTATAATTATTATATGACTAGCTTCAGCACGCGGCTCCGCTTGCGTCGTCCAAATTTCGGCCAAAACTCGAGAAATGGTTTAGGACAAAGGATTTAAGAGATAGAATATGTTAAGTAATAGTCCTTTTCAGACTTTGTGTTTTTCAATGAGTATATATTTTAGTAGGGGTTTTTGTATTGGTAAAGTACCACTAAGTAAATACGGGTAACAAAACGATACACAAATGTTTACATTATCTTATTTTTCACATGATATGTAACAATGATATTTAATATAATCGCACTGTATAATGTCGCTTATATAACAAATACATATCAGAATTAATTGAATATCAAAAAGTACGGTACCGTTTTGCGAATATTTCTGGCATATTTTCACAATAAAATAAATGCTTTTTGCATATTTATTTTCATTTGCATCATTATCAAGTATAAGTGTTGACGTATCAAATAGCCATTTGTATACGAAATAATTATTTATCAATTTGCACAAAATCAGTAAGAAATAAAATTTATAACGAAAGCAAATGTTAATGTTACTTTACATGAAAAAGCTGTAAGGATCGCGATAAGAAGTACATCCATGTTGGCATAAGTAAGCCTAATTAACTATACTGATTTTTGAATATTCATATGACTTTTTATTTTGTGCGTTACTGTACTAAAGTTTTATGGTAACTTTTTATTGAACTGGTATTGTGTGTATAAAGAAATAAAGAAAGATATGTCTCTATTTCTCAGTACCTATACAAAACAATATAAAACAGCTTTATTGTACACCAAACACTAAAATATAAGAAACAAAAATAAAAGACAAAATGTAAGGTAAATCAGGCGGTCTTATGACTAAAATAGCCATCTCTTCCAGACAACCTTAGAGTGACAGAAGGAAAACTATAACAAATACAAGAGAAGGTAGGCCGTACAAAATTACATAGTGACTTAGGTATGACAGCAGCTAACTATCTTATCTAAAAGTTTATGTAATAATATAGCTATATTATTACATAACTTTCCGCCAAACATGCTTTTTTAATTCTCACAACGGTACTAATATCAAATATTACCAAAAAAATATTACTCAGAAATAGAATCGAAGGTAGTATTTCTTTACAATTTGGGTGCACAAGTGTCTTTAGACGGTAGTGATAATAATTTAACAAGTGGGTAACCTAACCTTAGCTGCTTCTATTGCCTTAAACATCCTTCTAAACAACTTCAATAAAAAAATGTAACAGAACATAACTCATAAAATATAACTGCGAACGGGAAATAAAATCGACATTGCGCTAGAAATATTGCAATTTCGTTCAAATATCACATTTAAGAGCTTCCGCGTAAAGTAACACTAGAAACAATAGGTAATATTGTCCCAGCGATGAACATATAAAGATGTGGAAAGCCTTCGACGATAGCCATGTACTTCCTGAGTAACGTTGCAACAGTCGTGGATGTGAGTGGGCCATAACATGACATTGATATGGATCCGTGTTAATGTATCGTCTTACCACGGAGAATAAGCGATAAGCGATGAACTAGAGTGTCCTTAAATAAATGCGTACTATTTGATTTGTCTAGGGCTGTATTGTAGATTAAATTAACAAATATAAATACAACAAAACCTATATCCAAACTCAATATTTCACTTAATTTTAATTATTTTTTATAATTTGCAACCGAAGTCTGTACAACCCTTCGTAGCTTAACCGAGGGCGGTTACGCTTAGTAATAATAGTATTAAATGCTACTGTATTTTGGTTTGACCGGTGTGGTAAGGCACACATACTTATCTGAGGCGTCGCAATTTAGTTCTCTATATGCAATAAAATTAGTTTTACTTTGTGTAACGTATTTAGTGCGACCTTTAATTATTGTACAGTACAGTTTTATATTTCATCTGTAGCATTATTAAAACCCAAACGTTACAATTGATGCCAATTCAGTGAAGTTTACTTTAGCTACGTTTCAAACATTAAAATGATGTTCTTCACTTTGTATGTATTAACCATATGAAGTCCACCAATTCGCACTTGGCCAGCGCGGTGGACTAAGGCCTAAACTCTCTCATTCTGGGAGAAGATCCGTGCCCAGCAGTGGGCCAATAATGGGTTGATGCGATGCGATGCGAACCATATGAAAAACAATGAAGTTGAATACTATCGGACTCTCGCTATTCGTTTTAGATCGTGAAATGCAACATTTACCTAACGTTACCGCAAATTATCGCGTTTCGACCGCTCTGCATGCAGAAGTCGCAAACAGTTTAATCGCACCATAAACTTTCGAGTCCGTTGAAGGAAAGTGAGTTTAAAAAAGTAAATCGCGCGTAAAGTGGGCGTTTTACAGACGTACCGAGGAATTATTTTGGAGGTTTACTGTCGTGTTGAAATGCTCTCTTTGGCTTGCGTAACCCGAGCCGGCCGACTGACAGATTACATCTCGTTTATAGTTCGCTTGTAATGAAATATGAAATAATTGCGACACATTTAATATTACAATTTGTGTGTTAAATTTAATGAAGGACATACGTAGTACGGGATATTTTAATTAGCTGTGGATTGTTAAATTGAAGTGGAAAGTAATGATGGAAATGATGATGCTTTTTTGGTAATTTTTGTACTTATTATATTTTTGAGATATACAAAAAGAAATAAAAAAAAACAACGGGTACGTAATGCAGTAATACAGTAATAAATGCAGACTTTGAATATCTGAGATGAGATTAAAGTTTAATTGGCTTTACCTTGGCAGTGTCATAAGTATCGAATTAGTCAACTTTCCAAACTGAGCATGTGACAGTTCACATCCTTCCAATAATTGGTTGATCACTTTATCGGCATTTTTGATTTTAAAATTTTATGTGTGAATATTAGCTTGGATAAAAGTCACAAGTAACAAATATTACTTGAAATTTTAAATTATAAAAGTATGCTTGCAACCAAATTGTTTTCGTGACAAAATTCTTCAATTTTAAAATTTCTCGAAGCTGAACTTCCGCGAAGTAAAACCAAAGTGTCATTACATCATTATTGTAACAACGTTATGAACAGTTATTGTGGATTAGGTAGACAAGAGCCCTGCAAATAGAGATAGCTTCGGGCACCACGCTTCCGACTCTGAGTAATGTGTAACAACCGCGGAAAACGTTTTGATAGCTTCGAATGCAAATGTTGAACTAGAACGTACCTGGAACAAAGAAATGTATCATTAGTTACGTGTATTATGTTTTTATGAATCTTATTCATATTATAAATATAGAAGTTTGTGTGATTGTATGGGTGTTTGTTGCTGTTACACACACAAACTACCAGTCCAATCGTGCTGAAACAGATGTCCATGGGCGACAGTGACCACTTACCATCAGGTGGACTGCATGCTCGTTTCCTACTTCAGTCTGTTAAAAAAACGACTGAAGCGGGCGGAGGTGAGGAAATAAACTAGTATTATTATTATATTTTTAAATTTATACGCTATTCTCAATAAGATCGATGTCTTATCATAGAATCAATGATTTGTTGTTAATTTTAGGTCAAATATTTCATTCGCACACAATAATTTACATTGCTTGTATAAGACAAAATTTGGTCTTAACATTTTATACAAAACCTAGTGTCAAGAGTAGTGTAGTAGTGTTGAGGATTAATTCTTAATTGCATTATGTGGCAGTAACTAAGCAAAGAATTCTAGCGCAAGGCTATTATTGTAAAAAGCTTGAAAACGTAGCGTAAAAAATATTATCGGTTTACAAAGTGCGACGCTTATTTATGAATCAACTTCAAATAACATCCTTCCTACGAACAAACAAAATAAACGAAATATACAGCTTCTTAAACTTAAACTTCATGTGCAAAATGAAAAGAGCAATTTAACGCTCTCAGTTACGACCACCACATCCACAAACTGCTTTATAATACAGTTTCTAGTAGGAGTTAATAGTATATTTACAACTAGAGCAGAGCATTTGGCACGTAAAGTGAAAGTATGAAAGTTAAGCGAGGATCAACGATGCATTCTGCACTGTCCACTGGCCATTTGCTTACAGTCGATGGACTAATACTGACTCACTTCCTTGTTGTTTCATGTTTTAGTGTGTACTGTATAGTTGTATATTTGATACATTGCGACTCTGACTATACAATAAAGTCTGCACAACTTTGTAAGTCGACTTTTGTATTTATATTATATAAATTTTAACGATTCAATATAGATTTAATTTGTGGTTATTGCAAAAAAGATACGCACGTATGAGTTGATTAATAAAACACCATAGTTATCGAAAATGTTGTCACGAAAATACCAGGACTATAAAAAATATTTTGTTAAGTGAAATTTGTGCGTACATAATGCTATACATCTTGCAACTTAGGTACATACAATGCCGTATCTTTAAGAATAATATTCATAACTTAAGAATGGCGCCTGGCTTGATATCCATACGTGTCCGAGCAGTTATTAGAAAAGTTTATAAATCTCCCATATTTAATATACACTAAAGAACGCTTAATGGCTATTACGTTCAACAAGGAAGGTTGCTGTGAACAGTAAACATGTCATCTGTTGAAATTAATTGTAATTCGATAGGTACCATTACGGCACGCTTGCCAACGCTTACCATAAAGTAAACGCGGAACTTCGCGTGTTCAACACGAGATGCACTATTCTGAATTGTTGTTATGTCTACGAATTAGTAGACTAGATTTATTCTGCTTACTTAAATGTGGTTATTTCATTAGTCAACAAACAACTGCTTGAAAATCGAAGCGGCAATAATGGTCGGTTTTCCGGTAATGACAAAGTTTGGAAACAATTTCCATCAACCCTAAGTTGGTTGGTTGCTTAAACGTGTTTCATCCTATTAAAGACAAAATTGGAATAAGGACAAAGGCTAGAACTAGGCGTGGCGTGTTGTGGCGCCGCAGACAAACTATGGAGAGCTCTGCTATCCAACATTCTAATCCAGTGACATTCCATTCCAATCAACAATTTAGTCCAGTCCACACTAGCTAGTGACTGTAATTAAGTTGGTGAATGTAATACCATACTAGTGTTAGCTACAGTAACAGTAATAATTAGCATTATTTGCTTACTAGCTGAACCCTGCAGCTTCGCCTGCGTTAAAAAAATTATGTATCGATTGTCCCATGGGAATAAGATATTTTTCCACAGTAAAAAGTAGCCTATATGTTAATTCAGAGTGTCAGCTAACTCCCTACCAAATTTTATGAAAACATCTCTAGCCGTTTAGACGTGAAGAAGTAACAAACATACACACTCACAAACTTTCGCCTTTATAATACGTAGCATGAAGTATGGTATGATATGACAGTCATATTGTTTAACTGTTTTCTGTGACATAACAGCTGTTCAATATATGGTAAAGTATGGGTAGGATTCTGGTCTATCCACTAAAAAACATTAGGCTAAAGTAAAGCAGATCAGTACTTAATTTACATTTTTTGGATCCAGTGATTGAAGTAATTTGGTCAGTAACAAATTTAAGATCAATTGCGTGAAGGTGCCGGTTACCTATTAAGTTCCGTTGCGAAGTCGCTTAAAAATTTAAATTAGCCCTGCAAAAAGATGACATACAACTCGGGTAAATGAGCTCGAAAGACGGCGAGAGCTTAAAAATCGAATGTAATGGAGGACGTTCGAATAAAAGAAAGAAAGGACCCTCAAAAGCATTGAAACGAAGCCGGTTGCTTATTATTTCTCAATTTCTCGCGTCAAGATAATATGCGAAATGTTTTCACTCTCACCGGCTGTTGTGATCGAGATGATAAATGTATTCGCATCCAAGGGACCGTATTAAGAGGTTTACGCACAAAGAATTTGATTTATTACTTCATCGGGAAGTTCCTTTGAATATATTTTCGGGTCATCCGAGACACTCCCCCTCACGACCTGCCTGAAGCCTCAATGAAGACGTCGTATGAATGCATCCATAAATCAACCATCGCAAGAAAAATCTTTCTAGTTGAAATATCGTCGGCTACGTAAAAAGTTTCGGAGAAGTTGAACATCTTTCGAATGTTGATGCATGCGTCCATCATCCTAGGGCTGTCACTGAGCTTTAATTACCAGTTCTCATATTTCATTTTTTACGAGAAAAAATAATAAAGAAATAATAATAATTCTAGTAAGTTTCCTTACTAGAATTTAATACAACAAATACCTTTGTTTTTACATACTTATACTTAAATAAAATATAAATTATATTTATAAAATCTCACAAATTTTATATACACAAGATTGACGTGAAAAATCCGGGAGAAGTAATGTCAAAGGGTTGTTCCGTAAAATACTTTACATATTTTATGAAAAAAAATAATGACAAATAGTATAACGTTTTCCACTTTCCAAGCTTTCCATTCTAACATGCTTTGCAACTGGCTCCACTTTCCATATTATGTACTTAATATTTCGTAAAAGTGAAAAATAAATGTATATCGCCAGCCCTTAGTAATAAAACGAAACAAATTGAGTTGTAGTGATCTCGCAACATTATACCCAGCGGTGGGCGCCCACGCTTCATCAACAACACCGCTACCTCAATTACTTACTGACACATTCGGGACGGATGACACTTTTTACACCGAATTCGTAGTTCCAAATTACCATGCGATAAAACGTATGAATACCAAGCGCTTTCTTTAAATAAATGTCAAGGAAGATATTCAGTACAACCTTTATCGAGCCACGTTTTTATATTTAAATCAATATGCACATCGTCGATGTAAATAAATTAACATTATTGATACTTCAATAAAGTTATGAGGTGTATAAGTAATCAAGGCGCGGTACTTCACAGCTTTAAAATGTCGTTTTTTATTCGAGGTTTCCGAAGATAGCGACGAGATAATATAGAGACGTTGAAGTGTAATTGTGAAAATTAATTGATTTGTAAACTCTATGTGAAGCTTTTGTTTATAGGAATAAGCCATAACTCGCCATAAAATATCAATTAAAATATATTTAAACGCATAATTCCTTATGAATTGATTGCCGACTCACCGTCACCATAATGCCTTTTTCGACCTTCTAAAATTATTGTTAAATTGCTGTGTTTTGATTCAAAGTGCTGCCTTTGTCTTTAAAACATAGATATGTATGATATGACTGCTTGGAAAGTGAAGCAGTTTAACGCACCTATAACTTCAGATATAAACTTTAGTCTTCTTTGAAGTTGTAAGTCTAGTTTTTTTTTAAAGGTCCTAGACTTTTATGACCATTTTTACTATCAAGCGAATTGTACGTTAGTTTGCTTCTACAATATAATTAAAACTATTTAGTAAGGATCGTTCATCCATAATTAGCATTCGTTATTGTTGTGAGTTATCTGACTTATTTTGTCTCCAGCGACCTTTAAAATTGCGGAAGTCGCCCACAAGAGGAAGATTATGCTTGGGAGAGTATAATCACTATTTTAAGTTGATCTGTCCCACGGCAGTAATAAGTGTTGGGTTACTAAGCGCAGACGCGGAATCGCTGGAATGACCAGTCGTGCCAATGAGACTTTATGCGCTCTGGATGAGAAGTTATGAGACCCAACTACGGAGATAAAATGATAGGGTTTATGATAGTGGACATGAAAATCGTATAACGGAGATTTTCAGAAGGCATTCCCATTTCCTTGTTCTGCGAATTATCTTTGTTTGGAGACAAGCGTTTGTGAATGTCGGGGAATACAACACATGGTATATTTTAATGTATGAAATTATCTTATAAAAAGTATGCGTAATTAGATTACACAGTCCGTGGATTAACTTGATTATTTTATTTACCATAGATCTTTTATGTAAAAATATTTTACGTAATATTTATTTAGAAGTAAATTAATAACCAATTGACCTAAAGCAAAGTATTTATCCGGGTTTAGCAGGTATGAAACAACTACCATTATTAATCAATTAGTTTTACCGTCAAAATTATTTTATCAGTTAATCCTACTGACAGATATAGATACTGGCCTAGTCGTGTACATTTTAAGGCGGGTTACCTCACTTTATTTTAATATAGAGATTAAATAGCGATAAATAACATTAATATCTAATACATTAAATCAGTTCCAACGTTATTTGTGCATTACAGGGTGTGCTCAAGGCTGCTTACAAATAATAGGCTTGAAATATAGACTTTGGATTGAGAGCCTACGACAAAAAATAATATATTACCAATCGTTAAGCATACGCATTACCGTTATCTCCATTGTGAAGCAACATATAAAACCACTTTTATTTTTGTGGTCTGATATAATAGAAAGGATTAGCATAAAGCTCGTTGGATCCGAACTTAACTGGTTATTATCCGCACGATCCCGCATACATCACAATCAGCTAAACGGTAACAGTATCTATAGGCTCTACGGAATCGTCGCAGCGACAGCTTGGGTGTGGTACAAGTGGAAAAAATATTTAAAATTTTACTTAATTTCATAGTTTTTAAAGGAAAAAATGACGAGTCAATGCACCGGTCATCAACGAGTGCGACAAGAAGCCGGTTTACGCTTTAAACTCAACTATTTAAACATGTAAATGTATAATTTTTTTTTTTGATACATGTACAGTAGCATACGAACGTGCAGTCGATAGTAAGTGGATACTTCCATCGGTAGATATTTATAATCAACTTCATTTAAAACAAGAACTCATTAATGGTTTAGCAACCACATCTTTGCATCGAGATGCAATTGCTCCACGCTAAAGGTGTGACAGTGACAATTATCTGTATTCGTATCGAATTGTATTTTTTCTATTCTATTACCTGAAAAAATATATTTCTCACTTATATTTGGATGTTTTTGTATACACCTTTATTATAGTGAACCCTAATATGATGCTATTATTGTAGAAAGGACATTATTTATACAACACCGAAAGTAATTCTAATTTTGTTGATATTTTATTCTCTTTTCAAATGTTTGATATAATTAAGGTCTACTAATGTAACAAGTGTATAATAAAGATATATTAACACGAGACATTCCAAATTAACCAGGTTTCTGCGATTAACTTTAGACATAAGTTATTCAGAATCTGTAAGTGATAACGTTACCTTAACATTAAATGATAGATTCGTTGATTCTTTAATATACACACAACAAAAAGTGTGTGTGAATATAACTTCGTGTAAATAATTATACATTGAAAAATTTTACACGCCAATAACTTGATTAACGGTTTATATTAAGCCAATATTATTATAAAATACCGTTTAATAGGCGTCATGAATTAACGAGATCGGGTGCAGAATAAATACATTTTTATTGCAATAATTTACTGCAGATTCTCGTCGTTAAAATAAACACACTAATCAGAGTGTCAATTAGAAATGCCGATGTGAAAATCAAATTAATGTGTCACGCATAACTTCGAAACGGGTCCGGTTAATTGACTGAGAAAAAACTTTACAGTTTCCAGCCTTATTGCAACATAGTTGGGAACTTGTCTCGACTAACGTAAATTTATTATGCAAATGGTTCCATATAGTACAAGTAAAATTCTATACGCCTTATATGAGGACGATAAAGTGAACTTGATGTTATGATACGCTATAAAATGGTATAAAAAGCCTAATAGTGTTTTAACAGTTTAGGGCGTTTTCGGACTATACGGTTTACTTACCCCACATCCTAAACATTACCTACCAGGTGGTAGAACCAGTGTAGTTGGACCGAGGTCGTACTAGCGCCACACTTGTTTTTAGCATAAACCTGCTCTTGCGTTTCAACGATATATTAGTGCCCGGGAGTAGCAACGCACCTATGAGTCACAGAGAATCTCTGATTTTTAAGAGGAGTTGCTTACAGATATCCATGGGCAGCAGTGACCACTTGCCATTAGGTGGACTGCATGCTCATTTGATACATCAATTGGATAAAAAAATCAAATAAACAATAAAATGTGTCCTTTCATGATGTCGTAATAAATATCATATTCTTTTGAGCTATAGATGTTACACTACTAAATTTCTTTCTCTTACTTTCTGTTTGTCTATTTACTGAATTATTTCAAGCAGTTTATTACAACTAACTAACTTAATTAACATGTCATTCGCAATGTTTAATTTAAAATATTTATAATTATTAATTAAAGTGTGTAGTCTTCCCAATTAATTTATAGAAATCTGTGTTTTGCATTTTCATCGCCATAAATGTTCCTTTAATCCGATGGCTGCTTCCTTACAAGTAAAGAAAAGGAAATAAGAATCGCATCGTTTGTATGGAACGATGCGATTCCTATTGCCTTAACGTTAGTTGCAAGTGTGTATAGGACTTCGAACTAGTTATACAGAACCAGGAATGGCGAATCCTAATAAATAATGCGCGTATCACGTAAGTAGGCATAATATGAGAATTAATGAGGCTAATTTCCTTAAAAGTACATTTTAAGACAGCAAAAAGAAGATAGTATTGCAACCATACACGCCGTCTGTTTAAGTAAGTAAAGACATTGAAGATGCACGGTTAACTGGTACAATCACTCATGATGATACAAATTATAGGTAAAATTATTTATGATTCAAACAAAACGATTTTATACATTATAAAATGACAATATTATTAAATAATACTGTCAAATTAAGTTTAAATTCAAATTTAAATTCAATTTATTTGCCAGCACATAGTGTAGTACATAGGTCTTAAATTTAACATTATATTTACTTTACTTTATTAACTGGTACAAATCACTCATGAATATACAAATTATAAGTAAAATTATTTATGATTCAAACAAAACGATTTTATAAATTGTAAAATGACAATATTATTAAATAATACTGTCAAATTAAATTTAAATTCAAATTCAAATTCAATTTATTTGCCAGCACATAGTGTAGTACATAGGTCTTAAATTTAACATTATATTTTCATATGTTCTACCTAATAAGGTGTGCAAATTACAACTATATTAATTAATTTGATGATATAATAACAATAGCAATGTCACATAAATACACATAATTACATCAATAAATGTCGATGTCAAATAGTATAAGTACTTTATTATTTCTAATAATCTTTGTCAATATTTAAAATTAAAATAAAAGGAAACTTAGTGTGTTTTTAAATTTTCTCTCCATAAAAGATGTGTTATTGACAGTAAAAATTGTACGCAAATGCAAGCTAAAAAAATTAAACCAAAAAATACTCATTTCCTTAACGCTACTCACTTATGCCATGTACCGTGACACGACAAAATACGTTCAAATCGTCCGGCATGACTTACAGAACAGTAAATCTTGGTTGCAGTCTAAGCTGAAACTGATGCGGCACTACATCAATGCGGTAAACGTCTTAGTGTCCACCGAGACGCTCGTTTTATTAGCCTCTTGCATTTCGTTGCGTGCTCCGCTGGTTAATGTGCACGCGCCTTTATAAAGGCTGGTGAGTGCAAATTGGTGCTATTTTATTTTCTTTTACAAAGAGCTCTACGTCTTTAGTAAAATTCAGTTATATCTTTTGTAAAACGTCAGTTTATATGTATATTTTGCAAATGCATTATTTTGCCAGTGCAAAAAAGAAAAAAAAGAGGATGTTGGAATTACTAAATTATTTACGGATTTGTATTTACTAATTGATTACAAATGCTCTTGATCTTCGGTTATTTAGAAATTTAAATATTGACAGATACTACTACCAGACTACAGATATTATATCGTTGAAAATTTACTTCATTACGCTTTTCGAGTTAAACCACAGACTGGAAAGTTCATTTAAGAAATCTCGTTTTTTAATTACAAATAATCATAATATTTTTCTCTTCGAAATACAAAATGTAACATACAAACACCGAGGTAATTATCGGCGATGGTGTAGACACAATGCAAATGCTCCATACATCATGCTCGCCTCATCTACTGGGCCCTGGGGCCAAGTTCTTAATTACACGGCTTCTTCAGTGTGCACAGAAGAAATTTATTAACCAACCTAACGTATCTATTGTAATCTGTGTTTGATAGAATCACCACACGTTTGAGTAAGTTATGTAAAATATTCCGGATTCCATTCCACCATCTACACGTCAATGAAAGATAGTAGATAATATTTATTTTAATTCTGGTTATATTTTGTGTGGGACTTGAGCTGATGAGAACTAATTGTCAACTACACTATTTCTTCATAACTGTTAATATTTCAGCTGAGCAGCTCATCTTTTAGTTTGTTAGAAACAATTGTACAATGTTCTTTTTGGCATTTTGTTGGTCAAAACGGGCCTAACAAAGAAAATGTCCTGACTTATCTCAGTAGCTTGCTTACCCCAATCTGAGGCTTAAAACAAGCTTCAATATTCCTTAAGGCAATTCTTAATGCGTTCAACTTGTTTGTTTTTGAGAAAGTAGTACCTATCAAATTTTGCGAAAATCGAAACGCACAAAACAATAAAATGCCATTTGCCTGTCATAGAAATTTATATTTTGGACCGCATGATTTATGATATCTATTTTTATGATATAAGCATAAATGATAAATTGAAATAGGCAAATATTTTATACTTCTAGTCGCTATATTGATAATTGTTGATAACTGGCTGTACCTAGACATTAAACTAAAAAAAATTGCTACAATATGAAGGTGTATGTGTGGTCTTCGGTTACGAAATATATATTAATGTATGATTGGCTTTCATATTTTATCATTGGTTAAGTCTCATTTATTGTACTGTTTTTTCTGTGATGAAACTAGACTAGACTAGAAATATAAGCGATATTTATTAATGGAATTTCTACCCATCTATATATTATTCGTGAAGCAAAAACTTGAGGTCCGTTTTTAATCCGATACTTGCATCGGATGGAGGAGTATGAAACTACCCACGGTTGTAGTTGATGTAGAGAAGGATTACGTAATGCTAATATTTTTTCAAATAATGCATAAACATGCATTAAATCAACTAAAACACATTACATACACTACCATGGATTTGACGCAAACACATATATAATTAACGAAATAAAATATTCAATGTGTTACTACGAAAACACATAACGTCAACAATGTCAGATGTCTTTGTCAAAATACCCGTTTTTGCTTTTAAATGCACTTAGTTAATTATACTCAAAGGTAAAAACCTTTGACAGGTGTATTTAAAATAACTTAAAAATTAGTACAATTTAATTGTATTTGAGAAATATACGTGCTACTTTGGACAATATTAAGTTTAGTTTAGTTTTTGTGTTGAATTACGGTCGAATTTCGACCGCTGCGACGGATGACTAGTTTACATAAACACGTAGCAAAAAGCGGTAGTGTCGACGTTCAAGATTATATTTGTGAACATTCTACGAGTATTTGGTTTAAGAATATTTGTATATCGAAATTTTAATACACATTTTCAAAAACAATTCGCAACATTTCATTTTTAATCGTTAGCATATCATTATCGAATCATCAAAGTAATTGCTCTAACAATAACTCCTGAACTTTAAATATAACGATTAAGTTTAAATGTTTGCATTTAAATCACCATAATCGTTCGTGTGTGAGGTAACAAAATAGTGAGTAGTTAATAAAATGATTCAAGAGATAGATGACTGGCCGTGTAACATTGAAAAGTCATTAAAAACGAATGGTCATTCTGCTATGTATATGATTATGATTTATGGAGATATACATTTTAAACGATATTTTATAGCTTTGTTAACTGAATATGCATAGAATGTGTATAAATTTTACTGACCTATTTGATGTTTTATGACTATGTCAAGTATTTGTTTACTTAATGTCTTTATACATCAAACTTGTATTTGATTTTACTAAATTTAGGTCTAATATATAGTTTTAATCAACGTAAGGGAATGAAAAACGAGTGAATTAAAATCGTTTCTCTTTATAAACCTAAGTTATACTTTTTATGTAATTTTATACATTATAAAATTTCATATTATTATAACACACTACACTTCGGTCACATCTACCACCATAATGAGTAGATTATGTATTAATCTGCGTCTTGAACTATGAGTGTGGTAAATTATATATTTTTATAATTTTTGCATGAAAAGTCACAAACGTATCCTACACAATGTGAAAATACATTATTATAATACCAACTAGGTGACCCGGCCAACTTTGTTCCGCCAAAAATTCAAAAACCTTAAATTATCAGTGTTCGTCCACTATATTATGCATGTATACATAGAAACCTTCCTTTTGAATCACTCTATCGATTAAAAAAATGCATTAAAATCCGTAATGTAGTTTTAAGGATCTAAGCGTACATAGAAACAGACAGCAGGAAGCGACTTTGTTTTATACTATGTAGTGATTAGATTTATATCACAAACCTACATAATTAACAATCAATTTCAATACAAGATAATATTTGTACTGTAAAAACATAACTAAATAGTTTAAAAATAATAAAACAGAATAGACCTGCGGATCATTAGCGGCGCGTGCGGTGCGCGTGCGTCGATGCGCCATTAAAGAAACAGTGTTAGTCACACGCGCATTTGCCGGTGCGAGGTTATATTTGATGAAGCTAATATTCGTGAATGCTTTGGTTTTACAATACGATATTTGTTACCGGTTCAAGTAGTTGTTCGAGGCTTGCATTTCAAGCGGTTATTCGAGGTTAGTTACTTTTGAAGGTGTTTTCGGAGATGGAAAGTATATGGATCGGGGAGGAACTAACGCAATAAATGTTTAATGCTAGAAATACGTGTGGCGGTGGTACTTCCCCGGTCGAACAACTCTGGGTCTGACACCTATAAAAGTTTTAGTAGAAGGATGAGGTTGCCGGTTTACTATAACTTGAGCCGACCATCTCAGTTCTCGGGCATAACGTCGCACATGTGAATGACATGATATAGAACCCTTGTTTTATATCAAGTTGCCTAGGGATGTCCATAAGCAGCGGTAACCGCTTACTGTCAGGTGAACTACATGCTCGCTTTCTACTTCAATTTTATAAGAAAAAGTGTAATATTACGCAAAATCAACGCGAAGTAGAAAAAAAATATATACGTGACGAATAGATAACCTCTTTCCTTTGGGAAGTCGGTTAATAAATAGTAGGGTAATTTGAATTTTTAATTGTTCGTTTTCTGAAATCAGATCTATATATTTATCTATTATTAGATTATATATATTGTTTTCACAAGGTTTTATAACCTGCAATTAACATCGCGATGGCCCAAGGCATAATAAGGTCATAATTAAATTATTATAAAATTTGTAGATAAATAAAAATAAATCATATCATAAGTAGCCACGATATGAAACAAAAACTGAGTGATCGCTTGTGACCATATCTTTACATATCAAAACAATGCCGAGGTCATCACTTCTCAATCTGAGGAGATTTTGATACTTAATCACTTTGTTTCACATACCAGTAAGCGGTACCCGAAAATATAGTCGGTAGACACTTATGTACCCATAGTTAGAAAAATGAGAATAACATGATAGATGTAGCTCACCTGTATAGTATATTATAAAGTAGTATTTCATAAAAAATGTACATATCATTAGAAAATTTGATTTCACCGACCTAGTTCATGAAAATATTGAATTCCAGAACAATTATTATCTACACAAACCAAACCAATAAACCAAGTGCCGCACAACAAATTTGGCTCGCGAAAGGTTAGGTTTCGTTCGGTCAAATGTTAACCCTTGCAACATCGCATTAGAGTGTCTCATGGTAAAGAATGGCCCACTGCGTGATTGATGGCGACGCGTGGGCGGCGCGCGCTGAAAACGATCGCTAAATTACATCGCCCTGTCAAGTGTGATTGGATAATTCTAGTCGAGATATGAGCACTACAGATCATCTTTGTCTATTGTTTTCTGGCCGTTATTCTGCGTTGCAAATATTAGCTTCGGAGGGTTATGCAATTTGTTGATGTTTCGATGTTTTGATTTCACCCTTGAATTGAGTTTGAGTAATGCATATATGTAACGTTAACTTGTAAGATTTAATAGACACTATATCAGGGAGCTATATAATGTGATCGAAACTTGATGTTTGGTCAATAGCTCGAATAAAAATATTTGAGCTGAAAAATATATGTTATGAACACGAAAAATTAAATATAGTGTATGACAGTTATACTTTTACTATTTGTGACAAAGATTAATTTTTGTACGAGAAAAGTAATGGCTTTAAGTTTTTTTTGCGAAATACTCTAGTACATCATTTGTAAGATTTCGCCAACACCATTACGCATTATTTGCTTAACCTTACATAAGTCCATTAGACTACTGTAATGGTAGTTTGTAGCGGTCAATAAATAATTCTCGTAACCATAATACAATGCCGCGAACTATCGATGGCCCTAGCCAGTATGTCGCGGGATCGTATCTATATGTAAATTAAGGCGAATTTTCGTAACGTGCCGGCGCCGGAGACCGATTCATCATAGAAATGTGGACGGACCGGCCCACGCGTTACATTAATGCAGGACATTTAATGCATTACAGCACACCTAGATAGCTCGACTTTAAGACCTTACTAAATAATGAAACGGATTTCCACGGACATGTCGCGCAGACTCACTATGATAATGTTTTCATTTATGGCACACGATGACTGGGCTGGCCGTCGGACGTATTTGGGGACTTAACGACCAAACTGGACGCTACTTTGAAATTTAGTAGCTCGTCAACCACTTTTTCCACGACTATTCGGTGTCGATAAAAACATTCATCTACTTTAATGTAATCCATGGAAGCATTCGAGCAAAGGCATTTAATGTCGAACAAACTATGTACGGTGGCTATTTGCCGTATAACTTCATTAAATATTCATCATTTGATGCGTACTCGCTCACAGATGATCTTGATAAATGTGTACCTACTGAATCGGATCTAATCGATTCCTTATTACGATTACGTTCAGAATGGCGTAGGTATGTACTTGAAGGATTTATTTGAATAAAATATTTGTAAACAAGTGCTTTGCGGCGTAATTGAATACATGTTTCTGTGCTCGATATTTTCCCTACATTTGATTGTATCTCGTATCTAGATCGTTAACTGTTTGACATCAATTTGAGAATGGCATTTGGAATAGGTACATATATTTTATCGGGTAGCGCCGTGATCATGCAAAATTGTTGTATTTCGCGATGTCAATATTGAGAAATGTACACAAATATTCATGAGTAAGTGACAGACGTGGTAATAAATATAGCGGGGTTGCGGACGTAAATGGTTAAGACGTGTTGTTGTCATTCAATATTTGAATGGAATGAGATCCTAGGTTAGATTGTTTCGTAAACAAGAGAAGGAAGTGTGTACATTTTAGGAGTTGCGATGCGAGACTAATGTTGAACTGTGAAATGACATTCGATCGCTGAGGGCGGTGCGGCGCGGCTTTGTTCAAATACCGGTTCAAGCACGCACCCATAGGTATTGTTTGCTATGGTTGACACATTTTTGAAGCTACACTTCTTTTGATAGGTTTCGGAAAATAATGGTAATAAATTTTTGCAAGGCGTCACAACGACATCTTAAATCGATACCATGAAGTTCGATAGTAAATTATGAAAATTTTGGCTAAATGCTATTAACAAAGCAAAATTTTTGTTGTTTTAAAATGAATTCAAAATATATCAAGGAACGTTATTAAAACTAAATAATATTTTCTTTAAGTTTGTTCTGCGCTCACATATTCCCACTAATAGCAATTGTATACACTCTTTTGTTTATATATGTATATATTTTACAAACATAGTGCATCGGGATGCGGAATATTTGTTTTGGAGCTACTTAATTTGTTTCTAAGAACTACGCATACACGTAAACAGTTACAGACACACACACACACACATATTTTTATTGTACAAGCACTCAACATAAATATACATTTACTACTAATATTTTCAACGGTGTCCTTTTAAATTTATCTTTAACTTCCACTGTGTACAAGTAAATGAAGTAGTGTGTTATGACCGCAGGTGAGGTCGCGTTTAAAAGGTTAGAATAATACGGAAGTACTGTTAAACAAAATATGTTAAGTGGGTTAATCTAATGTTATATTTAGATATATAAGATAATAATTATCGTGCTTATTTTTCATAAGTAGATACATGCTTGTTTTAGTATTTATTATCGTGTTTAATATGTATTATAAAATTCACTGGCAATGCACTTAGGAGTATGTTACATATATTTATTAACTAATGAGCCAATAATAGTACATATTATTTCTACAATACTTATTGTAGAAACATTATTTGAGAACTTATTGAGAAAACAAATTAGTATACCCTAGAGGCTAGAGCAATTACTTTATTTTTTGTAAAGTATTTTGTTACCCAAGTGTAGACACTCTTCTTCTGATGCAATTACCGGAAAAAGTTCAAATTCCCAAAAAGTGATTACTGCATTTTTTGGCGGGTATTGTTTAGATTATTTTCGCATCCCTAAACTGATGCCGGTGCGCGTGCGCAGGGCGCGGTCTCACTTTATCTAAGCAGCGGACAGTGTACGGTGCTTGAGCTTTGTGTGATTCCAATGAAGGTATAATAACAAGTATGGACAGGATAGAATTCTTTGTATGTTGCTGTGGTAGGCGAAACATCTATTTTCTTTATTTTAATTTATTTATCAGGAATAACGCATATGTGCAACCTTATTATTAGATCTCAGATCTTATCATATTTGAGGTCAGAAACTTATCTATGAGCAGTGAGTATCGTAGGTCTACTCGTAATACATATTTAAATGACAAAACATACTTGAATTTTAAATAGTAATTAAGAACTTCGATTAAGTATTTATGTATTGATGTTATCTTAACCAAATAAGTTTCTTTCGCATAGTTCTAATACCAACCAGTTTATTAATATTAATGGAACCTCTATAACACATAAGATTTACATCGATACCTGTGGTATATTCCTTACTTTACCTAACCCAGCCCACTATCTCGAATAATCTAAGCTAAAATATGTAAACGGTCCATTTACAGGCATTGGAATATTAAAAAGATGTAGTGCAGGAAGGAATTTAACAGCCACACATTATTTATTGGTAGTAAATTGATTCTATCCAGCGATGTATGCAAAATCGATACGACATAGTGATCTAGTGTACTGGTGCGTAACGTCTAGTGAAAACCAAACAACCTGCTATTAGGCCTCCAGCGGTGGACCAACAATTTCACCCTGATGCATATCATCAATGGCAACGGACCTATAGAAAATGTGGGAAAATTTTCACTATCCAACAAGACCCGTAATTTGATAAGAGGAATCATCGCTCCGGTTTTGCGATTGAAAACGACAGTTTCCGCTAACTGATGTGACTGGTACCGGTCGCGAGAAAACTCGATCGAAGGAAAAGTAGACGGTCCCCTTTTAGATTGTACGTTCCAGCCTCATATTGCTATTTATGTCACACCACGCTAGCATTTGCTACGCGTGATATATTTGTTCGTTAAGGTACCGAGTATTGTATGCTTAGTATGAGTTATTACATGTTCTCAATTATGTTTAAAGTGAATGACAACCCATTATTATCCCACTGCTGGGCAGGGTCTTCTCTCAGAACGAGAGAGAACGAGGGAGAGTTTTTTTAGACCTTAGTCCACCGCGCTGGCCAAGTGCGAATTGGTGGACTTCACACATCTCCGAGAACTTTTTTTTTTAAAGAACTCTGGGGTGTGTAGGTTTCCTCAAGATGTTTTCCTTCACCGAAAGCAGTTTAATGTTTGACGTATTTGCCCATTATTGAAAAGTATATTGCGATGTATGCCCGAAAACGTACACAATGATTATTTTGATAAAACTTTTTTTTAACTCATACTAACTCGTACCGTGTCAGGGATATCATAAGTTCAGTATAATGGGATAGCCGGAAATACCTTTAAATTTTTCTTGATTTTGTATTTTCTGATAAAAGCTTTGCATAAATTAAATAGTAAACAATTAATTATTTAGGCTGTTCTAACTAATGTCATCTATTTTAGTCCGTGTCTCCTGCTAGGCTCTGAACTAAATGATGAGACGAGACCGAATCATAAAATATAAGTTAATTCGTATGAACGACAAATATAAAAAGTATGAACGACGTTAGAAATATTTTAGGTAATTATTTCAGTTTGAAATATACCTGCGTGCAAATATGGGATCCCACTTAATATCAGTACTGTATCTCTACATTTTTTTTTCATGCATCCACCTGATGGTAAGTGGTTACTGCCGCCCATACATACATATTATATGCATACAGTAAACAAAAATGTATTGGTTGTTATTCAAACGTTGTTTAAATTGCAATTAGAAGTGAAGTACACATAAAGGTTTTATTATCATTAGATAATTACTCAAGGTCTGTTTAGGAAGCGGCTGGAATCGTTAAAGTGCCTGATGGAAGCAAATAAAGCTCGCACAAAGCAAAGCTCTTAAATCAAGTAACATAAATTGGAATCGTTTAACATTTATTGGCCCGGAGGTTCCAATTAGGTAGCATTCAGACAAATTGATCCATCTAATGCTAGACACACGTGGAAGTTGGCTATAAACGTTATGTACGTAGCGTAATGGTGGTAATAGCTTAGTCGTTAAAAACTCTGTCTCTTGTCTCAAGAGTCCGAGGTTCGAATCTGAGGTCTGATTTGTGACATTCAAATTCGTTGTTGATTATTACTAGTTGTAATTTTCAAAGGAAAATAATTAGAAGAAATATACGCAAACCATCGAAAGGTTTGCGAAATCCACTCGCCAGCCCGATGAACCAGGGGCTAAGCCTTTGTGGAGACTTGTGCGGAGCCATGGGGCAGATGATTCACAGTAATGATATAATAAACGATCTGGTACAATAGACTTCAACGGGCTCCTAACATCTAGATTTTGAAAATAATTATTTTTTATTTATATATGGTTTGGGCGAAGTAACTATACGCTCATATTAGGTCCTTAAAATTGTATTTGAATGTTAAATATGCCAAAAAAAGCATAATTATAACATTTATAGCTTATTAAGTCAATTGAATGCTCACTTATCGCTGAGCTCAGCTACCACCAAAGATATATTGAAAAATACCATTATTATCTTATATATTATATGGTTCTGACGGATCTTAACTATTGCTATTCTTAACTAAGCTGTGGTCTAAGTTTAAGGATATCTTATTTCTATAATACTTGTATTTATCTATAAGTGAGCAATTCACTTAAAAAGAATTAATAGGTACATTACATTTATCGGATTTAATATATTATGAAATATGTAAGCAAAGTAGATAAAACAATTTTTGTACGTAAAATTTCTCCGAACACAAAGGCTTTTGAATTGGCTTTAAACGTTGGCACGTGATATAACTGCATCGTTTAAAGTTGCCTAACGCCAATAAGTCGTGATCCTATGATTATTGGTTAATAACATTATAATTAATCTATTAAATGTTGCCTGCCTTTCGGATCACTTTTTAAGACTTAAGATATATAAAATTGCTATTGGTTGAACCAAAATCAGTAGCATTTTCAATCATGTTTAATTTTATCGTATTAATTTATGCTCGGATATATTTTTTTTGGATTTAATAGCCATGTTAATAATAATCACAAAAGAAAACATAATTCTATTCGTAAAAACTATAAACCATAGACAGAATGAGATGTGTACATAAACTTAATTACTTCTACGGTCAAGACGCTTTTCATTGCCGTGTCAAAGGTTTGTGACGACATTTCTCACGCATGCATTTCTTAGAAATCCCTGGATTCCACACGATTCATTGCTCATACCCGTCACGTAGAAACTTATCCAGTAGACGTAACTGTTTACAGTTTTTCGCACAATAAAAACTGTATTCCATACGTGTGCTACGATTACTGTTTATTTCTGAAAACGAGGCTCAATGTCGTGGTCACTTAATATCGTTACCGTTTACTTTTTATCGAAATTGTGTTTATTTCTTGATAAAAAGAAGCACATTTACTTTTATTGTTATATCTAGTTATGTGAATTAAGTGTGAATTTTATGACTTTTAGCATATTATCTGGTTAAGTATCATCGTAAAAAAATCGAGGTATTTTTATGCGTAACGCGATGCCAACGTCAATGACCCGATTCGGATAACATCGGAAGTACTGAGCGGCGTCTTTGAGTCAGAGTTTAATTTCTTAATCCTAATTGAATATGTTTGTTCGAAGCTCACTGGCGATAACGCAAGATTGCCTGCGGTGCTGGCCGATTGTTCGCGACTGACCTACCGGAGAAACAAAATATCTAGCGAAGGTTAGATGAGATTTATTATTCATTAGCCTCTTTGTTTTTTAAGACTAACTTATGTTCGGCTTCGCTCGGTCGTAGGTTAATGGAGTTTGTAAATGATCACTGATTTTGGCTGCGTTCCACATAGATTAATATTTGAATACCATATGTATTTATTGTGTTTGTGAAGGTCAAAGATAGTTTAATAAATCTACGCGCAAGGTTATTGAGGTAATTATGGTAAAGATTTTCTATTTTTTAACCTTTAATGATCTAACCTTTAGTTTTAGTAGTTGAAAAACTGGTGTTTGGATTTTATACTTAGTAAAGAGAGTGAAGTGCACAAATAACTTTACGATTTTATTTTATGTATAGATGTAAAGGTTAGCAAAGGTAGGTTAAGGCCTTTTTGGTTTTAATAAATATGATCTAACAGGATATCCCGAGGCTAGCATTCGGACAGGAGCTGTAAGATACAACACTCAATAAAATATTTTACATTTAAGTCTATGATTACCTCCGACTGATTATATAATTCATACCAAGCGGAATAGGTCTTGGCCAACAAAATGCGTATTTACAAGAACTATTATATTGTCAATGTCAAGTTTAACAATAAAAAATAATGGAAATATTTTTATGTTGCTACAATGCGAGAATTATAGCAGTTAATTGACAATTTACGACCGCAGAAACTCATTTTTGTTTAACTTTTTAAACAGTTATTCAAACCAATATTACCTTTGTAATCGCTATTTTAAGGCGTGATTTAACGGATGTGAAACAAAGTTATCAAAATTTTTATTACATATCCTTCGGCTTGCAACATTGGGACAGTTAATTTAGGTGTGTCATTAAATATTCAGTTATAATGACAGTCGATACATTAAGTTTTTTCTTTTAAGAAGTGTAGTAAAAATTTACAACAGACATTGTAATCAAAATAAATTTCCTTTAACAACTTATTTCTTTATACGAAGAAATAGTAGGTAAATAAATATGTGTATTTGTAAGTAATCATTGCCGCGCACAGAAATCCTGTTATTGTCGAAGTTCTATGACATGATACTCTGCTCTACTCGGAAAAATACTGCAAAAAGAGCTCTCTTTCAAAGCTGGCGATGCACTGGCGACTCCTCTGGTGTTGCAAATGTCCATAGGCCACGGTGATTATTTACCATCAGGTAGCGCAGCTCGTCTTCCTTATCGTAAATGTACAGGTATAAAAAATCTGTTATCAGTTTCGTATGGAACAGGGGTTTCATCTGACTCTGATCACAGATGCGTTGCTATTCCTAAGAATTAACATGTTTGCTACTTATACGTGTAAGCTATAAAAAATGTGTCAAACCAGTTTTTCCTAATAATTTAAAGTATTCTATATAGTGACTGTTTCGAATCGATGCTATATATGAACAGTAAGACTACCATTAACCGTAATAAAAATTAAGCACAAACGATTAAGTGGACGTTATTATAAATTTCACGTAGACAACATGACAGGTAAGAACTAGTTATATATACGGCTTTGTGCTAAGAACAAATGCTAGACACAAGTTTGCATTCCCTAACAAAGCAAAACATGACGCTCATTTCAAATAATATATTACGTGCACGCTTCTGTCAGTGGATAAAGGTACTTTTACAACGGCTTACCGGCTGCCATACACCTGTGTGTGTATGTGATTGTAGTATGAATTTAGGCCTCCCACTGTGGGGTTCAGGTTCGACGCAATACACTGACTTTTCATTCTGTGATAAAGTAAGATATCGTTCAGAACTACATGTATCTTTGTGATATTAATACGCGTAGCAAAAACTTACCGCGGACGGAGGAGTATAAAATTTTGCACGGTTATAGTTGACGTTGAGGAGGATTACGGAATGCTAATATTTTTTTCAAATAATGCATAGAACATACATAGAATCAACTAAAACACATTACACACACTACCGTGCATTTGTCGCAAACACATAAATAATAAACGAAATTAAACCTTCAATTTCTTATTATGATAACACAGAACGTTAAATAGTCAGATGTCTTTGTACCCGTTATTGCTTTTAAAAGCAGCTTCGTCAATTAAACTTTTTTTCGGGTGTATTGAAAACTTGAAAATTAATAAAATTAAATTGAATTTGGAAAGTACTTTCGACAATATCAAGTTTAGGTTTTGAGTTGAATTACGGTCGAATTTGGACCCTTGTGACGGGTGACTAGTATCTTTGTGATATTCATCATCCTACAACAAGTTAAAAGGGACTTACTACGAGGCATATCATTGTCTGTATTATGGAAATATGTAATGTCATTTACGTAACACTTATCCGAAAGTATCCCAAATCTTTTGATACAAATCTTCAGCAGTCGTATTTTACACGTAAAAAGTTCAAATTTGTCAATAAATAGGTTGAAAATACGATTACAATTAACATTTTACGCAACCCATTGCTTTCGTGAGCTCAGCTTTTATTATAAAATTAATGTCTAAAATATTGGCGAAATTTTACGACCATTTTCTTTAAGTGGCCAGCACTTTTTACAACTGGACGTGTAACATGCATGCCGTGGCTTAGTGGATGGAACGATTTATTGTTAGTTCATTCGTAAAACATTGCGATGACCTATGATTAGTTTTTAACTACCGTTGCCTTATGTAACTATGACATGTTAAACTCATGTAGCTACAACTATAATTATCAAAACACCTACGTATATGACGACCATATTTGTTAAATGGAACTCGTACACATTAAAGTATGAATCGTGTAACACAGTTTAACATATTATGCAGTATAAAATTTTCACCGCCAGATCGAAAATAGCCAACTTCAGTTTCCTACACTATTTATATCGACTGCAAGTAAGGATATAAATAAATCCGTTTGAGGTTTACCAAAAGATTTCACAGTTGCAACCAGAAACCACAAGGACTGAATGTCGTCACCGACTTCAACATCGGAAGCGAAAGCGAATCAATCGTCGCTTTTATCCACTCTGTGCGTGACCGAGGCCATTGTTAGGAAAGCGAAAATGGGACAGACACGCGGAAAAATGGAAGAATGGCGCCGGTTACGCGTTTCATTGAGCTTCTTTGGTTTTTGCTGGATAAACACGCAGTGCAATAAGACCAACAGCTACTCGTAAAGTTACGAGTTACAAAAGAAAAGTTTACTGCCATTGAGAAGTTGTATCCTTTTAGGCGGTACAAGTCAGTAGGTACTTCTATTAATGAAAAAATGAAGGAAATAGTGATACTATACCAGTTACTATATTCGCTTCTTGACGATATTCAATTAACCATATTCTAATTTCAAAGATTTTGAAGGCAGTATTAAGCAGGTGAATTTTATTTCGTTTTCATGCGTAGCAACAAGTTGATCTTCAAACTTATGTAGAACTAGTAACAGATATCCATTTATAGCAATTGACATTAACTATCATATGGTAGTTTGAAAAAAGGCGGATCCAGTACGGTTTGACAAGGCTGGTAAAACTGTCAAATAGAAAAGTCAAATAGATTTTGTAGAAGACTGTGGACGTCGATTGATTAACATTATGAGATAATCATCCTAGTTTTCAGCAGTGGCTATGCCCCTGTCACGGGTTTAAGATAAATTACCCTTTCTATATGCAGTTTTTTTTTATTTATAATAATGAAGTAGCAAACAAGTCCACCTGATGGTAAGTGGTCACTGCTGCCCATGGACATCTGTAAGCAACTTCATATAGAACATAGGTTCTATTTGAAGTTAATCACAGATGCGTTGCTACACCCGAGGATTGGGATGGTCGCTTCATATAAAAGTGTGCCCGTAACCACACCCTTCCATCGAAATGCAAGGAATGCTTCACGTTAGATATAGGTGTGGCAGTGGTACCTCCCTGGTCGACTACTACAATGTTCTACCACCTTTAAAAAGTTGGTTACAGATATCAATCTATAAGGTGATCTACATGCTTGTATGTCATCTGAACACTCAAAAAAGAACTCCATTCTAGTTTGTCATTTTACTCTCATATAAAAAATGATTCTCTAAAAGTTCTAAGCAATGTTAACGGTATGTAAATGTACTGGTAGCTCAAACCTCACACATCTAGACATAGAAAGTCCATGTACTACGATCAGATTTACTTTTAATCTTATTCTTCTGTCGTGACGCGACACGTAGCTAGTCGCGTGCCACTTCGCGCATTACGAAGTCACGACTTCCAATCGCGTGGTCATCGAATTGTACACATTATAAAGTGACAACCTTTCCAAGCTTTCTGAGTAATTGGATTAAAAGACCGTTTATAATCCAATTCAATAGCAGACGCTCTTGCTTTCGCGTTTTAGGTACTATTGCGTTATGTTTTGATCGAGTTAAATGGCGTTTTGGTGACAGAACTGAGAGTAACGCAAAAAACGGTTATATAAGTTTCATATTTTTCCAATAACTTTATTATAATATGCCTGAAATGCTTCGTAACGCTTTGTTAAAAAAACACGGACGAATTATTCAAATCAGTTCAGAATTCGAGTAACATACATAAAAATAAAGTCAATTTGAGAATCTCCATTTTTTAACCTCGGTTACAAACATAAACAACATAAAAACAAATTATATTGTTAATGTTTCATTGTTGGACTTTCAGTACCTATTATCGATTTCGATAGTAATCTCTGGTACCATAGCGAGTCTAAAACATATTTTTAATGTAAAAACCGCAGATATTACAATTACCAGTAAATAGCCGCTAAATCGCCGGGGGCACGTGCTGATAATGGCGAGAACCCATCAGACATTAAGCTCTACGTCGGGTGTTCTGACATAAAGATAAGCAGTTTGAACTCGAGACCTTTTCAGTCTAGCATTTTACAATTGCGCCACTGTGAAATTGTGGCGGTGGCGTGGTAGCGGCGTGTGCTGGCCAGTTTTATTTATATTGGTCGGAGTGCGGGAGCGATCACGACTTCGTAATTGATGCTCTCTCGGGCGCGCGTGCTTGCCTCCGATCCGTTATAAGTGCTCCGACACACTGAATAACCACGCGACTATTATAACTAATACATACTTGTAAAGTTCGTTTAGCTTTTTGTACGTGGTCGTGATCAGGCTAATGAGCGGCGGCCAATCGTGAGCTTTCATTATTTTGCTGTGTTAGGCGCTTCATTTTTTATGTAATGATAGTGTTGTTATTAATATTAGTATTTAATTATGTATACAGAATGGTCCCTTAAAATGTAATGCGAAATAATAACATATTTATAAATAATAATACATGTATGCAAATAAAAAGATATTCTTCGAACCTGGTGGAGTTATGTTTATAATATGGAGATAATGTTTGATATGATCTAATATTTACATTGCTTTAATGTATGTATGTGACCGCAATAATCCTCATTTTGCTCTTACCTTTTTTTCTCTGATGCTTTTGTTTTGTTTTCTGTTGATTAAGGTAGCGTTCAATCAGGTAAACATTAAATTTCTTTCTTAATGAACATACTTTGTACGTTTAAAAGAGATATATTAATTAGAGTGTAAGGATGTGTAATTTAACACAATATTTCCTTAAGTGTTCTGCGTCCGCTGATATGTAAATAAAATAGCGGATACGTTAGGTAGAATTATTTTAGTGCAGATAAAGTAAAAGAAACTAACAAACTTACATAACTTAAAAGCTTATTATTACTTAAAATGACGAAAGTGAATACGTCACAAATCACTTCAAAAGTGGGCAAAGTGTGTGCCGAATCAATCTTTTATTTCGGCTTTCGCGTAAATGGAGGTAAAAGTCTCTGGTAATTTCAGTAAATCGTATTAAGCAAATCAAGAAAAACGCAAGATAAGGCTTCTTGCAATCACTTTACGCGTGAGTGCTTCGTGATTTAAGGCATCTCGGCTTCTGTTAAGGCTTGAGCGTGGCTTTGATTGGCAAATATGTTACACTAATGTTATCGGCTTAATGGATGCCGTCTCAAATCAAATGTGACATTTAATAATTCCCTTCGATTATTAAGCAGCTGTATTTGAAGTAATTAATTCATTTTTTGATGGAATGTGTTTATTATATTCAACAATTAATTAATAATATTGTTACTGAAATGAATATATTATTAATAAACTATTAATTTGTTAGCGACGCAAAGTATTCTAACTCAAATTATTTTTTTAAAACTTTAAGCTTTACTTGCAAGAGTTTTCCGTGCGAACTATTCATACTCTTAAGATTCTTCTTAAAAAGGGACAATATAGAACGATACAATGATACGGAGTACATGATACAATAACAAAAATGAAAAAAATATATAATTGAAAGACGTTTAAAAAACAATACTATTTCCGTTCGACATTCCTAATGCGCAGGCTTTTTATGGTAGTAGCAAACGAGCCTAGAATCTAATGAATATAATACTAGATCTATGTACCTACTATCATCCTTGGATCGTCGTAAGCATTTAGATATATAACAAGGGTTCTACTTAGGATCTCTCAGATGCTTTGCTTTCTACAAGGGCTAGACTAGAATTCCTTATATTTATATTAGAATGAGTATCATTTTGGCGTTGTAAGTACAATCTTGGGCGTGATTAATTAACTAATAATAATTAATTACTAATTAATGAGTGAAAATCCACCACGTCGTGTCAACTAATTTGCACTAGGCCAGCGCGGTGGACTATGGACTAAACTTTCTCATTCTGAGAGAAGACTCTTGCCCAGCAGTGGGACAATAATGGGTTGTCACCTGAATGAAAATAACCAAGACACTTAAATGCCTTACCGATAGCAAAATTTATTTGTATTAGTGGAGAGCATTTACTCACCACAAATACCTATAAATAGTTTGACGATGGTATAATCTGGTCAAGCTGCTAATAATTCCTACTACTTTTGCAGTATAAACAATTTGTATCTATAATTTACATAAATTATACATTGAAAATTATCAATAATTTCTAGTTAAATACAAAATTAATGTTTTGACTCAAGCGTAAAAATTAACGACTCAACGGGTTATTTTCGGTATAGGTACTTAAGTGTACTTGTTCGTAATAGTGATGTAACGCGTATTCGCATTCGCATTCGCATTTGCAAGAATTGTGCAAATGTGTTGCGAGTATTGAATGACAGTGCTTTGGAAAAAGGTCGCCAAATCTATATAAAATGACGTCGAGCTGCAGTTCATCGACCAAAGAAAGAAAAGGTCGCCAATTTTACATCCTCCGGCCCTTTATATCAAAAACTGAAACTATATATAGCGGTGCCCTTGTTGGCGTCAAATTAAAGCAAAATAAACTGCCGCAGTAAAGCTATTGCATAGCATTTTTTTTATCAACTTATGCAATTATAAATATTTATTTATGTGTTATTTTTTTATTTTATATTAATTTAAGATTTTTTCTTTGATACTAGGTAGGTATAAACCTACTTTCTCACAAACAGCTGCTCACATATTTGTTCGATTTACGAGCAGCTCGTCTCGATCCGGGCGAGCTTCGTACTGTCGTGCCATATACATACACGTTAAGCGATCGCTCGACCGCGCCACATGGTAGGCGTAGTGGGGGGTGTAAGGTTTTTCGTTACAGAATTTCTTGATTCAGCCGCCACGTTCAAACTCCGCGATAAATGATATGCAATAGCTTAAAAACGAATATTTTTATTCGTGAATGTCAGTAAGTGATATTCGTATACGTACTCGCGAATGTTCTAATTATAACATTCTTTACATCACTAGTACATAATTTGCTTTATAACCCGCCATGACAGGCTCAACGTGTTACGATTCATATTTTCCTTACAGCGAAGACATAAATCTTGTAACTCGTGCATATTTCTACAGAACATCAAGCATTTCCTTTCTATAATTGAAAATGCATCCGTTCCCTTTATTTGATCTCGGAAAAGTGCTTTAAAGTGCTATAAACCACATCGACGCATTGGTTTCCATATTTATAACATTTACATCTACCATTCATCTTTCATAGCCGTTTAGGATGTTATAATTTACATTTTAGGTTCACCGGTAAACCATTTTTGTATAATGTTACATAATCAGCTATTTATTATAATTTTAAACAAAAAAAACAGAAATGTCCGGCTAGATATGAATAGGGATAGGAAGCAAGCTGTCTTTTTGTAAGTATAAAAAAATAAGTAACCGCTAAATGTATGTTGCTATATTTTGAAATGTTAATTTAATCTCGGCCTATCTTAAACACGATCGAACTTCTTAGTTGCTAAAAATCTATGAGCTTTATAATATGATGATGTGGCTCTGGTCGTCATAGTTAATTCATATATGCCAGTGCTCATGGTATATTTTATCGGTCAATGAGATGATACGACATATGCATCTCTCTGGCAACATCATTCAACTGTGTTCAGTACATTACGAATATATTCATCGAAGAGGCGATGTTGGGAAAATTTTACATAGATAATTTTCCATATACCTTCTACTTAATAAGTTCACCGCAATCCTCATTATGAAGCCGTCGTTATTTCAAAATAAAGGCATAAACTATATCATTTGCAGTATAACCAGGCCAGATTTACATTTAATTTCGCTCCATAGGCTCGATTAGTTCGCTTTATAACACTAGAAGCGGCGTTACGGTTTAAGTGGCTACCGAGTTATTAAACAAGTTTATAATACTTCGCCACTGCGCCCGCGCAGCGATCCGGCGAGATCGTTAGGTTAACCATGTTATATCCTTCTTTTATCTATCTATTTGCATATCCATATATTTTATTGTGCCATTCGCGATTTGACGCCTCCAATGACTTTATAAGGGATCGCGGTTGCTTTACTTAATGCTAGAGATAAGAACCGGTACTATCATCGATTTTCATTAATACTGCAGGAATAAAGTATCGGAGTACTTCCTACATTTTCAATCTTTGGTGAAAGTTGTTATCGGTTAAGCATGATGTGAAAATTCACTTACGCTACGCTTATCTTTATTTAATCTGAAGTATAACAACAGGGAATGCAATGAACCTACATGTGGTTTATGTGAGATTAACCGAAATGCTTACTACGAGTTTGTAACTCACATTGTTCTCGAAAAACGAAAAAAGTAGTCGATTTCTAGACAACAAAAAATGACTTCAAATATAATTAAAGCTTCATATTTTGTAAATCATATTAAATTTAATTGTAGTTATAAACTCAAGGTATGGGAAATATTATTGTTTTAATTTCTACGTCGTTCCGTTTTATGTTCAAGTCATAAATCAATAGACGCATAAGCGAATTCCAATAGGTTAATTTACTAAAATGTTCATGCCATAAAGTAATAATAAATTTAAAGCAAACATAGAGACATTGAAAAATAGCATTCTAGATCGTTTTAAATTAACTGCTACAGTGTTATAATATAGTGCGTAATATTAATGGAATTGCCATGTCCAACATCTAGTTAATTCTCGTTTGCTTAACAGGACGCCGGCCAATAAATAACTATTTGCAAGAGATATTCTTAAAATATTGATGAAGTAGCACATAGAGTCCATAAATATATTAAAATTGTTATGGTTTGTCTGTCAACTACATTCGTAAGCGGGACGGTAGGCTGAAAGCTTAATAGATAATATCTTTGAAATTATATATCTTTAGGCTTATAATAATATAACTTTTCGATATTTTAGTCTATGTTTAAAATGGTTAGCAATAAATAAAGTATTAATAAATATCTTCCATGAAAGAGTATGCTTCATAATAATATAAGATAACCATTAAAATCCTAATGGTGTTATTTAAACAAAGAAGCACTTCATTAGAAAAACACAAGATTTTCCCATTGTTATATCGAGCATAGTAAATCGAAATAAAATGGTAGGCGCTGTAACGCGGTATTCAATTGTAGGAAACCGCAAATAGCGTGGATCCGTTGCTTTCGATATATCGACATCGTCTGGAAAGTGGGCTAGTGATTCACAGTGTTGTTTGATAAGCCGTGGTCGCGTGCTGTGTAAAGCTCTGTGCGCACAAACCGAGAGAGCTATGATAAGGTTCTATTTGTTTGTTAAGTATTAGTAGATTATCTTATGTTATCAAAAATATAGGTACTGTACTAAATAACGCCTGGTGGTAGAAATTTTTTAAAGTATTTCAATTAAGTAATTAAGAAGTAATTTGTACAGAATAATTTACTCATACGAGTAGCTGCAATCTGCTAATTAGAGTTCTATTATGATCTTCGAGCGATGATTTCGACTTGAAGTTGTGAAGGTGGAGGTTTATTAAGTTGACAACAGTGAACAAAAGCAGTCCTTCTTTCTAGCTCGTAGTTTTCTGTCTCCGCTCAGCTCTAGATTCTTCAGCTCAGATTTGAAAAAAAAAAGACAAAAGAAAGCGAGTGACATAAGAACAAGTCTAAAAAAATGTTTCTCCAAGCGCTTGCCGAAAACTTTTACATAATTGGAATTTGCTTGTTCGGTACTGTGTAGTATTTAGTATTTGGCGTGTCGACGAATACACTATCCGTTGCAAGGCTAGTCTATATCTCTCTACTAAGCTCATACATCTCTGTGTGGCAGATCAGTGCGTCACGCAAGCAATCAAAACGGATCGTGAATACGGCCCTCAAAGCCCTTTATATCCCTTGCAAAAGTGAAACGGTAACTTTGTACCGGACTAATGGAGCAACATTGTGCATTTAGCATGAACTGTTCGCAGTTTCTAGCGCTTTAATTCCATATGCAACGCGGCTTGCATACGTTAATAAGCTACAAAGTTTGGTACTAAGTTTCATCGCTACTCCTATTTCTTTTCAGAAGCAGTATAGCGTTGCTGTGTTTTGGAGGTCTGCTCTTACTTGTTATTCCTTCAATGTACAGTAAATTAAATAAATATTTACATGTACGTAGAGGCATACAAAGTAGTATAGGGCTACGGGATAATCGTTTTGGTCTTTCGTTTGATGCTGTAACCAGACAGCCACGAAATGTCCGCTTAAAGCGTCAATCACTCCACGTAGGCGCCCGTGTTGAGCATTAAAAACTAATGTATGTTCTTGTATTATAAACCAGATTATTTTTTTGTAAATTTTGGTAAAATTTTATAAAACTGCACTTTCGTAATTTAAGAATTTCTAGTTGGATGTGATGATTTGTATAAAGTAGGCTGACTAAACCCGAGGGAAAAAGCTATCTTGACCAACTCTCGACGATATTTGTTCTTAAATTGTAAGATTGCTAAAACATACCTAAGTTATTATGAAATAAATTCCTTAGTAACTAATTTTACCCCTACTACATATCCTTGTTTATATTGTTTGTATTGTTCGTGTGTTTGTCATAAAAAGTATTTGATCTTAATTTTCTCCATCACTAAACTATCGTTGATTCCTCGCCGACTAAGTTTACAATAGTAATTACTTTAGCTAAAAGACGGGCAAATGTCTATAATCGTAAGTACCGGACGCCTAACAGTGAAACGGTCGATTTCTCTAAGCTCACCTGTTGTAATAAAATACTTTACGGTAAACTAACTATAAATTTATTGCATTTTAACGCTAGCACGCATTCTTAGTGTTATTTCTTCTTCCTATTGACTTTAGTAATAACATTAATGCAAATGGAATAATTTGGTCTCTCGATAATGATACTTCGGACTGATGTAGCTCGTGCCTACGGATCTAGTGTATTTATGTGTTCGGTCAAAGCCCAAATAAATAATATCGGTTTGCACGCTCGTTTCTTCCACGGACGTGCAAGATATGGAACGATCTTCCTTCTGAGGTATTCCCCGGGGCGTTATGACACGGGGCTCTTCAAAAAATCTATCGTTAGGTTTAAGTATAAAAAATATATCGATTGTTCATATAGGTGACTGTTGAAAATAAGGTTACAACTGGTAGTCCATTTGTTCTGGAAATGTAACGAGGAAATCTTTTTAGGTTTAAGGTCGGAGCATCTGGAGGCGTACCTATCCAAGACGATCCAATTTAGTTTTCAGAGGTAGTTAAGTTAGTTATTTTTCTGAAAGTTATTTAAAAATCTGTGATCTAAAAAGTGACTTTTATTTATACTTTGGATAAATCTACATTGGATTGAACTAGCAAACGAGCAGCAAACAAGGACTACATAGTCCACCTGATGCTGAGTGGACACTGCCGCACATACACATCTGAAAGAAACTTTACTCAGAAAAAAGGTTCTATCTTCACGTCATGATAAACATAATCTTATTTTAAAAAGTTTTTGTCATTGACTCTTTTAAATAATTTGCAAAAATGCATAGACAAATATACTTCCGCAGAGGTTCAAGAAAGCACTTTACATATCCTATTCATGTTACTTAACTGTGCCACATATTTTACCTTGAACACTAGCAACTCGAATATAATTTTCCGGCATTTTATTACCTTTATATAAATGCGGAATTCTACAAATTGCGCGGAAATCTTTAGTAGAATTAAAGAGCTAAATATAATTAACATGAAACATATATTATTAGTTATCTTAAAAACAGTGTAATATAGAGACTTTTACTATCGATTTAATATTAATAGATGTAAATGACTACTTTTGATTATGAGAAGAATACTTTCCACGCCCTATTATTCTCTTTGCTTTTTGCTAAGTTTTGTTATACAGAATTAATGTATTTATATCGTAATCGTAAGTGTCGTCATTATATGCAAATTTTACTAAAATAATGTATATCTTGGCTCTACATTGTATTATATTTTGGTCGCCCCTCTTAGTGACAGGAGTTTAGGTAGGTTAAGATTATATGTATTAGGTACGCAAAAAAAAATTCGCATATCTTTCAAGAATTATGCTTTCAAAGAACTTTCCAGCATGTTGATTTCTTACGACGTTTTCCTCGCCAAAATCCCATAAAAATAATTAATATCTATGATAAAAAATAGAGGTGTCTAGATTCGAACATTTAACCCCCCGATTGAGCGACAAAACACCTAGATTCTAGACTATCACTGCTATTGTTACATAATAATATAGATTTGTAAAGGTGAACATCTAATCTATATTTAACTAGTCATTACAATTGAACATCGCGTGACTAAAGGTCATTATAAGGCGTGTGTCCAAATTATTTTCTGACATCAACCTAATGAGGAATATAAATTGCACGCTTCAAACAATATCTTCCTCGTGTCAACTGTAATCTACATTTTGCATTGTAAATTCAAATTGTTATTATAAGTGAGGTTCGATGTTAATGTAATGCAACATCAAGACAAATAACAAACAAATAAGTTAAGGAAAATAACATAATGATCCACAACATGTAGATACTAAGGTTTAAAGAAAATTACTAAATTTTCTCTAAATCTTAGTACCCAACAATTCGTTAAATATATTTTTAATCGAACTTCAACTTAACTTTAACTTCCTAATATGATGCACCACGGACATACATCTTGAGGTTTTTATTGTGTAGGATCCTTACATATTTCTGGAGCATGTTATTCACATACTATTTCTCTCGACGTAGGCATTTGCATAATACACTATTACTTGTTTATATTTTTAAACATAAACACAGCTAAGAAAATAGCGTATATTTTTATACCACGGCGATTTCCATTTTATTTATCCGTATAGGAAACTCGGTACATTTAAATAAAAATACTTACAGGAAAATAAAAACGCGAATCACTTGCCCGACCAGTTTTGTAGCAATCTCGTCTATTTTTTACGATATCAAAGTTGCATACGGGCATGACGTTTGTGTTAATTCCATCTCCTTTGCGTATACAACTTTTTGAGTGACATCACAGATTACAATTTCAAAACGTGTACCCAGTACAGCTTATCTCTGATCTACTACTGTTTATCACTCGCAACACTTACAAATTGAGAAAGACTGCTTTTTACGAGTTCAACTACCGTCTCACCATTTGGTTCCCAGAAATAACGCAGTGGTTCTGAGAAGTAATAAGTCCACTGATTTGTTTACTGGTACCCTCGTCTGCCTATTTTAGGCTCGCATCACACGAATCCTGCTCGACATAAAGTGAGAACGGCGCATAAATTACGCTAATTTGCATGGATTTAAGGCGGAAAATTGCTAGAATCGCTAGGGAAATTTCTACGCGGCGCTCATTTGCTCCGCGATATATTGGAACGTGTATGCATGTATGCACGCATATGTAGCACCATGTACAGCGGACTATGGAGCTGAACTAGATTCACTGGATGCGAATCAGAATGCTCTAAAGCCTATTCATTACTCAATTACGAGAGTTATTTAAATGTGTAGAATACTTTTAAGAAGCTATAGATTACAAGCACGCTTCCGCTCTACATTTCAATTTGTACGTTAAGATTTACTTCAAGTTTAATCGCTTTCGCTTTCCATTTTTATATCCTCTAGTGATCATAAATATAGTGATCGTAATATAGGGAGTAATTGTAATGCGTAATGTGTAAATTATAAAGTGAATTACTTTTAAAGGGGAATGGAACAAATATTACATTCGTAGTTTTAATTTGTTTTAATACTTTGAAAGAGGCAACAGAAATGTAGCCTATCTGATGATATTTATAATACATTATTTAAAGAAGATAAGCGTTTATTATAGGGAATTTGATACTCCAAAAAGGTTTCTTGAATGTCTTCAATACAATAAATGTACCTATTTGCTTCATTCGCATATCGACCTGCTTCTCACAGCAGTGTCTTAATCTGATAAGAAAAAGTCTAGGCTTAAACTTCTGATTAAAAAGATATCCCAATGACTAATTCTTTGTCATAGATTTGGTTATGTCCTCATCTTCATTTGATACTGCATGATAAAGTTAGAGTCGTGGGAAAAGAAAGTATTATTTATTTACCTTGTATTAATTATCTTTTACAGTCATCATAAATCAATAATAGGTATGGCAGCGTAGCTGCTCAAATATAAAAATACAATATTAAACAAATACATTAAAATGAAATTAAATTTAAATTACTATTTAACAAACAGCGACTCCATACATTTCCTATCCTCCCCATTCATTTCCAAATGCACATTGTACCTGCACCAGTCCTGTTAGATTACCACTTCTGATCTCCGTATAAGCGTAGCGTAGCATGTTCAAGGGTCCAGAGATACTCCGGGAGCTACTAATCGCTGCCGCGGGGTCATGCCGTGTAGCCGAACCCACCACGTTTATTATAATAAGCTGGTAGCACAGCTTACCAATTCCAAGCTACATTAGCAGAATTAATTTTATGGGATCATGTTCCAGATAAGTGGATATCTTCGGCGACTGGTAATTGTAATTGAATCGCTTTTAGATATTACGATGCTATCTTTCGTATTATCCGTTTGTTTATTATTAAAAAATCTCAGGTAATTTCTTCATGTGGTAGAATCAGTGCAGTTCGACTGGGGAGGTATAACTGTCACTCTTATTTCTAATGTAAAGCAGTTCTTGTGTTTTGATGGATGGTTGAGTACACTTTTTTGTATGCGGCGATCACCTTAGTTCCCGTGAACTAAGATTATCACCGCATATAGCAAGTTAGCAAGGCATCTTTGATTGACTTAGGCAGAAAACATGTTCTATATGAAGTTGCTTACAGATGTCCATGGGCGGCAGTGACAATATCCCATCTGATGGAAGCATGCTCGGTTGCTATTTCGATCTAATAAAAAGTGTATAAAAAACTAAATGTTTAATACAACATGTCTATTAAAATACTTCGCGATTGCAGCTGACTTTAAATTAGTTTAATTCATTGTTATAGAATAGCATCATCATTTTAATTTAATAAAATGATAGCAGACGTAGTATTTCCTCTACCGTTCTTCCGTATTAGCTGTCACTTCGACGCACATTTTTACTTATGTCATCTTTATTAGGTCCAACTATTCTTCACATTTCCTCTTCATTTATATATCCAGTGTATTATGTACAATGCATGTGTCACTTTCTATACTTTGAATATAATTTATTATCAACTCCGTTTGCCTATTAATTATAAAGTAAAAACGAATAGGTACACAATCTGATGATTAACTTATAATCAACCTCGAATGTATATAGTGCTGTTCCTAAATACTATAGAAGCACTAGATTTATTCTATAGAACTAGTTATAGGGACCATGTGGACATTAGAGTACCGTTTATCGGAGCACTAAGATACCACCTTAGCCGTATTATAAAAAATCTCCGACAAAGGTATTCAACTTTTAGTTATATTTTTCAGCTTAGATACATTTTTAACACGAGTACGAGTATTCGTATCTATACAACGTTGTGTAGTTACAGTCATCATACATCCATTAAAAAAAAAAGGTAAGAGGTGTTAAGGGACACCTGGATGGAACGAAGTTCCTTTCGATTAATTAGTGAAGCAATTGTAATTATATTTTTTTATTTTTTTAAGTTATAAAATAATATTTTTTATTTTGTTAAGTTATAAAATAATATTTTTTATTATTTTATTATTGTTATTAAATTCTATTATTTTATTATTTATTATGTACAAAACCTGTATAAACTAAACAAATCGGAAATAATCGTCGCGACTCTACACTGTTCAAAGCAAAATAGAAAGACGAAACGAAAATAATTGGTTTGCTTTGAGAGAGAGAGAGAGAGAGCGACAGAGAAACATGCGCACGCAAAAAGTGTCGTGACAACTTTTCGTAAGAATTTTTTCCGTCTAGCCCCCTTTCACAACGCGCGATAAGGAACTTCTTTCCAACTAGTATCCTGCACTCCTTTTCTGTATAAACAATAACCGAGTCAAATTTCATACTCCTCCGTCCGCGTAATTTTCTTAAAAGGGATCCTAAATTTTTGCTTTAAATATTATGAAAATATGTCTCTCGTAAAGAAGACTTAGTTTGTGTACTCTGATGAAGTAAGGAGTGTGTTCCGCGCGTAGTAAAATCAATAAATCACTTACCTATTAGCGCTTGGACGTGGTAATTGGGTATAATCTCATTTGCGGTAGACAGTTTGGCGGCGGTTTTGGTACTCTGAAACAAACCAATAATGTATTTATAGACATGTGCAAAGTAACGCATGTTTTTAACTAATAATAACATTGAGAGATTGGTTGTAAAAGCATTAAAATTATATTTTGTTAATTTTATGGTAGTTATTATAGATTAGGTATAAATAAAAATCTGTCTTCAAAAGTACTCGCGACTCTTGAGTCTCATAGCAGCGATGTGTAGACTTATACTAATTACAAAAGATAATTTGAACTGCAATACATAAGTGAAGGAATTATAGTTTTCAAAAGGAGTAGGACAAGTCTAAGAAATCAAATATAAAAATGTTTTATTTATGGTTTACTCAACTTAATAACAGAGTAAAGACCAATAATAAATTCTAGAGTGATCATTCAATATAAGACTAATACAGTCTTGCATGCATCATCTTTATTAGTGATGGACAACTCGAGTTTCTAACTCGAGTCAACTCGAGTTTTGCTTAACTCGAGTCAACCCGAGCTAAGTTCCTTCTAACTCAAGTTTGAATTTTTGTGTGGACTGATACTTTGCAAGGTTTTTGATAATTGGTAAATGACCCAACACTTGTTTGTAATGAATCTGTTATGCTTTTTATAGTTTTACGAAGCAAGGTGTAAATGGTGAAAACGAAATAAATTATATACTCAGTCTCATCAAGGTAACTCGAGTTGTTTAACTAGAGTTCAACCCGAGTTAACTCGAGTCGCGTTTATCCCCAGTTGGCACATCACTAATCATCATACTATATACCTAAACAAACTTGTTCAAACTTAATGATGCTCCGAGCGGTAATAACGGTAGTTAACTAATAATAAGTTGCACGTTAATTCCGTCATCAGATTTTGAGTTGCAACAGTCCCCAAATGTTTCAACTGTTGCGACAAACTTGCAATTATTCCATGATAATATTGAGAAATCGCCAGTGAATTAGTCGCATCGTGACGCAGTCCTGTAGATCCGATTCTAGAAATCGCCCATTGAAATTAATTGCGTGAACTTTGAACCGTTGCCAAATGTTCGCGAGCCCTGCATTGTCGTTGCTCCGTAGATCCTACGTAATTAAATGCTGATTCATGACCGGTGAAATTTATTTTATTGCATGCAAATAAAGCATTATTTCGTTCTTTATTACTGATCAATTTAATTACGTTCCAAATCCTACGCAAGACGTCCTATCCTTAGTGCTATACTTTGAAAACATAATGACCCTATAACTTTTAAGTTTAAGACCTAGTTGATTATATCGTAAATTAAATGGACACTTGTCTTGTAAATTGGCAACATCTTATTGTTTTTCAAATTACTTTCGGTCGTAAAACGAAGTTTACTCAGCATGCTTGTTAGTTTCAACATCTTCATAAAGATAATAATGATTCACTTATGTTTGTTTTATATCGTTTATTTGGTTTCTTAGGCTATAACTGTCAGTATTGTAATGGGATTCTTATTTTATTCAAACCAACTTAATTTATAATTTAGAATTATTATTTGGTATTTGAGTATGTTTATTTTTTATTACGTTTCCAAATAAATAATTTTATTTCTTATTTCTTATCTAAATAGTCGATTACGATTAATTATTTTGAATTCAGTGCTTTATTTTAGACGCCATATTGAGAAAAATACAATATACAAAATATTTGTAACGCATTTATACTGACCTACCTACTTAATAGCCACAAATTACAAATGACTGAATAATACACAAAAGTTTTATTATTAACGTTATATTTATTGTTTTCCTACATCTAATTCCATGTCGCATCTCTAGATGACACATTACAAATCACCGTAACACAATCCAGTCAAAATTTCCTAACAAATGATGATACGGCCATTGCCTAACAAGATGGATATTTTTATGCCTGTGTACTCGTATGAATGAACTTTTATATGGCCGAAACAAAGGTATAAACAATTTGCGGGGTCCATTAGAGGCCGCGCTATTGAAAAATGTATGCTTGTGGGACACACTGTTGGTGCATTCAGCTAACTCAATTTTGTTTGTGAAATTCATGATATGTTTTATTCATATTTGCAAACGAAAAAAAAAATTTCAAGTTTAGAATATTGTCATACCAGGACAGTATAAATGACTGTCTTTTTTTATTTGACTGAAGTAGCAAACGAGCATGCAGTCCACCTGAAGGTAAGTGGTCACTGCCGCCCATGGACATCTGTAATCAACTTCATACAGAACATGGGTTCCACCTGAAGTCAATCACAGATGCGTTGCGACTCCCGAGGACTATGATGGTCGCCTCATGTGAAAGTGCGCCGGCAACCACACCCTTCTATCAAAACGCAAGAAATGCTTCACGCTAGAAATAGGTGTGGCGGTAGTACTTCCCCGGTCGAACTACACTGGTTCTACCACCTTTACTGCTTTTATAGTGTAAAAATGGTAGCTATGATATCGTAGTATTTGAAATGTACCTATTACTATCGCTAAATAATACTAACATTTCTTAATGGTACGTTTAATATTTAAACTATTGTAAACAAAATAAATTTTATATCGATATGGTTAACATTACTCATTTAATATTGTGTTAATTTCAAATTAATAAATACAAAAATTTAAAAAATTGTCTTGAATGATGTTGATTCTTCAAGCCTGTGTATCACACATGTTACATATAGCACACAATAGGCGATGATTCCGATACAAAGCAATGGGAGCCATATTATTAATCGTCACTGGAGATTGATATGACACCGTGTAATGTAACATTGATGTAGGTTAAGGTTGTGATGAGGTAATCAGTTCCTACAATAGACTGCGCCATATTCTCTAATTAAGAGAAAAACGCTTTCTACACTCATAGCCTTTCTACGCTCAGTAGGATTTTTTTCTGTGTCGTGGGTGCCATGGACACACACAAAGAGGAATACACAAATACTCAGACCTAGAACAAGAATCTAAATACATCATTCAGATACCTGTCTCGCCGCGAATTGAACCCGGGACCCACTATGCGTCACCGGTATGGTAACCACCACATAGGTCGTCATTAATTCAATTGTGACCTTATTTTATTTGATAAATTGGGGCTTTCGTAAAATCTCAACGTCTAGCGATGAAAGGCTAGACATAGATCTTAGGAGGATATTTTAATTAATTTGACTCGCCTATAGGCCATTCGACCCACGCTTTCATTGTTATTCTATTGTTTAAAATTATCGACGATATAAAAAAACTAATGGGTTGAGTTAAATGTCTTTGTAGAAAACGTTATCTTTTTTTAATAAACCTATTGGCATTATAACAGTAATTTTAGATAGATATGCATTTGAAAGGACTTTTAAATATTTTATTTGTACTTAGATTACAATACATGTGTTTTTAAAACGCCATATTCGTAACATGGTACGAACTGTATAGGTGAAGTGATGTGTTTAATGATTCTGCTTACAATTGATTTATCCTAAGTAAATTTGCTCTTTCACTCACTATTTATTTAATATGGAATTAGTAAACGGCGTTATCTTTATCCCTCTTACGGGTCACTAAATAAATTGGAACGCCTCGTATGTAAATGTGTCTCTTTTTTTTTTTTTTTTTTTATTTAACTGAAGTGGCAAACGGGCATGCAGTCCACCTGATGGTAAGTGGTCACTGCCGCCCATGAACATCTGTAATCAACTTCATACAGAACATGGATTCCATCTGAAGTCAATCACAGATGCGTTGCTACTCCCGAGGACTATGATGGTCGCCTCATGTGAAAGTGTGCCGGCAACCACACCCTTCTATCGAAACGCAAGAAATGCTTCACGCTAGAAATAGGTGTGGCGGTGGTACTTCCCGGTCGAACTACACTGGTTCTACCACCTTGTAATAACTGCAACTGTTAAATTAGAGCATAGTAGCGTTGAATACTTAACACTGCCGTTATAGGGCAGATATAAGTGGGGTGTGTTGCCTCTGGATGAGGGTGATACTACCATGTGATATTCTGTTATGTTAATAATACGAGTCGAAAGGTCCCTTAATAATACGAGTACACCCCTCATATTGAATAACACTTTGCCGTTTTAGTCAATTCGGACAGACACTCCCGTGACGTAATATCCGTACAGGATTTCTCCAATATAAAGGTCCCTTAAAAAACATATATTCGTTCGTTTAACATCGGAAGCGAATTTTAAATGTTTATACTGTTATTACGATAATCTGAAAGTCACGCTCATATTTTATAACTGGATCGTAAATATTTTATGGATTGTATTATTACGGAAATTAATTTTTCTTTACTGAGATATAAAATTGAGAGAGCATTCATTACACAACTTTCCCGGATGATAAAAGTTTAAGACTTGGAAGAAGTCAGTCTTAGGTATTTAGATCAGTTTCCCAATTTGAAGGTCTGGGATTCGAATCTCTTCTAGGACATATAATATTTCAAAGTTACGTGTGTTAGTAAATTCACAGTCCATTGGTTACGTTTTTCCGTAATTATTACGTTTAACTGTATATTATGTGTAATTAGTTATAGGTTTTCTAATTGTATAAATTAATCATGAGATAATAATTAAAACTTTCTTAAACGTCCAAAGAAAAAAGATACAATAAAACTTATAATTAACATTAAATAAAAAGTACCATTTTATATGGATTTACGGGGATATCCACAAATTGCCAGTTACATTGATTAAACCACTACGACATCACATATGTATATGTTTAAGTCATTATACTTAAACATACCTATATGATTAAACATTATGGGTGGGTAAATCCTTTGTGGATTTTCTTCGAAGAGACCACTGCCATACTTATTCCTGTCTAATGTAAGTGTTGTATGAAGGAAACCCTTATCCGAAGTATTTCAACATAATTCTTCAGGGTAGCAGTGCATCTGTAGCTACCCTTACATAAGACTGAACTTATCAGACATTGTAGCAACTCACGCACTATCAGCTGGCCGTCATTCTCGTTTTCCAATCTTTTATTATAAAGTAGCCATCAACATACATATACATATATGCAATAAGACAAAGTTAGATAAATCAAATTCCAAGGTCGTTCGTAAATTCGAGTGGTTGTTTATACAAAATATTATGGTTCTACAAAGATTGTAGATGATTCGTACCGCAATTACGCAGATACGTATAGTAGTTGAGTTAGAATAACAATAATTAAGTCGTTGCCGTCCCGGCTCGTTCAAATACCAATTCGTGATAGGGTTGACACATAAATTAAAATAAAAAATTGCCTTAGTATTTATGGATATAGATATGGATCGCTGACTACTCAAGGACTTTTCTTTCCTATCAGTCCTTTGAGGCTATGAATCCCAAAGATATCATTGTTGCGATATCTCGTATTATAATCTCGTAGCGCTATACCGAGTATGGCTCTCTCCGCAGCGTTGAACGTCTCTGCGCTTTTTAATAAGGGTTCGGAAAGGGATCAAGTTTCAGCGTCAGCTAGTACTGCCAATACATTCTCCGAATAGTTTCGAGTTTAGAAAGTGAGAATTTTTTAATCAGAGGGTACTCAATAGTTTTCCCAGTGCAGCTCGTTTAGCTTTTATGTTATGAAGTGTAAAACTGAATATCGTCAACCCATTACTGTCTCACTGCTGGGCACGGGTCTTCTCTCGGAATGAGAGAGTTTTAGGCCATAGTCCACCGCGCTGGCCAAGTGCGAATTGTTGGTAAAACTGAATAATGAGTGACATTTGAACAGTTTAATATTGTGATTTTTTTGTGACAACCCTAATACCAGCGGTTTATTTTGCTTGCTATTGCGCTCATATTACAACTTTGGTTTATATGGGGTTTCATAGTGACGACATCCGAATTTTTGTAGCATGTACTAATAAGGTATTGTGAAACAAATGTCTGCAGTAAGCTGCGCAAGGTTCTCGTGATTGGAATGTTTGGGTTGTTATTAGTGAATCCTGTCTAGGAGGTTAAAAGCTTTAGGGCACACTGTGCTACTATTTAATTACGGAGTTTATTTAGTTATAGCTAATTATTTTACAAAGTAGATAACAATCGCTGATGGCATTTGGTAGATCGCAGTGTTATCACTACATAGTATAAAACTAAGTTGCTTCCCTGAGTCTGTTCCTATGTATGCTTAAATCTTAAAAACTACGATACGGATCTCAATGCAGTTTTTTTTCAATAGATAGAGTAAAGAGGAAGGTTTTTCTGTATTTTAAATGAATAATATAGTGGAAGAAAACTGATAACTTCAGATTTTTGACTTTTAAGCGGAGCGAAGTTTGCTAGATCAACTAGTTTACGTTAAAAAAGTTACGGCATCTGACACTTAAACTTAAACTTAAAAAACTTAAAACGTTTTTTTACACTCATAGCCCCACAGTAGGATTTTCTCCTGTATCGTGGGTGCCATGGACACACACACAAAGACGAATACACAAACACCCAGACCCAGAACATGAATCTAAACTCATCATCCAGATACCTGTCTGGCCGGGAATCGAACCCGGGACCCACTGCGTGTCAGACCGATACGGTAACCGCTGTGCCACACGGGTCGTCAAATTAAATGTAGGAACACCACACTGAAATTTAATGTAGCAATCAAATGTTTATTTCATATTATATATTTAATTCGGTGATGAGATATACAGTGTGAAAACCTGCAAAGATATTCATTGGACAAAAGAGTCATTTGTCCCAAATTCACTCACAATGCATGAACTTCAATTAGCAGAATGAAAGGAATCTAGAACTTGTTCCTTGGTCGTTTTGAGTATTTTATTTTATTTCAGTATAAACACATATTTTACTCTGTTTTGTTATAAAGTTATGTGCCGTTAAAGGGTAACATTATTTCATTTTCCTTAATTAATCCACAGATCTAATTAAAATAATATTTATTATTATGAAAGAGGACACTAAAAGCTTTTAAAGTAAAGTAACTAATTGCATTTACTAAATAAATTATTTTTAATGGATCCTTGAAAATACAAGTTACACTGTAGGTAGTAAACTACAAATATGTAAAACTATAAAGTTCAAAAATATTGTACATTACCATTACACGTAATTAAAGTAAAAGTTTTGATGTTGTTATTGATATTACGTTTTTATATTTTAGTATCACATTTGAGGTATTTATACAAACTTCGTAAGAAAACATAAAATAATTATAGTTTACAAATTATATCTCTTTTAAAGGAATGCGATATAAATAAAAAGTCACAAAATAAAGTATTTTTTGTATTACAAAACTAAGAAAAGCTCTTATAAACATATAGAGTAGCTAGCACGATGTGTACTAATGCTATTTAATGTAGTTATTATCTGATAAACTTTTTAAACTTAAAAATACAACCTACTTACACTCCTACTCCTGCACAAGGACTTGTTATTATTTCATTTATATAATAAAAATGAAAGTTCATAGTATGTGTAAATATGATTATATCTGCAAAAATAAAAAAAATGAAAGACTGAAAATTATCAATCTTTGCAACTTTTGTTTGGACTTATTTAAGCTGGTACTCTAAAATGCTCTTCACAAAATGTACTTCTAAATTTGTAACCAAAATATAAAAGTAGTTGAATCTTATTAAGACTCTCCTTGAAGTAGTTTGTTTTGCAACATGTAAAATAAATGACTTAGAGAAGATTTTTTATGACCATAAATAACATTCTGCCCATTCGACTTGCGGTTTTATTACTAGGTATGTTTAACACTTAAATAAACGAGCTACTAGATATATAAAAACGTGACGTTTAGACATATGTAACATGTGTGTTTTAATATTTTTTGTTTATTGGTATTAAGTAATGAGCGTGCATTAAATTGTTCAGATGTGTAACCAACCAACGAACAAAAGAAATTATGTACATACGAAAAAAAAATAACATTCCGATTAAGAACAGTGTCAGGTAACTTTATAAACAATTGCAGTAGCATGCCGTCGTTTTTATGTTAATTCATAAACGATTATCTGTGGAAATTTGTAACTAACTTCATATGAAACAGACTTTCTATCTGAATGGTCATAGATGTGTTGCCCTTCTGAAGGACTAAGATGACGTATTATATTTCGGCTGCACTTCCTTCAAACCCTAACGGAGCAGCAGCACGAATGCTGAATATAAGGTTTTTTTATGTTAGGGAAGTTGCAAGCAAGCATGCAGTCCCTCTGATGGTAAGTGGCCACTGCCACCCATGGACATCTATTTTCAACTCCAGATAAGATTGTCTTACCCGTAGTTGGCTATTTTGTAGCCACTCCGTTGTTATTACTACGTTGGAACTAGGATGGAACGTCTTGGAGGTATACGTCAACCCATTATTGTTCCATCGCTGGGTACAGGTCTTCTTTCAGAATGAGAAAGTTTGGGCCATAGTCCACCGCGCTGGCCAAAACAAAATTGGTGGACTGGATGTGAAGATTTCCTCACGATTTTTCCTTCACCAAAAAGCAGTGATAATTAATACGCACATAATTTTTAAAAAATCAGTGGTGCGTGTCTGGGTTAGACTTCGGACCTCCCGCTCGAAAAGGTAAGTTTCTACCACTGGTCTTGGACGTATATTACCCTTCTAACAAGGACGTTTAACATTGCTGTTATTTGGCAGACACAGGTGTGGCGTTATTGCTTCCAGATTCTAATTACAAAGGGTTCTGATACTTTCAAAGAAATACGTAATTTAGCCGCAAAAGAATAAGATTCAAATCCTTCAAAATTATTCGTATAATTATTATTTCACGTTATGGCTTTATTAAGCTGCTAGTGAGAGAGCGCTTTCGCCAGTGAGACGGTTTCATCGAGAGAAATTTCCACATTACACTTACAAAAGTTGGGTAATAGGTAAAATCGTAATAAAATGTAAAAGTAACAAGAGTAACAAATGCGTATATCATTCGGGGTTATTACGGAACTGCGAGAAACATTTACGACTGAAATGAAGAGAAGGGTCCTTTGACGCCGGCCTTTTGATTTTTTATCACTTTCGAAAGTGATTTTGCGTAACGTGTTGGTTTGTGATGAAGACTTTATGATTATTATTGATTGCTTTTGTAATGTTTTGGATCGTTGCGACATGATTTTGACGACCAGGTTTCAATTAAATTGAGCGATTACTATATAATATAGAATTTACATAATGTTTGTATTTCTATATTGCTCCTAGTTTATATGCTGTGTGGTATCCGTCTTATGGTAAATGTAATCACAATACAGAGAATTCTAGTAGCCACCGGAATGGGACGGTAGTGGTACATACAAAAGTATATTAAATTAATAATTCCATGATGTCATGATTGCAAAAATATCGTAATTTAATTACATATTTTTTTATTAAATTTATGAAATATGATCTGCAAACCACAAATATGTGTTTTAATTAAGATGGTGGTTGAAAGTAAATGGCTTTAAAATTACATGTAAACCGTATCTTTGGTTCATGGAAAATACAGTTAGTCATGAATGCTGTAACAATTAAGAGAACTTGACATACATTTTTGGTAAAAAATAACATAATTCATATAGTACGTATCGTTCAAAAGATATTTTAAAACAACATATACGATACTAAATTGGCTATGAAGTATTAAAATCCAACCTTAAATTAAAACCTAAGGCCATTTAAAGTCAGCAGTTTTAATGACTATTAATCGATATTAGACTTGTCTATTTTAAATTTAAGTAAAAGTATATTTATTTATTCTGTGGATTTACTTCTGTTAAGATTGTGAATGATATTATCATATGAGGATAATTAGTATTTAACCAAAGTGAAAGGATATAATTATTTTAGTCAATAAATAAGTAATAATAAATTTCTCAGCAAAATATTTACTCCCTTAAGATAATGTATTCTTTTAAAAAATTAATATTAAATGATTTTCCACTATTGATATTAAGTACAGGAAATCCATAGACAAAGAGTAGCCTTAAAACTTCCCTTTTACAACTCAAAACGTTACGTTGCATTTTATATAAAAAGATATTCATTTATTTTAATTAATATCTCAGAAATGAGCCAAAGATTGCATCTGTGCCGTCAAATTGACCAAGGATTTATGCAAGGCATAAATTTTTGCAAAAAATGTCGACCTTTAAATATGACCTACGCGATGTTAATATTTTGTAATTAAATCTTAGGATATTAATTAAAAATGAGGTTAAAATTGATCAAGAAAAGGTTGAAAATATGAAATATTTTATTAAAATTCGGAAATTTTGCGATCTTTTAACGCTATATATTCATTGTCTTCGTTTTTACCATGCTTGGTTTTACGTGGTTAAGGCAGATTTACCTACATATTATCAAAATCATGTGAAATCTGATATGTTTTCGTTGCATTGAAATTGCAAACGAGCTGCATCTGAAGGTAAGTGGCTATTGTCGCCCATAAACATCTACAATCAAACCCAGAACTGTTAGTCCTAGATAAGTTATTGTTCAACCCTTATTAAGTGAATTATAATCTTTGACGATTAAGATGGAATACCTTGGACAAGTCCCTCTCCACAACATCTAGTACTCGTATTAGATTGAAATGGAAAATTACGCTATTCAATTTTACAAATGAATCTAAAAGGTAATAAAAACAATCTAAAAAGTTGATGAGGTCTATGCGTAAACAATTTTCAAACTTTTCCCCTCGGTTTTTCCGTAGTAGTTTTTATAGAACATAGGTTTTATCTGAAGTCAATCACAGATGCATTGCCACTCTCGAGGATTAGGATGGTCGCCTTATATAAAGTGTGCCGGCAACCATACCGTCTATCGAAACGCAAGGAATGCTTCGTGTTAGAAGTAAGTGTGGCGGTGGCACCTCCCCGGTCGAACTACACTCGTTCTACCACCTTATTATAATTAGTTTTTATTTTACTAACATACAGTAAAATATTCTCCAGGCAAGTAATAAATCACCCACCATTTTAAAAGCCGTGACCTCTACGCCGTGTTAATTCGCACTAGACATATTCCCACTCATGTGACGAGACTGCGCATATAAGGAAGACAATTATGCATATAAAAATTTGCAGTAAAATTATAAATGTATAATAACGTAACAATGACGCATTACGTCGTGCGCAAATAAATCTCTCTCGAAGGAAGCGGACTGGGAAACGCGTAGCGTGTTTTTTAGCCATTTTCTGGATTTTTTATAGTCGTTTGAGTATAGTAAAGACATTTTAAAAATAATTAATTTTATTAATATGAGGTTCGCAAACTTATTGGAGGTAGGGAGATAAATGATATCTGTAATTGATCTTATGTAGGGTTCTTTCTTGTTTTTGGTGTACCAAAGATAGCAGAATTATAGACAGCAGTGACTGCCTAACATCGGATGAGCTCGTATGCAACATGCTTGCTTGTGTGTATCTTATGAAAAAATAACACAATTACTAGAAGTTAACCAACTCAATGTTAATAGTAGCAATAAAAATACTACATTCTCATTTTATGAATCATAGATCGCAGATGTCAATCGTGACAGTTCATTATCAAGAGCAAGTATAATCAGTTCAAAATCGCTACTCTACTCTCTGTTCACACCTTTACGTCCAAACGACAAGATATTCTTTTTACTGACAAAATGGTCTCGTCGCTGGCATTTGTCTCGGCCAGCTGGCAGAATGAGCTTGATAATCATACAGTAGCATTATATTATACTGTATTATAAATAAAAACTAAAGACCGGTGTAATTTTGTTCCTGCTACCGTAGTGACAAACTTAATTGTTCTTACGCAATGTGCTCTTTTCGCCACATAAATGGTTTTTATTTTTTATTATAATATATCTCTGAATAAACTACGCGAGTTGTTTATGCATATAATCTACATGTAATGTGAATAACAATGTATAAATTACTCGAATATTATTTAGATGTATCGCGTGTCTTTGTCGTTACGTATTTTGGAATGTTCACTTAATTGGTCTTCTTATAACTTAAGAATTTTATTAAAAAAATATATCACGCGTATACGCTTGTCATTTATCCGTTCATAAACGTAAATAAGTTATAAATTTCTCGCGGACATAAATATAATGTACGTACAATAAAGTTGAATCATCGAATTGAGTAATAAATTACAAAAAACCGATGACAACTCCGATAGATTACCTATTTCTAGAGAAAAACGTATTCTTTCAAATTAAAAATAACTGCGCAATTACGTTTAGCTGTAAATAGCTTATTGAGAGTTAAATTGACGGAAAACCTATTGTCCTGTTTATATTTAGTTGAAAATTGACGCTTCTTTGATAAAATATGTAGTTGGTAGAAACAATTGTCACCAGACGCCTTATAAGACGCCGGTTTCTATTGTTCTCAGTATAGCATGAATGACTATAATAGCTGGTGCTTCATGATGTTACAACGAAATAGGCAAAGTAAAATGGCAGGTGACCGACTGAAATAGAATACCGTAATCCTCAAGTACCGACTCGAGTTTTGTTTGGACTATTCTCGAATAGAATACATCTTTAAGAATTTTTGGCTTATTTTAATAAATTATAGGTACTATGCTTCATAAGTTGAAAAGAAAGAAGCGCGTTGAAGTCTTTTAGTTGAACAAATTTTTGTTATATTGGTTGATAATATTTGTGAATTAGTTATACATAGTTACTGTTTGAATATAAATATTTTTATACAATACACATCCCTATTGAAGCTAAGCGACGCTTCTGTGATAACCACTAAATATAGGCCTTCTTTAGGATGAGATATTTTTAATACATCACTGCTGAAAGCTTTGCGTGTTGAGTAACGGAACTTTGCAATAAGATGCTGTTATTCATCTCTTTGGTCAATAATGACTAATATATACTTGATATAAAGATAACAAAGGTGGTACAATTATGTGGTTCACCTCCGGAACCATAGCTATACCATACCATACTCTGTTCTGCTTTAAAGGGTGTGGTAGGTGAAAAATTCTTATCCGAGGCGTTACAATTTTATTGTTAGAGGTAGCAACGCATCTACGGCAAACCTCAGGCAATTCTCTGGTCTTGTATAGGGGTTATTACTACCTCCACTTTTATAAAAATATATATACTCCTTATTTTAAGTTACGTAACAACCTTAAGAGGTGAACAAGAAAACGGATTATTTAACGTTATAAATTTAAAGTTCCGATAAAATTAATTATACTTGAAATGTGCAAAGATAATACGTAAATACGGGTGTCATTGAGCCAATTTACTATTTCACCGACTGAGCACAAAGGGCAAAGTGTAATTTGAGAATTGGTGGTACAATATTCAACTGATTGGCGATACGACACCCGTTACTACGTTAATAGGTTATATCTGCTTTGTTTTATCAAAACAGGTGAGACCGCTGCCTTATCGGCAATCTCACAGCTTTAGCCTCGAACTAAGGGTTTCGAATGTAAATTGATATCAATTTCACAATACCAAAACGCTATCTACGTTATTATAAATTCGATAACAGTTGAAGAAATGCAAGAGTTGCACTCACGATCCCGAGTCTTTATTATGCGCATGAATAATTTGTTCCCATTAGTGATTTATATATGATAAAGCTAGGAATGTACTATCATATCTGGTATGATTTAGTGCGCTGATCTCTATGTGGGTCAGCCTATTCGAGCACTTATTAGTGTTCGAAACTGTGATCACTTGTTAAGAAACAAATAATATACACATGAATTATTCGTATTTGCTTTGTGGTTTGCAATAAACAAAGCTTGGATAAGCAGTAAACGATATTTTGGATGCTAGATAGGAAATTTGATGTTTTGTTAAACTGTATTTGATGTCATTGAAACAGCGGACACTTACATTTGTTTATCATATAACCTCGATTTAATGTACTTACATTATTTTACTTTGTATGCAAGGAATTTGTTGAATTCGGGCTAAGACATACCCGTATCTCTGTGGGCCCTATAAAATCGGCTATTTAGTGGCAGAATACCACATAAGGTCCACCTGACCTTGTGCGGCACTTTAGTGCGGGAGTCCATTAATATCGTCCTTGCACTTTACGATGAACCATCGATTTGAAATGGAACATACACACTTGTTTTAAAACGCCTAATAAGGCGCGTTTAATAAACAAGAAATATTTATAAATATAGAAGTGAAAATGTTTTTGATTAAAAATGTACTCTTCTTTGTTATATTTGTAGCTATATTAAATACTTAGATTAAAATAATAGTATGAAAAAGCGATTACCGAATGCTAATACTTTGAAATATTTTATTTTACTGAAAGTAGGTACATTATTGTTTAATAAAATAAAACATTTACTATTATACCCGTATAAGTATAATTGTAATAGTTCATGTAATTATAGGTGTATTGCGGTCATTTCGTTTCGTAATTAGAGTTAATAGCATTCAGAAATGCGCATACAAAGAATAATAGCATACATTAAGACAAAACGCAACAATGCGTCTGGGACGGCGGTAATGCGTGAACATCTTCCCATCTCCGCTATTAGTCACAAACTGGTCCGACTTCCTACGTACACAGGATGTTGCTCCATATTCATTTACTTAATGGCTTTGCTTCAACGATGACTTTTATTGCGAAATTTCGATACGAATGCAGAGGAAAAAGCAACGAGAAGTGATTGCGGAACGGACTTACGGCACGCTAATTTTAATTCAATCAATCGGAACTTTCTCGTCATCTCGTGTGCCACAATGGTTACATTAGCCATGACGAGGGTCCCCAGTTCGATTTTGACACCCGATAATTATTAAATTTTAAATTTCGTACCGATAAATAATCTTTTACCTACCTTCACAACAATAAACGACTGCAATAAATTATAACGTTGAAAATGTCTATATTACTCCAAAGTTCTTAGTTAACGTGTTTCGATTATAGAAACAAATGTATTTATGGCCCTAATTTGTCACACATTCAAGTTATCAAATATTTATTTGATGGACTCGAATTTGTTATTCCTACAACCAGATGTCTATTTAACATATTAATCTCGGATTGTTAACATAAGACGATTCAAACGTTTCGCCGCCGTATTTCGATTATTATATCAAATTGAACCTTATATTTTATGTATTGGGGCTTAAACTTGACTTGTGTGTAAAAATCGTGTCTACGGTAGCCGAAATCAAGGGTCATAGAGATCAAGCGTGATCGAAAACTGATATTAAAGATAGTAACGAGAGTGATGCATGCGTGAATGAGATATTAGTGAAGCAAGGAGCTGTCTAGTGATGTAATGATATGATGAGGACAGCTTCAGATTTAGGCCGGCCACACAGTGATAACATTTTGGTTTGAAGTCAGATCGCAAATTGATTGGTGTAGATAAATAAAATGAATGCATGCAACGAAACACATTAAATAATACGTAGGTATTACAGTTTAAATATGTATAAGTCACCATAATTACTTTCACTTTGATCCTACAGGTTCACAATCTATTAATACTAATTTAAGCTAATATTAGTATTGTGAAAAATATTAAATGACGAATTATTATAATAAAAGTAAACTTAGTTATTAATTTATTTAATTTAGCGATATTATATTTGTATCAACATATTATCTCCGTATATTTTGTGATACTCTACTCACTAGATTTCATTTGACATCCGTACCTATATCAAAACAAGAAATTTACTGTATTTTTTCATTCTATTCCCAATATTTAAAAGTTATATAGTCTACGTTACTTACCTAATTGAGACAATATCTAACGACTTCTCAAGCGTTAAATTACATAATGTTGATCAATCTGTAGAATGTATATATACATAAATGTATGTATATCATTTTCATTAGCTAATAAACTATTAGTTAAATGATGGATACAAAACTAAACGCTTAATCTTTAACCTTTTAGAAAAACATAAATGACTTAATCAAAGAAAATTTAAAAACTGGTTTGGAGTCGATAACCTGAACTTAAAGAAAAATACACAACTAAAGTTGTTTCTGCGTATTTAGATGTGTGCTATTTGTGAATGAATAGTCAAGTATCTGCATTAATTAATTATCCATTGATTATATAACCAGAAGTGTTCAATTAAGTGTTTTTTCAAGGCACACGCTATAGTTGCTATTATACATTAACTAGAATGGTTGTTATATAAAAAAAAGTTAAATCGTGGTTATTTGTATTTTTCTTGAACTTATAAGGGTCAATTAAAGCATTGGTTTACTCTTAAGAAATTGTATGGATACCTTAATATACATTACTTAAACAATTTCATATGAATCTAAATGCTTTCATTAACACATGTAAACCATTCTTTGATAAACCAGCTTGATCCTTAGGGATCACAACTTGTCTATAGCTGTGTTTCGGACTTAAATCCTGTTTGAATTCATGTTTATTTGCTGCCCCAGTTACATAAAAAATATTATCATTTTAAATCCTTATTTAAAAAATCTACATTACTAATATTTAATGTAATCCCGGTGTGTACACAGCATTATTTAACATTATTCATATGTAAAGATATTTCTCGTTTCTTACCTACATTTTACAATAAGAAACTAAATAAAAACTGGCGAGTTGAGACCTCCTCCTATCTTGGAGCTTAATTTTTTGCGGAGAAGCGCTGACATGAAGCCAGTTGTATTCGTCATAATCTGCTGTAAGATGGATGGAGTCAGTTTGAAGCAGATTTTTTGCTTGATATGTTGTTGATAGGCTTTACGTGTGTTTGTATTGTAGTGATAGTGTATCGAGTTTATCTTTTTTCTAATCTGAATAAAAAAAATAGAGGTTGTATATAGTGAATTTTATTCGATTTAATTATGTGTATTTTATGTACATACTAATATAATATAAAATATATATTATATTTAGTTGTATGAATGTATCATTCTTTATATCATGTTCTTATATTTACCTATCTTTATGTTATTCTTTTTTGTTACAGATGGAGACGAGTATTACACGTACGTAACAATATATTATTAGTTTGTATTTTTTGTATTATTAACTGATTGGATAACTTGTTTAAGAACTGATTCGCAAGATAATTATTTTAATGTCTTACGAGTAAGTTGATATGTTAAAGGACGTTTTTTGTAATTAAGATTTTTTCTCACAGAGTAACACAGGAATATTTATATTTATATGAAAAATGTTTTAATATATACACAGTTCTGAAAAATCTCTATCAATGATGGCATAAAAGCTCCCTTATTCTAAGGTGATAATTAAGCTGAATTGACATATTTTCATGTAAATATTATAAGTGAAAACATAATCTTAATCGAAATCATAAGTACCAATTAATCACTGCTACCGAATTGAAAGCGTTTTCTCATTTCCAATGTAACTAAAATGCACTCAGCACGAGATAAACTACCGAATATTGGTACGCATTTTGCGTAAATCACTGCAAATATCTTTCCGTTCCGAGATGTCTGTGATAAGTTTAATTCGTGTACGTTAGCACTTTCTACGTACGGGTGAAAGTCTGAAATCGAAGCACATCAACCGTGAATCTCCTTCACGTGAAGGCCAGCCATTAAAATTATCTTCGTGGCAACGTCAGCTCTAATCTGTTTAAAGTAAGCGCACAATAAATAAGTGGCCTCTTTGAAGACGCCGCCCGACTCATTTAAGGCACTTCGCTCATTTGGGCGCCCAATTAAGCGCGAAAAGTATCGCGTCCGTCCAAGTTACTTAGGTTCATCAAAATGCTCGTTCCCATTGTGCTTTTTTCAACAAACATATCACGCTTGTTAATTTCATGTGCTTAATTACTTCAAGTTCATCGAGAAACATTTATAATTAAGTTAAGTACCTCCTTATTATGTTTGCGTAAATAAGCTATGACATTTCTTATTCAGTGTTTGTGGAAGATAACAGAGTATGTAATTTTACAGGTTCTGTATCCGAGTTTGGAAAGTGGTAACGCACATATAATTATGTAAAAGGATAAATTTTCTTTGCGGTACGATCTCTTGTGTTATTATGGTCATTTAGTCAAAGAATATTTTTTCTTTGCGTTAGGTTGATCAAGAGTTATCATGGTCAGTTAACCCTGTATCCGAAGACATGTTCACTAGCTTATTACATTTTAATAAAACGGAACAATTACATTTTGACCAATATGTTATTTGATAAAATGGGTTAAAACGTTAACGGTGATCGTTATAAGAACACGCAATAAGTTTGTATTGTTATATTTAAATAACAGACTAAATTGCAAAGTGGATTAACGTATGTAGCCCGATCAGGGATATACCACCGCAACACATATGCATAGCGTTTTACAGTTCTTGCGTTTCCGTGGAAGGGTGTGATTTTCGGCTTGGCTTTATATCAGGCAACCTCAGGCCTGGATGTAGTGAACACTAACAGGTGAATAGGTGGGCTGAATAGTCGTTTGCTATTTCAATGTTTTAAAGAAACGAAAAAAAAAACCTGACGGTGCAATCAAAATAAATAAAGTATTATTCGTAGTGGATACTTCAGTTCGTGGGTGGCTTATCGAAGTACTATAAAGAAGTTGAAAACTATAAATGTTTCCATGTAAGTTGAGAATTATTGTAGCAATTATTTGAACAACTTTAAGTACGATGTATATTCTTTTCAAGGCTACGTTAAGTCATCCTTTTGAAAATAGCCCTTTTTATAAAATTGGATGAACGTTAATGGATGTTAAGTATACATTGTTGTCAATACTGATATATCGGTGGAATTATGTTTGAGGAAAATTCGAGTATGGTTTTATTTGTGGAATACCTTTGTAATTCTGCAGAAGCTTTTAACTTTTACTTACGACGATAAGATAGTGTTTGTTTGGTTTCATAAATCCAGTTTTGGAAAACACAGTTATTTGATCGTATTACGTAATCGTGAAGATTCATGAATAAAATTCTAAGCTTAGCGCCATTTCTTATGATATTGCATAGTACGCTTACTAGCTAAGCGATCCGATTTAGTACCAGGAGTCATATTTTTTTATAACTTTAAATAAATTGAGAAGACAATTTCAATGGAACAAAAAACATATTCATTGAAAATGTCAGTAAATTACCATAAAAATAGGCATAATGGGTGTACTAAACTAATAATACTCTAATTAGATGTACGGCGGCCGCAATTCAGTTATAACAAAATAGCGAGAAAGCAACATCAGGGCCGCTGTAATCCTCAAGTGGAAAGCGTGGTATATAAATAAAGCCTTGATAATCAGACTAGCTGGCGACATTCAAGAGATGACTACTCAAAGCTCCGTGTGAAGTGACAGCTGATCCGAACCGAGCAAGTTGTACCACATTCGTATCTTGAACATCACTACGACGGTACAAGGTTGAAAATTAAACGAGAGGTCTAATAGCTATAATAATAACAGGCCCCATCTCCACAGGATCTTAAGTGCGTGATCCGTGAGAATTAATTTCAAAGTGTAATGACCTTAACAGTGACACCGAAAGCCTACGATATTGCTTAATTGCTTATTTATCTACGAGACTTTGTTTCATTATCAACGAGTAGCGAATTAAAATTTAAGCGAGGCATTTAAAGTAATGGTAATATTTAAGCTCATTCGCTACTGATTTTAAAAAGTAATTTAAGAGTGGTTTTAAAGATACTTTTCGTATAATGATGGATCTCCAAAATCTAAACGCGTGAATATTATTTTAATCTATTATTGAATCAATAAGTATTTTTGACAGTCCATTGATTCACTGAGGTCCACTACTGTACTCCCGCTGGTTAGGTAGTCACTAACAGGGTTATCGCCTATAGTCACCGCGCCTGGCACGCGTGTTGGTAACCACAATTGGTTTTGATGTTACACAGAAAGACGTTACTGACCATCTCCTGTTTCATTTTCTGTTTGTACTATAGTTTCTTTCTTTGACATTAATAAGATATTCATCAGAAGAGAGAGATTTGTGCTATTTCAAACCACGCTGGTACTATTCCTATTACACAGAACGAATTGAATATAAGTTGTTAAATATAGTAGTGCAATTACAAGGGCACACTACCGCGTTGTATATCAAAACGCCGCTTTTCAAACGAGATGTCTTACTGTCAATTATTTCTAATTCTTCAACAGGAAAATTACCTAGCCGTCGACAGTATGACAAGTAGCTAAGGAACAGATGAGCGAATTATCCATTAAAGTGCCGACTACAAAACTTCCGGAGTTTTATTATATGTTCGTTCACTGATTAGATCTTTAAAGTGAAATATACTTTGTTTATCAATCGGAATACGCTTGGAATTTTTTACTAATTCAAATGTTAGCACGGGTTGTCTTATCGTGAATCGAACTTTGTTCAACGAGGAGATACCATCTTGACGAATTTAGTGGAAATAATATGATTTTTATTAATAATTTTATCGATGCCTCTATTACGTAATTATTATCACTATATCTAGACGCATTGGAGCAGCGTGCAGAGCAGAGTAGCAGAACTCCAAGCCTAGGTGAGCCTAATAGTCAGAGAAAATGCGTATCCATCAGTCGAGTAAAGGATTGCAACCAATAGATAAGGGACTGTTTTTATTTAGGTGAGGTAGCTTCTACCGAGCTGATCCAGTATTTTTTCCCCACCTTACATTTTATTAATTATTAAGGAAATTGTGACACTCGTTGAAAACTTCTTTCTGATTTTCTCCAAAATTGTTTAATTTACATTCAATCTCTCAAAGACGCACTATCTATTTTTATAGTATTATATACTTATAAATGTAGAATACATTTACAATCTTGGATAGTAGAAAGTCTATATAGCATAGAAAAAAGGAACAAACAAGTCCCGTTAGCTAGATGCATCTGCATTTCCGCAGGGAATGTAATGCAAGCCTAATTGAATTCAGACTGTGTGCACACTAACGGGACCATGCCCACCTCGCTATAACTGTCATAGGCTAACCACAATGGCCTTAGTTATCTTATGGAAAGAACAGTTCTGGGTTTGTGCCGGGCTATACAACCTTTTTCGTAGGTAGAGCCGATTTAGGTACTGATAGTTGTGGCTTAATGCTACTGTATTTCATGTCGTTAAGGCAATAAATATTATTGAAAGTCTAGTAAATCGTTTAAAAATATGACATTATGATAATTCAATTCGATACTTTTAAATTAAGAAGTATCCATTGCCTTTATATTTTAGAATGTAATAATTGACAATGCCTTGTCAATAAGTACGTTTTCGATCTAATCTTACTTTATTAGTTACAAAAATCGATCCAAATGCCTTTTTCAATATCATTCTTGCTGTGTCTATAACTCTGTTTCGTATTTCTCCATTTAAATTTAAGCAGTAAAAAGCAGCACTATTTAAGAACTAAATCACTTTGATTAGCTTCACATTCACTCCATTTAAATATAGATAGCAAAACAAACAGGTCTCAAATAGTACATACAAGCAGATGATATTCACGCATATAAAGCATGCATGCCTTCATAAATCCCAGCGCTACGGATGCGATCACAAAAAGCGTCGCTGAGAAGCCCGTGTAACGCGATATGTAGCGCGGGTGGTCCGTCTGTCTTCCCGCAATTAACGAGATTGGACGCATATTTACGACGCATATCCAATGGACTGGAGCCCTTTGTTAGGAATATTTGATGATACAATGGTACTAACTTTCTGATATTTTATGTGAGCTAGTCGTTTTGCAAGGTGGTGGATGTGTTGCGGAGGTACTAATGCCCTGGAGTGCCTGCAGTGATATGGGGTATAACCCAATATTGTCCCACTGCTGGGCACGGGTCTTCTCTCAGTATTAGAGTTTAGGCCATCGTCCACTGCGCTGGCCAATTGGTGGACATCACACACCTTCGAGTATTTTTTTTAAGAACTTTCATGTGTGTAGGTTTCCTCACGATGTTTTTCGTCACAGAAAAGCAGTGATAATGAATTTGCAATACGCACATTATTGTAGAAAAATGATTGGTGCATGCCTGGGTTTAAACCTCGGACCTCCCGATCGAGAGGGCACGTTTCGACCATTAGGCTATCACTGCTTTAGGCAATATGCACATAAAATTAATGCCTATCCTCATGCAAATCTCTTAAAGGGCTGAGTCCTCTTTATAAATTAACATAACATATGCTTATAACAGAACAAGGATAAGAAACTATGATCGAGCTTACATTGATCAAACGCGGCTTATTATGTTTCGTACATCGATGGGCATAATTGTATTAGCGGCATATGTCTCAGTGCCTATAGCAGTAAATATGGCCACGCCTCTAAATGTTGTCGACAGCGTAGAAACCTTCTTGCGCCAACCAACGTGCCTTAAACCAGAGACCACACCGATAAGATTACTTACTTTTTACTTAACATACCTTTTACTTAAAAGATTACTTAGCTTACTGTTGTGCCCAATATACATAAATAAAGAAGATATGTACATGTGTGATTCTCGTTTTTTGTTTATTTATTGGGTTATGTTACTACGGTAAAAATTATTTAAAGTGTTAATACCATAATGACAGAGTGACAAATGTCTATTTTTCCTTGTAACTTTTCGCTTTTGATATTTTAGTTAGGAGTTATAAAACTATTAAAGGTTTTTTTTTCTGTCGCAATCTTAGATACCTACTGCTAAATCTATGATGATAACGTAGGTCATAATAAGTCCTCAGTATTTTTGTAAAGCGGTAGTCATTGCAAATTCTTTAATAGTACACTTGCAATAAATAAATACTTTTTGTTAATTTTCGATTTCTACGGTACACTTCAATTGACTGTTTCGATGGTAAGCACGAGAGGAACCTCGCGAAATTATTAAGTACATTTTTAATACTGGAGTGTTCCAGTAGCATTTTAAGCAAGAATTCTCGAGAAAGCCGTCAAGATGTTGCTCGATTATATTGACAGCTCTTTCCAGTCTGATATTTGATAGATGTCTTATCGAGAATTAACGAGTTCACATTTTTTATGAATTCTGAAGATAAAGCAAAAAATTTTGACCACCTATCTGGAGATCAGGACGTGACCCTAATGAGGTACAGAAAATATTCTTGTTTATTTATTGTACATTTAAAGAAGAATTATGCATAGGTACATGATTGCATTTTACTTAACATTTTCGTTTATCAAAATTTACTTTTTTAAATTAAAGTGTTATCAATAGATAAATAAATTGAATGACTTCAGAGATTTGAATTTCATATTAGGGCCCATCCACATTAGGTCAGTCCACAGTTTTACAGTTGATCGATTAACACTGTTTACACTAAGCGAAAATATTGTTTTGTTTATGTAATAGTAAAACGACAGCTTAATCGTCATTATAATATGAACAACCAGAAATGTCAGTTTCGTCTACGAGTAAGGTAAGCCGTTTAAGTTTATATATAATAAAGTTAAGAAACCTGTAAGCCTAGTAATTCTCATTGTATCCCTAGCTTAACAAGCTGAGCCTACAAGAAAGCCGATCGACATGGGCCGGTTATGGAAGCTCTATAAACGAAGTATTATTATACAAAAACGCGCATACGCCAATCCACTTTTCACTGACGCGCCTTCTACAGATGTCTATTAGAAATATCATGTTAAAGGAAATTCCATAAAATTACGTACAAGGAATGATATATGCACTTTAAATAATGCCGCTTTATTTATTAACTTAACATACTTGCATCGGTCATAGACAGTACTTTTATTCGTAATTTATCTATGACTAGAAATAATACATCTTATGAATATGTTTAATTACTTATTTACTAAGGCTAGCCAATGGATTTTATTATTTCTGAGAGGAGAAGTTTTAGAATAAAAATAGCTTAAGCCAGAGTTCAGTACTAGAGACTTGTCTTTATGAATTTGTGTTGTTTTTTTAGATTTTTGACGGTAAATTATGATGGCCTCTCACGTAGTAGTAATAAAATATTTTACATAATTACACGCTTCAGTAATTTACCAAAGATGCTAATTCTAATGATTCGATAGGGATACTTTTATACCTTTTTGTATTAAAACGATAGACATAATGTCCGCGGCTACTTTTCTATTTCCAATACGCGATTTAATCTCACTCATTACACGTTACAAAGATAAGATCAACCAATAGGTTCGTTTTACTAGAATATTAATTGCACCTAAGAATCTTTTCACTACGTAACACGATTATCAAATGTAGGAAGCTCGTTTCAAGTTAGATTTACGACTGCCAGCCGATATAAGCTACTCGTAAAATGAATCGTAAACGTTCATAGTTACTCTATTGTTTCATTACTACTTTGTTATACGGTTAACGATAATGGTTTAGTATTAAAATTAAGCGATTAAGATTGCTTAGTACCAAATTAAGTGCTTATAATGATATAATATTAAAAATGAATTATTACTAAAATAGCCATTAAAATGTTATTAAGTCGCTCAACGGCGCTCATTGAGATTTCATATGAAATGAATGTTCTAATGTCGCAGAACTTTTCATGTAAAACAAGTACTCGAAACTCATTTTTTCAAATTATTAAAATTGGTTAATTGTTAATATTTTGATCATCGTTATCAGGACAAGATTTAGATGAAACAAGGCCACTTGCCACCAAGTGACGTGGAGATCTAAATTACGAAACGGCATCAGATAAGACGCGTAACGGTAAGCCATCGAAAGTGAGCTCGCTCCTGATAGACGTCACAAATGTTGGTATGTTGGGCAATTGATCTGGTCAATTTTAGCGATTTGCTTCTTGACATGTAATTTCTTGTACATTTTAATTGAGAGTTCACTGCTTTTACACTTTACAAACATTGGTATGTTGAGTTGAATTGGTTATTTTCTGCGTTCTTTTGGAACCACTATAGTTACCATGCTAAGAGTCATAATGATAGTTGAAAACTGCAAAGTTACAATAGCTTGGAAGTCTTCCCCAAATTTCGTCTCCAAACTGAGATGTACTCTGGTAGTTAGTTGTCTGACCGTGGTGTCCTTGTCCTTGAATCATGAAAAGTTACACTACTATTAACTATTTTACGCCTGTTAATCGAAAAACGAAATCACAGTAGACTATACGAAAAAAGTCTAAGCAAGTAGAGCTAACGAATTGTTAGAGAAGTAGAAATACACTTTACATTATCATATGTCAGTAGCATGCTAGACCTTAGTACCGAGTTCTTGGTGTAAAATGGAATGATGCATAGCGCCTCGCCCATCATAACCACAGACTCAATATAACTCATAATTAGTGGAGAATGTACGTCGTTAGGATCAATATCAGCACAACAATGCAGTTGAGCGATATCTGACTCATCAAGGCTTTGAGGTGAAGGCGCTATCCCTTGACCACTCCCTGCAACCTTGCTTTCGACATGATTATATGATAACGTGGATTGAAACGCCATTGAACACGATTGGAACAGACTCGCTAACCCCAAATGAATCATGATTGGTTCTATTAATTGTTGAAATATTAATCAAATTATTTCCTATTATATTAATACCTTAGGTACTATACGCTTAAGTATTCAGTGATAAGCTTCCAAGAATTAGAAAGAAGATATATTTATGTGTTCTCTAACTTTTATGGCACTAGGTTTGTCTAGGTGAATTATCATATACTCACATATTATAAAGTAATATAAAAAACATACGCTCTCACGCTTTTGACACTCATAGCCCCACACTAGGATTTTATCCTGTGTCGTGGATAACATGGACACACACAAAGACGAATACACAAGAACATGAGTTTAAACTCATCATTCAGATACTTGTTTGGCCGGGAATCGCATCCGGATCCCATTGCGCGTCAGACCCTTATAGTAACCGCTCCGACACGCAGATCGTTAAAAAATAGTAGGTTGCAAAATACATAAAGATTTTGACCATTTATTATTATTAGTATAGATAACATTGCCAAAGCGCTCGAAAGCCAAAACAGAATAAACTATTTTGCTCGAAAGCGGTCATTAGCAAACCAATAAACTACCGAATTACTTAAACTTTCGATTGTAAGTATTTAAGTAGCCTCTTTGATAAGATCTGAAGCTTCCACCGAATGATAGTCGAAACATCACTTAAAACGCTATATTAAGAGCAACCTCGCTCTTTTAAACACCGCTTGTCAAAGTTGACACAATCAAAGACACGATCGATAGGTAAGTATCGAATCGAAAGTAATCGATATTATCACGTGTCACTTGAAGGTCAGATACGTCCTTAAGGGATTGGGGTTAATGGCTGTCCTTGTGATATGCGATGGTATCGGTCCATTAGGACAATTCGTTCTCATCTCCGAGCGATCCGTCTATGTCGTTAAAGTCGTAATGTGAAACTAGCTTTAGCCCGTAGCTGCATTTGCTTGTTTTTTATCTAAGGAAAGTAAAACATCATATAATCGTTTGTTAAATGATCAGTCCATGTTATGGACATCTGCAGCATACCCAAAATGTCATCATGTCATGTCAGAGGTAAACCACGGATACTTTGCTGCTATTGAGGAGATTATATATCTCATATTAGTATCTGGACATCATATGTGGATATGTATTTGTTTCATAGACAGGGTGCTTTGAGATCCCTTCATGATTCATGTGCTGTTATATTTTTTTAACTAATATTATACCTACAAAATTACTAGTATCAAACGTTTACTTAGACCTAAAGCAACAATTTTGTAATCGGCTTTAGCGAGATTTCATTAATTTATTTTCAGTGATACTTCAGTTATAAAGCAGTTAACATTAGGAATGCGTATACGTATGCTAAAACATTGTTTAAAAAGAATAGGTATGTACCGTGTTCTGCCAGATGAGCAGCGGGTGCGCACGCGCAGCGATGCTATCACGATCGCTTGAGGGGCGTTACGAAAACCACTTACCTATCAGATGCCATCAACGAACCACACTTATTATTTTAGCTACTCTGCATTTAAATTACGAATTCGGACTTATAACTCAATTTTACTGATACCATAGGCATGTTATTTCTATAAAAGTTGATCTATTAGAACTGTTGATGTAATCGAAAGACCAATTGTCTAAATGAGATATTTATTGTACCACAAATCTTCATGTAACTTGTCAACTGGAATATAAAGGAACACATACAAAGGACGGCTGTGTTCCTACGGTATAAATTACTGAAAATAAAGTGCAGTATTTAGAGACATTTATATCTTGGTTGAGTGAGATGCATCATTACTATTATAATAATGGCATGCACCCTGCGAACAATATGTGGAAGATAAATCTAATAATCGTAAACTATTCATAAGGTGGTCATAAACATAATATGAACAAAATTGGTGCATTTATCACAGGTATTTATGGTAAGTATGATATGACAGTTTATGGACGCGTTGTACTAAACGTCTACTATGACTTTATATGTAAGCATTTGTGCTTTTCTTTTCCATTAAAAACAGCAAGATAACGGCGTTATTATGGGATTATTGTCATAGAGCATACAGGAAAGACATATCCTCAACTATTCACTGTATTGTTACAAATGTCTAAACATGAAAAAAATAAGATATCAGGTATATATTCTTTTAAAACGCAATACCAAAGTTTTTTACTACAAGATCGAAGTAGCTTGCGGCATGAGCATATAGTCCATCTGATGGCATTTGGGTATTGACGCCCATGGAGTAAACAATTTCTTCACACTAACTACACCTTTCTGTCGAAACTCGAGTACTTCTCCACGCTAGTCATACCCGATTCTCTTCTTCTTCCCTTCCATCTTCCCGATCCATACCCGATCTACCTTGCAACCTTAATGTACATATATGTTTTATATCCAGAATCCAATACGCAATTCTTTCTTGCAATTTCTAAGAGCGGTTTGCGTAAGGCTGATTGTAAATACGCATTCCTATTCGGCTTCTAAAGACGTTTAATAATAAATTACGTTTAAACTTTGACAAATCACCCTCAATCAAACAAGAGACGTACGAGTGTTGAAACTTGTGTGGAGGACAAACACACCTTGTGTAATATGCGTGGTGAATAATTAATACAATGGCAATATCTAAGTTTTTCGCATGCGTACATTATCTCGTGTTCGTATCTGGAGCGTTCTAACAATACAGCCATTATAGCGCTGAAGAATTTGTTTGATGTTTTCTTTATTTAGACTTTCAAGGTTGATGCTTGATCGGCTAATTGCGATAAACACCGGTTAGTCTTTAGCTTAGTTGTCGTAATAATGTTCGTTTTTTGATCACTAATCTATTGTTTGTCGTTGTTATAACAAGTATGAATTACTTTTTGACATAGTAGAAATAGCAAGCCACATGCAGTCAACATTACGGCACGAGAACACTGTTGTCAGTGGACATCTATAATTAACTCCAGATTACATTAAGATCTTAAGGTCTTAAATGAGAACTTACACAGATGCGTGACTTTTCTTGAGGACTATGTTAAAACGCTTCGTTTATATCTAAGTCTACCAATTGGAAAACATAAGAGTAAAACATGGGGTAGCAAAAGGTCTCTTTAGTCATATCACAAAGGATTTGACCAACTTTTTTTATAAGATTAAAGTAGCAAACAAGCATGCAGTCTACCTGATGGTAAGTGGCCAATGCCACCCACTTCTATCTAAATTCAATTACAGATGCGTTGCTCCTCCCGAGGACTATGATGGTCGCCTCATATAAAAGTGTGCCGGCAACCACACCCTTCCATCGAAACGCAAGAACTGCTTCACGCTAGTAATAGGTGTGGCGGTGGTACTTCCCCGGGCGAACTACACTGGTCTACCACCTATAAAACCACCATTTCTTTACCAAATTTAATATTTATTCCAATTGAGGGACAATTTAAGATCAATACAAATTAGCCATATAACATTTAGCACGTGCATTCGATAATAGCATGAGTAAGCGGTTTGAGGATGAAATTGAATTTATTAAGTGCATTGCCCATCGGACTTTGTTCGGTATCGCTGTTGCACCGAACTGCACCTACAATTATGATCGCGTTATTTGGTGCACAAGACACACCCAGACTCGTTAGCGACTAATCCTATGCCTCGTTTGCATTGCTTGAATGTGACTTTGCATTGACTTAAGCTAACTCGCTCTTAAGTTAGTGTCTCTAGTACTAGACAGTCGTCAGTAAAAGCGAAATGCTAATATTTCTGATTAAATTTAGATATGTGAGACTTTCTATGATGACAATTAATAATAAGATTATAATACGAATACATTGATGTTATATTTTATTGTATGGAAAATAACACGAATTTCTTTGTCACTTATTAATATACCTAAATTACTGCTGCATTAGGTTAATACCAAATGCAGCTTTTAGTACGACAGAGTATAAAATTTAGATTGCCACATTTGATGTTAAACTGATTTCATTAGCCCGCACAGTTCATTCATTACAGTAGCGAATTTATACTTTACATGTGATGCTGCGCAAAAAGACAAACTTAAATTCATTTAATTCAGCAGACTATGTAAATTCATAAGTAATTACTAGACCGAGTGTTACATTAGGACTAAACGGTCCAAATTCCGCAAACTATTCAAAATTATAATCAGTTACTAGAGCGAGTGTTGCATTAAGACTAAACGGTCCACCAGCCCAACCAACGCTGTCCTAAGCTGAGTTCCGTTGCGACAGAGTGCAGACTCATTGTATGTTAAACGGGCACTTCATCTTTCACGCCAAGCTCGCACCGCCGATTTATTGGCCGACGCGCCCCTCTTGTGACAGCTAGATACAGCTATCTCCGAGTCTCCTGTCTGATTGAATTAAAGCCTTTCCAGTCATTGTCGAGTAGATAACGTGCATATGTTGTCGTGGCAGATAGATAACGAGGTTTTAGCGCTATCGGACACGTCAGGTCTGTGGCGACAGCGATGATTAGGATTCGATCGTCTCGGATTTCGAATACCAGTCTCGCTTTTGCAAGCCACGGTTTTATGTATTCGATAAAACTGTCTATAAGGAAACCTGTTTTTTCTCTCTCGTCAACCCTTTATTGTCCCACTGCTGGGTACAGGTCTTCCCTCAGAATGAGAGAGTTTTAGGCCATAGCCATAGTCCACCGCGCTGGCCTAGTGCGAATTGGCAGACTGTTTTTCTATTTTCAAACAAACAGATTAAAGTATCAAAATGTTCTGGACTCTAAACAATTGACCTCGCGACCTAGCGATGACGCGTAAAAACTAAAATGAATGATAAATTGCATATCTGCCCTCGCCTTAATCGCGGCACGCCGAGCCAGTTTTCATCAGTTTATTTTTAACAATAGATGAACATAAGCTCCCTGTGACTCGATCGAGGCGCGAGCTCACCTCTGACCTGCGCCCGCGCTGACACGTGCTGCCTCCATTCTGATTGGCCAAGCGAAAGTGTACACTCATCGTTTTGTAATAGCCAGCCTCGAAACGACAAGAAGTTTGCTCCCAAACAAAACACGGCTCCATTGTTCCATGGGCTGATTCAATTGGTTTTCTATTGATAAAAAGATTAAGTCACTGTGTGCATTCACTGGATTAATAGTAGTGAAAGGTCAGAGGAACTTGAATTTCAGCTAGCATGTTCGAACAGATGCGCGCAATAAATTTGCGAACGGGAGATAAAAGATGCCATTTACATTTTATTGAAATTTATTTATTTTTAATAATGTTAAGGTTGAACGAGGAAGTATTTTTATGCCTACGTTAAGCAAGTCATTTAAGTTCTGGTAAGCCGAATGTAATAAATGAGTCATAAGTTCAGAGAATCTGAGCTGGTTCGAACAAGAGAATTGAAGATTGTTCGACATGAGTGTACCTTATTTTGCGTTTTAATAATTGCGAGGCATTGATTAGACTTTATACATAATGTTTGTAGTTGCGTGACCGTTTTGTGTGTAATATCCAGAGGAAATGCGGTCACGTGCGGCCTTCGACCGTAGCGCGACAAGCGCTCAGGACTCGCATTGTTCTGTGACATTTTAGCCTTGCTAATGACAAGCAATTTTGGTTTTGAAACAACACATTAGATGAATTTATATTGTCTTTTAATTCGATACGAATAGCTTGGATAACTACTCGAACCTTTAATGCGAAATCGAAGTCGGAACGCGCAAAGCAAACGCTGTTCAAATAAGCTTACTTTTTGGTCGCAATGTTTTGTATGTGTTAAATGACGGATACTAGATGTATATTATATTATTACTTATTACTAGTGTATTAGATGTATACTACTTTTCTGGCTCGTTTTAAGACAGCATCTTTTAAGGGTGAAGTGAGGTAAGTTTCCTCTTTTACTGCATAGGAGGCTTTTCAATATGTTACCTTATATTCATGTTTAGAATCCTATGTAGAGTCGATTACAAACTTCACAAGCTGCAGATACTACAGGTGTACTAATTTTTTGTTGCTTCTACTTAATAAAAAAATACCTAATCGTACTAATCAAATCTGTATATTAACATTGAATAGATATTAAAAATAATCACGATAAAAAACGGCTTTGTTATATCAAAGGAATGGTTATTTTTCACGGTAAGATAAGGATGACAATAAGATATGAGATATAAACGGTTATTTATTTTTGCGTAACGGAACAACTTTGATATCTATAACTTGGTGTATAATAACCGTTTTTACGTAACGTTGCAATCAAAATCGCAATCTCGACTTTGATGAGTTACTTTGCATACCTTAATCGCAAATGATAGCCTCCACAATGGCGAATCGTGGTGCCTGTTACGGTAGGTTACGGTAGTTTAGCGTATTTTTTTCCGATTAACTTTGACGTATTATGTAATTGGTTAATATTTCCGTTTGAGGTAGCTGTCAGTTCCGATTGTAGCTCGTGTAGATCGGTAACAGGAGTATGTACGGATCTCTATGAGTATTGAGAATGTTATCACATAACACTTTTTAGTGAATAAGTAATATATAAAAGTATTATACTATCGTATCATTAAAATATGTTACAATTTGCATTTGTTGAATGTGTCCATCCATCCATCCATCCATCAGCCCTTTGATGTCCACTGCTGGACATAGGCCTCCCCTAAATGGCGCCACTCCAACCGGTCCTGTGCCCTCTGAATCCAACGGTTTCCCGCTGTCTTCTTCAGGTCATCGGTCCACCTGGTAGGGGGGCGACCTGTACTCCTTTTGCCTAAACGTGGTCGCCACTCGAGGACCTTTCTTCCCCATCGGTTATCGGTCCTTCGAGCGATATGGCCGGCTCACTGCCACTTCAGCTTGCTGATTTTGAGAGCTATGTCGGTAACCTTCGTTCGTCTACGGATTTCATCGTTACGAATCATGTCTCGTAGCGAAATTCCGAGCATAGCCCTCTCCATATCACGCTGAGCGACTCTGAGCCTTCGAATGAGGCCTTTAGTGAAGGACCACGTTTCGGCGCCATAGGTAGGCAACACACATTGCTCGAACAATTTCGACTTCAGGCACTGAGGAATTGTGGACGAAAAGATACTACGAAATTTCCCGAACGCAGCCCAGCCGAGTTGGATTCTTCGAGTGACCTAGTGAGTGAGTGTTGAATGTGTAATAAGTAATAATTAAATTTAAAATAATTTAATTCTTATTTCAATGTTTCATTGTATGAAACAACAAAAACATACCTACTTATTATATCAGTATAATATGTGCTACATATTATTAAATAAAAGCTTTTAATAAAGAGCTAGGATAAACATATGTGTTTTTGTAAATTCTATCAAACGCATGGTAGCTTTGCAAATTAAGTTGTTCAAAGGATAAAGTCCTACGTAATATGCAGTTAATTTATATTCATATAGCAGATATAAATTATTCAAAATTAAGGAAGTGCTAGCAAATGTACTGCAGAAATGGCTATAATACTGCATAATATAGGCAATATATGATTTTAACGGAGGTAATTAAGCATTCTTTAAGATCACTTATGTGTCATAACGTCAGTTCCGTTTTGAGTTGTCAAACAAAAAATCTGTGTTAATATTTAACGGTTATCGCTCCATACTTTTATCATCTCATCCACACTTGCTTGTCAGCGACAAGTCAAATATTCGGGTCTGTTTGACAAAAACACGTGACGATGACAAGCAACGTGCTAACAGCGTAATGAAATATTTATACATTTGTGAATCTTCTTTGCATAATTACATGAAGACCCACTTCGCTTAAACTCCTACTATTACCGACGAGCAACAATGTTGTTCACGTAAATCTGTATGAAAATTAATACTTTATAACACCTTTTAATGAGTAAGTTTGCGATTCAAAACGTGCAGATTCCACTATTTTCATAAGATATCGTGTTAAATGTAGACATGAAGAACGAGTTTTTAAACCAGCTAAGTTATAATGAAATAATGCTAAATACATAAATTAATACTGGTAGTTGAATATCCCTTAAAGTTTTTAATGAATCGTCGACCAAGAACGTGTTTCTTAGCGCTATCGGCTGAATGGAATACATGTTTAGATTTTGATTTATTACACCTCACAATAAACATCCACCACAGTCGATTCATTCACGGGTAATAATAAATCCTTTATGGAGCCATTAAGATGCTTGATAGAGGGGATATCAGCCACCCGCTGTATTAAAAACAGCCGTTGCTGTAAAATATTTGTTTTATAAAATTGGAGTAGCAAATGTGCATACAGTCCACCTGATGCTAAGTGATTACTGATGCCGATATGGGTACATCTGTTATCGTCGCCAAAAACGATCAGAGGCTCATATTAGGTTGGTCACATAGAGAGCTTTTTCAGCTACCCTTAATTCTCAGGAATCGTAAGATTAACTTGGGGCGCCTAGGATGAGTATACTTTTTTTGGTCCATTAAATATGTATTTGGCTTTATGTAGGAATTGGTTTGATTCAGTACTCATTTTTTATTAGTTAAAGTTCTTAGTTTATATTTTCCTTGCGTGTAGTAAAAAATCATGATCAATCATTCATGATCACTTATGCGATTTTTTTTAAATCTCGCATTTTCCCTCAAGTATAGCTATACCAAAAACACACAAAGAAATGATAAGTTGGATATAAAAGTGGCATAATATTAATCTAAATTCCAAAAAATAGAACGTTATACTGTAAAATAATAAACATTTGGGCGGGCGTGGAGCGATGCCCCCGAAGCGTGTTCCATTAAACGGATCTAATTAACTCTTTACCAGTTAGCCGCATCTCAATCAAAACGATTAGAGTAAAGGAAGTGTCTAATGGAGAGCGTTCGGTAGCCACGCTCAGAGGATGGTGTTAAGAAATAATTACTATTGGTCACGCCTCCCCTGATTGCTTTTCGAAACCGCTCATAAATCTTGGATTCCTACCGAATACGAAACTGGTATCTTATTTCAAATAGTTTCATAGGTTGCTTAACACGCACTTGAACTTTTTAAGAGTAGTAAATGAACATGTAGTCAATAATAAGTAGCCACCCATGAGCTTCTTTAAGCAACTTGGGATAGTTTTACTTCTATTGACTGTAGTTGCGTTGCTATTGGTGATAATTAATGCCTGATGTGACTTGCCTTAAAGTTGAAATGCCTGATGTGACTGTCTTAATCTGGACAATTAAAAATACAGTAGGTGCTATAGTTTGAAATGGTAAAGTCATGAGATATGTTCACTGCCGTTTAGCAAAATTAATGCTATTGATATTAGATAAACGGAGATTTTTTATTTTATTGAAGTAGCAAACGAGCACGCAGTCCACTTCTTGGTAAGTGGTCACTGCTGCCCATGGACATCTATAAACAACCTCATATAAAACATGGGTTCTATTTGAAGTCAATCACAGATGCGTTGCTACTCCCGAGGACTAAGAAGATCGCTTCATATAAAAGTGTGAGATATAACAATAGTATCTTCATAGCGATTTATTATTGACTTAAGTATTACAAGTTCGCAAAATTAGCAATATACGTCTTCAATGTTAGGTAATAATTCGAAGCTCAAGGATGCAATAAAAATAGCGGTAAAATCACTAATTAATCTAAATACCACTTGTCTCTTTTGCTTTAATCGCGGCCCGCCAGTTACCTTAATTTGGATATATTGACCAATTACTTATATGTTCAAACTACTTACTAAGGTTCCTTCACAGGTTTCAAGGACATAAACTTGAAACATTAATTTTCGGAACAAAAATTAGGATATATTTTTTTCTTTCTTCTACTTCTTGTTACAACTTTCTATGTAGGTACAGCTCATTTTATTGGTCTTTACTATATTTTTGCCTTTCAAAAATGTGAATAACTTACTTGAGAGGTAAGAAGTAAGAGTTGAAGAAAATGAGTAAAACCTATATTACTTATAGAACTTATACTTTAATCAGAATTATATTCGATTCGTAATTTACATCCTCTATTTGCCAATCATTAGACAGGAACACACGAGGACGAAATATCTTATAGATTAGTGGAAGTTATTACAAATCAGCGGTAACGGAAGTCGGCTGGGAGGCTAATAAATTATGCCTCATATGAAGTGGTCTAAGTGTTGTAAGGTAAAAGGCGTTGCAATCTGCAAAGGAAGTCTGACCGTGAATACATTTGTATCTAATAATAAGCACCGTTATTATGCAATATACATTCCACGAATTATATAGGTACCAGTATCTCTTAATATAGAAAATGAGGTAATATAGAGGACAGGGTATTTAAATGAAATGTTAAATAGAGGTATTTCAAGGCAACGCATTTGAAACTCCGATGTATGTACTCAAATAGATACTAGATTATATTTTTATGCGAGGCTATCGTATTGAATCCAGATTTATTATCATACTGTGTGATATTATTTTTAATATCATATTTCCCTTATATTCTATTTTAGTAATCAATATTTCTAGTAGATTTATGAAATGTACGGTTGTAAAGTAGACGACTGAATTAAATATTGCCTAATTTTTTATTTACTTTAGATCAATTACTTTATCTACTGAATTAAAAATTTAAATTTAAATTTAATGCCTTATGCTGTAACCATGATACCCTATATCATGGTTACAGCATAAGGCATTAAATTTACATATATTTTATATGATCTTCGTTGTAAATATTAGTTTTAATTTCGCAAACGAATTTCTTGAAATAAATCATATGAATACTTCCTTTCGGATACGGCACGATGAGTCACTGCTTGTCGGATGCGCTAATCGGCCATTATCTCTAAATAGTGTTTAGCCGGCCCGGTGGCCACACTATCTACATCGAGACGTGGGAATGGTTCGCACGGACCACTGAGAATTTGACGAACAAAAAGGAATGTCAAGATGCATGTTGCGTAACATTAAACCATGCTATATGACTGCGTTGATGCGTTCGGGTTTGTCTGTTAGGGGTATTCTTTTACTAGGATAGGAATTAAACATGTAAAGGTGATATTTAATGGAATAGGAAAGTCATTTAGTTCGCTTGATCTCTAACACTACATACATATATACTAAATAGTGTGAGCTTAGTCACAATTATGAAAAAGGATATACAAAAATGCGATAATGTATAAATATAAATAAGGAAACGTACTTCACAGATTAAGGCATTTCTAAATACACACACTTCTAAATGCGATAAGTCACTAGGATTTAGTCGATCAAAAATAAATCATTTTATTATGTATCGGGTACTCACGATATGCAATTTTTGAATTTCTTTCTGCCTATATTTATGTAAATCGCAAATAGTGCAAAGTGTGAGGCGTAAGGATACAGTTAGTGTTGTTTATCGTGATATGGAACCTAAAAAAGAAAAACGAACTAGACGTAGGGTAGATAGATTAATCTATCACTAGTTCTTGTCAACGGTTTCTACCCGCCACCGCAGTTTTGCCGTAACCACGATCTATGCAACTGGGTCGAAATATCGGCAAAAAGAATTCGAAAAGGATTCAAAAACCGCTTATCGTGAGTACTCGTTAAGTATTAAAATGTGTCAATTCCACGATATTATTAGTCTAAAATCATATGCTATTTCATTGTTATTTTATTTTTAGATAAAATATACATATGTCTTATTCCTATGTTCTACTTACGCTAATACTTTTCTCGTGTGTATGTACGAAGCATCCTTACCTGCAAAAAAAGAAGTAGCAATTTCAAACATAACATTCAAATGTAAATAAACTATTCTATGAAATATGCTAAAGAGTAAAAAAGTAGACATTTATATTGTTGTAATTTGCAAAATATCAGAATACGAATATGATTAAGTATACTATTATAGTCAACCTGGCATTTGACCAATTTGCATTCAACGTGTTCTTGAAACTGTTTTGCATTTTTGAGGTCCGCTCCCTGCATTGTTCTACACAATAGTGGCAATATGTTAGTATGTTTAATGTCTTTAACCTTGAAAATGTTCTGAATTATTACCGTTAGTTGTAAGTCAGGTGCGTATGCGTAAATTAATTACTCGCAAATACTACTGTCAGTTGCAAAATGTTTCTCAGCAAGGTTGACTTTCGTTATTGCATTTTCGTCACATCGCTGATAAGATAGAGGAATTTAAAACCGTTGATTCGATTCGATATAATGCGTTTGGAATGCTTAGCTTTTAAAAATACTAGTCATTTCAATGTTATATGGAAAGATATATAATTTTTGATATATTTCTTTATTTATCATTGAATCGTAAGTAACATTGAATTAACTGTGTCATAATTATGTATGTTTCAAAGTTTTAAAATAACAATGAAAAGTATCATGTTATAAAGTAAAATCATATCCTAGTTCACACTAATATTATAAAGGCAAAAGTTTGTGAGTATGTATGTTTGTTACTTCTTCACGTCTAAACGGCTGGAGCGATTTTCATTAAAATTTGGTAGGAAGTTAGCTGACACTCTGGATTAACATATAGGCTATTTTTTAGTATGGGAAAATATGTTCTTCCCACGGGACAATAGATACATCGACTTTGTTATTGCGGGCGAAGCTGCGGGGTTCAGCTTGTATTAAATAATTATGATGAACATTACATACACAAACTTCAATAAAAATACTCATAGCTGATTTACGTCACTTTTGGTGGCATTTTGTTCAACGGAAACATAATATTTGAATGCTACAATTATGTATGAGCTTCTGTGATCTTCAAAATAAATACCACCTGTCGTCAACTGGTGCCATAAAACCAGCAAGTGTGAAGATGTTGTCTAGAAACTTGTATGTTTATGATTTAAGCGTGAGAAGTGTGTCGCATTTGATCTTATCACTCCCTTAATGTCACGCCGCGATCTTAGTTGTAGAGTATGGATGTGCTGGTATACTGGTAGTGGCATTGACCACTTAACTAGAACTACCTACAGGTACAAAAGTTACCAGTCGGTAGCTGATGTTAAGTGGTCAACGCTGGCCGTGAATATTTAATTTTTCATGTTATCGTGGCAAAGACGCACTGTACTTATTACGGTCTTAAAACAGTGGTTTAAAATCAACTGTATTCTGTTTTAAAAGACGGTAGCGTGACAAAAATATTACTACTATTTTTCTTACATTATTTGTGGCTAGTAGGAGATGGTCCATAGATAGCAGTAATCATATTATATCTCCAAGAAGAACATACGTTTCAGGTTGCTGGGTAAAGAAAACAAAAGGCGCCTTATAAGTTTTTAGGACAAAAAATGAGAGTTCCTTGTCGATAATTTCTGACTTCACATTAGAACAAATCATTGGTATACTACTGCGATGACGCAAAAGCGGGTGTGATAGAAACGCCACCAAAGTCAAACTACTTAGTTACTATCGTACGTTGTTCATTGTATTTCTATGTAAGAGATAAATGTTTAAATGTGAGTTATGTCAAGGGCGATCTAACACTGCGATCGACTAGACAACTACTAATAACTCCAGGAATAATTATTGGAGCTATGTATGGTCTTATGTCATTATTGACAGACAACTTACGAACAAACATCACGCAATAGATACGCAGTGGTTTACGGCACGCACTAACGAGGATTTAATAAATTTATTCGCAACTCATATATTGAATTATTGTCATTATGACCATATAATATGACCGTGTAATCACTATTAGTGACGACGCAATACGTACACGTGCTACATCTAAGGTGCGTTTATAGACAAGCTGGTGGAACGACTTAGGTACTTGAAATTATTCGTTCGTATAACCGGATTAAGAATATGATAATTGACTTTGTAAAAACCGTTACAAAAATTTTAGTCTAGATCTATACATAAAAATCTAGAAAGAAATAAGAAAGATTGGAAAGAAATTAAGTTATCAGTACAAAAACGGAAAATATATAAACAGATCTACTGAGTATCATAGAAGAAAACACGAAACGTATTTCAAATGAGTTAGCCAGTAATAGTATAGTAATCCATGTGCTGCTAATGCAAAATCTGTTTTAGATTACACTAATTTGTCAGTTTCCTCCTTGACAACCGCTGGCCCATTCATACTATGTGTGGGAAACATTATGAAATTGAAAATGATCATATTTCTTTTAAAAGACACGAGACTATTGCACAAAGATTCACCTAGTTTTCGTCGTTAACTATTCATTATTATGTGCCGTGGGAGATTTTTTGTTATACCATTGTTATGGATTTGATAGGCACATTCCTTAGGACTTGGACGGCGGTATGGGTATTAGTGGAACGGCATTCACATACTTTGATATGTGCTAGGCTGTAACCTATATATTTTTAAGGTTAGGATCCTACGAAACTTTGCCTGACCTGGACTATAGCGTAGTAGGTAATCCAGTGTATGTATCTTTCGACATAGGAAACGTTTATCAGAATTTTATATATTAAACGTATTAATTGTTCTAAAGTCAAATTAAGAGGTGATAGAACCAGAACTGTGACTGGGAAGGCACCGTCGCAAAACCTATATCTAGCAGTATTTTTACGTGTCAGAGGAAGAGTATGTGCAGGGTAGGGGCTGACTAATTACGCGATGCTCGTGTTTTTTCTCAAGATTAGTAGTGTTCATATTCTTTTACTTTATTTTCCATCCATCTATCCATCAGCCCTTTAAAGTCCACCGCTGGGCATAGGCCTCCCCTAAATGACGCTACTCCAACCGGTCCTTTGCCTTCTGAATCCAACGGTTTCCCGCTGTGTTCTTCAGGTTATCGGTCGACCTTGGTGACTTGTGATTCTTTTTTGCCTTTTTCGTCTTGCTTTTTTTTACTTTACTTCGAGTAAAATCCCTTTTCTACATTAAATTAATTACTTGAATCTTTTAAGTTGATAAGTGTGCTTGCATTTTACATGCAACCTGTACGAAATATTCTATGAAAACCCCGTAGGGTTTGCTGTTTAATTGTACCAATCGACTAACTCATTTGTCTATTTGGCCAGCGTGGTGAACTATGGCCTAAACAACTTCTGTCATTTGCAGGACATAGACATCGAAGAATCATTTACGTATTTAACCGTGGGCTATATATTACTACAGTTTATAGTGTTTACCCCATTGTAGAGTGAATAAACGCCATTTTACAACAACCAATATTGTATAAATCAACTGTTTTACGATCTTACAATTGATTTTATTCAAGAAAATCTATCACGAGTTTATTGGTCTATAGAATAATTTGGTCATCAAATATCAATAAAGAATTATTGCATCATATACAAATTTTAGAAGGTTGTTTTGTCCACAGAATAATAATAACAGCCTATTCAATATGAATACATTTGACAAAATCTAAAACTAGGTGGTAGAAACTATTACTAGGTGGTAGAACCAGTGAATTTCGACTATACCACCGCCACACTTATTTCGAACGTAAAGCAGTTCTTGCATTTGGATGGAAGCGTGTGATTGTCGGCATTTTTATATGAAGTGACCATCATAGTTCTCAAGAGTAGTAACGCATCTGTGATTGACTTCAGATAGAACCCATGCTCCACATGAAGTTGCTTACAGATGTGCATGGGCGGCATTGATATTCGCCAGGTGGACTGTATGCTCGTTTGCTACTTCAATCTTAAAAAAAAATACAAAAGACCAGTAACAAGTGAAAATTAGTTCAAGCTGTGGCATTTTGAAAACATAGCGCCTACCCCCGGCTTATCTTATTTGTACATACTATCGCCATACCTATTATATCTAATAGTACTGGCATTGCTACGTCTCGTATAGAGAAAATGGCGCAATGGACTGTCATCAGCGCAGGCGCAAGCTGTCAACAGATTCAACATCCGAGCAAATAGACAGTGACGTTGTTTTTATTGGCCCACTTCCACTTGAAGGTCCTATGATAATTTTGGCGGACATCTGCGTAGACGTGGCGTACTTTACACGTGCAAACTAGATGACTAAGTTCCCATTCACACGTACCACAACTACACTGCTTGTATAGCATCGCTGCGGCTTCTTGTAGCTACGTAAATGCTTACAAACGTGGCGCTGCTTGTGATTGCGTTGCGGTTGCAATATTTTCAAGTAGTCAACCCTTATTTAATTATGTTCGAAATAATGTGTTACGTACGAATAAAATTGTGCATTTTCATACAAATTTGCACCCGCTTATATACTACTTTGAGGTTGTGGTTTAAAATGGTTGTGGCGATTTTGATACAAGGGAGCGAGTGCTCACGCATTTGGTACTGTATTGCAGTGATGGTTTAAAGTGGTTGTGATCTGGTTTGGTTGTGATAAGTGTGAATATACTCTAAGAACCGATGCAATCAAGACTATGCATAAATGAATAGCAATAATCTATAACTTGTAGACAAGGGACTGTTGAATATTAAAACCGTATCTATCTAAGTTAATAGCAGTTAATTGACAATGTATAATGGTGATTTATTAAAAAAATACGTCATCGGACTTCATAGATTGATTGAAAGATATGAATCTCTTAGAAGTGCTAGGAATTATTTAATTAGTGTTAATTATCTTCATTACCTTTCTTATCATCGTATGTAAGGTTCAAATCATTATAAAATAATGTTGTTTACAGCTATGTAAATAAACTGAAATAAATAACAAATTAACTGTCTAGTTTTAAGTTTTTAAAACCTAAAGGCAGTCTCGTTTCCATCTAGGTAGTGTATTATTTCAGAATATTAAATAGTTAAGTCGCCCATCGTAGGGTATTTTCTTAAATAGAGACGGAGGTTTAGCCAATAGTCCAGCTCACTTGACAATTGCGGTCAAGTAGAGTTTTTTTAGCAAAATTTTCAGGTTTCAATTTTCTTTATCATATTTCTTTAAACAGTAAAGCATGTCTATATGAAGTACTCGGGATTCGAACTTCGGACTCTAGCTTGAAAACTTAATTTTGACCACTAGCCTATGAACGTTGATACTATAATAGTATGACTTATGCATATGTGTAGGTAAAACATAAGTTCCGTATATACTTCTTATTCATCGACTAGTATGGCAGAAAAAATATGAATGAAATATACATTTTACGGAAGCTACCAGACAACCTGAGGCTTTGTTAAAAATGCATTGCTCATAACTCAATGACCCACATTCACTTGAAATAGATCGAATTCAGTAACGTATAATAAAATATGCTGGCGGCATTCCAACCAATTAAAACGTTGCACCATTAAATCTGTACCTGATTTGTATTGCTCGCCATTTTGTTAGTAATTCGAACAATGTGAATCACTAAGCTCTATCGAATTTTCACAATGATGGTCAATGAGGATTTTAAAGGTGGTAGACCCAGTGTAGTTCTACCAGGGAAGTACCACCGCCCGTATTTCTAGCGTGAAGCATTTCTTGCGTTTCGATAGAGGGGTGTGGTTGCCAGGACACTTTCACATGAGGCGACCATCAAAGTCCTCGGGAGTAGCAACGCATCTGTGATTGACTTCAGATGGAACCCATATTCTGTATGTAGTTGATTATAGATGTCCATGGGCGGCAGTGACCATTTACCATCAGGTGGACTGCATGCTCGTTTGCTACTTCAGTCAGATAAAAAAAAAGATGTGCCTAATGGTCTTAGTTACGATATAGATTTTGACGTATTCTGTCTTCGAGAAGTGTCATTGACTAAAACTGATTTTGATGAAGGGAAATCAAATGAAGAATATATTGGACGATCAAATATCCTCGTCCTAAATAAACTTTTTCATGAGGGTCTATTACAAAAGTAAGTTTGAACTTAAAGTTTTTTTTAACGTTTGTTTTACCTTTAAGTGGAATAATAATTATTTTAATATGATATTTTGTGAAAAGAAATGAACGAATAATAATTTTAGAGGTTTTTGATGTTACATTTTACATGTGAAAATATATCGATGTAATTTTAATGTATAGTTTTAACGACGAAAGTGACGTGGGAGAGGTCGTAAATAAACCGTATTAATCGATTACCATGGAGCACCAAAACCCAGTGAACTAGTTTTTGCATCGATTACGTTTCAAAATTGTCCATAAAAGATCAGTTTTATAATAATCAGTAACGGCAATTATGTTTGTGACGCAAGATCAATTTTCACGATTTCGTATGGCGATGAGAATTTCGAAGTTATTGTTAAGAATCACGATAATGCCTACGGAGCGAAACGATTTCAATAAAATCGCAACGAAGTTTTATTTAATCAAACTTTTTTGTCATAATCAATTTCGTGTTCATGAAATCTAACTGCGCTAATCCGTATTGCAATTGAGCATTGAGAAATTCGTGGTTTCGTGAACAATTGTATTAGTTAAATTAATCCATCCAATAGCCTTTTCGCTGCTGGAGATCAACCTTCCTTAATAGGATTATTTTGCGAATACTGCACCTGGCATGCCTGTTGGTGACTGCACTAGGTGTATTTTATAGGGGGACTCATGCAGAACAAGTGCAGTGCTAGATATTATATCTTCGTCGCCTTGCACGAAGTTAACAGGCAGAGGGGGACTGATATTATATTAATATCGACACTAAACATCATGTTCAAAATATCAAATTAATAAACATAATCAAATCTAAATAAAGATGGGGCGAGTAATGTTTTTTTTAGGTAGGTAGGTAGGTATAGGTAGTTTTTATTGAATAATAAATAATTAATTAAATACCTGCACGTCTCTATCTACGTATGAGTTCAGTTACCTATAGTACTGATACAGGATAATCTCAATAGACTAATAGATTGTCATTTTTTATAGATTGACAAAAGTACGCGTAACCGAAAACAAATTAACTCAATTTATTATAATAGTTTCGACAAAAGTTGCAAAAATGCCAAAGGTTTCCCAATTCAACATTGAAACAATCCAAATCCTCTGCTATATACTTAGCATACAAAGACTTTAAGTGGAATTGCATCTCATTAGTATCGTCCACGAATTAGCGATCGTAACGAGGCGTACAATAACAGGCCTAAAGTTGGCATTCATGTGTGTGAACGAGTTTTGTTCCAACAATACGATTCCCATGCACCCGATTGCCATCTGAGCAGTACCTATTACGCAACCAGACGCATGCCACTCAAAGACAATGAAAGTACGCTTTTTACTACTTACACACGTGTGAGCGAACAATATGAGTCCTAGCTAAACAGGTCTCTGGGTAAGATCGCGGATTACCTTGTGTAGAACTCGCATAAGTGATTATCGAAATGATACAGTTTAAAGTCAGTGTGTAATATGCGAATGTTTGCTTTAAAACAATATAAGATATATTAATAAGGTCGGGGGATATGATTTTATACGCATTTTTAAGGATATAACAGTAATAAGTAATTTAAAAATCTGCAGAACTTCAAAAATAATCGATCGAATACTAAAATATTTCATTGTATTTTTTTATTATTTATTTTAAGATTATTTGTTATTATTTATACGAGATAACAAAATAGGTTCATTAATAGTTACCGACTTCAGAAATTTTACAAGTGCAAAGTTATGCGTTATATGTGTTATTTATATGGATGGACAAAATTTATCTCCAAGTTTCTGTTGTCTTTCTCTTTTGTAATATTATTATTCATCACGATGAAACTTAACAAGCAAATTAACATAAATATAACAAATTTGGTAACACTTGTCATTTTATTTCCATTTCGTAGACTCGCTACGCGAAGAATTTCGGATTCAACTATTAATTAGGAGAAGTTTGTTCACTATGATTGGAAGTTAATATTTTTTGCGCGTGCGCATTCCTCAAATTAGTTGGAATTCGGTACAATGCATTCGATTAGCAATATACGCCATATGGTTGTAGAATCTATTTATGTGTGGCAACACTTATATGAAGTTTATGGACTTCAAAATAAAAATCCGGTTGAGAGTATAATAAGCCTATGCACAGTTGTTCTAAATCACTTATTTTTATGCAGTAGTAGGTACGTAGTGCCATAAAATCATTGCTTGCTGTTGATCGCTTATAGATTGCTACCCTTCAGAACTAAGTTGAACTTCTAACAAAGCTTGATGCTCACTACCCCTTGGAGATCTACCAGCTAAGAGGAAGTTCTCGGGATTCGAAATGCAACCCTCACTTTCTTTACGAAATTTTGAAATTCGTAGCATAGAGATAGAGACGCGTTCTATTATGTATAATCAAAAGTTATTAAATATTGTCACTTACAGCCATTAATCTGAGCAGAGACCACACACAGTCAATTTAAAATATCATTTGCCATTTTGATTGGATTGCCATTGCCAGCTGCCTCTCCAATCTGAATAATATCACAAAATCGCAATAAACTTAAAATATTAATATATAGTATCGATAAATAAGTATTAATAAATCTCGCACTAAAATCATGTACTAATTTATAACGGTTTTAAATATTTTTACTATGAATAATGTTTAAGAAACCGTTCATTTATCTCCTATCTTATTTGCTCGAAGCGGACGCAGTTTCTCTATGTAATAATCTATTCTTAACATCTTCAGTATCCGTTAAGGCCAAGTAATGAATTAACGTTTCACCATTCAATTGGTAATGGTGCTCCACAAGTTTAGTATGTTTAAATATATAGGCATTATAACGGATGTTTAAGAAGGTTGAGATGGTTTTATTTATCGCGGCATTGGCGCAGAATTCCTATTCTGTTCGTAGAAGAGAAAATGGTGGTTTATGTCAACTATTATTTTTGTGTTAAGGTTTTTAATTCTGATAATGATTAGCAAGCTTTCTTTATATATCCACCGTAATGGTTAGTTTAGCTAAACGTGATTCAATCAAATATACTCTTCCTACTTGAGATATGGAGGACTTATATTGTAATATTGTTTTTCAACATGATTCAATTTCAGTTCAATATCAATTTAATAAGACTTATCAATCAATCAATCAATTATCAATTTAGAAGACAATAGGCACAACTTACTATGAGGTGGACTTTTTTTTTGTTCTAGAAGGGGAAACCTTCAAAAGGTACCCGACGCCGTGGGAGCGACGCAGGGTTATGTGGGATTTTTACCGCACTAAAACCCCCCCAGTGGCCGTCCTCGGCGGTATAAAGTGGACTCCGGGTACTCGGTCCGACCGCAACCGGAATCCTCTGAGCGCGTTGCCCCAACGGGCTCCTCCCAGATGGGTGGCTGGGCCCACCGCTCCGTCTAGTCTTTACGACGGTATGCAACCACATATACCGCCGTCCTTCCCGGGATCGCCTGTCCGAACGGGTCGAGCTCCCACTCTAGCCACCTGCAACCCCGGAAGCCCATTTTAGTCGCCTCTTACGACAGGCAGGGGATGCCGTAGCCCTATTCTGATCCCGGAACTACAGGGATGAACTATCAGGTGGACTATGCACTCATATAGTACATCGATTTTATACAAAGATATACGATGCCACTGAATATATCTATGGTACTCTCGTTTTTACTAAGAAGACTGTGTAGCAATACATAGTTGAGGCATATTCACACGGGCACGCAGAGATCAAGTACAGGCAACGCATGATTGTCACGTATTGATACAACCACAACTGCGAAAAAAGTGTAGTTTCGATACAGTCACGTTTGTGTCGATATATAAGTAAAAAACGGCCAGGTCCGAGTAGGGCTCGTGCATTGAGGATACCGTACTGTCATAAAATATGTGTGTATGTATTTATCGAAAATTGAGTTTTACCTTTAAAAGAGTACAATGGTACACAAGGTTAAACGAAAAAATATATTCAACCTTATATTAGTATAAGCTCATTGGTGATATTTACATAAATAAATGTTAGAAAAAAATACACTGAAAATGTAAAACACGTCCATCTATGGGTGTGCCATACCACTATGCTAACCCTAGTGCTTATAGTACCGTGCCACTACTATACCTTCAACCTATATCTTCAAGCTAACGAACTATACCTTCAAGACTGGCATTTGTTTTAGCAAGATTTACTTATTTTGTCATACGATCAGGCGTTGCGTGGGTTCCCTATTCAACAGTTACGTTTTAATGGATAACCATATTAATTTATTTATTTGTATTTATATTAAAATCAACAATCCTAACTGAACATCCTGCTTAAATATGTTCTTTGATTTTCCTAACAACATATTATGTACATATGTTATTGTTTTTACGATAAGCTAAAATCGCTTTAATAACATGTTTGTTATCCTTACTCTTTATACTATTTGCTATAATTGTATATATTCTATGACAATTTCAACCAGCGACTTATGTATTAAGGTTAATCGGGTAGACGGACGGATGGACGGCGTAGGCTTAATGGGGTTTCCTACGGAACACTAAAAGCAACCGTGCACTCGGTTGTGGACGCTTCTTATTCTCGTTATCCTTTTAAATCATTACTCTGTATGGCGACAATATTTTGCATTTTTATTTAATTTTAGCATTAAGAACATTTTATTTGCCACTCAACAAGAATTTGCTTTCAATTATTTTTAAATCTATTTTTTTTTTCAAACCTCCAATTTATAACATTTTTATTAAGGAATAAGATTTTTTTTTTAAAAAGTCTTTGTTTATGTTCACTTTTTCTTCATTTAAATTGAGAACATTAATATTTTATAAGGAAAAAAGGCACCCATGTTGTTTAGTAGTGTCTTGCCGCAATTGGTTCAATAGTTTCAAAAAAGAAGTTACTTATTATTAAATTGTTCAATATAAGCAATCAATTGCATTGTGATTTAAGCTTACTTTAAGCATAAGCAAAATCTGGTTCATTGGTTGATCAATACATTGCAGGTTCAAATAGTTTGATTATGCTCTGACTTCACAGTTATTTGAAACGTGGGCAGATCGTCGTAGGTTTTACTTTCGACAGCCGAAGATATATGTAATGAAGATTAATAAATGTACCTAGACAATAGTTTATAGGTACGACTATGTTATATTTCCGATGTTGACCTCACAACCGTTTGGCTGCACATTATGGTAATGAATCTAAAAATTATGCGACAACGCTTATACCGTCGTCTGTGCATTTTTTTACAATCTGAGCGATGTACTTGAATGCAGACTATTTCGATTTTCCTTGAATTTTTATCAGAGATCTCTGTCTATGTCTCAATGCTCTTTGAAAACTATTTTGTTAGCTGCTATTGAAATATCGCATACAATATTCAATTGGGACAGCATTCACAATTGTAGTAGTTTGGTTTCAGAATCGCTTGCACCAGTTCGTTTATAGTTTCGCGAATTCACCCCTAGGATAGGCAAATTTATTTATTGCATCGTGATTCATGTGTCTTGCAACAGACGAATAATATTTTCTACGTTCTCTTAGCGACGAATATTTTTTTCTGAACCCGTCATTTTTCACGTCCGATTGCAACGCTGAATGCAATCAATAAATTTATTTCTGAACTGGCTGCGTATATTTTAGATTTCCTTTCTATGTTCCTTAGACTGATAGAAACAGAGATCAATCTAGTCAGAAGTGGTGTTAGTTTATTAAATTTATTTATTTACTAGCTGTACCCGCGGCTTTGCCCGCGTGCAAATCAACGTGTCACAAAGTTATTCCCGCGCACATCTCGAAACCGTGGGAATTCTATGATAAAAAGTAGTAACATTAAAATCGGTTTGGCCGCTCAAGGATTATCTGATCAAACACAGACTGAAAAAACGAATTTAAAGTGTGTATTTGTGGGTAGGAACGTATTGTTATGTATTTTTTTTTTAAATTAGACGAATTCTAATGTTGTAAACCGCTTTTTTGAACCAATTTACATTCTTAGTGGTCTGATTCACAATATCGGGATACTTTTTTCAATCAACTCCTCCACATTTGAACCAAAACGTATCGATTATAAAGATTGATTTGAACTTTTCCGAATTGGAAAATACTATTTAAAGTAATTTTGGCGGATTCAAATTTCTAAGTAAGATTATAGGTAAACCTACTTTTAACATTAAGTTGTGTTCAGGAGTTCCGGAAGGCATTAAGGAATTCAAAAATTCTGTTGGATAATGTACTGCTTCCTCCATCTCAATGACTGTGTCTACCGAATAGTAGATCTGTGTCGCTGCTTTAAAATTTGAAAAAAAAAATCATTTATTTTATCGACACGTTCCTTTGGTGGGTGGGTATATAGCCGTCTTTTGGAACCAATTTATAGTATTATTGGTTGTATTAACAATATTAGGATATACTTTTTCAACCAACTCCTCCACATTTAAACGAAGACGTATCGATATAAAGAATGATTTTAACTTTTCCGGATAATAGTGCTTTGTAGCACTATTATCTACTTGAAGTAAATCATTAGAAAATTGGAATATCACTGAACAGCGACATATATTCTAAGTTCATATTTTGTTTCATGTGGCCAGAGCTAAGATCTTTTAAGAGGTGTATCGGGCTATTTGTGTGCGTAAATCCCGCATTGTTCTTTGTAAAGCAGAAACATAATCAAAACACTTTTACAATTCATACGAACAGGGCGCACCCGCTCGCAGGGCGCTGCCGCACCCTGCTCGCTTATTTTTTATGTTTTCTTTTATGTTCCAACCTAACCTAACCCATCCTGTTTAAAAAGCTACAGCTAAATCCAACTCTTAACAATAACATGACAATACTCCTGCATTTCTAGGATTTAGGTATTCAAAGTGACACTTTTCATCATAATGGTCTCTCAGGAACGGGTTGTAATGTATTGTAATCAATAAGTACCAAACTCATACAGCTTAAGTAGGTTGTGTACTTAGATTATCAGGGTTGATGAATTGAAGTTTAATTTATTAATCACATTTCAGTTTAATGAGCTGTCATTAAACTAATAATATATACTAAAAACAACTGTAAGCATTATGTGACTACCTTTTATAATTTAGGCTTGCACTATCCCGCATCATCAAGGAGGAGTTGAAGGTAAAAAAAAATATCCCGTGGCTTTGCTTAGTATTCTTATTAGTATTCTTATTACTTATACGTAAGCACTTGCGAGCCAACTTCTATAGCTTGGGCTTGCAGTACCCTGCATCATCAGGGCTAAGGAGTTTAAGATCGAAATTTTCATCATGTGTCTTTGCTGAGTAATTATATTACATACTCGAAAGCATTAAATGGCCAACTCCTATGGCTTAGGCTTGCAGTACCCTGCATCATCAGGCTTGAGGAGTTGAAGATCGAAATTTTCATCTTGTGTCTTTGCTTAGTAATTATATTACATACCCGAAAGCACTAAATAGCTAACTTCAATGGCTTAGGCTTGAAGCACCCCTGCATCATCAGGGTTGAGGAGTTGGAGGTCAACATTTTTACCGTATATCTTTGCTTGGTATTTTTATTACATAACCGTAAGTACCAAATAGCCAACTCTTACGGTTTAGTCTTGAAATACCCTTACATCATCAAGGTTGAGGAGTTGAAGATCAAATTTTTGTCCCATGAATTTGTTTAACAATCTTATTATATATCCATAAAAACAAATTGACTTACTTCTACGGTTCAGGCTAGCATTACTCCTGCATCATCAGGATTGAAGAGTTGAAGGTCAATTTTTTTAGGAAATATCTGCTTAGTAATCTCATTCTACATTCAACCCAATTAAACTCCTACAGCTTAGGTTTGGCCGAGTATTGCTAATTTCGTTAATTTGCTTCAAAGAAATGGATCCTATGATCAGAACCGTATCAAACTTATCAGAGTACCCTTGAAGTACATTCTTTCAAATAAAAGAAAAATCATCAAAATCGGTTGGCGGGAAATTGAGTTATTCATCTATTTATCGCGCACATCGTTAATGCAAATATCAGACTTATGCGCTTTTTTTATGGATGCCACTGTCAAAAGTGAACTAAGAATTAATGGGACCCCATGACACGCACTACCTTTCAAATGAAAAAAAAAATCATCCAAATCCGTTCACCCAGTGCGGAGAAATCGAGTAACAAATATAAAATTTAAAAAAAATAAAAAAAATACAGACGAATTGATAACCTTCTCCTTTTTGAAAGTCGGTTTAAAACTATGTTTTAACATAAAAATCAAAGCGAAATACTAAATTTTATTGAGGTGGCCTCAAAATTGACTGACTTTCATACAAACTTATATCTCCTATTTGGGTTAAATTGGGGGGGGGGGGGATATAAAATTCATTCATAATTGACGTCTACGTCATAAAAAGAACCCCTAGTAAAAATCATATTCGTATCTTTAGCAGTTTAGGCTCTACGATGTTTATTCAATAGATGAGTGAAAGAGCATCCTTTCGTTATTATATTAAGTATATATAGATATATAGAGATATAGATGTGTATAGTATCAAACAACATAGGTACACACATAACCAATAAAAATACATAACAAAGGAATACATTTTACAGACCATAACATGTTTAGTTTCAACCAATTCAACTATGCAGTTACTTATCTTATTAACACTTATCGAACACAGAATAAATACTGCGTAGCTTAAAATTGACATAACTTTTTTATTTATAAACCGATTTACATAAAATAAACACTAAATGTTAAGTGAAGTTTCCCACAACACAGCAGTGAAAATTATTTTCAAATTGGATAAGCCGTTTCTGAGATTAGCGTTTTCAAACACACAGACAAACAGACAAACAGACAAACAGATAAACAGACAAACAGACAAACAGACAAGATTTCTAAAAACCATTATTTTGGGTTCTATATCGTATTAAAGACCTCTAGAAATGGTTTTCACCTAAATTTATTCCATGTACAGACAGCGACCTCTTACAGATTTATTATAGTATAGATTGCATAAAATGGAGATGAAATTTATATACTACGTGGCTATTGAAGCCCATGGTTCTTTTAGGTTAATTTATAAGGGCCGGTAGATACGCGATGTTTATCATGAGAACCATCTTGAGCTACCGCGTATAACAGTTCCGCCGAAATAATTCTTAATTCTGCTTATTACATTTATATTTGGAACACAAATTTATATTTATAAAATAAACATAAAACTATAAATAATCAATGGCAAAGACCAATAATAATTTTCATTACAATATATAAAAACAATGATTAACGCACGTTAATACCTAAAACATGCGAATAAAGTTAAGAAGACTAAAAAATACATGCACTACTTTTTGTACCAATAAATCAGCGTTTCTGCCGACGAACCTATACATGGTTTGCTCAAACGAGGTTATAGAAAAGTAATGAACATCTGCGTCTGTGGTATAATTAGAATCGAGGTGCAATTATATGCAAATGCGGCAAGGCAAGTGAGCTTGTTTTGAAACCATCCATTTGTCGTCACACCTACCCGGGCTAATTCTGTGACGAAGGCAGCTGTCATTAGCATTCAACGCTTCGCTTGAACGGAAAATTTACTAGTGATCTCTCTCGTGTACGATGTGCCTACAGCAAATATTTGTTTTTGTTATTTACCTACTATATTTAGTTTGGTAAGGTGTTTTAGGAATAAAAAGTGAATATAAGAAATAAATGTTGATGAGAAGGGACTTGTAAAATGTGACTCTACTCTTTTGTTATTATATTCAAAGCTAGTATGTTAAGTCTTGGTTTAAAATTGAAATGGTCGAAACAGCTAAAGTGGTAGAAATTTCCGTGGTTCAACTCTGGAGACAACACTACAAGAAATAAAAACAAAGCTCTGTGCGTTTTGGTTAAAGATGTGAACACTTAAACCAAATTAAAATCATTTTCATTTTTAAGGGATGTCTATTGTTTCCTTAGAAAATACATTTTCCAGGCCTAAAAGTGGCTTATATATAATTTGACTATTAATCTGCACTACTATATTTTAATGAAGATTGCTTAATTACTCTAGCCCGAGAAAGTGGAACAAAGAAACTAGTAACGAAGAGAGTATAAAAGTGTGTAACGTTAAGGATTACTGTCCAATAAAATATCTAAATTGGTTGTTCACTAAGCAACTGTCGAGCACTGTAAAGTATTTTATAACCACTTTATGTGGCTTTACAACAAATGACCGTGATTGCCTAGAATCTTTAAAATAGAAGACTATGGCTTATGGACGTAGTAATTTTTCAATTTACCGCTACCATAAAAGGTGTCCCGCCCGTATGTCGGCGTATCGAGCATTCTCTAAACACGATCCCTGTGTCCAAGCCACCTACTAGAGCTTTGTGGGTCTCCGTACAACTAGCAACAAAAGTGCACGCACTTTTGTTTTGTTTTGTCGGTTTGTAGCATTATTATTTGAAATGTCTTAAATATATTATTATTATTGTATTTGAATGAAAAGTGAAGTTAAAACTTGAAGTCGGTCAGTGTTTGGATGAAGTATGACGTGTTGAAATAAATGAATTTGTTAACTCTAAAGCTACAAAAGGTTATGTGTGTTATTAAATCAATATGTTGCTAACACAAATTTAGCTAATGACGGTTATTCGTCTTCTTAATGTGTTGCTCTTCTGCAGCTCCGAATATCGGTAGCGTGTTTCAGGTTACATGTGGCGCCATCTTTCGAGAGCCCGCGTCAGTTATACCTAAGTTTAAAGCCAGTGGGTAATTATTAACAAAGTATCTAAGAAAACATCTGCATTGCCGATATTACTAATTTTTAAGTATTTGACGCAAAAGGTTTTATAACGTAACTGTAACCATTTTTGTCTCTAAGATGCCTGTATCTGTAACGCGCTTCGTGTAAACGCTTAATATGGCAGAATTTTATTATATTGATGAATAATAGGTAATAATCTTCTAATTGCCATAAATCCCACGTATTAATAAATACCTATGCTCCTTTAAGGATCAAGTTATGTGTAGATAAAGATATAAGGTAAATAATGTGTAAGTCCCTTTCTACTGCAATAAAATAATAGCGTTATGAGTAATTTTAATTATGTTATTATATGACTATATAAATATTTATAGTATTTTCTCACTTAACCTTATAATAATATATTTTATAATTTATTTTTAATTTTGAAATAAGTTTTGATTTAAACGATATCAAAGGATGTTGTGTTTAAATTAATTACCGTAACTGTTTATACCGTAATGTCTACTAGATAGAAATTTCGTTAAAAAACAAGGATAATTTAGAGCATAGGCCAATTACATCTTAACGGGTACGGTTTTTTAAGGTTATGGAGATTTCCTCTTAATACTTTAAATCTTAAAATCAATTTCATATAATTTTATTCATATCGCGTACATAACTACAAAAATGATTGGAATTTCATTCAGCTCGAGCCTTCAATATGGAAGGCCATAAACATATATTATCACTAAACTATTTTTCTTTATTTATGTATGACATTTTAAATAATATAAATGACTCGTATACAGTATGAAGTACGTAAGTAGTCTGTAAATACTTTAATCGGAATACAAAAAGCATTTGATTTCGTTTGATGTGGTTACAAATTGTAAGAATTTGCTAAATATAATTAAGCGTACACCGTACCGCTGCCAATCCAACCGCCTTTGATTGTACAATGCTTTACATTTAGTTTACTTTGAAATATTGCTTCATTTCAATAATTTAATGATTTAAATGGAATGGATTTTGCAAGTATTTACGTTTTTGTTTTTATATCGAAGTTAGTTTCAAATGTCGCAACGAATTGATTAATTCTGGATCCATTTTTATTTTCATACAAGTTGGATGCATTGTTTCTTTATTTGTCTTGGTTTTTTATTGTAACAAAGAATCAAAATGTAATAAAAACATAAATAAACAAGTAAAGTGTAAACATAAATTTTATGTAGTCGTACAAAAAATATCTTATCTCACTTTTACAACAAAAACATATTTACATTATTCCATTCATTAATATCATTTAAACCTTATTATTCAAAATATCATTAACTGTATCATCCAAAACACAATAACATGACTTTTAAACAACTTAACGCTGTATGTATGTTACAAACAGGATGAAACAAACCAAATTGAAATATGAGAAGAAGACGCCTTTAGCAAGTTTTAAAAAAATCATGTCGTTTAAATTCGTTTTAGTCAAAATTAACCTCTAATTTGAAATTTTGCGTAAACACGCAATCTCTAGACGTAAAAAACTAATTTGAATGTTTTGCCTTATTTTGAAATTGTGGAATTAAATCTAAGCGAAAATTAGATTCAGTTACAAAATATAGTATTTGTAAAGCACTAATTAATCGATTGGAATCGGATTATTTATTCGAAACGCCTTTAAGCGTCCAATGGCTTTGTGGTCCGCTCACTCAATGATTAAATTTAAATAAATTCTTGGGGCTTGTTGCTGAGTAAATTATAAAGCTTCATTTAACGAGATGCTAAGAACTAGTTTCGACAAAAAATGTCACTTGCTAATTAAATGCAAAGCTAAAACAAACTCACGTCGCAAAAACTGTAACATTTTCGTTAGGATTAATTACCGTCCATGCGATGCGGCGAATTAAAATTAATCTACATTTTAGTTTACAAAAGCTCAATTGATCAGCTTGACCGAAAGAAATGTATCATCTAGCCATGAAAACCTGATTAAAACTTAAGCACTAAATTTGAAAGTAGCCTATTCAAACCACATCAAAACTTTTTAAATATCTTATCTAGTTAGACATAATTTATGCATCTTTTATTTTTTGAATATATCTTTATGCATAATCTTTCGTATCATAATATCGTAGACATCGTTATATTTGACGTACTAACATCTACGATCGTGGCCATTAAACCAGAAAGTTGTCGTTCGATCTGATCATATCAGACAAGTCTGTCAGTTACCTAACTCTACGCACCTATCTGCAATGGCAGTGAAAGCGAATTGTCTAATTATTTTTTTATTTTATAATAACAGAGATGACACAGCGTTTCGGAGCGTACAGCCTTCTTTTATTTTTTCTCTCCGGGAACGCAATCTGCGGTCAGTGTGTAACGGAAGATTGAGTTTTGACGGTGCAAAATAATTACGATCGGTGCAGCTCCTAGTTACATTCATAAAATATCAGTGTCCATGTCTTATGTAAAATAAAAAGTTCAGTAGAGGATTTAAATTGGCTTCGTAGTGTGCGAGATCTCTGATAACAGCATTCTTATTAGGCAAGTAATTATTGAGATCGGGTCGTATTGGCTAGTTATATCATGCGTTCAATTCACTTTCTATTTTTCACTGTTGTATTTAATTTTGGTATTGAGATTAAAGTGGTTTCCTGGAGCATTGTTGTAGAATTATTTACGCTTAACGGATTTGCATTCGTTTAAATAATAAGGCAGGGTCATTTGCTGCAATATATTTAAATTTCTTCAATACTTCTATCGTTGTACTTTTATGTTTACGAAAAGGTTAAACATGTTTGATATAAAACGGCGCACAGAAAATGTTTTAATTTTGCTGTAGCCGATAAGCTATAAAAATATTTTCGTGAACCACTAACTAGAACATAATGTAAAACATTTAACTGGTTTAATTTTTATAACATAATATTGGACGAAATTATCGGTGCAATTTGGATATAAAGTCTCAGTTTTATACCTTTATTTCACCGATGCAAATGCAAGATAAGTGCAATTTCGCGAACGCCGCCGCCTTAATTTTTATTTCTCTTTTATTTTTGTGGTAGCCGTTGATGTAGCGAGCCTTTTTCAAGGAGCTGGTACATGTGTGAAGAACATTTAACACGGAAAAGAAATACATTTACGTTGTAAGAGAAAAAGTTGAAAGTACACCAGTTACACATTTAATACCGACCACATGCGATTCCGTTTGCAATTATTTTTGGAATTTGAATTATTTTTATCACTTGAATTACTATTGTTGTTTTATTGATTTAAAATTTTTGATTGCGGTCGTTATTAAAAAACGCATCAAAATAAATTATTTTTCATGAAAATTTCCTGATGTTTATATATTTAAAATTACGCGCTATAATCTTTTCATTTACCTACTAAATAAAATTATTATTATCGATTTGGTTCTACGAATTGATTAATTTGGACATTATTATTTACACATTATTTTAATTATATATATTATTATTTTCAAGTTTATATTTAGAACAACATAATCCGAATTGTTTCCGAATATCCCGATCGACCTGGGATCTTCACAATGGCCAAAGGGAATAAAAAGTATTACCCGACGGCCGGCGGCGGCTACGGCAAAATAGCGTACCCAACTCACTTTCTGGTTTACTAGGTCAAATAATTGTTTATTTTGTTTTTTATTTCTTTTATTGTTACAATGAGTGAAAATCGCGGTGAAACCGTACCATTCACTTTTATTTTTATGGCTTTTTCTTGGGCGCAGGGCAAGGTTGCGGAAAAATCTTTACTACTTACTACGACCGCGGTTTTATTGTTTTATAACGAATAATCGCTTAACAATAAAAATCTGGGCTTATAAAATAAGAATAAAAGTAGATAACGAACGACGATGAGTAATTCGTATCACGTATTTGCTACGGAGGAAAGTGGAATGCATAAAATGTACTCAAAGTATTCATCTCACACGAGTAAGTGTCAGATTAATGCTTTATACGGCTGTTAAGCTTTTTACTTTTGATCCAATTTCTTTTAGATTGTCATGCTTTTAAAAATAAAAAGTTAACTGCGGACTTGGTGTCATTAAAATACGCACAAATTATTAGTATGACAAAAATTGTTTAAAATCTTTAAACGAATTTGTTTAACTGTATTTTTATAGCGCCGTTCATATTAAAATCATCGCCCAAATACCTATTTTTGTATTACGATTGGCGAAAGTAAAAACATAAAATATTTGTTGTCTGCAACCGCTATACTTTAAAAGGACCAGTAGTTTATGATAACATTATATTTCAAATTTATTGTTCAAATAAAACGTAAAATTTTGCTTCGAATCAATTAATGACCAAATTTTATACTCAAACTTTCCTTTGTTTTTATATTTATAATAAAATTTGAATTTATAAGTTTAATTATTATTAGTTTTCATCTAAATAAAAACGCATTTTTTTTAAAGTATTACAAGTTAAATAGCACACAAACAAGATCACTGAAATAAAAGAAACCTACCTCGTTTCACGGAAAAGTCCCTTTCAGCTTGTCCTTGTACTGTGCGCTTCAGCTTCAGTAAGTAATACAGCACTAGTACAACGTTACAGTTCAGTGTAAAAAATCCAGTCGCTATGTTCCTACCCGGTTAATTAGAGCACTGAGTATCGTATCACTTTAGCACTACGTTCAACAGAAATAAAAATTAAAAATAATAAATATTTTTAATTGTAACACACTATCCAAACGAAGAAGTCAGTACCACAGCACTTGGTTATCGAATATCCATTCCATCACTGGGGGTGCAGAGTCCGCGAGCGAGCGAGCTTAAAGCTGCGGAGCGTGCGCGTGCGCAGGCCGGTGTGGCATCGCGTTATCAGCGCGAGCGGCGCGCCGCGCGACAACAACAGAACTTGAGAGCCGATCTCAATAATAACAAGAAAAGAAAACGGTCCAGTTTCAGCGAGGCTTCCGGATGGCTCGGACGGGGCGCGGACTAGTTCTCTCGCTTGCACGCACTGCGTCGTTTCGCTCTCTCTGTCTAACGGTACTCGCGCGCAGTTTGAACGATAGCACGGCTAGTCGCGACTGCGACGCCGCCCCGTACACTCGTAGTCACTGTCCACACAATGCATTCGCTGTTTAGTCTCTTTCCCGCCGTTTTTACGTCTTCGACATCGCTGTGAGGCCGCCTTACCGCGTTTAGGCCTACACTCGCCGTACTAACGCTGACAATAATGACATTTTATTACATAAACTGCGATTCACAGATGTGTAGGTCTTAATGCATAGTAAATAAGCCGTTAAAATAATATTACTATGATTTACGAGTGCTCTGACATTCGATATCCGATAAAATTAGGTGGGAATTATTCGCCACGCGTTGATGTCTTTTGTATTGCCTCATGAATATGTATGCGTACACTGGAGGATGAATTTAAAATAATCGACTTGTGGTCAATTTTTGGTTTTATTTTACCTTATTAAGCCTTTGAATGAAACGAGTCAGGTTGAATTTTGTCATCTGATTTAAGTTCATTACGTGGACACCTGAAATGAAGTGTAAGGTTTTGAGCAAGGATTACGTAATAGTTTAAATGTTAAAGCGTGCTGTCGAGGTTAATATTCGAAGGAACACTTTAAAGAGTTTTATATAATTAATTATCTTCAATATTTGGTTAATAAAGTAGTAAAGTTTATGTGTATAATAAATTTTGAAACTTTTAACGTTACACTTACGTTAAAAGAAAATCGGTACTTTAGACTGGCTTTCATATTACGACTACGACTTAATTTGATATTTATTTGATACAGGTGATATATTTTGTAATATAATAATAAAAGATAAATAGATATACTTTATTACCACTTCATTTTTAGTTAGCAAATCAAAATATTTTGCCTATAGTTTAACGAGAGAATAAAATGCATAAAAATATGTTAATTGTACTATAATTTTATTTTAGAAAAATACATAATGTTTAAATGAGGCGATTGGAGTCTATTTCTATATCAAAATGTTAATGTGTCATAATTAATATATCAACATCTTTTGATACTACATCGAGAAATGTAATGAAATACGTATTGAAGTTACAACTGACCTGCGCTAATAAGATAGCACCTAAGCTTTGCAGATGAGAGTAATCCTACGACATTCCGCTATTTAAATGGACTGTGACGGTAAGGCGAGATTCACACTACGACATATCGTGGACGGAATTATTCGTGCGAGAAAAACCCGCGTTATTATCACGTTGACGTGTTTAGTATTGAGAAGGGGAAATTTGCATAGTACAAATTTTGGTCGGTATGTTAAATACATACGAATTTAATAACCTGTATTATCTTTTCCTGAATACTATCTTAAAGTTATGTATTTTTTGAAGATTTTTTTGTGCTAAGAAGTGATATAATTACAGAGTGACAGGAAATATCTACTTTTGTTCATGCATGTGGTAACTTGGTTGCTAATTAGTGTCACGTATTTTCTTACAAGTATAAAAGTTGTGCTTATATTCCAATTGTACCTAATCATCATCTCGATCATCATGATAATATCCTGATAAATATTTTTGAAGTAAAATTAAATAATTTAAAATATATAATTTTAAATACCAAATGATAAGTAACCAATTAGAAATAACTTCTTTAACCTTATAATTTCATTTTATATTATTTTTTATTTTTGGTGAATTACTCGAAAGACTAGCACTAATCAGTAGAACAAACAAGAACATTGTAATATCTGGGTAAGACTTTTAACCAGTAGTGGGACAATAAGTTAAATAGGATAAAAAATGAGTAGAGTAGAATTAAGGATTATTTTTGGAATGTTGTTATGAAGTGAGTGTATAAAAATATGTGCAAATTATTTTTCAATAAGTAAATCAGGGTAAATTTAAATATAGACTAGGTACTTAAACTTTTTATTATGATTTGTTTTTATTTTATTTTTGTTTTATTTTATTATTATTATTTTTATTGGTATTTAATTGTATTTTATTTTAATTATATATTTAGAATGTGATAATGTAGAACTGTAGAACTGTATTCTTATTATATGGACATAGTCTGATTTAAAATGAATATATAAAAAAAAATAAACGATGAAATGGCTCAATTTCAACACATTTCCATGTTGAAATGGTTTATTGTGTGTTTCATGTGTTGGACAGTGATGTGGTGTGTCATTACTTTGAGCAAAACAGTTGTATGTCCGAAAAATTACTCCGCATCAGATCCAAACTAATATTGCGATCCTGTTTCAATTAATGTTACTTATTTTAATTTACTTTTAAAACTCACATATTTTTTTCCCAATAATTTATATGCAAAACCTCGTCTACTACTGCCATTATGTATTTATAATAAATCACATTATAATAATTCAGTGGTATTAATTTTAATTGTATTCAAGTCACAAGTAAACAATTTGCTTTTGACAAACGTTTTTTGTGTAATTACGTGTTTTTATTTTTTAAATCTATTCAGTTCCAATTAAGTATTTTTCACGAAATCATCAGTCATCGTTCAAAAACTATTTTATTGATAAACTAGTTTTATATAATTCTTAACATTGTCTGTCATTTCACAAACCTTTGTAATAATTACCTATGTCATTATGAATATTTTGTGATCCAAAATCTCACATCCTTAACAACCCTATTGCTGTATTCATGCCGGCGAATTATGAGGTGCCGTCCAGAAATTACTGAGCTCATTATGTAAAAATCAACACCATCGTAACTCTTCATTATGGGTACTGCCTCGCCAAAAATGTACAAGAATATTCGCCATGAAATAATATCGTTTTAATCTCCCGAACGCACTCGAATTCCCCACTACTTAGTTATTAACTGGGCTGAGTTTTCGTGGTACGGACGTAAGCGGTGCAATGGTATCATTTATGGTAAAGTGAGAAATTTCACTGTTATAGGCTTCGAAGAAAGGTTTATGGATCGCGGGGTAAGTGGTAGCGATCTTTACTCGCATTCATGAGCACAAAACGCTCATATCGTCGTTTTATAGCTTAATATTTAAAACAACCAGCGTTAGCCAAACTTTAAGAATTGTATTTACAAATAAATGATGCACGAGCTGTATATTTAAATAGTCATTTTGGTAGCCCAAATTTGAACGCCTGTGAAATGTGAAGCAGAGCTGTTGCAATAAAAGTCATTATCGGCCCTGAGATTGACAATCAACGGCAATCAGTCAGCGGAACACGAAAATATCGTAGTGTTAAAACTGTACTTAGCGAGGGGTTATTACACGAATGGGTCCATTTTAACCCATACGAAAATAAGTTGTAAGAGTTGCGCAATTGTACGAATTTACATAATTATTTTAATTCCTTTGGAAAATAATTATGTCTAAATGTTTTTTTTTGATCGTTACTTTTTTATCCTGAATATTGTGTAAAAAGTAATATAATATTTTCTTTTAAAAAATAGTATTTATTGAAAACTTCACGGTCATCATGTTGACTATTTGAATTAAAAAATAAGCAAGTAACAATAAAAAGTAAAAACATTTTTTTATATAAATAAATAAAATATATTTTATATATTCTGCCAAAAACCGCTCCACATTTAGATGCCAAAATCGTGCGCGCCTTGTTGGGAGTTTCGTGTGAAATGCATCGATAATGGGCGGGCTCGCGGCCTGAGGTGCACTGCATTACTTTAAATGGACCTCTCATTCTTCATGTAAATGTTCCGAATAATGCACTTTACCGCAATTAAGGTTGAACAAGTGAAATTACCACCGAATTGCAATTAATCTGCATCTGGTCTTTGGTTTACACGTTGGCGTTACGATTTTCTAGTGGGTGTGTATCAGCGGCCCTTAATGAGCGAACCACTAAACTATTTGAAGTAATAAAATAACAATTGGATACTTAGTTGTGTAATAAAATATATCTTTCTGCTCTCCTGACAACTTTATGATACTCGCTTTAACTCTTATTAATGGATTGGTCTATAATTGACTATCTTTTAATGTGTGTCATATAGATTTATTTTAGCCCTACAAATTATATAATGTAAGTTATTTTACACTAAAGATTTAGTATATTTGTTTTACACTATAGATATATATAGTTATAAGACATCACATTCAATTAACTTTACCCTTCCCATCTCATCAATTTCATTGTTAATTATTACGAATAGTGACTATAGTATACCGTCTACTAGTATACCGGGTCAAGTAGTTAATAATAAATAGAGGTCGGTTAGGAGTCACTGATGAAAAATTAAACTCACAACAATATATGTACGTATGTGAAGTCACTAGCAGTGGTTTTATCAGGTAGCATTTATAATGTGCACATAATCAATATTTTTTTTCTTTGAATCTGCAGATTCTATACAGTAAGCATATTCTTATAGGTTATTAAACAGCTACTTTTTCTTACGTGCAAAAAATAGTTTTAAACGAAGAAATACTTATTTAATAACTGTTACAAACTACATGTAATTTTAAAAATACAGCGCGTTTCGCCTGTCATTCCCTGCGTGGAAGTGTTAATGTTCAAGATCATTCAAGGTTAATTCGCAAGTCTTCACAATACGCATTTATAATTATCCTTCAATTTATTATTAATGACTGTTTGTTTCCTTTAACTCTTACAATATTTCTTGCAAGTAATGGCCGAGCCTAATAAATGTGTAAGGACTTAATTTCTTGTGTTCAGTTGTGCTCTTTGTTAATGTCTTTTTGATGATGAAATTATACATGTAGAAAAGTTTAAGCATTTAATGCCTTCTCTTAAATGTTATAGGCTATCTTCTGAAACAAATGTAAACAAATTTTATGTTTAAAACAATTAAGCCATCTTGTTTATTTTATATTTTTTGGGCCTTATATTAATGTTTTGTTAATTAAAGTGAATATTAAAAATAAACTATATACATTTCGTGTTTCATTTATTTTTGTAAAAATGTTGATTTGCCATAGGATTCTACTGGCTTTAGATCTTGATCCCTTTATAAATGCCCTGTATTATTCAATAATGTTATTATCACGGACTTTATTTATTACTCGTAAATAAAAATAAATAAAAATGACAATAAAAGGAATATCTGTTACATAAATTTTATATTAAATTCTAACCAAAATTCGCTAAAATCACGGACGAGTGCTCACAAAAGAGAAACCAGAATCAATTTGTAAATCATTGATGGTAATCGGTTGCGTAAACAAAAATTTAACTAATAGTTAGTACCGGATAGGCGGCGCTTTTTTCTTTTGTTAGTATGAATTACAGTAACGCATCTATATCATTAAAAGCCGTCAATCAACTCATGCGCAGTCTCGTAGTATCTTGTAGATCTACGTTAAGTTGATATACGAATGGTTATGGAGGAGGTATTAGGCAATTGGTATTATATATACTAATAAAGAGATATAAAAAAGGAATAAGTTTATCTAAGTAGGTCTTATTTGGTTTCCCACCGAGGCTTTATATTTAAAATAGTTAAACAGAGTTTTAATTTACAATGGTAATACTATATCCTATTGTTAGATAAAAAAAATTGTATATAGTGTTTATGAGTTTTATTCTATTAAGACCGTTCTAACCTAGAGCTGTTAGTAAAATGTACATGTATACCGTTTATCATTAGGCTCTTGTCTTTTTATAAATATCTTTAGTTATTTTCAGAATTTTTGTAAACTTTTGAACGACGAAACACTTTGGCTCCGCTATTTTGGTGCAGCACAAAACATATATAAATATACTCATAGAGAAAATATCAGTAGTTTGAATCCAACATACATAGCAATTATATATGTTGGCAGGAATAGTACAATCATACAAAAATAGGACTGCTTGAGCGGATTTTAATGAACCTTTACAATCGTGTCCAGTTTCGGATGCCTGGAATATGTATGTATAAGGAAAGTAGGAAGTATTAATAAGCACTTCATTTAATAATATTAAGTTCGTGTTCGAAAAAATCACATTGATATCCATTCAGTTGTCTAAAAATAATGCTCATAAATCAACGTACACAAAAATAGGTTCATTTTTATCCACAATGATTGCATTGCATTTTTATTTTATGAAGTCACTTTTTATCTGTCACTTATAAGGAATTGTGTAAAAAGCCTACGCCATATTAAGCGGCCGCGTTCGAACGTCGCAAATTAGTAGCTCCAAATGAACCGAGTTGGAGCAGTCAATTACGCAGTAGCGCGTATTATAGTCGAGTTGTAGGCATCGCAACCATTTGAGCTAGGCGTGGTCGCCAGAGACCTTAGAGAACGGATGTAGCAGCCTCGATCGTACCGCCACTGCCACCATTCCAGATCAACGTTTGATGATAACCACATCTGAAATAAAAAATATCGCTTGAGTGAAAAGGTCAGGCGGCCGCCGCTGTGCCGAAATTAAAGTCGAGAATAATAATCATTACCGCCACAGTGAGCCCAGCAGGTTCAGTATTTTGACAGCTTAAATTTCGATTCTCGTCTCGCTACTCGCGTCCCTTTCGACAGCTTTTCTTCTGCACCAAATAATTATAATACAATAATTTATGTACCCGTGCTTTTGGGAAGATCGTATCGTTATGTTTTATAGCTTAATTTTATTCGGCGAACAGATACTCTCCTCGGAAAAATGATGGTCGTTTTATACTAATTGTTTATTTAAAATCGCGATGAAAACAATTCCGTTTTTGTTCGCCTCGAACACATTTGGATGACTTTGTTGTTTGCCGGTAGTCATTCGAGAAGAGATATGAAATAATTGATGTCGTGATATTTCGTTTTTCCTGATCAACATTATACGCTGTCATCGTAGTTTTTATCGGCGTGAAATATGTTGAAGCTTGATGTCTTAGTATATCTGAGTCGCAACTTAATTAGTCTGCGACCTTAGCCACCGTTTAATATGCTATAAAGATCCTATTCTGTTTTTTGTTTTATCCTTATCAACAATACTTTGGATTAACCATGACTCAATGAGTAGAATTATAATTAATTTTATAAAGTATCCGCTTGGGCAGCCGGAAAGGTACCTACCGTCAACAGATCCGCAATGTTCAGGTGATCTGATTTAATATAATTAATGTGTAAGTTACCGCGAAGTAATCGCGGATATTTATTTGTCGCCGTGTCAAAGCCGTCCGTACTGTAGATCATTACTCAGTTACAGATAAAACGGAATAATTCTGTAGTATCCATATCCATTAGTAATGGATAAACGTTAGCGGATTCCGCTCTATTAGGGCCAATTGCATAATTTTCTTTGTGTTGAACGAATACTGTTTTATCAAACACAATACCTACTTAACGGTTCGTGTTTAAAACCTTTTACATCGCGCTATACGTTTATTTTAGTGCAAACAAATTCCCCGTTGCACGAAGTCTACGCGTATCAATTAGTCGCGTAACATTTTATTTGCAAAGCCGATAAAACGAACGTAAGGGACTATAAGGTGGGGTCCAATTAGCGGTATTGTAACTGGGTTGGATTATTATGATATAGGTTCTTTATGGTCGCTAATGGTACGGCAGAAGCAGGATACGTAATGAGCAACAATCGAATCTATCGATGTGCGGTTTGCATGGAGAGGGGAGCGGGGTGAGACGCGGGTGCGCGAGGCGCGCGGGCGTGGTCGGCGCCGGCCGCTCTCCTTGACTCCAGCGTCAAGCATCGCATGATCTCTGCTTGTATATTGCGTTCGAGACGGCTTGATACTAGCTGTTTTTATGTATTTATAAATATTTAATTGTAATGAACTTACATTTTTCTTGACTTTACCGTTTTCGTTGCTGAAAGTCATGTTCGTGAAAGTTATAAACAAAGGATTATTCTTCTCTAGTTTGTTTAGTTTTCAGTTTTTCTTAGAACAGTTGCAATAGGGAGCTCGATAAAATTCTATATAATTATGCCTCTCCCCACCTAACAAACTTATAGGGCGTAGCAATAGTATCTTTATTTTTTTTTTATAATTTATAGGCAGACATTTGATCGCAATCTCAATTTGTCTCATGCAGTGACAGAGATGTTCACAATATATTCTTTCGCGTGCCGGTTTGGTATCTGCTTGGATTATATCTAAAATTGGTTTTGTAAAAATGTACATATGCCGGTTTACTAACTTTATATCAAAAAGCCTCTGGGCTTTTATTACTCCGCATTAATGGATATTTTTTCTTATAAATTGCGTGTAATTAAGTGTCTTTATTTAGCTTTATCGTATAGCCAGAAACCTCTTTGATGAACATAAGTTACATATTGTATGTATTTTTTGATATTTTGTCCGTTTTTCAATTATATTACTGAATGTATTTTACTTTGAAATATATCCACATTTAAGTTTTATTTATTTGGTTGTTTGAATGTCCGAAAATGAAAAGTTAATATTCAAATTCAAAAACAATAGAACAAATATAGGAGACGAGATGCACTTGTTACCCTACACAATTATTATCATGACTATATATATTATCATGAATATTCCGGGTTCATAAAATACAAATTTGTAGATAAGCAAGTGTTTAAGGCAACATCTATTTCTTTATATCCGATCGGTAAACACCTGAATTAAAAATATATTCACAGCTGTTAATTTTCCCATTTATACCAAATAATAGCAGTAATATGAGCTGCTGTGTTGTCGTCTGAAGAATGTGGTAAGAGAAACAGATTTTCTCGATGCGTTCTAACTTAGTCCTCAGGGTAGCCCGCTACTTTAGCCAACTTCAGATAATGGCAGCAGTGTCCTTTTACCATCAGATGGACTGTATGCTCGTTTATTATAACAATCGGATAAAAAAATAATATCAATCGAAATCTGTAGGCTTCATGAAAAGCGTACTAGTTAGTAGAAGTATACAGTAAGTAAAAATTATATCAATAGTCATACCATCATTGTCCATCATAGACCATCATAGTCCTCGTCAGTAGCAATGCATCTGGGATTAACTATAGGTATAATCTTAATTATGTATGAAGTTGCTTAGAGAGGTCTATGGACGGCAAAACCACTTACAAAAGCTGAATTGCATGCCCTTTGCTATCTCAATTTTATAAAAAACATAAAGATGTCCACGAGCAGCAATGGTCATTTACCAACACGTAGATTGCTTGTTTGCTCTTTCCATGTTGTAAAAACAATCGATAGTTACAATGTAAATTTCGCAATAATAAAACAAGTGTCGATATATTATAGCAAGTATCAATGGGGTTCGCTCGCGGTACAAGTGGAGTGAATGTGGCGACTGTGCCGGTGGACGGGCGCGGTGATAACGCGGCCGCGCGCCGTTATCAACCGACTGTGCACTAATATCGTGCTCGAACCTGCATGCAACTGGGCCTTTGTAATATTGTGCAGATAACATAGAGCACTGCTCGATGCAATTGCTTCCTGCATTGCAATCAAATGTTTGCGCGATTGTGCTGTGTGGCTGGTTTTTTGTGTGCCAGTTTCGAATGTACTTGTATTTTTGTATTTGGTATACAAAGTATGGAAGTATGTCTTTGTACCGACTCCTGTGGCGTAGCGGTCACTTTGTATCGATCTGATTTTTATAATTGCAAAGACACAAACAAGGTTTTATCTCACCTGGTAGGGAGTGGGCACTGGTATCCGTAGACATAGATACATAGGTATTTTAAAATCGCAGATACGTTTTTTTTTTATATGACTGAAGTAGCAAACGAGCATGCAGTCCACCTGATGGTAAGTGAACGCAATGAAACCTTCACGTTAGATATAGGTGTGACGGTAGTACCTCCCCGGTCGAACTACAATGGTTCTACCACTTTATTAAATATAACAAAAGCTGTTACTAAATTAGTAATTTTTACTGTTTTTCATATGTCTTTTATATTAACGTTGAATATCTGAGTATTTTCTTCTGGATATTTTTCTTCTTATTTTTATTGCTTTATCTCAATATTGCCAAAAGTAGCCCATGTCTACATGTACAAATCTATTGTTTAAACAGTTCATCCATATGCATACGACACTTATGTAACTCTGTAACTGCATCATATACCTACAGTTAGGTATGTACCAGCCAATATACCAACAATTGTATGTAAATACCCGTGTTTATATCAGAATAGTCTTTAGCAATAAAGCTTTCTGGCATCAGATATAAAGTCGCATGTAATAATTTACATTCGATATAATAGTACGTATAATAGTGTATATCATAAAATATACGTAGTGGTAGTAGCAATCATTATGTATACTTAACTGACAATAACCGATATGTTTGTTAATTTTATTAGTATTGCATTTGTCGGATTAAAATATAACTAAGCATCAGGGAAGATATCTAGCCAACTGTACTATAATACAGATTCTGTGGAATTATTTATGTTGGCACTAGACTTATATTCCTATATTTTAATGTTTAACAGTAACTAAATTATACTGTGATTATTGATAAAAATATGCTGTTTTCAGTATACCTACCCTTCAAAGGGCTTACTTATTTTTATTTATATTTAGGACAGAATATATGTATTATATTCTAGTCAAAATTAGTTCAAGTTACAAAAAGTTAGTTTTCCGTAAACGTTCGTAAATGGCTTTATTTTTGGCTTTGACTGAGATTATTGATAAAAATATGCTGTTTTCTTTATATCTTGCAAATGGCTTACTTATTTGAGTATATATTAAGGACAGAATATACGTATTACATTCTACTCAAAATTAGTTCAAGTTACAAACAAGTTAGTTTTCCGTAAAAGTTCGTAAATGACTTTAATTGTTTAAGAAAATACCTTTACATTCGCTGAACAAAAAATGGCATACATATATTTAATAATTAGATTACTCTCGCGGATTCGTCCGCTCTGGTCTTGTCTACCAAGGTTATGAGTATCCTAGGTGGTTAGCCTAGCTTATAAACTATATGTGAGCCAAAGCCGGCAATGCATTGGCAAATCCTCTGGTGATGCAAATGTCCATACGCGACCTCGACTACGTTCCATCAGGAAGACCGCCATCACCTGCCTCATCGCCAGATTCAATTATAAAAAAAATATCAGTGAAATCCGGCCGCAATTTTTTGCGTAAAATAGTAACATGTACACATAAAGCCTCACATACTTTCACATTCGTATTAATAATAAATAAATTAACATACAAATAATTCGTCATGAGAGACATACCTACATAGAACTATTAGGGTTTCGTAGCCAAATGGCAAAACTCGGAACCCTTATAGATTCGTTGTCTGTCAGTCCGTGTGTCCGTATGTCACTTTATTCGAAAACTATTAACATTACAAAGTTGAAACTTGGTAGGTAAGTGTATGGTATTCTGTAAACCGCTTTTTAATACATTATTTTAGGAATACATTTTACACACACATGTTTCGTAGGCGTCTACACACATTCAAATAGAGGTTCTAAATATCGATGCCATATGATGAACGTCACACACCTTCCGCGGTAGACGGTTGATAGGCCAATTATCTGCATTCATATTCATTAAACTGAGCTCATACTGGGCGTAATTACAAGGGAAGACACCAACTAGATCAGCAAATAAGGAAACTGGGTATTTGCAGATTAAAACTAGTATTAAATGCGTGGTGTTTTCAATTTTGAATAATCACTTCCTTTCGCAAATCTAATAAATTATATATTAATGTGTTGAGTTAAAGTTATTTGTAAGTGTAATATGGAGCATTTTCCAAGTAAATTCTATTTATGCCATACTAAAAGATAAAACCTTTTTTACAGTTTCTTTGATACCGGTATGTATGGATTGGGGTACAACCCATTATTGTCCCACTGGTGGGCACAGGGCTTCTCTCAGAATGAGAGAATTTTAGGCCATAGTCCACCGCACTGGCTAAATGGGATTTGGTGGACTTCGCATACCTCCGAGACCGTTTTTTTTTAAAGAACTCTAGGTTGTGTAGGTTTCCTAACGATATTTTCATTCACGGAAAAGCAGTGATTATTAATTTCTGATACGCACATAAAACAGTGGTGCGTGCCTGGGTTTGAACCTCGGACCTCCCGATTGAGAGGGCAAGTTTCAATCAATAAGCTATCACTGCTATATGTATGGATTAATAGTAGTTATAATTGTTAAAATTCAATATTCACGTAAAATCATGCGATTTTACAAGGAGTCGCATAGACTAATATTTGATGCAAATTAATTGTTAGCTTCTGCTACTTGAACTCTATCAAAATCCGATATATAGAGGTATTCTACATAACAAAAAGTTATATTTCATAAATATAACAACGCGCTCGCGTATTTAGAAAATCATTTTTAAGAGGCACAGCTAGGTTAGTTGTAGACCAGCGAGATCATAATACAATAGATGAAGTCGAATTTTACCGAGTAAATGATAGAATTAAAACCGGTCCTTGTTCAGAAACTGATGGCGTTGAATAGAAATGTTGAAACATCCACATTTCAAAGCCGTCTACAACACAAATAACGTGCAAACTTACCTCTACGGCCGTTGTCGCTTGATCACTAGAACGAATATCGCCTACGCATCGGTTTATTGCATTAGTGTGTTTTGAATTGTTAATAAGCGTTGCAAACTATATAACTACACGACAAATTGAGCCATCTTGACTCTGTTTAGCCATGCCAGGTAATATAACGTGAGATTTTCAATTTAAAACGCTATTGACGGCCACTTAAGGCAGGGATGCGTTACACTGAACGCGTGTATACTAAGCGAAAATCGCGTTGATACGATATTTGGTATACCGCACATTTTTATTCCATTAAAAGTCAAAGATATTCATACGTAGCGAATACGATATTAATTATACGTTAATTAATGAAACAACAACGCAGCAGCGATTGACAATACTGTTATAAGACGAAAATACTTTAGTTAGTTGTATCAAACTATTAATAATAAATAAAATATGTTAAGTCCTAAGCCAGTACAATAACTATCCTACATACATTAATAATCGTTGCTCGTTTACGATGAGACGAATCGGTTTCCCTGTCAAGTTATTCAAATACAAGTGGATCGTCGACAATGGTTATGTTGCCATATTTGTGAGCAAGTAATGATCTGTCGGAGTGCATCTAGCAATTAGGGTCAACAAATATAATAGTATATCGAGACCGAGTGTTGATGGACTGGCCATACCTAATTTATAATGACGCGAACTTTTAATCTCGTGTTGTTTTTGAAGTTAATGTGATTTATCAAAATGCAAGTGAGTGGGCTTTTAGATAAGCATAATTAATGTGATAGATCGGTTTTATGAATATGGACCGATTGAAGGTCGGGGTTCATATCAAATTGTATTCCGAAGGTGTGGTTTTCAATTATATTATTGCAAACTATTCGAATGGTAATTCAAAAAAATATATACGTGACGAATAGATAGCCTTTGGGAAGTCGGTTAAAAGCAACACCATGGATATTTTTTGGGTATCTACATCATAAATCAACCTTTTCTTCAAATGTGTGCATGGCTTTAGTAGTTTAGATTCGGCGTATATGTTTAAAAAATATGTCAAAAGTCACTATTATATATATTAATAAAGATAAACGCAGCTCTTACTGTCCTTCTCGTAGAACATTAGTAGTATTTATGGTTATATAAAAAGCGTAACCTTAGAAATATAGTTCAATGGGATAAGGGGAAAAAATAAGTTCAATATGTATCGCTTTCTTTTCCGTGTACCCTTAACTTAAATATGTAAAGAGTAACCAGGGTTCAGTGATATTAAAACTATAGCATTTTAATATGTTCGAGAGCGCTGCAGCCCCGCGGCCACAAGACCTCGTCTTAATAATAAAAAACCAAATGAACATATTATTATATTTTATAAACAACATAACATTATCTTTGGCAACTACTTAAATGTGTGTAGACGCTCATTATTTTGCAAATAAAGCGAGTAACTACGTTGTAATACATGATAATATATTGGATAATATTTCAAATACTCGTAAATAAAATTATTTTTGCAGCAGCGGAAAATGTGCAATTAACTCTATGTAAATGAAGTGTTGAAGCGATTTTTATGTATATCAACATTTTATAGGTAATAAAAAGGGTAAGGCAATAATAATGCTTGCCACACTTAACCATAGACAGACATTAATCTTATTGGGCATATAATCCAGAACCTTTGGCGATCTATGATTTCAGTATGGGTATCACGGCGATACGCACTTTCTTTTTATTTTGGTATCTTCCTTTATTACTTCATTAATGACCGCTAGCAACTTGCAGGTATACCTTTTAACAGATATACAAAGTCAAAAAAAAATAGGGGGCTGTCAGAGGTTGGGCGTGAAAGCGGTAGAGGTTTCCGCTTACGCCTTTACGTACTCATTTGAAGTGGAGATTAGGCTAGGAAAAATAACACGGTTTCTACACTCATAGCCCTATAATAAGATTTTCTCCTGTGCACTGGGTCTCATGGACACAGACAAGATGAATACACTAACGCCCAGACCCAGAACAGGAATCTAAAGTAATCATTGAGATATCTTTCTGGCCGGGAATCGAACCCGGGACCCATTGCGCGACAGACCGGTATGGTAACCGCACCGCTACCCGGGTCTTTAAAGGGAGTACCTATTAACCTAGTAGGTTAGGTGAGGTTGTCCCTTTAGTTCCGGGACCAGAATAGGACTACGGTACCCTCTGCCTGTCGTAAGAGGCGACTAAAAGAGGCTTCCAGGGTTGCGGGCGGCAAGAGTGGGAGCTCGAACCGTCCGGCCAAGCGACCCCGGGAAGGACAGCGGCATGTGTGGTTGCATGCTGCCCGGAGTCCTCTTCGCAGCGTCGAGGTCGGCCACCAGGGGGGTTTTAGTGCGGTAAGAATCCCACATAACCCGCGTCGCTCCTACGACGTCGGGTATTTTTGAAAGATTCCCCCTCGAAAAACAAAAGGTAAGGTTAGGTTAGGGGCAATTCTAATCCATCAAATCCCATGCGTAACATGGTACTGAAGTAGTGAAACTTCGAAACTTCTTATTCTTCTAGCGTCCTATATACTACGGCCGTATTCGTGGTATAGAAGAAGGAAAGGAGGATAAAGGATATTCATTTCTCGAGGGTCTTCTCTTTCTCCAGGTAGATTCTTAAGGGAGTAAAAACCCCATGACACCTTAACATTGCCATAAAACACTATTATATTAATTAAAAGATCTTTATATAGCAAGGCAACATTCAAGTAGGTAACTACCATTTCCACTGTTTAGTAGGGTTTGTTTAGAGTAGCATTGTGGTAAATGCTCTATGTATGCTCTCTAGTTAAAGGACGTGATGTCGATGATGCGCATAGTTCAAGGGTAATTTTGCACCAACGATCGCATGATTTTAAATATTTGGCAAAAACCCAGCGTAAGTTTTTACCGATCGTGAAACGACTTACATTGTAAGCTACTAGGCGCCGATCGGACGATACCGCAGAATTGCACGAAGTGTTGCCATTATGTAAGTGATTTTTAGCAGTATCTTTACAAAGGGTTAATTGGTTACATTGTTTGCTACAACAAAAGCAATACTCATACATTTGATGGTACCATATGGTTGCAGTAATTATATGTAACTAGCTATCCCGACAAACGTTGTTTTGCCATATAAAAAATAAAAAAAAATGTTAAGGATGGACAACCCTTAAGGGGTATGAAAAATAGATGTTGGCCGATTCTCAGGCCTACTGAATAAGCATATAAAATTTGGTAAAAATCGGTCAGGCCGTTTCGGAGGAGTTTGGCAACAAAAACTGTGACACGAAAATTTTATATATTAGATAAGAATTTAGCTCCTTTTATAAGTTGCTGTTGATTATTTTATTACATTGTTAGCTACAATGAAGTACTTATACGTCGATTATTCTATGGTTGTATTGTGTATCCCATTACCTATGTAAGCTGTTTCTAGGGTATTTTTTATGAAATGTTTTAGACCGTATGTTATATGCCTTAATTAATGCTTGCGCATAAACTTAGCGATATTGTAATATTGCATAGTGTTACCAATAATTATGTAACTTGCAGGAATAATTTTGTAGGACTGTAAAACGCTCGATATTTTATGCTAGAAATACGATGAAAAGAGGTGACATGACATCCTACTAATATTATAAATGCGAAAGTTTGTGAGGATGTATGTGTATTTGTTATTCTTTCACGCAAAAACTACTCAACGGATTAGGTTGAAACTTTACAGTAGTATAGGTTATACATCAGAATAACACATGGGCTATAATTTGTAATGATTTTTTATTTATAAGGTTATAATATAACGAGAAATATCAGGTTAGTCGGAAAAAAAGTTGTGCTCTGAGAGCTATCTTCGCGTACGCTGCCTAAACCGTTGGAGATATCCAAATATAATGTACCATGGGATTGTTTGGCTCACATAGATCTAAATAAAAGTCCGCGACAGCATATGTCTATATTTTATGTATAACCCACAATAACTCTTTTTATACTTTGAAAATTTTAAAAATATCAAGTTGATGTTTCCATGAGTTTTATACAAACTAAATATTAATCCTTATCAAAATAAATGATTTCAAAAAATCAAGCATCTAATAAAGATTGAATCTGCCTTTTACACCATATAAATTGGATAAGTAGTTTAGAAGATATTACGAGTATAACATATTGCGTAGTCAATTGATTGACCGGCAGTAAGCGCCATGCGCCGCCGCCCTATACAACGAAGTTGTATGATATTAATATTTGAATGGTTATAAAACACGGAGCAAAATGTGAAAGGTCAATGACGTCTCTGTAGTTCCGGGAATAAGGCTACGGTATCCCCTATCTGTGGTAAGAGGCAACTAAAAGGGAGCTTTCGGGGTTGCGGGCGGCTAGACGGAGAGCTCCAAACACCCAGTCAGCAACTTCGGGAAAGATGTCAGCATGTGTGGTCGCATGCTATCGTGAGAGCCAGGATGGACGGAGCTTGAACCGTCCAGCCAGGCGATCCCGGGAAGGACGGTGGCATACGTGTGGTCGCATGTCGTGGTAAAGACCAGATGGAGTGGTGGGCCCAGCCGCTCACTCTGGAGGAGCCTGATGGGGCAATGCACTCAGAGGACTCCAGTTGCGTTCCTTTGAAGATCCCGGAGTCCTGGTGCTTTAAGAATCCCAGATAACCATGCGTCGCTCCCACGGCGTACGTTTTGAAGGTTTCTCCCTCAACAAAAAAGAAAAAAAGTCAATGAGAATGAAACAGCGGAAAGGTTAAATATGTTATTCAGATTAGCAGTAGTTTAGGTCGTAGTTGACCACGCTAGCCAACTGCGCGTTGGTAACCGTCACGGGTTTTGAGACCCTTTCTTAAAACTTTTAATTTTAGAATAAGCATTAATATCTGTTGCCGACAAAACGAATTCAAATTAATATACGTGCCTGTGATTTGAAATTTGAACACACTGATTTAGGCGATTAACACACGGCACCGCGCACCGCCGCGAATAGCGGTGCCCCGCGCGCTAAGGTGGTTTACGCACCTGTACGCGCGGATGGACCGATCATCAAAATAAACTTTTCGACATCGAAATGCATTTTTGCTTCAACGATGATCCGCGCGCTTAGGCGCCAGCCTGTGTGTGAGGCGCCGACCCCCCGCACTGTCGTTCGCGCTGAGACACGGTGGTGATGAGAACACCGCCGGCCAGTCGGTGTACGTTTGTGAGGCATCAACGGATTTATTAGACCCCAATACAACATGAGATCCGCTTCACCGCCTACCGTGGCAGTGAGCAGTACCGTATGTTAATCGCCTTAGGAAGTAGGGCAAGGGTTCAATCTGAAGTAAATCACAGATGCGTTGCTACTCCCGAGGACTATGATGATCGCCTCATACAAAAGTGAGCCGGCAGGCACACCCTTCAAATGAAACACAAGAACTGCTTCACGGTAGAAATAGGTGCGGCGGTGATGCCTCCCTGGTTGAACCATTGCTCTACCACTTTGCAAACTTTATGTGGCAGACTAAATTCCACGCGAGCGAAGCCGCGGGCAAATGCTAGTACTAGATATTAATGTATGGATTGTTACTATTAATAGGTTAAACCTTACGTAGTCTTTTACGAAACGATTTAACTGAATCCTGGGATGCAGTAATACATCTACGGTTTCACTCAGGTAGGACCTCAATACTGTTTTGGGTTGATTACAAATGCCCATGGATGGCTTAATATGCAATTTAAGTATTTAATATGCAAGCAGTAGATCTACTTGCTGATTTAGTACTTAAATTACATTAGCTACTTTTAGGTGGATTAAATCGAAATCTGGGTTATTTTATTTAAGGAAGACATTAGGCCTCTGGAGATACAACGCATCTGTGGTAAACCTTAAGAAGACTGACTTTCTGGAATTTATTACAAGTTCCCTTGGTCGGTACTGTAAACAACTTGTCTACACTTTAAAAATACTTAATATTAGGCAGATCACACACTTATTTGCAACCTCTATTCCATGTCCAAGTTAGTCAACTATAGTGATGTAACGAATGTTGTTATTTGTACATTCGTAAATGTGAATGCGAATGCAAATATTGTTTTTTTCAGTTTTTGGTATGACCCGGCCAGTTTTTGGTAGAGGATGTAGATGTGGCGATTGAAGTTCGACTTAAAGATATATAGATTTGGCAAATTTTTGCAAAGCACTTTAATTCAGTATTCGCAAACATTCGCACAATTCTTGCGAATGCGAATATTCGTTACATCACTAGCACACTGTCTCTACATTCAGATTCGAACTGGTGATCCTAGCACGGAGTGGGCGGCGACACGCAACTCTCGTTTGAGCGCCATGCAAATGTTTGATATACACAGCTTCACCGCTAGTGCATTAGGAATCCTGTCTGATTTGTGTGGGCTTTGTTCAGTCTTTGTACTTTGGCTGTTTGATAACTAGCGAATACCCGCGACTTCTTCGGTGAATTAGGCATTGTGTCAGGAAATGAATAGGTAATGTGTTTGGAAAGATGTGACAAAATATGTTGGACACAATGTTGCTTGTTCCAGACTGGGTGAAGAAGTAAGTTATTGGTTTATTAAGAATTCTTTATAAACGGGTTGGCTGTCCAATCGCCTTATTTTGCAATAAAATATTACGTTTTCTAACAATATAATAAGGACATAAAACTAATATTTATTCTATGTTTGTATATATTAAAAATTTATATTTTGTATATATATTTATTATATTTTGTATATATTTGAAAATTAATAAAATTACATGAATGTTTGTATCAATTTCATCAATTATATGCCATAAAAAATATTCAAATGCGTTCAGTTGTGTTTGAGTGATCGAATAACAAACATTCAAACCAGGAAACTTTTGTATTACAATATGAATAATAGTAATAGTAAGATTCCGTGTTTATTTCGGAGACGGCGAAACTGTGTCATAGTACGAAGAGAGCCATAACGCTAAAACAGTATTTATTTGAAGCAATAGATTTGAAACAATGAATACTTAACGCCAATAGTAAATACATTAATAAAACATTTCTTATTTATGATTTAAGAAAATAATACCAATACTTTGTTCTATCCAAAAGGTTGGTGTTCTTATAATAAAAGTTTTTGCCAATAAACACCATGTCTGGTATGCATGTTGGTCACCGTAGTAGTTGTTGATGTTACTCAGGAAGACACTAATGTTTACCTTTCGAATTTTGTCTCTTAATCACCTCCTACAACATCTATGGGTAAAGAATAAAAAAATACTATACAGGACAGACATTACGTGGTGCTGACCGATACTATAGAAGAAATAAACAATGAGATTATAGAATAGAGGAGTAACTTTTAAAAAACGCAAATCATGTATCAAATAGTCAAAAAATATGTAAAAGATATAATAATATGAAGGTTTAAATTAACAATCCTATACGAGCTTGAATAAGGATGTGTTGTCACTTTACAGGGCTCTTTTTTGAGGAACAAAAAAAGAGAAATAAAACCGTAGAGAACTCAGTTTCTGCTTACAGGGTCAGTCTTTCATCTTGTCGTATGGTGTATGCCTTCCAGGAAGCCAAAAATCGATTTAGTGATAGTTCCAACACAATCAAATTGATGCAATATAGTAGTATGATTAGTCGTACAAGATGAAGAATGGACTTCTTTCTGAGGTATTCTTGAAGCGGAATGAAATGGCGTTCTTCAAGAGTTAAGAAAAAAAGCATTGATTCAAAACTGAAAGGATGCATCAGTAACTTCTCTGGTATTGCAAATGTCTGTAGTTGACAAGAACTGTTTTTTCAGCCCCTCTGCCGTATCATTAGGATAAAGAAATAGTCTAAAATTTCTAGCACCTTCAAAAAGAATATTAGTAGGTACTTAAAGATTATCAAATTCCAGTTTCTTTCCACTAGCCTAACCTTCAATGGCAGCTTACTTCATTTATTACGAATCTGTCGCCTAAAAGTAGTTCACCTTCAATACTTATCATTTAATTCAATATTCTCGGTGGATGTCCGATAGTTTGGTAATCGAATTCATTTGTGTCAACTTACCCGTTATCAATAACTCAGGTTAATAATAATTCAGGTTTTATATTAACATGCATTATTTATACATTAATATTACTTATACCGTTTACTTTCGAACAATTTATTCAAATACATTAAACGTAGAATATTAGGCGGAAGTTTCAGATTTTTTTCTGTCATGTCAATAAAAATGGTGTCTAAAATAACTCGCCCTTTGCCATTTAATAATTTACCGCTATTTCATATTAAGTCATATACTATCTAAGAATATGTATAATACTTCCATATATGTGTGACTGGTTTGAATACGACTATTAATTAGCTGTAAATGCAAGAACGACTTAATTAAATCATTTGCCTAATAAAAGTCACTGTCAAAATAAAATTCGTTTGATATACAGTAAAGATTTTAATAAAAAAACCAGGAAATAATTAACGGTATGTATTGTATGTGTTATGCACATTGAGAGTATACGTTTCTACTTAGTATATTTCTCCGTGACGTAGGTTAGGGATTAACCTTTTAACACTGGCCTAAGTTGGCCTAAGTTTAGAACATTACCAAGCGAACATGAACTCTCGCTTTAAAACTGTATTTAGTGTACATAACCGTTTGTTCTTGCCAATAAATAAATTGGAAGAAAGCCTCAATGGCCCGTTAGCGGCGTAGACATGGAAATGGCGAATCATCGAATGTTTATTTCAACCTAATGTCAAACCTCTCCGCGGGCGTCACGGACACTGGCGCTGCTACAGTGGTCTCAACAATATTTTGTTTGAGATTAAAATAAATAAAGTGTATCTGGTCAAAATGTAATTATAAAAAAAATACTACAAAACGATGGCCCGTTGATGATCAATACCATCTATGCATATCTTTGGCCATTAGCCATCTGTACATGTGTTATATATGTTACCCAAGTGGTAGAACCATTGTAGTTCGACCGGGGAGGTACCACCGCCACTCCTATTTCTAGCGTGAAGCATTTCTTGCTTTTCCGCGGGAGGGTGTGGTTGCCGGCACGCTTTAGTATGAGGCGACCATCTTAATCTTTAGGAGTAGTAACGCGTCTATGATTGACTTTAGGTAGAACCGATTAGAAAAGATCAGTAGTTCTTTACGTTTTAGTGACGAAGGACAATTTGACAAAATATCTGTCTACTCACGGACCACTAGAGCCAGTGGAATCACATCATCACATTGGATTCTGACGAGCAGATACTTCTGACGTATTTTTTTCTGAAATTTGTATACTTTTGACGACCTTTTTTTGGATGGACCACTTCGAATGCTTCCAGGGACCAACAGCGGTAAAAAACCACTGTTCTATATGAAGTTGCTTATAGACGTCCATGGTCGGCAGTCACCACTTACTATCAGGTAGACTACATGCTCGTTTGAAAATATTTGATTAGGCATTTGAATAGTCTTATTTACATAAAACTCAAATATAATTTTTAATTAACAGTTTATTATGTGTAAGTAACAAGGTTGCGCACGTTTTCTTAAAAAAATGAGGATTTCCCGCTATGGGACCTAATTTCTACTATTTTTAAGATATTTAATTTTTGGTCTTCATTGTTCAATCACCATTAAAAATGAGCAAAGTTTTTGATTTACTGATTATAAGTTTCCATTTTGCAGTTAATAGTTTTGAAGTAAGAAATCCAAAATAGTTGATAGCAAAAAAACTATTGCTTTGAACTTTTTAGCTTATATGAGTATAAAAATCTAGAAAAGATATTTATAGCTATCGTTATCTATAAATTTTAATAAAAAATTAGGTTCAACATGACATAAATAAATGAAGTAAAGTAGCTACCATTGTGAATCCTTTATCATTAATAATAGGTATAGCGTAAAAGTGTAACAATTTATTCGATCTATTATTTTTGCGAAACATCACAAATGCATTATTGTTTCGTAATAAGATCATCTCATTATGTTGATTTATTTTTGCGAAGCTCGATCCTACATAAAATAGTTAATCATGTCATTCAATAGCTTTGTATCGTATTTTTGCGTATTGTAGCAAGGCCTAATAGATTCTATGATAAATGACGACGCGATCAAAATTCAAGGAGCTAAAAATTTATAATCATTTTTGTGACGGGCGGTAGCACATATTTTGGTTAAAAGTTTTAATGGGTAGAGTAGGGTTGACACTCTTTTTTATTATTATGTTAAAGACGTTTATTATTATTATGTTAAGATGTTTATTATATTAAAGAAGGTTTATTGATATATTAGCAAAGTAATATTCCTATTTTGAAAATAATCATTATTTCTTGACCTTGACTTGGCATTCCTTGAGCGGCCATAAATGATTATATTTTTTGTAATAAGGTAGAAAGAAATAAGTATGCGGACTATATGCTCATTGCTACATAATGATAAGTGATCAATACCTCCAACGCCCATTTTTAATTACTTCCAGCTATTAGAGTCGTAATTGAGGTTGGCCTCAGATACGTAGTTCCTCTAGAAAGCTAAATTGGAACCTCTCGGATAATTCTGCCTTCTTTACCATACTCTTGTAGTAAGAAAGCCGAAGCAGTTAACACTACTGTTATTAGGGAGACATATATGTGGCTATGGGGCTTGAATAGTGGACTCATAAAGGTTTCCTTAATTTTAATTTACCGCACTAAACCCCCAGGTGGCCATCCTCGGCGCTATAAAGAGGACTCCGGGAACTCGTAAAGACCGCAACCGGAATCCTCTGAGCGCGTTGCCCCATCGGGGTCCTCCCAGATGGGTGGCTGGGTCCACCGCTCCGTCTAGTCTTTGCGATGGAATGGACCACATATATCGCCGTCCTTATCGAGATCGCCTGACCGAACGGTTCGAGCTCCCACTCTAGCCGCCTGCAACCCCGGAAGCCCCTTTTAGTCGCCTCTTAAGACAGGCAGGGGATGCCGTAGCCCTATTTTGATCTTGGAACTACAGGGACGGGATTATGGTTACTTAGAAGTAAGTATACTTAGAGTATAGTTACATTTATGTTAGTGATAAACAATAAAGGTATCGTTAATTCACGTTACTTTGCGCACATTGTAGAGGTCTATTACTATTGGAAGCGAGCGATCTGGCAATGATGCGACTAGGCATTAGCACGGTCGAGCCCCGAGCACAGCCGAGGCGAGATGTTGCCTACGTAATTATCATAGCCTGCAGAGACTTGCGTCATTTGCACTGATAACAGTTGGTCTTCTCAAGGGATTATTGGTATGTGAAATATATGAGAATCTTAATGTCAGCAACGGATTTTATTAATGGATAATTAAATTCATTGGTCATAAATCGTATTGCAAGAGGGTATTTTACAAACTGAGAGTACTCACTAAAATGTAGCATTGTGGCGCCCTCTACTTCGTTAGCATAACATTTACTTAGATACCTTATAAGTTAACAATACCTGTAGTCTGTTAAGTAGTAGCACCAAACTTTCAGCGAAGTAACGATCAATTTTGTGGACGACCTATGTAGGTATAAAATTGGTTTATTTTGAATACTATCGTTTATTAACATGTCACTGATTCACATCAATAGTATTATAAAAAAAATTATGATTATTAATTATGAAATCGCATTTAAATTGTTTATAAAACAGTTGCCTTTTAAAACAGGTTCCCCAATTACACACTATTTGAATGGTTCAATTTATCAAAAACCGCTCTTTATCAGACTTTTATATCTAAAATTATATATCTTCCAACTCGAAACTTAGAACTGGAATTAGAACTTAGAACATTATTAGTACCTATTTAGTTGCGCAGTTGCATACAAAATTCATATTGATCGTAACGTAGGTACAAAAGTTGAACTGTCGACATTGCCAAAAATACTGCTAAATCAATCACGATTATCTAGTTTTGAAAGTTCGGTATCAGGTGAGCTTTATAAATAGATTTGGTTGAATATATTTCATGTTAGGTCGGTGGGTGTGACTACATATATTAATAGAGCAAACAGTACATACTTTTATATTTTGACTCTATTTGTCAGCCATCAAAAGAGTAGACAAACATATTTTTCATTTGGATAATTAATAAAAACTGTATTGGTATGAACTATATCCATCAATGTCTAATAAATACTGGAAGAAGCCAAACTCTATACTTAAGTTTCAATTTAAATTTTGGCTTACAAGTTAAAGTTTATTTATTTAACTAAACTGTGGTTAATAATTTAAATTTATGTTAGCCTAAGGCTTAATTTTAGGATGGTTAAGCACATTTATCAACAGGTGAGCCCACGACATCTTTTGCGCAAATATTTGAGTTTTGGTTAGAGAAACGATACTAGATACTGTGAATTGATTACAGATCCTACCGCCGCACCTTTCCTCGCATAAAGTAGCGTAGTTGATATATTGTAATGTACATCCAATTGCTATAGGTTGTGATTAAGAAGATATTTTGCCATGAGACAATACAAGTTATTATGAATATCAATATATTTTATATGTGGTTATCATCATTTTTAAAATATTGGGCGTCGTTTGTGTCTCCGCATTAGCAAACATGCATATAGTCCATGCATGTTTGCTAATGCTAATTGCTCGCTTGTATGTCTCATATCAATATATCTTCTTCATAACAACCTGTAGCAGTACAACGTATATGAAATATATACAACAACGCTGATGGACGCTGAAAAAGTCTTATCTGAAGTCTTTCAAACATAATTATCAATATTGAGGACTCAATTGTAACGCTCGAAGTATACTTAGCTTGTCATACCACAGAACTTAGTCGTAAACGTAACTAATGACTAGCAGTTGAGTCCACTAAATATTTAAAGGTTTAATTTTATAAAAACAACAATGGTGATAACAAAATGTACCAGTTTAAAGTTACCACTAGCGCAGCACAGAAATGGTTATTCGAATACCATTAGCGGTCACCGGTAGAGCATAAGCATCCGCTAAGCTAGGAATCTTATCTAATCGTTTTATCGATCCAATTATCGGTATCCGTTGTTTGCTAATAAAAGCATTTTCTATGTGTTGCTATTGTAAAGGTGTCTTCACATTGACAGATTACTAAATAAATAATCATATTGTAACTACAATAAAGATAAAGTTTGAATTTAAAGCGTAATATTCCATTTTTTTTCATAAAATACAGCTTTATTTTCGAGGTTTTCTTATTAAAGCTATCAGTATAAATCTATGAATTTAAGTTATTAGGGTGTCAAAATCAAATTGGCTTTCATTTTGAAGTTTTTAGTATATAAAAACACGTTTGCTCTTATAACCGTTGTGTTGCATCTAGTTAAAAAATCAATGCTCTGTGTGAAGCATCCCTTACTCACAACTTGTTAGAAGGCAAGGAAAGTAGCGCAGCTAATTTCCCTACGTTTGTTTATGTTGCGGAAAGTGCATTCATCAAGCTTAACAGGATGCAGGAGCCGAGCGAAGAGACAAGGGATACTGCTAACTGGATCTTTGCGTTGTATTGGCGATCGACAGCCGGTATCATCGCAATCAAAACACTTACTGATGATTTTAGTTTTTTAAAAGATTAAAGGAGTTTAAGGTGGTCGAATGTATATGGTTCAAGCGTGTGGTATGGTTCAACCAGTACCACATTATTTCCAGTGAAGCAGTTCTTGCGTTTAAGTGGAAGGGTGTGGTTGTCAGCTCAATTTTATATGAGGTGACTACCTAAGGCCTCAGAAGTAGAAATGCATCTGTCCCCCTTGTCAACCCATTATTTTCTCACTGCTGGGCACGGGTCTTTCCTCAGAATGAGAGAGTTTTGACTCTAGTCCACCAAATCGCATTTGTCCAGTGCGATTTGGTGGACTTCACACACCTCCGAAAACTTTTCTTTTAAAGAATCCTCGCGTGTATAGGTTTCCTCACGATTTAATTTCACCGAAAAGCAGTGATAATTAATTTCTAATACGCACATAATTTTAGAAATATCAGTGGTGCTTGCTCATATAATGTGACATCAACTCACAAACAACAAACAATATGGAGAATAATCCTTGCGGAAAAACAGTACCTAACTCGTGAAACAATTCATAAAAATGAGAGTCATAGTCATTCGAAAAAAGCTCTTTATGCCAATCGGTATTTAATTTTTGTCTCCTGCCTACGTATTATTAGTTCAGCTACTATTGTGTCATTAAATTTCTGTCGCGCGATATAAATGACATAATCTCTGTCCTCCGCTTGAAGTTGGACTGAAGTGACATTATGTGCCTATTATCTGTCGACCTGTCTATCAATACACCCCAATTATCTGCACCGTACGTATAAAAAGCAGTATCATTGATTTAAGACCTCTTTGCGTTAAGTGTTTCTTTGGTACCACTCACTGTGACACTATGTTTTCAATCTTTGCGTAATATTACTAATTGAGTAATCAAACATTTAATCAGCGGTATTAAAAGTTTGTTATTTTTTTATAAAGTAGGATAAACCAAAAAGTACCAATCACACTTTCGAATTAAGTAACAAATGTCCATGAGTGTGTAGCAACCGGTGCCTTAATATTCATAAAATCCAGCAGAAATGTATAATTATATCTATAAAGTATACATCTATAATAAGTATAGTTGACCGGGGAACTTCGTTCCGCCTAAAAGTATAAATCTAAAATAATGAGTGTTACCCCACTATATTATACATGTATGATACATAAAAACCTTGCTCTTGAATCCCTCAATTTATTAAAAAAAGCATTAAAATCCGTAGCGTAGTTTTAAATATCTAAGCCCAAGTTTTATACTATGTAGTGATGGAATGCTGGCATTAAATAAAACACTCGTTAGTATTCATTATTGCAATTACGTTAGTTAAAATAATGTATATGTCGAAAAATTTAATAATACGTATGTTTGCTAGATTAATACTACTTTTTTATTGCATTAGGTATATTATTTTACTACAATATTCACAACGTTTTTGTACGCATGTAACCACGCGTGCGCATTTATCAGCGGAACCGGCGCACAAATTAAATTGATTCGCCTCAGAGCGGCAGATGTCTCCGCTCTACATCAGTGAAAGTTAGTGAGTTAATGCATCATCACTTAGCATCCTGTCACTTGTATATCATCACGGCTTATAACAGGCAAAAGCATTAATTAAATTTAAATGTCTGTTTGAGGTTTTAAAATATCTGTATGTACTTTTGGGCTATGGCAGGTTGAGCAAACTTCAGAGATGTTCGCAGAGATTTTTCTACTGTCACATAGGCGATAATGACTTTCTATTTCCCATCAAATGACTCGACTATAATTTATAAGGACCGTTACATATGATGGAAATAAGACACTTGATGCTAATTTTTCCATTAGGTAATTCGACTACTACATATTCAGTAGCATATCACATAATCTCAAAATTAAAAGATAGAATATAATTACAAAATCTTCAACATATTACATACAAAAAGTTATTAAAAAAGTAATTTTAAGCTCTATTTAGCTTAACCTTAGATGATATTTTACATCTTGTGTGATTCGCAAATTATGTATGTATAAAATGACATAGCTAGTATATTGTGAAATGATTTTAAAATTTTATTTACATTACATTACATACTATCTAATCGTATGACAGCTCAAACGTAGGTAACACTGCTTCAAAAATATCCATGATGTCATTGGTAGGTATCATATATGTATTCGTCGCATATTTATGCTCATTTCGTTGTATGTGTCACCTATCAAGGAGTGCATGTTACTATTTTGTTGGTAAAATAGTTATACATAGGTACATAAAAATCCTAACTTGAATACATGACGTTTGCTTTTAGAGGACACCAGCGCAAACCTATTTCTGTCTTTATTTATTTATTTATAATACAAAAGCACAGCATTACAAAGAATACAAATGTATCATATAGGTTTGACTTGACGCCATTTACGGATTTACATTTTGTTAACGGTTCCAAATCTAGGTAAACACGTGCGTGTGTGTATGTGTATGTGTGTGGTGCGCTTGCTTATATGTGTATATATGTACGTGTGTGTGATAAAGGGTGTATATGTACTCGTATAACAAGTATAATATAATATCATATATAGGTAGTCTTATACTTGAACTTTCGTGTTGGTGTGGTATGGCATAAAGGGCTTGGTGATAAAGCTTTATTTTACCGTCAAGTGTCAATGTGACAACTATGGGAGGCAATGTGTTTGATACATTCGAGCTAATTCAAAGGTCTTCTTTCTGGTTAGCCATTGTTTGTTGGAAATTAATGTCATTAGCAAGGTATTATCAATAGTTGTATATAAAAACTTACTAGAAATAGCCTTTTGTGGGTCTTACAGTTACATTACATTTTATTAATTTATTTTAAATGTAACTGTAAAGTATTTCGTGTTGTGCTGTGTATAATAAAAATATATAACATCATTCGTGTTCTAAAACTAGTTATATTAGTCTAACAGTCAAAGGTTGATGAGTATACCTCTCCTAATTGGCTCCACTTGGACTAGTTCTGTAACCTCAGCATCCAGCAGTTATGTTTAATTTGGTTAACCGCCTTGTAGGTTGTACTTATTTTGCCCAACAAATGAAAAGTTATATTATTAAGAAAAACAGATTAATGTTATTATCTTAATCTTCCACATTTGCCATAATATGCTGCTACCAGGAATCAAACTTATAGTAATCAGCTACAATGATCAGTCGTCAACGATTTACACAAAGCTTAGGTTACAATTGAAAGACCTTGGGCGCTATCTACCAATCGGACTTATTAAAATTATTATGTAAAAGCAAACCGCTGTAAACACGGCGCTTGATCACGCTCTAATGGATAAATTGATAAGATTTTTTCTATTACAAAGCAACTTTTGTTCAATCTTGACTCGTTTATCTTGACCTCAATTAATCCATCGATCTTCGTTAGTCTCAAGTGAAAATATTTCGCCATAATGTTTATGATAATAAGGGTATAAGTGTGTTATACCCGCATACTTCTCTTTGGGTAGCAACAGTTTGTGGAAGACCATTGATTTAAATTTAAACGAATTAGGGTGTCTCTTTTTTATAAGATTAAAGTAGTAAACGAGCATGCAGTCAACATGATGGTACGTGCCACTGCCGCCCATTCTCTGGGTGCTACTGAAGCCAATCACAGATGCGTTCATACTCCCGAAGACTAAGATGGTCGTGTCATACAAAAGTGTGCCGGCAACTACACCCTTTCATCGAAAGGAAAAAGCTGCTTCACGCTAGAAATAAGTGTGGCCGACATGACTCTCCAGATGAATAACATTGATTCTTCCATCTGGAGAAAGGTCTTTCGATCCACCCTAACTTTATTTATGGTCTTATCACCCAATTATTTCCCATTGCTGATTATAGATTTTTTCTTACATCAAGAATATTTTAGGCTATCTATAGCCCAGCGTGATAGAAAAATGCGAGTAGGAAATCTTCATAAATCTTAGACACTTCATTTTTCCGATGTGTATGTTTTTTATATCCTTTACATTTAAAGCAAGTAATAATCAATTTCAATACGCTCATTACGTCAAAAATCAAGACGTACACATGGAAAAGGAAAATGTATCCTTTAGCGTGATAAGCCAAATTTCAAACCATTGGCTAGTACTGCTAGGATAACGACACACTTTTCTTAGTTTTTTTTTATCTAACTGAAGTAGCAAACGAGCATGCAGTCCACCTGATGGTACATAAGTGGTCACTGCCACCCATGGACGTCTGTAATCAACTTCATACACAATATGGGTTCCATCTGAAATCAATCACAGATGCGTTGCTACTCCCGAGGACTATGATGGCCGCCTCATGTGAAAGTATGTCGGCAACCATACCCTTCTATCGAAACGCGAGAAATGCTTCACGTTAAAGATAGGTGTGTTCTATCACCTTCAGTCAGAGCGGTACATAAGCCCCTAAGTATAACAGAAAACAGTCATGAATACAAATTCATAAACACAATCCGTGTATTAAACAGATAGCAATATGTACAAATATTCAAAACATCTTTACTACATTCCTACAAATATCGTATTCGCTGCAGTACTAATCCAGTTTACGCACTTAAAGTGTCTACTTGTGTAATTCCGTTCGCAACTTCCTTTTAAGACGCCGATTCAATTAAAGATACTGACCAATTTGATGTGCGCCTTTACTGCTGAGTGCAATCAAATGAATCGATAAAACACATTACAGCGATTCACAATTTCTAATTGAGATGTGGATTAAGACATTATCGGACGAAACACGTCGGGTAAGTGTGCAACATCTTTATCTTGACTAGTTTTTGTGCGCGGCTGTGTCCGTGTATGTAGAAAGTTGCTTCCGTTTTTTGCTCGCTAAGTGATGCTACAATTATGCACGGACACTGCTTCATACTGTGAGCTTATGTAGTAATTGAACTGTTGCTACTTAAATACACGCTGCAATGTATGTATTATATTAAATGAATTCTTTTCTGTATGAGTGACAACGCTTTTAGCTCACACTTGCGTAACAAATGGTAACAAATTTTAATAATTTACTTTCTATCGTCGTTAATACCTAACACCGACCTACTACAACTTCAAATTCAATCTTTGATTTTTACAGCTAGTGACTATTATCTAAATATAATCTTCGGTTTGTCTGATGTATTTCTTGCATCGATAAAAATAAAACGCAGGAACTAACTGTGCTTAGTTTGCATGTTCCCCACTATATAAATAAATATGGTTAGGAACTTAGCTCTTTGATTTTAGGGCAAAATAACTATTAACCATCTGGTCTAGTTAAGCTTGCTACCCAAACAACCGTTGGACTTATACTCAAAATTTCGCTGAAGAGATAAAACAAACTGTAAAAGCTTCAAAAGCTAGGAGGACTCCGGTTCCCGTGGATTAGATATTAAAAAGCAAATTACAAAATATATTTTTCGTTCTTCTGATGCAAATCTCTACATGGCTCGTTCAATACCGTGGATGTAGTAAGGTCGTACTGCATGATACCGTCAAATTTCAAAGATATTGCCACGAATACTGACTAAAGTTTATTAAAGCATTAACGACCCGCGTGGCGGAGCGGTTACCATACCGATCTGACGCGCAATGGGTCCCGGGTTCGATTCCCGGCCAGACAGGTATCTGAATGATGAGTTTAGATTCATGTTCTGGGTGTGGGTGTTTGGGTATTCGTCTTGTTTGTGTCCATGGTACCCACGACACAGGAAAAAATCTTAGTGCGGGGCTATGAGTGTAAAAAGCGTGCGTGTTTATTAAAGTCCTTTACGTAGTTAGGTGCCGTCTTAATCCCCAGCTGAATCTTTTGGTTAGGGTCTAATAGAATATATATCATAGGATGTTTATCATGCTGAGTGACTAAATCATCTGCTGAATACGCAGCTAAAGATACACTTGAAAATAGAAGATTGGAAGACAGTTTGCATCCGTATGAAGACGATACTTTCCGTTCCTAAAATCTACAACATTAAACTTTTCTTCCTATTTTAAATTTTGGCTTTAGCTTGTAACATGTGAATTAAAATTTCTTGCGTAAAAGTGTATTTTAAGAGTCATGTTCTATTAAAGAACGTGAAAAATTATGGATACTGACAATTTCACACAAAAATCAATCTTTATGACGTGTGTTTATGTCGCATATTATCAGGTAATCTACAAAACATTTAGTACTGCTAAGTACCTTACTAACCCTTAACTATCTACTAAAGCGTAGCGTATTCACAGAGTTTACTCGACTTTATCCTAAATCGTTCGAGTATTGAAGCGTTTAACTCGCGCGGGCATGCAATAATTACTTGCGCCCGGACGAAATGCAAATTAGAGGTAAACACCGCAATACGTGACCGAAGAGTTGGGCTCGTTTTACACGTGTTGATTCCTTGTCTTGGGGAAGGATTTTTGACACAAATATTTTCGTGATACCTCTCGCGTGGTCCAATGGCAAACATGTAATCAAGGCGGTAGAACCAGTGTAGTTCAACCGGGGAAGTACCACCGCCACACCTATTTCTAGCGTGAAGCATTTCTTGCTTTTCGATAGAAGGGTGTGGTTGCCGGCACACTTTGACACGAGGCGACCATCATAGTCCACGAGAGTAGCAACGCATCTGTGATTGACTTCAGATGGAACCCATGTTCTGTATGAAGTTGATTACAGATGTCAATGGGCGGCAGTGAGCACTTACCATCAGGTGGACTGCATGCTCGTTTGCTACTTCAATCAAATAAAAAAAAAATGTATGAAGGTATACTATACAGAGAGCTTGGGATACTTTACTATACATATATGTGTTTAATAGATGTAATGAACACACGTATAAAATCTCCATACACATTATTTTTATCTTTTAGATCGGGGATGAGAATCAATGAATTTTCTACTGCTAACTAACTATTCGTACCTATTCACGATACAAATTCGCACTGTCTACGAAATAACACTTGCCAGCGCGGTGGGCTATGGCCTAAAACTCTCTCATTCTGAGAGAAGGCCCGTGCCCAGCAGGGAGACAATAATGGGCTAAGAACAATGAACGATATTTGTCCTACGTAATTAAATAGTTAATTCATGTTTTATGATATAACTTTACTTAATCAGTTACTTCTTTATGCGAGTATTTACGTATCGATAACTTTTAACATAAGTGTCGCTTGCCTTAAACATATGGTAATTGACTAAACATCCTTAAATGGCATTATAATGTTTTGAAATAAAATCTACATATAATTAGCTAGCCAGGATTTCAATTGCTAAACGTAAACTATGTTTTACGAAGTTTAATTTGTCGGCTAAATCGCCAGCTATATATGGTTTTGATAAGCGCTTTTACATCAATCCCATTCTGTCAATTAGAGGAATGCTTGCCTCATTTACCATTTCGAGTATAAGTGACAGAATTACTTGTAATTTCATCAATTTTCTTATCATAGCCGTCAATCGCACGATGAAATATGTATAAAATAAGTTAGCAACTTTAAAGTCATTTATTTACACGAGATTTACACATATCGCGTACACATACGCGTTTTAAAAAATGTAATATATGAATTCAAATGAGTGGGAATTTATTTATTTATTTGGAATTATTTTTATCTGAACATACTAGAGCTAATAAGGCTATCATTTAATTGACGTGCGCTTGTATCAAGTTATGTTAGTTATTCATTGCAAAAACGATATTGGGTTTAGATTTATATATCGCTATTTTATGTAAATAAAGTATGTAAACATACCGCTAAATTAAATTAGTACCCGTCATTTAAAATATACGATTAGCTATGCCCATAATTTCATCAACGAAAACGTTAAGACATGTTTTTTTTAAAGTTTGTATTAAATTTAAATGAAAGAGACGCAGAAATATCTTTACGACTTCAAATATTTTATAAACTTCACAAAAAAACCAATGATAAATTTTGTATCTCTCTATTGTCGCTGTGTGTGGGAAAACGTATAAAAATTGTGAGATATTAATTTTCCAATCCTAAAGGATTCAATGAATAAAGTTATTTATGTTTTTTAATCTTAAAAGACTTCTTTAAGTTCTTCCTTGTTAAGCTATTGCATTTTGCTTATTTGCTTTTATCGCGAGCTTTGGACGAAAAAAACCTAACGCGTCTTAGCGTTTGCGTATGTATATGGTACAACAGAACGAGGCTCGCACGGATTGAGACGAGCTGCTCGGAAATCGGACGAATATATAAGCTGTTTGTGAGAAAGTATATCGTATCAAAGAAAACTAATATCAAAGAATAAAATACTGTATAGATAAATAAATAATTATAATTGCATAAGTTGATAAAAAATGCTATGAAATAGTTTTACCGCGGCAGTCCCCGAGTGCCGTTTTTTTTGGTCACAGTTTTCAAGAGCTCCAGCTCTCTTTACCTCTCATCTTAATTCGTGTTGGGTAAATAATTTGTTTCGGTATGAGTATGGCAGCCTACGAGTATATCATAGTCAGCTGGTCAAGAGGGATTGATACATGTACGTCACATACTTTCTTCAGGCATCTTTTTTTTTGTTTTCGAGGGGGAAACCTTCCAAAGGTACCCGACGCCGTGGGAGCGACGCAGGGTTATGTGGGATTTTTACCACACTAAAACCCCCCGGTGGCCGTCCTCGGCGCTGAAAAGGAGGACTCCGGGATCTCGAAACGACTTCAACCGGAATCCTCCGAGCGCGCTGCCCCATCGGGCTCCTCCCAGATGGGCGGCTGGGCCCACCGCTCCGTCTAGTCTTTACGACGGTATGCGACCATACATACCGCCGTCCTTCCCGGGATTGCCTGACCGAACGGTTCGAGCTCCCACTCTAGCCGTCTGCAACCCCGGAAGCCCCTTTTAGTCGCCTCTTACGACAGGCAGGGGATACCGTAGCCCTATTCTGACCCCGAGGCTACAGGGACGTTCTTCAGGCATCTAGGTTAATGATTAACGATAGTGACGATTTTCCTACTCCACTGAAGCATAATAAGCTTATAAGCGCGTAACTTTGAAAAAATATTTTTGTAGGTATATCATTGCTCTTAACATTTAGTTTTCACTTGTAAATAAGGTAACACTTATATTCGATGATATTATTTTATTCCAATTACTTGTCGGTTAATTTTGTTTAAAAAAAAAACAGAGGTGTCTTGTGTTTGAAATCTGGATAGACGTGAAAGGATGAACATAAAACTAGTCTACAAGAACTGAAATATAAATCCGAGAAATTAAACATCTCTGCGTTACGGCTCAAAATAGGTACTAATACAAACCTTTTATCCCGTGTATACCGTTCTTTACCTAGCGTCGTTCAGCAACAGGACAATCGTACAACCCATCAGTTGCATTAGCACGAGAGGTGTCGCTCGTCGGCTTGACCCCTTCCGCTCTAATGAACTGATAAACGGTGGCAACCATCTATCTAAATGTATGTACTCGTTGGATTCAATGACAAAAGTATTCTCTTTGTGGTTGCTTCTCACGCGAATGTCTTACATACACCAAGCTAATGTTAAGTAGGGTCTCGCTTAGAGGCAGTGTTCGCAGCTTGTACTGTCATAAAGTTTTGTGATATACCTATGTAGGTAAATGTCTTAAATTTATTACATTGAATCTAACACCAACATTAAACACTAATTAGTAAAAGTATAATAATCTTGAAGAAGATTGTTTAGTATAACTTAAAATGAAAAAACAACAAGTTAATACTCAATTAACATAGAGCTTTGTAGTTAACTACTGAGCATTAACAAAGGTAAACCTAATTACCCATTTGACAAAATTCGCCGTGGTTCAATTGGGATTTTATTATAAGGGATAAATATTTGCACCCTATAAACCATACGTGTATGATCTAATTAATATTTAGTCAATGTATGCCAAGTTATTGTCTGAGGTGAGGTTGATTTCATCTTAATTGCAGTAGTCACAAATGATATGTTTATAAGTATAACGCCGCCGAACAAAAGAATAAAAAAAGCGTGTTAAAAAGGGTTTGGACGCATAATCTCTCTTAACATAATAATATTGATCAAGGTCTTAAATTGGTCAATACATACGAAACTACTATGAAACAAAAACCCGACTTTCTGAAAACAATTATTTAAAAATATTAAGAAAACATATGGTCAACTTTTTATGCATTTTAAAATGCCAACGATCATTCAGTCCACCTCATGGGTAGCGGTTACTGCCGCTCATGGATATCTAAGTGAGTAACTTCATATAGTTCATTATAGATGCGTTGCTACTTCTGAAGACTAAGATAGTCTTCAGAAGTAGCACCTTATATAAAAGTAAGCTGGCAACCACATCTTTCCACTGACACGCACTTACGGCTTCACACTAGATGTAGATATTTCCCCAATCAAATTACAATGGTTCTACCCTCTGATAAATCTTCTATATCAATGTGTAATCAAAAGCAAGTCACAAAAGGTACACCCAATGCACTAGGTATAATAAACAAATGATACGGGCAGATAATAGTATTATTATTAATAGTATTATCTTCCCGTATTATTTATTTTCGTAATCCCTAAAGGTAGAATTATATTTATCGAATCATTTTCCATACGGCTCGGTGAAGAACGCCTGCATTAAGAAAATGCGTGTACATTTACTTAATATATGACATTACATTCTTCAAAGATGCTCTTCCTTGCCTCTGATGCGTAATTACGTATTTACGATAAATTATGCGTTTGGCATAGCGCACATAAGCTAACAATGTCTTATGAGTTCGGTACTGTTGGTATAAATTGTACGTTATTGTCTTCAACTAGGGCTTCTTTTGGATTTAGTCGGGTTATATTTGAATGCCTTTTACTACAAGTGCTCCCGTTTTCAGATTATTCCAAAAGATAGGTAGTGGCTGCATGCAAAATACTTCCCTTTGAGATATGAGGAGCGTCCAGTGCTCGTATATTATTTAAAGTATCGGAGGGCGCCACACACGACGCTCTCGTATGAGAAGCGAGATGTAAACTTTAGACTAACACTATTTGCTTTATTTTCCAAAGAAATGTCCGGTAACTTGTTGTTTATGGAACATCTTTAATAGTTTCTAACTTAATAAAACATTTTATATGATATTTACAGACTTCTTGATTCCTCAAATTTTATAATAAATGATAATTAATGTTTAAAATGTAAGCGCTAATTATTTAAGAGTGAAAAACTATCGCACACATAAAATATTCCAAATTACTTTGCAGTAGTTTGAAAATAACAAAGATACTTTATATATATTAATAAAATAATAATATTTTAAACGTGAGAGTTTGTGAAGACGTCAAGGATTTCTAATCCTTCAACACTTTTTTTGCATAAAATTACTATAACTATCCGTCCAGGATATCGTCGTAGAAGCTGCACTATGTGGCTTCACTTACACGTGCTGTTCCCATTAACATCTTGAGTTTAAGTCGCGTCCGAAAATGGTCCACAATCGTTAATCTCAATACCATGTTAGAAAAAGCAGGAGCTGCCCCAAAAAGGCTTAGGGACCACCCGTGACCTCGGAAGCGGAACAACCCACACCCCGTCACGAAGCGGCTATCACCACCGATCTTAATTATGAGCGTGTCGATTATCATCTTAAATTTTCTACCTTAAAAGGTCTATAAAGAGTCGCTAAGTGTACGCAATTTATTCGAGATTACGCCCGCCCGCCGGAGTTATGTCACGACTTGCTTACGAGCTTCGCAGACACTTCTGTTTTAGTTAGGGTTCGTTTCCATGGGTTACAGTTCAATATTAGAAGCTTTTACCTAACACATTTTATTCACAAGGTGGGTAAGAATGACCACACGACAACGCATCTGTCATTGACCTCAGATAGAACCCAAGTTATATATGAAGTTACAATTTATAAATGCACGACAATGACCATTTGTCTTCAGGTGGAGTATGCACTCGTTTGCTACTTCAAACATATCAAAAAATATAATCGCAAGGTGGTAGAATAATCAAGTATGGTTCGAACTGGGAGGTGCCATCCCCAAATCCCTATTTCTAGCATGAAGCAGTTCTTATGTTTCGTTGGAAAGGTGTTTACGCCGCACTTTTATATGAGGCGACTATCTCTGTCTTTGAGAGAAGCATGGCATTCCTGATTGACTTCAGATAGAACTATGTTTGTTTGAACAGTCTATGAAAGTTACTTCTTCTCTTATATATAAAAATGAACGTTTGTCTGTATGTCCTCTATAGAATCGTAAACTATTCATTTGATCATGTGATTGATCTTTAGCAAAGATGTTATTCATTAGCTCGCGAAGGTTTCTGGTGTATTTTTTTTGTGATGGCGTAGCAACGCGCGCAGGGTACGGCTAGTCAGATATAAATCCTGGTCTATAGGAAGTTGCTAACAAATTGCCACGAGGAGCAATAACTAATTGCCACTTGGACTGCGTTCGTTTGCTACTTCAAACAGCAAAAATATTACATAAGATTTAAAGACTAAATTTCCATGTGAGTCGACGCGATACCTACATCCCTACTTTATACTCTGGCAGTAACTGTAGTCATTCCCTACTAAGCCTTACCGCACGTGCCGTGGTTATTTCGTAATCGAGATTTGCGATTTTATCTCGTTTTATAACAAGAAAGTCGATTGAGGTAAACAATGGCAACGCGATGTACATTACTCAGTGCCCCTTAAAGGTAGCTCTGGATATTATGATAATGAGTAATCGCAATTATAGACTTTGATCGATATATTTGATACTTTAGAGAATTGATTTTAAGAAACGATTATATCTGAATATAAGAAAGTGATTTTTTAAATTCCGATTAAAAGACTTTTATTAAAAGACTTTCTAAAAAAAAAACTTTTAGTAACACCTATTACTTATTGGCAGTTGGATCCGGATGTAAAATTCTAAGCCGATAAATATCAAATGACCCATCATCCGTAATCCACAAGGAATGTCCCATTTTGGTCATCACGCACGCTATCACTGTTATAACGCAGCCTCCAGCCTTGCTGTAAATATGCCGTTCTTGATATTTTAAACGAAGACAAAATATTATACCCATTCATTAGAGAGATTAAGAAAAACTTATAAATTTGTTGATAGAGAATATAATCAGAGATCAAATTTATTTCGTACTTAACTACCATTTACTCAGTAATTTTTAGATTCTACTACGAAAAATAGGATTTACCGTAAAACATGATTTTTTCTACATCTCAGAATTTATTATAATTCAGCCTCTGACAGTAACATATATGATTACATAGTATAAAACAAAGTAGCTTCTCGCTGTCTGTCCCTATGTATGCTTAGATCTTTAAAATTACGCGACGGATTTTAGTGCAGTTTTTTTAATAGATAGTCATTTAAGAGGAAGGTTTTTATGTATAATGCATGTATAATAATATGGTGGAGAAACACTGATAATTTTAGATTTTTGAATTTTAGGCGGAACGCAGTTCACCTGGTCTATTAGTATGATTAAAAAAAGAGAAACGATGATCGGAAAGAAGATGGCAACGATCCACTAGCTTTAAGAGTGGCACAGATTAGGTCATGTCTATCTCTAGTAATATCCTATCAAACTGATATCAGACGGATGCGTGGACGCATGCACCTTTTTAAAGCACAGTAAGTATGCAAACAGTAGATTCTAAAGACAAACCAACCAACACTGTCTTTATCACCCTATCTGTATACGGATTAGTTACGTACGAAACAATTGCGTTAACTTATTGAGTGTGTAGCGTAAAAGCTACAATGTAAATGTAAATTAGATACATGTTACACTAGCGTACTCTAAGTGAAAATTAATGTTGCGTATAATGCGAATAACATTATTGCGTTCGGAATACACATCGGCCGTTTAATGCGTATTGGAGAGAAATCTTTCCTAGAGTTGGCACTAGAAGCAGAATTGCAAACTTTAAGACGTCATAGTGCTATAGATTATCCATTACAGAATTTATTTATGTTGCTATTGTGTCACGCTAAGAAGTACAAGTGCCCTCCGCTACTTCCTTCTTCTTATAATATTTCGATTATTCCGCTTTTATGATTTATGAGTTGAATCCCGCAGCTTCGCCTGCGTTCACAAAGATTGATTTCCCCGTGGGAATAATATATTTTCCCACAATAAAAAATAGCCTATATGTTAATCCAGAGTATTAGCTACCTCCACTACTAAATTCTATGAAAATCGCTCCAGCCGTTTACACGTGAAGAAGTAACAAACATACACACTCACAAACTTTCGCCTTTATAATATTAGTATGTTTCCTCTGCGATTTTTTTCCTCTGCGTAATAGTTACGAGTTTTGGTTTATAATTCTGCAATTTCTTAATTTGAATGTCCAGTTGACGAAACATTCTGTAATTGAATGTTAAGATTAGAAAGTGTTTTTAAATTAGATTTCTGAATGCAGTGATGCATTCATTGTCCCAAACAAAAATAAAAATATCTTTTCTTCACAAAAATCTTTCTTTTTTAAGTTTTTATAGAACTGCAACAAGATATCAGATAACTCCCAGAGGCAAATATGCAGCAAAGGTTAATCTAAGAAAAACAATAGAAAATCAATAGGCATAATTAGCAGATCAATGCAGGGATGGCTTAATTTCGGACTCAAATACTCAATAATTAGATGTCAATGAATTACATACATACATATAAAAATATCAAAACCAAAGAGTCTGAGTAGCCACTGGGAGCGGGTGTGAACGCTCGCTGAGATAAGGCATATAGCTCATACAATGGTCGACTGGAGGTCCCGAGCCCTCTGAGGAAGCGTTCTAATAGTAAATCGCCCATGGCTAGGCGTACATGGAACCAATTGTAGTGCGCCACTAAAATGAACGTAGACTAAACTGGGATTTTGAATATACATGAGCAACATTGAACATAATTTTTTTTTTGTTTTTGTTTTTTTTATCGATCGTTGTTTTTTATATGGCATGGTATGTTATCTAAGTTTTGGCGCTAGCCAATGGTGTTTGCAGCCTTAAGTTGTAAACACGTGTAGACTCCGTTGGAACTCCTAATAACAGTATTTTACAGAATAAGCAATTATTTCGTCCTTTAAGATTAGATTTTCTAGTGCTTGCCCAACACAAGCACTAGAAAATTTATAGGCATAATTTGCAGATCTGTATAGGGATGACCTAATTTCGGACTCAAAAGTATCCAATAATGCACCAATGAGCAACATATAATATTAAAACTACAGAGTCTGAGACGCTATTGCTGTTTAAAAGAAATTTAGCTTCTACTCCAATTAAAATTTTAAAATAATAACTTATTTAAATAATAGTAAATGTTTCAAAACTATAACATCACATAGTTACCGGGAGCGGGTGTGATTACGCGCAGCACGGATAAGGCAAATAGCTCATACAATAGCTGGTGCGAGGCTCCGCGCTTCGTTAAGTGGGCGGTCTAATCCGCGCGACTTACATGGTGACGTGTGCTACGCACTACCAAAATAGACGCTATTACTCTTTGAATGCCTGGTACTTAGCTTGTACTCCAATTAAAACTTTAAAGTAAATAACTTATTAAAATAATAGTAAATGTATCAAAACTATAACACCGCATAGTTACCGGGAGCGGGTGTGATTACGCGCAGCACGGATAAGGCAAATAGCTCATACAATAGCTGGTGCGAGGCTCCGAGCTTTGTTAAGGAAGCGGTCTAATGCGCGCGACTTACATGGTGCCGTGTGCTATGCACTACCAAAATAGACGCTATTGCTCTTTGAATGCCTGGTACTTAGCTTCCACTCCAATTTGAATTTTCGTATATAAGGCTAAACTGTTATTCTGTCGATCGCGCTGTAGCTAAGAAAATTACTAGCTTATTTATGTCTTCATATCTAGGCGTTATTGCTAATAATATGCATCGATGTTACAACGCTAATGGACAAGCCTTAAGCGTGTAAAATATGTGGTAGTCATTTGCTTATATAATACACATACTTGAACTGTTTTCTATTGGAAGTTGTTTGATACTATAATTACCGATTGCTACCGCCCGCAACTTAGTCATCGTCGAAGGTTTATATAGGCTCATACAATAGTACATTGAAACAATTATGAGTTATAAATGAATAGTGAATTCATATTACATCAAAGGTCTTATTGTGAGTTATAAAACAATCAATAAATATAGTATGTTATGAGATTAAATTTATCAGAAATGTATTTGTTATTTTTATGGAACCAATATTTTTTTTTGTTTATGCACAATAAAAGCGTCATGTGTTTTATGACACACTATGACAGTAAAGTTAACTTTTAATATTAATCATTTAGGATTTATTTATAATTTTCAGTGTCGAAATTATTTTTTTTTCGTATTTTTATTTTTCCGGCAGTACATTTACGCTGACCCGAAATATAGTAAGATATTTAATATTGTTGTACGACTTACAACCCTTTTTCTCCTCTTATAACTTTGAAGATCAGATATGATGTGCTCAAGAAGATTATTAGACATATACATATTAATGTGGAAATTTGATCTTTCATGATTTCATTTTCTTACATATTATAATTATGCAGTTCCATGTGTCATATACATAGTTTGGACGACTAACAATAAAAAATAATGGAGATTTTACATATTTATTAATTTAACAAAGAATACCATCGAGTTTAATGGTAGAAAATAAATAAATAAATAAATAAATAAATAAATAAAAAGTAAATAAAAGCTTTTGAAGAAAATTTAAATCATAGGTCTAAAGACACCGGAAATGGGACATTTGTCCTAAAATATGTGTAATCTCACGTGTTTGGATTAAGAGCTTATAATCTATCTGTGTGCCAGATCAGCCAATCCATAAAACATTTTTTTCTTTCAGTAATTTCGTCAAGGGAAGAGGTAGTTACTACAACCGATGACGAAAGCAGAGCAATCTGGTGGCTTATTTAGAAGGATTTCTATGCAAATTTAATTACAGCTGTTACTGCACGAGACCACTAACGAAGTACGCCATTAAAATGGTCTGATAATCAACGTAGTAACATTAAAATTTTCATGGCGTCTTATATGCCACGTATGGTGTAACACAAAAAGAAAATTTTAAAAAACGACGTCAAAAAAGCGCTTTTTAAGAAGAAGAAAGAGAAAATATTCGTTTAGGCGTGCTTAGGGCTTATCCCTGTAGTTTCAGGATCAGAATTAGGCTACGGTATTCCCTGCTTACGTAAGAGCCGACTAAAAGGGAACGGATGGGAGCTCGAATCGTCGTAAAGACCAGAGTGATGGGCCCAGCCGCTCACCTAGTAGGAGCCCGCTCCTTTGCGTAGGGTACCTTTTGAAGGTTTCCCCCTCGACAAAAAAAGGCGTGCTTAGGAGTAGCCGTGATCATATGCTAACTTATCCCATGAATATAACATATGAATGAAAAGTCATAATTTAGTCTTTAAGCTAAGATTCATTGCTCTCTTTTACTTAACGCCTTTGAAGATACATCAATACCCAAATAAATATTTCTCGTCAACCCATTACTGGATACGGGTCTTCTCTCAGAATGAGAGAGTTTAGGATACGGGTCTTCTCTCAGAATGAGAGAGTTTAGGCTATAGGCCACCGCTCTGGCCAAGTGCGAATTGGTTTACTTCACACACCTCCGAGAACTTTTTTTTGTAGGTTTCTTCACGATGTTTTCCTTCGTCGAAAAGCAGTGATAATTGATTGAAAAATCAATGGTCCCTGCGTGCCTGGGTTTGAACCTCGGACCTTCCGATCGAGAGGGCAAGTTTCAACCATTAGGCTATCACTGCTCTAAATAAATATTTCATCAGCGAAAAATAATCATAGGGTAACTAACGTTGTCTGTCCACTAATACTAGTAAATATTATTTTAATTTTCTCTAGATTTATCAGTAACACTGAATATTTAATACAATGTTAAAAACATAATTTATAGAGAATTTACCGCAGAACATCTGTTTCATCGGCTATATTACTCTTATCCCATTAAGGAGTCAGGAAATGATTACAATGGATAACAGGGCTAAGGCGACCGAACTATTTTACTCGTCCATAACATTTCTCGATACTAATATATGCCTGGAGGAAACCACGATGCACAATCAAACAAAACGCTGGCTATAATCATTAATGCAAGTTATTGTAGGTTATTTAGTTAAATAGGTAATAGACGGAAGTCGTTATTAACCATGCCTATAGGCTATTATGAATTATGGAAATTAATAAAGATTGTAATGTAAGAGACATTACAATATTACTATGGTATTTAAATATTGGGTACATTTTTTAAATACCATAGGCTAATTATGACGATTTATTTTTACTGCGGTAATAATTATGCCATAGATTTTGTTTACTTATAAAATTTAATGGTAGAACCAGTGAAGTTCGACCGCAAAGGTACTGCCAATACACCTATTTCTAGCGTGAAGCAGTTATTGCGTTTCCGTCGAAGAGTGTGGTTGCCACCTCACTTTCATATGAGGATTGAACATTAGTCCTCAGATTCAGAAGTATCAAAACATTTGCGATTTCAGATGCAACCCCTGTTCTATATAGAGTGCTATAATAAAGTCTTAAATTAAAACAAACGATGTGCTACCTGTATATGGTGCCTAAAGAAAAAAAAGTTTTTTATTGTGTGTAGTATTCAAGTATAAAAATGCCGAAAAAAGTACGAAAAATGCTTTAATTCCAACGCCGAAAATTACAAATAAATACACAATTAATATTATCAAAAATAATTAACTTTCGTGCACGTGATACTTTTATTGTGCAAAAAGTACAAAAAATATGAATTTTGTAAAAAATAATAAACATTCTTTTAATAATTTTAATTTCCCAAACATACTACCTATATTTATTTAAGTGTATGAAACGATTTATCTTTTTTCTGTAATTAATATAACAGCCATACAAAGATCATTCTACGAATAAACATGTTTCCTAAGTAACATTTGTCTTCTCAGAAATTCCACTGTTGTAAATGCTATCTAAATAAATAATCTATATCGTATAATTTGTTTACTAGTTCTCGCCTTATACAGCATGTATTGAAAAAAGGCAATCTATATTTTAAAAGAAATATAGCAATGTTATAACTGTTCGAAGCCTATGTTCAAATTTGGCACACATTTTTATTTCTTTACATTCAATTCTGAAATTTAAAAATATCTACCTACAACTATGTTTTTATGTTAAGCTTTTATGTTAAATAACATATTGCTTGCCTAAAGTTATTATTTCGTTTCCGTGTCAAATCGGGATACACGTTTCAAATTTCATTTCATCAACAAAGTGGACATATATACCATATAAAAAAAGTGCCCACCTACAGTGCCACAGATAACAAAATGTAAGGCTAGTTTCTAGTTTTATTTGTGGAATTCCGTTCTTATTACTAGGTGTGCTGGACGAAGTAACTATCGAGACTCCTAATGGAAATCCATTTTAATGACTAGAATTTATTTTAGGAAAAAGCATACCTAAAAACCGAATTAAAATATTTAATCTGATGACTTTATAAATAATTGTACTATTAAATAATCCTACATGTGGTTTACAAATATTTTTATTAAGACGAGTGCAGTATATTATTATTGGAGTATATTATATTCTTGGAAATATTAGATTTTATAAATAGATATACAGAGGTTATAGATAGATATATACAGGTTTACAATAGGTTTACAATTATAAAAAGCCGCTGTAACTTCTTTCTCACACAATAGTATACAATATAGATGTTTTTTTACTCGGCAATTAAAAAAAAAACATGGGGCACTCGGGGACTACCGCGGTTGCATAGTATTTTTTATCAACTTATGCAATTATAATTATTTATTTATGCACATTTTTTTTTTATATTAATTCAAGGTTTTTTCTTTTATACTATATACTTTAACACAAACAGCTGCTTACATGTTCGTCCGATTTCCGAGCAGTTCATCTCGATACACGTTAAGTGAACGCTCGGCCACGCTATATGGTAGGCCGAGTAGGGGTGTTAGATCTTTTCGTTACGGAATTTACGTAATTACTTAGGAATAGCTTAACCTATTTTCATGAGGTGACTTGTGAATGAATTGTCGTATTACTTTACACAGTATAGTGTCGTTTTACTTTATACTTATACAGTATCATAATCGCGCCTTTCGGAAGAAATGCCAGGCGGTAGAACCAGTGTAGTTCGATTGGCTCGACCATCATAATCATTTCTAGCGTGAAGCTACATTTTTTAGGAAGGGTGTAGTTGCCGACCCATTTTCATATGAAGCAATCAATTTGGTCCTCGAAAGTATCAAAACATTTGTGATTGGCATATAGCTCCTGTTTTGCATGAAGTCGCTTACAAAAGTGTAATGGAAGCAGTAACCAGTCAAATCGTATAAAAAAGGACCAAAATTATGCCTTCTGGACTTAAATTAGCAGTCTATTCGGTCACCTACCGGTATGCTTAGTATACAAATCGCAGTACATCATCACACATGAGGTCGGGCGCTCTCACGATTGTCGTTGCACAGCGACGATAAGAACAATATTAGGTACGTTTTGAAATAACGACAACTATCGAGATCCACGAGGGCAATAATTTCTGTACAGTAATAAACTTTATCGATTCTTATTTAATGTTTTATATATAATTCGGTGTAAACACGATTTTGAACAAAGTACGCCGAAAAATCTATCGATAAGTATGTAATGTTTAGTTTCCGGGTGCAGTTAAGATTAAATTTAAAACGCTTTAAACTTAAACGCTTTCTACACTCATAGCCCCACAGTAGGATTTTCTCCTGTGTCGTGGGGGCCATGGGCACACACAAAGACGAATACACAAACACCCAGACCCAGAACAAGAATCTAAACTTATCATTCAGATACCTGTCTGGCCGGGAATCGAACCCGGCACCCACTACGTGTCAGACCGGTATGGTAACCGCTGCGCCGTCAAATCAGATTCAAGATAAAATTGGCGTATGTTTATATAAGAGTTAGCGGTGATAATGGATCATTTATTCTTTAAGACAATTGTATTGGAGTATTTATGGAATGTTTTGCGCTACATTTTTTCTCGATGTTACCTTACGATTACCGTAACCTAAAGAGTAGTAGATTAATAACGTTCCAAAATAGTACTATGAAGATGTATTTTGAAAATAAGGTAAAATGAATAGAATTGAATTAAGTCTACTTATCGCTTGAAAAAGTGACGGCAATTAGCCATTTGATATTTTTTCGTTAGGTGTCATGGGCCGATCGTACAAAAATTAAAATGATACGAAAGGTATATCAATACGTAGACACGGCGCTTCTTCTTATAAATAACTAGCTGTCCCGACGAACGTTGTTTTGCCATATAAAAAATAAAAAAAATGTTAAAGGTGGACAACCCTTAAGGGGTATGAAAAGTAGATGTTGTCCGATTCTCAGACCTACTGAATAAGCATATAAAATTTGGTAAAAATCGGTCAAGCTGTTTCGGAGGAGTATGGCAACAAAAACTGTGACACGAGAATTTTATATATTAGATTTAAAACGCTACATTTAACAATACTGGTTTCATACCTCTGAAACCAGAATATAATAGTAAGACTGTTGTTACGGTCCTCTTGGTCTGGCGTACGCTACAAAATTATGTTTATTTCTTAAACTAAGTGTTAAAGTATATTTTTCGTGATATGCAGCATCGCAAGCACAGCATTAATCTGCACATTTTATCAAGTACATTGTTGTCTTACTAAAAATTAAAATTTCGAGCTCACGATGCTATAAAATCAATACTTGTCGATATTAATCATCTCCACAAAGAAAAAATACAAAAAATGTGAATATTCCTTGCGATTAAATCGTTTTAAATTCTTATTAATTACTATTATTGTACTACACAAAATAAAAATACTAGTGTATTTTCAATAGAAACGGTTTAATTAGATTTGTGCGGCGATAAAAAACATACATAATACATTATGTATACGTAATTGGTTTATTTATTAGTAATAATAAAATCATGACCACGGCATCAAGTCGATTAAAGTGGATCATACAAACCCGTTTACCTAAACAAATTAATTGTTTTTAATGTAGAACTTGAAATATTTACAAGGCCAATAGTTCTAATGACGATCTAATAGATAATTGCGAGGCGCCAACTACAGACAGGAAGTAGACTCGTTTTAAGTAGACTACTAAAATTTTAGATAATTCTAGAAACCAGAGTATGTACCTAAATAAACTTAAATGTTGTAATTTAGGTTAAGCTTAACGTCGTTGCGGTCATATTTCATACAAATTTAATTCGAATTTCTTGATTAGTTACAATTATAAGGAAGAGTGGGGTAATTGCGACCCCCTAAGAACTTTGAATAAATTCGAAAGTTTACCTAGTTATCAGTCACATTTTTATTATCATTAAGCTTTGATTCCGATCTTACAAATTTAGCAAAACACTTGTCTTATTAATAATCCACAACAGTATTTTTTAAGAAAAAACAAACCTCTTCTTAAGTCTACTGCACTATTTTACTTAGATTGTACTGTTCTTGACCAGACGTGACCTCACCATTCGGATCCTTCGGAAGACCAGCGCTGGCTGAATATAATCAACCAGCATAATGCTGAGAAGGGTCCGTTTTGTGACATATACCACTAACGTATCGCATGTTAGTTGGTACTATATTACTATTGTGTCTTTAAACTGTATGAGTGTGTACGCATTACGAATAAGCGATTTCTTTCTTTCATTTCTTTGTCTTTATGTCCGTATTTAGTCGGTACATTACGGATAATTACGAACACTATGAATGAGTTACGACTGCAATTTCACACATAGATTACAAATTTGTCTCCCCTCGAAGACTTGTATTACTTGACCACAACAATTAGGCGCATGAAACAAAAGCGGTTCAATACCCCGCATCTCGTTCATAACCCCGCGCATCCCCTAGTGAAGTGCTGCCTTGTATCGTCTAGGTGTTTACGTTAGCCAGCACGTGTTTAATGTTATTTCGTTATAATGTTAGTTTAATGAATGATAGTTGAATTTTTAAAATTATTATTTAATTAGTTGATTATTCGTCAATAAACCTCTAAATGTGTAGGAAAAAGACTATTCGTGGAGGAGAAATGATTCTTACATTGAAAATATGCATTTGTTTTAATAAGAAAAGATGTATAGGCTCAGTATTCCTGTCTCCCAAGTCAAAAATCGAATGTGTGCTGCATCAGTGTCTTCCACACATAAAAAAAGAAAGAAAATATTCCATGTCTTCGAATATATGAAACACTTGAAAGTGCTTTAATAAATACTCAATTATTGAACATACACCACTACGGCGTATGTTTTAATAATGTTATATCTACATACTCTTGGTATTTGGTAATAGAACATTCTTTGTATCGGCGTGGGAAATTCCTAGTTCTAATGACGTTTCAACTGTCATGCGCCTAATTGTTTTGGTCGAGTAGTACATATACGTATCTACTCGTTACAAAATATACATCGATATGCTTCCATGTTTGATTCTTTTTCAGATTTTTAAGATATTTTACCTCTTTCTTGGACTTTTGTACTAATCCTTTATCTCGTATCACCTGAATAACAATTAAATGTATCTACGGTATATCTATTTTCAGTTTTTTTTTATGCATACGAGGCATCTAAAATTAATCTACATTAACAATTATTTAACGGAGAAAACGGACGTCCGAGTTTACTCTGAGTTTTTCGTCCATAAGTAACCCAAAAGCACATTTTCTTTAAGCTTAAGTTTGCAAGCTATATGACTTTCAGCAAGTTTTGTTACTTTACTAAATAACAAACTGTATAAATTTCAGACAAATTCTTATGGAAAACATCAAAATTAAGACTCATATACTTCGTACGCTCATAACGACAATGTTATGATCTTAAATTTACAAGAAACGGACTCAAAATGATTAATCAAACCTACCCTGCAAAAAAAAATGCGTGGTATTCCATCTTCACACTTGAGATGCGCGGGCGCAGTTAGATATTGTAAGACAACGGAGTCCGGGATTACCCGGTGTTCGTAATTGCCCCACTCTCCTCTATTATAATGTAGAGTATTATATACCACAATTGTCATTTTATCTCACTCAAATTTGAAATGTCTGTAAGGATGTATGTGTGTTTGTTATTATTTTGGTACACACAGTTTATGAGCTAGATTAAAGCATGAGATACTCATCGCCGTGGCAGACGTGACCGAATCGGGCGAAGCCGGGAATATCCTACTTAAATTAAAATTTAATAATAGTTTTAAATATTTTTTGAACAGGTGAGGTTTCCTCACGATGTTTTCCTTCACCGAAAAGCAGTGATAATTAATTTCTAATACGCACATAAATCATTGGTGCGTGCCTGGGTTTGAACCTCGGACCTCCCGATCGAGGGGGCAAGTTTCAACCATTAGGCTATCACTGCTCTATGAGTGTATGATGAGTAAAGTATTTTAGCCTAAATATATGATTTTTCAATACCGCTACCCACGAAATGAAGAGGCTTAAGTGGTTTAAGGACGGCACGTGCGGTGCGTCACTTTTCGTTCAACGCTTATAGATTCCTAGGAAAATGCTAATCATGATATTTATAAGAGTAATTATATATTTTATTTTTGATAATTAATTCATAATACACATTATATTCAGACATAAACAACCTGTTTAAATATCATTTACACAGTTACTCGATATATGGACGTTTCTTGTTATTGATTAAAAACGATTTCAAGTTGATTGAAATAAAGAATATTATTATATAATTATTATTATAATCTTAACATGTCATATCCACTTATTATATTTTGTTTTTATATTTTTTTATAGATTGATAGTTTATTTACTACATATATTTATACATATATTTAAACTTGCACGGAAGTATGGTTTCCCTAAAACGTATAAGTGTGATAGCGAGAAAAACACGCGGCGTTTCGTCCGCTCGTTTAGTGGCAACAACACTAATTAATATTTAAGCACATTATTTTGTGATGTATATTCTAATATTAACTGAATATCGTTGGCTCATATTATTAATTTATGATACAAAAAGGTTAGCAGTTATTATTTAATGCGAAAATAAGTGGTTTTGTAGTTTTAATGATCACTAAAATATTAGCATAAATGGTAAGACGAGTAGTATTTAGAAAGATATATTCTTGACTTGTCAACATGTTTTTTATTTATATTACGTATCGCAAGTATATATGCTTTAAAGTTTATTCACGTAGGTATATATCATCGTAGCCAAAAACAATATAAGTTAAAATTTTTGTTGCATACATTGAATCTGAAGGTGGTAGAACCAGTGTAGTTCGACCGGGGAAGTATCACCGCCACACCTATTTCTAGCGTGAAGCATTTCTTGCGTTTCGATAAAAGGGTGTGGTTGCCGGCACTCTTTTACATGGGGCGACCATCATAGTCCTCGGGAGTAGCAACGCATCTGTGTTTGACTTCAGATAGAACTCATGTTCTGTATGAAGTTGGTTACAGATGTCCATGAGCGGCAGTGACCACTTACCATCAGGTGGACTGCATGTTCGTTTGCTACTTCAGGCAAATAAAAAAAAAATCTAGTCTTACTTTGTATTGTTTTGGTTTTCTTGTCCACCAGCCTTTAAAGATCTACTGTAAAAATGGATCGTTTGTACTCTGACTCTGCCATTTATTAAGTTGTGTTTGCAGGGTATGTACGAGATCATAAGTATGTAATGTATTTGCGAAAACGTAGACTGTAGTTATGAGGAAACGTAAAATCTTTTATTAAAATACTGGTTACGTATCCTTTGACTAAATTTAGAGTGTCATATTTCTTTTCTGTCCTTATTTTTAATCCCCAGTAGATTGAACATAGAAGAACGATTTTTAATGAAATAATAAACCCGTTACGTTGGTCCGTTACGTCACAATAGTAATTTCATTACTTTTTAGGTTCTTATTCCAAAATCTCTATCCAAGTATACTTCTGGAAATTCTTCTCTATAATTATCTTTCGTAATGATGGTTCTAGCATTGCCAATTGAGTCTACAAATTCTGTGCTATGTCGGTAACCTTCATTCGTCTACGGATTACGTCAATGCGGATTTTGTCGCGTGAATACCAAGCATAACTCTCCATATTCTGCTGAGAGGTTTCGGTTTAATACTTGAGGCTTAAAATAAAGTATGATGTTTTGGTGGCTTATCTTATTTATAACTAGTTGACCCGGCGAACTTCGTTCCGCCTAAAATTCAAAAATCTAAAATTGTCAGTGTTGCATGTATCATACATAAAAACCTTCCTTTTGAATCACTCTATATATTAAAAGAAACTACATTAAAGCTCGTAGCATAGTTTTAAAGATCTAAGCATACATAGAGACAGATAGCGGGAAGCGACTTTGTTTTATACTATGTAGTGATATATATGTACCCATGATGGATCGTGGTAGTTAGTAGTAGTCGTTAGTCGTGGCAGTTTGGCCGTGACCACGATCCATGCAACTGGATCGAAATATCGGAAGAAAGAAATTAAAAAATCGCATATCGTAAGTGCCCTTTACATAATAAAAAATTACAATGATTTAACATCAATCGCTCTAAAAATGCAATAAATATAAAAATATACATAGTCCTTACATGAATCTGTACGAGCGACTATAAGTATGTATTTCTGTTCACTTAGTTTTTATTATAATTTTATTATTGTTTCCTTGATAACGCGTAACAGGCTATTATGTGTAGCTCAATAAAATAAAAATGAAGTACATAGCTCTAGAAAATGTATTATTATAACTTGATGAATACAGTTTCCGTTACAATTCTTTCCTTATTATGTGGATTGGAGTGTCACATATATGGTAATTATTTTTTATATTTCATTAAATATAGTAGTTACCACGTATGTGGGAACAAATGGGTTAGCCTTGAGAAAATAGCAAAATGTGACCATGTTTATTTAGCATAAAAAGCAAAGTGAAGCTATTAAGCTAATTAAAAAAGCACTTAGCAGTCGCAATCACTTGCCGTTTATAAAAACCGTAAACAATCAATTTGTAAAATTTGTATGAAAATAAGAACATGTAAGAGTTTGGCAAAGTTTTAATCTGTTTGTTCAAAGGCGATCGAAGATTTACACCGCAAAGAATAGAAGATGTGTTTGAAAAATACATTGCCGCTGTAAAAAAACTGTCAGGTATGTGGAAAAGACGCACTATACACTCTCATTCAATCGCTATTATAATATACTTATAACCGTAATAGTTTTAATAGACGCATGTATTAAAAATGTTGCTTACAGCGGACTTTCCCAACCATCAAATTGAACTACATCTCGACATAGCTGGGACAGATGCTCAGAGGCCTCGGGGAAGGTTCAATTATATCCACCTGCGCAAACCGACGCATCTAACAGGTTAGTTTACTACCACTATTAACTATTATCTATTTTACTCCACTTTATGAGGATTGTAAATATTGTACCTGTAATGATAGTGCTGTAAATTTTAATAAGCCAATAATGCGATTACTGAAGCTAAGTGACGCGATTAAGGACAATCATTTCAGACATCTTTAGTGATGTGCTATGCTTTATAAATGAATGAAATCAAATGAAGTGATAAAACAAATGATATTCATATATCTACATATCCCCCTTCAACCCATTATTGTCCCACTGCTGGGCACGGGTCTTCTCTCAGAATGAGAGAGTTTAGGCCATAGTCCACCGCGCTGGCCAAGTGCGAATTGGTGGACTTCACACAATTCCGAGAACTTTTTTTTTAAGAACTCTCGGGTGTGTAGGTTTCCTCACGATGTTTTCCTTCACCGAAAAGCAGTGATAATTAATTTATAATACGCACATAAATCAGTGGTGCGTGCCTGGGTTTGAACCTCGGACCTCCCGATCAAGAGGGCAAGTTTCAACCATTAGGCTATCACTGCTCGCTGCATATCTACATATGTACAGTTGTACACTCTACAGTTACAGGAACGCTGGACGTTCTTGGATCTAATTGTAACATTTATTTTTTAATTTTGACGGATGTATGCATGTTATAAGTAAGAAGTCTATGTAATTTAGATTTAAATTGCTTTACTGTATTTTTTAGATCAAACTTTGCGTCTGAATTTAAGATTTAGCTGATATCTCTGTTTTAAACCCCTACAATATTCGTATAAAATAAAAAAATCTATGATGACTACGAAAAACAAAATTACGTAACTAAAATACTTGTTAATAAAACAGTTTTTTACTTTTTTATGCTCGTAAATAGCTCCAAAAAAGAAAGTGTCAACATTTTATAATATTTTTTTTATCGTACTGGTAATAATTCAAAACAATCAGTTCGGTGGTTACTTTTTAATTTCAACTTACTTGTTCTTCAACTAAATACTTGATAATCGTATTTTTTTCTATTTAATATTACAGATGAGCAAAAACGCGCAGGTATGGATAGGTTTTTAAATATTACAATTGAATTATTTTATAAATTGATTTACATTTTAATCATTAACGTGATCGGTTATAACTATTTCCTATGGTTACATTGCAAAAACCTAGAAGTAAATAAATATCTCAACATTAACTTAACATGTTTAACCTCCCCAGTTCGTTCGGGTGCTATGAATATAACAGAAACGACTCAAATACCAATACCTCCATCATTATCGTTACCAGGTATGCTTAAAATAACATTGACAAACATTATCACTACTTCTTTTCTTCTTTTGATATATATTGAAGTAGCAAACGAGAATGCAGTCCACCTGATGGTAAGTGATCACTGCAGCCCATGGACATCTGTACGCAGCATCATACAAAACATGGGGTTCTATCTGAAGTCAATCACAGATGCGTCGCTACTCCCGAGGACTAGATGGTCGCCTCATATAAAAGTGTGCCAACAACCACACCCTTCCATCGAAACGCAAAAACTGTTTCACGCTAGAAATATGTGTGACGGTGGTCCTTCCCCGGGCGAACTACACTAAAAATTGTTTTATACTAGATTATTTTATAGATATTTTCTACAAAACATAGGTCGCAATCTTTGCTACTACGAGCCTTTAAATGATCACTGTTTGTAATGTATATCTGTTACTTACGTGCCACTCTAAAGGCCAATAATTATTTCTAAGATTGAATCTCACCGATGGTAATTGGTCAGGCACTCTACCGCTCTATCAAAAGCCGTTTACAGATGCATTGTCGTGAAGACTACGACTCAGATTTGTTTTACGTTAGAAATACATATCTGCGTGTCTCTCCGGTTATTATATTCTATAGAAATATTCCTGTAGAATTTGTATATTAAAAACCCTTACGACTCTGCAAATCTAACATAATTCTGATGTTATTTTTGTAGTCAATCGGACGATTCCACTACAATACGAACAACCTGATGTGTTACATGTGAGGCTCTATTGTATGATATTATTATTAATATTTTTTCCCTCAAAAATATATATTATTTTAGATCCTGAAATGCAACCAGTGTACATGAAAGACTTGAAAAAAGCCATTCTGGATCTCGAAAGAAAATATAGTCCACAAATTGGTTTGTATTTAAATTATAAAATGTGTTCCTTGTGTATAAACTTGTGCTCGTGGTTTTATCTGGTTTCACTTTTTTGCGCGAATTTTATAGTAAACACAAGCGGTTCTTTACTGATTCGTTAATGTTTGTGGAGACCACTTAAACTATCTATACTGGCAATTATTTTAACATCGTAGACATATTACCTATATATAATATCAAATATGTAGTAGTCGGTTAGTCTTCACTTACCAAGAGTAGTATGTTTGTATGTTGACAAACATTTTTTTTTTCGAGGGAGAATCCTTCGAAAGGTACTCGACGCCGTGGGAGCGACTTTCTACTTTCCCGGTGGCCCTCCTCAGCACTACAAAGGAGATTCCTTCCAGATAAGCGGCTGGGGCTACCGCTCCATCTGGTCTTTGCGACCATATGCGAACACACATACCGATATCCTTCCCAGGGTCGCCTGACCGAGACGTTCGAGCTCTCAGTCCAGCCGCCCGACTAAGAGCCGACTAGAAGCCCCTTTTAGTCGGCTCTTAGGACAAGCAGGGCATTCCGTAGCCCTATTCTAATCCCGGAACTACAGGGACGACTGCTTTCCGCTTGTTATACAGTCAATTTATTTTACGTAATATTTTAATTATATTTTTCCGTAGGATCAAATGTATTGCCACAGGGATTAAAGCCAAATATCAACATCAAGCAAATTATGCAGTTGTTGGAAAAAGGTATATATACTTCATTTCTTTTTGTTCTCTAGCCACTTGAGTGTTATAAAATTAATAAAATCTTACTATTTGTAAATAGGTACACTAGTTCAACCCAACGCACCAAAGCCACCAGAAGATAATGTTAGCTGGTTTCAAATTAAAGTATCTAACTAATTAATAACTGTACATTAATGTAGAACAATATTTTGTTTCCTGTCACTAGCGTCAAAAAGAAAATATTTTTAAATCCTTATCTATATATACAAAAGATAAATCTGACTTAACTACTGACATATCAGCGCACAGCCGAAACGACTGTTCCTAGAATCTTGAAATTTCGTACAAGTGTTCCGCTCCTGATGTAAATGAGCATTAAAAAAGGATTTTAAGAAATTTACCCCCTCAGGGGGTGAAAAAAGGAGGCTAAGTTTGTATGGGAGACAACATGGTTTATTGGTCTAATCTACTACAATTTTTGGATACACATTGAATACGCAAAATTGATGGAAGACGTCTTTTGTATTTTATTCCAATTTTGTCGCCTAACACGTTAGAACGTTATTTATTATTTATTTTTTTTTGCATCTTAATCTTAATCTTAATTCTTTTTTTGCATCGAAGTTGATTTTTCATAAGTCTTTTTGAGTTAAATTACAATTTTGAAACATGTCTGAAAACTACATAAATCTGTCTGACGTAATGACTGACAAATGGGGTGCATGTTTGGAAATACCGACAGGTTTGATGCTACTTTGGTTTTCGGGTTTAAAATTATGAAAAAACTTATTTACCATCTACGAAATCTAAGAGAGCAAAATAGGGATTGAAAATTCTCGCTATGACATGGAGCTATTAAAAAAATATGAAAAAGGCTCCACACAAAGTCTCTAGTAGTTCGTTAAATAGGAATGTTAATGCATTCCTATGCGAGATGAGATGCTGATTTACATTTCATTATTGTGGGTGCATTATCACCAGGTTTGATTATAAGCAATAGTACGTGTATCGTTTGGCAAGATAGTAGTGACACTTATTTGATTCTTATAGCATATATTGCACAATGGGTTCCGGGTTCGATTCCCGACCAATATCTGAATGATGAGTTTAGATTCATGTTCTGGGTCTGGATGTTTGTGTATTCATCTTGTGCGTGTCCATGGTAGCGACAAGAGAAAATCCTTGTGTGGGGCTCTGAATGTAGAAAGCGTGTTTTATATAGCGGCTAAAACAATTTATCCTCTAAATTGACAACTCAATTCTAATACTATACTCAAAACATTATCCAAAGCTTTGATTTTACAAGCGAGTAACAAGCCACGTTTGCTAATTAATAAGTCAATCGTGTAAACAAACCACATTGATGGATGCCTCTTGCATACTGTTGTACTATAACATAATTATTAATAGTATACTAGTCAAGGACTCAAATTATCTCGAACACATCGATTGTCGAAACGCTGTCAGAGGGCCCACTAAATCAAACAAAGAACAACTAAACCAATCAATTACAAGCATAAGTGCAATTATTTAAAGCGCTACTTGACCTCTAGTCACGGAGGCAAAATGATCTGTAACGATTTATAGCTCTGTTTAGAGATATTCTGTGCTAGATATTAAGATAACATTTTTGAAAGGATTCAGCGTGGTGTGTTTTGCTTATGTAACATTTAATATGTTATATAAATAAAATATACTGTTAATTTTTGAAATTCATTATTTACTATATTGTTTACTTGTGGTTTACAAATATTTATTTGTTAAGGTGTCAAAGTCAAAGTAATTTAAAAACTTCTGAGTCTCTTTTATTATTAAAATAGACTTATAGGTAATTTAAACCATAATAAGAAAATTTGTTGAAATGTCTCATACGATATTTTCAATTCAACATCCGCAGATTCGACCAAGTGTAGCAAAATATTTAGTTTACATTTAAATCACATTTAGGTCATTTTTTTTAAGATTTAGTCGTCATCATAAAACTTAAAACTATCTCTTAAATATTATAACTTTGGCCTTCTTTATTTTTATAGAACCTACCAGACTCGTAGTTCTTGTAGTTTTACGCAAGCGAAGCCTTACAGAAGTACTAGTATAAAAATGATTGACTCATCATGATCTTATCGCTCTAACGACTCGCAATATTTATAGGTTGCTATTAAATTCGTTATAATAAGAATCTGCAATCGTTTTAACAAAAGCTTTCAAAGAATACGTACTTGACCCTAAAAGTGTAATAGTTATAAAAAGATCTATTGCTTTTTAAAAAACAAGACCAAGCAGCTTCGAAAGATTACTTTTATTACTGGTTATTAAAAGGCTGTTTTTTTTTTATTTTTACGCAAAGGCGAAATGCGTCGGCTTTTTTCTTTCGTTAGCCAACATATTTTTTGTTTAGTTGTTTTGGACGAATTTGATTGTTACTATTTTTTCATAAGATTGAACTAGTAAACGAGCACGCAGTTTACTGATGGTAAGTGATCGCTATATATGAAAGTCAGCCGGTTACCACACAGTTCCACATACATATTAATATGTATATATTTGTGTTCATAAGAAAGATTATATATTCAATCGATTAAAAGAAAAGGACAAAAACAATAAAATGTGAATAGATACATAGTTATCTAATATATTTGATATATCAAAAAACAAGAGGCAGTACATTAGACACATTTTGCTAGTTTAAAAATAGTTAAGCACTAAACAGCAGGCATGTGACCTCCGATATATATCTGATCTTAGCAATGAATTGCTATTAGTATCTCCAATTTTTGACAAGTAAGTCTATGGAATTGTAACATTTATGTTTAAAAAAAATTAAACATTTTCGACTGATATGAAAAACTCCTTAGAACTTAAGCCAAATACGTTGCTCAAGCTAGATATAAACAACTACAAGATGTTAATGTAAATAATAGGCTTTTACATATATTTAGAACACATATATAGAAATTTATTTGAAAGCTGTAAGTTGCGTTCTAATCAAAAGTGTACCAGTTAATGTTTCTTCAAAGGAGGAGACAACGACATGAAGTCCATTTGATGGTGAGTTGTCACTGCTGCCCATAGATTATAAGTAAGTTCATATAGCCTTCACGGATTTCATCTAAGTCCATCACAGATGCGTTGAAACTCATCAGGAGTCAGATGGTCGTCGCAAATGAAAGTGAGTAAAATGATTATTGTAATCATGTCAATAATGTTAAATTACTACTACTGGTATTGACATATCGGTGATTATACTTGCAAGCTTAGGGGCGGGAAAAATATGATGATAATCTAACCTGTAAGTGACATGTATTGAAATTATATTATGGTTCCCGTTGCGTGTTCTACCGGCTTCATAACGGTGAGAGTTCCGAGGAACTGTTTGATCTGGTGGCCACATCATCTTTCGTTCACCATACCACTCGTCGACGGATGAAGTTCCATCCGCATCAACTGGACCGGGGGTGGTCCTCCGCGGTTCGGTTTGCACGCTCCTTCCTGCCGCGGACGTGCAAGATGTGGAATGAGCTTTCTTCTGAGGTTTTCCGGAGCGCTATGACATTGGGCTCTTCAAGAAAGGTATAAAAAGCGCTCTCCTTCAAAGCTGGCGATGCATTGGCGACTCCCCTGGTGTTGTAAATGTCCATAGGCGACGGTGACTGCTATCCATCAGGTGGCCCGTCTACCTTATCCTTAGACCCAACTATAAAAAAGGTATGTCAGGTATAGTATGTTATCGATAATCGGTGTTAATAATAATAACAATCGGTTACGAATATTAATGATATACAAAACATTTTATTTCACGATTCATAACAGTCAGGACGTCCTGTGTAATACGTTAAGATTTGGTGATAATACTTCGTTTAAACTATTAGTACAGGAACTTTGGATCGATATCGATATCAGATTTTAATATACTAATATTTGATACAACAAAATGATAACAGCAAGCGAGTGGCGGTCACAATAATGTAACAAATAATTACAACCCACAACGCACTTAATGGTGATTTCAATTATCATCTAAGTAGTTTCTATAAATGCATTCTGGCACATATTTTGGTATGTTAATGATATATCATTAATTTAATAATAAGTTATATATAGAAGTAGCAAGCGGGCAGTACACCATATAAATAATAAGCAGTTATTACAGCCCATGGACTCGTATTTAAATCTTAATAGGAGAGGAGTACATTGCAATTCCTTAGTCAGTCAACCTTTTGACGTAGAGGCAACCTTAAGTGTAAATAATTTTATACAATTGCTGTATGATTAATATTTTACCTTCGTCAGTAATATCTTATACTATTATACGCTAATTACTGCCAGAAGCTAAACGGTGAGATGAACTTGCTATAAAATAAACACGTAGCTTACATTCAATCGCCCATAATGTATACCTCAATTAAAATCTAATTTGAATAAACGGTAATATAAACCGCGCGGAAAAAATAATCGTCTAATGGTTACATTGAATGATGTAAAAAGTGCACGCGTTTTAATTGACCTCGCAATGTGGGGTCCCGTAATTTATTCTCGCTTATAAGCTAACGAGCTTACACTAATAACTATGTTCATAAAACAATACCATTATAAATTGATCTATCACACCCCTAAAAAAATGTATTCACGAACCAAACAATAGAATGTTTCAATCCGACGACGGGTCTTGATTAAATGGAAACTAAAACTGATTTACTCGGCCGAGATGAATGAAAGTGTTTTGTTCTTAATAAGCGCGTTACCTACTAATATTAATAATTGTAACTTAGCCTTGGCATTCGTTTTGCAAAGGTCTCTGCAATTAACAATATACCAAACGATTATTGCAGTGTAGGATGTAGCAGTTGTTTCGTAAAAACGCTATTTAGCTTGACAGCTAATATTTTCTATTGCCTTTTTAAGCGGGTCTTGTTCAAGTAACATTATCATCTTACAAACGTGATAAACCAGTGACTGTCAACCTTTTTATGACATATTAGGCGCTTAACTCTAGCAGAACTAATGCACTTTAGAAGCGCCACGTACGTAATTCACTAAATTCGTCATATTTGTTCAGTAGTTTGGTTTCTGCTTTGATGATTTTGTCACTTGGTTTATGAGTGTCACATAAATAGCCGTACGAAGACAAGAGCAATGAATAATCTACGTTAGAATTAGCATTTTCTAAAAAGGCAATCGGATACTTTAGCGACTCCAACTTCAGGAGTGGAGCGGCGCGTAAATCAGATTGCATGGACACTACACGTTTTGAACAGACTCCGGCAATGTCGGACGCTTGTTGCTGTCACTGCTTTAGATGCATTTTCGACTTGATTTATGAGTAGTTTATGTAATACTTAAATCTGGTGACATTTTTGCAAATGACCTTAAGCAGACTTATGTGGTTTATATGGTAATCAGGTAATAAAATGCAATTTTAATTACTTAGAGGAAAAACACAGTATCGTCATCACAAATGTTTAGTCGTTTATTATGTTCATCATTAAGCTATTGCCATATTACGGGTGGATACAGTAATCGACAGTTCAGTAGACTATTGACATGCTTAGTACTGACTTAAATGTAATGGATATACTTTGATTTACAACTACATTGTTATACTTCCTTGAAAATATGTTATTACTTTTTAATTGGTACTCATGATTTTCAATTTTTGAATTTTTAGCTGGATTTTATATCTTTCAATAGTGGGGTGCTTGTTTTATAATTGAAATGCATTAATACTCGCTAAATTTAATGGCTAAATAATAAATCTGTTGTCATTTCTGTGATATTTAAAAAACCCGTGCATGGTGATTAATTTATATTAATATGTAATACAATGCCAGTCTAAAAACATAAAATACCAAAAATATACTGCCGCTAGTTTGTGAACAATAAATTCGAGAAGAAACTATTTAAACTGATAACTACACATAACTTTTATTAACTTTTATAAACCTTATACTGTAAGAAAATAATCGTCCCCAACTATATAATAATAGGTTAAATACAAAATAAGTAAAAATATACTGAACAGGCAATGCGTTGTCCGTACCCCGAGTGCATTCGAAACTCGTCTAGCGCCCCGGAGCGAAGAACCATAACATGACGGTAATATCAGGAGCTACAATGAACTTTAGCATTTCCCCAACCCTGATGGTCTCTACTTTCACCATAAATGGCCAATTTACGGATGTCTGCCAACCGGCCAGTGTCTTAAGTTAAACTATCTCAATTAGTGCCCGGTAGATGACCCCGCAATTTCGTCAGCCAACACCGTAAGATTGCGATGTTATTAGGTTAAGTGCAAGAGGGCGGATAGGTGGACTGTTACTCGTTCGAGGAAATTGTAACGTTTTAACCTTAACATTCTTTACACTTAGAACAGTGGACACGTTTGTACCACATTTTGAACAAACTGAAATAGTTAAACTCTTCTTAAACTATACGACGTATAAATTGATGTTTATTATAAATAAGTAAAACATTTAACCAAAACATTTAACTTGCCTAGCGCGGTGGACTATGGCCTTAAACTTCTCTCATTCTGAGAGAAGACCCGTTCCCAGCGGTAGAACAATAATGAGTTGTACCTCCCAAAACATTTAAAATTTATTTACATCACAGTCAGTTGTTACTTATGCTGTAAAAATAAAAACGATATAAATTACAATCAAACATTACACTTCATACACGCCATGACTCTTCCAGACATTACATAAGTGCCTTTAGTTTTAATTAATTACGTTTATTTAAAAAACTATATTTGCGTTTTCACACATACATTGCAATACACCTTTCACGTTAAAGTTTTTGCCCATATTAGAATGTACTTTACACCAAAAAGTAAACAACTATTTCGAGGAAACCTAATGAGCTCTTACTAAGGTAACAGTTTATTATAGGTATAGACCAATTTCAAATTTAAAAAAGTAATCTTGACATATCTACACTTTATAAAATCATCATTACATAACGTAGTTATCAAGCATTGTCACAAAATTACACCAAGAAAGGGAAGAAAAATCGACAGTTACAAAGACCAAGACTATTCAATCCGAGTATACCGGAGTGAGATACTAATACATAGCGCAAGCGTGCCGGTGGCGGCCGCGCCTATTCGTCGCACGCGCAGTGAGTGCGCAACCTATTTTTCATTACTTAATAGGTTAAAACTATAACTTTACGCTATGAGGAAGTATTGCTTCGCTGTTAGAATAAATCTGTTTGTTATATTAATACATAAACGGAACGTAAGCGGTAATAATAACTCTAATATTACTATTATTTCGAGTACTGTGTACATGATAAATTCATTCGTGGTCCGATTCCAAAAGCATAGCTGCTCTCCTTTTTACAAGCTTTCATTTTTATGTATAAACATCAGTGTAAGTCGATGTTATGTTCTGGTTTGAAATGTGTTTATAAGAAAAAATATGTATGTGTAGAAGTCATATTAACTTAGACACCAACATATCTTTGGTGGACCTCAAACCAGTTGAGGTCCACCATCCCGTAAAGATAACTTTTCAAACAGAACAATATTTATTTATAAAATCAAGCATAGATGTATTGCTAGTAAGTATTAAAAAAATAAAAAAATAATACACCTTGTATTAAGTACTACTTGGAATTTTAATGTTTTTTCATAATATAGACATAGCAAATATTTTTTGTCCACTTCATGGTAGAGATCATGGATATTTATAACCTATATCCAATAACCAATAACATTTTGAGATGGGCTACTTCTAAGGACTAAGTTAGAGAAAAAGGTATAAGAACTTCTATCATCTGCTTAGAATCGCAAAAAAAAACAAAACCACAAAAGAAATTAAATTTTGGGGTATTGAATATGTAAACCAATTCGCACTTGGTCAACGCTGTGGGCTATGGCCCATAACTTTCCCATTCTGACCCGTGCTTAGCAGTGGGACAATAATTATTAGGTTGATGAGAATTGAATATAGTTTACTTCATCCGTAGTGTGTATCATGAGGCAATATTTAAAACGACATCTATTAAAATGTACTCCATGTAATGTTTATTAACAGTAAAAAGTTACCATTTTAAATCTTTAAACGCTACTGAAACGACGGGGCACTGCTAGTACTAGACTGTACACTTTTTAATGGATAAGTACATTAATAATTTCAATATATTAGTTATGATTTTGAAAGCTTCAGTTAGTGCCAATACATCAAAGTATCGTGCGTAATGACTGCGCAGTTGTTGAAATGATAAATAGATTTCCATTTTAATGTTTTGAGCTTGTATATCATATGACCTACAGTTTAGCCATATAATTGTTTTTAAGTTAAACTCATTTATTTGTGTAACAATATGTTAATCGTACACTTTTGAAAAAGTCATAAAAGTAACAGACTTCTGGCTTATTTTTTTATTTTTTTTATCTGATTGAAGTTGCAAACGTGCAGTCAACCTGATGGTAAATGGTCACTGCCGCCCATGGACATCGATGAGCAACTTCATATAGAACATGGGTTCTATCTGAAGTCAACCACAGATGCGTTGCTTCTTCCGAGGACTATGATGGCCGCTATGTTGTCGCTGGATGGCCGCCTCATATAAAAGTGTGCCGGCAACCACACCCTTCCATCGAAACGGAAGAAATGCTTCACGTTGGAAATAGATGTGGCGGTGGTCCTTTTTACTTTTTTTCATAGTTTTATCTATGTTAGACGTGTTTATTTTATATCTAGTGGTTAAGTACTTTTTGTTACATTTTTAATTTTTAAATCCGAATCTTTAATAGGTATATATTTGTTAACTATTAGAAAATAATTTAAAAGTAAGAAATGGGTCAAAGCGTCAGAACCAGTGTTCCTTGGTTAATTTAATTTTTAATATTTATAAGTTTGCATTGAACTAAAATATTAATTGAAATGTATGCATTTATTGTTTGGCGTACTGTCAATTATCCTGTGATTTATTACAATGCTAAGTAATGATATAATTAAAGCTTAAGGTTTATTTATTAATTTGCAGTTTTGATAGATTGTCGTGTCACTGTATTATTATCGAAATAGTTATTATCTCATATTATTTAAGCAGTTATGTTTGAAATAATTATGAACTATGATTTCAGCTGTAGATAAACTGAGATTAATATTGACCAAGCAAATTTTTTGACTTGTTCAATAAATGTTTGCGTATCTATATACACCGTTATGTTTTTGTATAAAGCGACTTTGGCATAAAATATATGGACGTGGTATCAAAATTAAAAAAAAATTACTCACATGCAAATAAGACTTAATCAACAGCAATTCTTACATACAACAAAAAATATAGACTGCTAACGTACTATTAGATAAAAAACGCATAAATGGAACTAATGCGAATTTTATGTCCATATTATTTGTGATTAATCTTGCACGTCGACACCAAACTTCAACTTTAACATGTACGTTTGGGCAACAAATTAGACTGAGACACGTGTTCAGATGGTAGCGTACTTGACGCAATACCTACAAACTTTCATTGCACATACACAGTCGCCAAGCATAATTAACATGTACCGGCAGCCCGTCAGATTTGCATACGAAATCCTTTAACAATTATAAAGCAATTTCAATGTATTAGCGAATAAATGTCTCTCATATTTCGAGTGAAAGATTACTACGGAACAGAGGTCAAACCGTTCTCTGAAATAAATTTTATTATCCTTGTTTTATGTGCATGGTTAAAACAATTTGCTCTCGTTTAATACAACCTTGCGAACAATTACAAAATGTTAAAAAGTCAACTCATTATGACCGAATAATTCTGTGATTTTATGTTCGATCACATTTTTTAATTTGTCACTTTAGTCTTTGTCGGTGTTGCCTGTTGCGTCACGAATGGCTATTAAAATAGACATCGATGAAGTAATGAAATGGACCTCTAAATCAATAGACATCTTATCCTTACTTCCCTACTAATATCATAAAGTCAAATGTTAGTTTGTTTGTTACGCTTACACGACAAAACTGCACAACCGATGATCATGAAACTTTGAACACATATTCCTAAGAATAGTGTCCGTTTTTTTTAAACTGAAAAGCAAAACAAAATAAATATTTTGACATACACGATTGTTTTCCAAAAGAATTAAAATCTAGGAATAAAAGCCAGCCAAGCCGCAGCTATAAGTTAGTTAATATTATAATTGTGGAAGTTTATAAAGATGCATGCATATTTGTTACGTTTTCACGTAAAAACTACATATCGTATTTCGTTGAAATTTGACACACACATAGTTTATAAGCTAAATCAACATATAGGATACTCAATAACATGGTAAACGTTATCAAAGTGGGCACAGTCGCGAGAATTTGCTACTAAGTCATATTATAAAGTTGTGGATTGCAATGTATAATATTTGTTAGTTCTGTGTCCACACAATGCCCACGTTTTATCATAGTGTGGGCCTCTCAGATATTACATTCGTTTTAATGACTACAATAAAAATCATGAGTAGTGACTGTTTCAGTATGATAGGTGTCATAATTTAGTTTTTAATGTTGAATCGGTACCTTTGACGCCTATCAGCGTGAGGTCATCGTTGTTTCATACATTTTTTGGTAAACCAAGTAAGTTTAAGAGCTATTTACTTCGATTTAATTTTATTTAACACAGATGTATTATCACTACATAGTATAAAACAAAGTCGCTTCTCGCTGTCTGCCCCTATGTATGCTGAGTTCTTTAATAATAATAATAATAATAATAATAATAATAATAATTTATTTATTTGCTTTGAATAAGGTAATATAAATTGGTCTTATGATTAAATATTTCAACCTCTTATTCTACCCATAAGGCATGCAAAATATGTCATTGATATATTGAAATTTTAAATTTACATTTTTTCTTAGTTAACATTAATTATCATTTCTTCATTTAAGTCAATAAAATACATATATTAAAACTACGCTACGGATTTTAATGCAGTTTTTTTAAATAGAATGACTCAAGAGGAATGTTTTACGTATAATACATGTTTATTATAGTAGAGAAACACTTGTAACTTTCGACTTATTGCTTTTAGGCGGAACGAATTTTGCCGGATCAACTAGTACCTATAAAATATTTCTTTGGGAATATTTAATATTAAAGTAGGTATAGAATAGAAGCATTAAAAATGGGTTTAATATACCTAGTCGTTTTATTTGCGTAACTAATGCATTTTATTGAAGTTGTTATTCTGTAAACCGGAAAAAATAGATTAAGAAAGAATATCGCAGTTGTACCAATTAACATATTAATAAATATGCAAGGCTTATTAGTTATAAAACATTCGTTATTATTTAAACTTATTATTTGTTTTGGCCGTTTAAGATTTTACTAATTATATAATAAAAAAACATATACGTATTTCTAAGATTGAAAGACGTTATGTTCAATAAAGAGACACTTTAAAAACCTAGATACTGTATTTTTATATAAAAAATATTTTTTTAGAGTCGGATTTTCTTCAGATTTGAACCTGGATATTATCCATTGTCGAAAAAGCGCACGTGCTCTATGACACGGCTGCGAATAATCGTAGCCTTCGGAAATACATAAAAGGCATTTTGTGGTAGCCACTCCCCTCTCCTATATAACCGACCACTCTGATATAAGTAAGTAAAACCACAGTATAAATATCATACAGTACTCTAACTCTGCCGTGTCCTTGAATTTTATACCTACGGAGGCGTTGGGCGAAAGTTTGCGTTAGGGTTGCCTGCCTATAGTATTTTAATAACATCAACCAGTATGAATACTTTCTTTCTGGTTGTTTGACAGTAATTTTTATATATTTTTATTAGCTTTTTATTAGCTTCACCTGTATGTTTGTTTGTAACCGACTTCTTTGGGCGCGATTTTGACCCACTTTAAACGGCCAGATTTCGTTCAAACTTTGTAGATTTATTGAGGACCGATGAAAATACACTAATTTAATAAAATTATTCCGTGTTTTATTTTGACTAAAAAGTAGAAAATAAATAAGAGTTAAAAAAAACTAAAAAGGACGCTTTTTATAGAAAACCGAACTAAAAAATAGAAAAAAAAAATTTAAATGAATTTAAATTAAGAAAATAGTGTTAAAAATTTCAATGAATATAAATTAATAATAGTGTGAATAAAAAAAAATATATTTTAAAAAAACCTATTATTAATTTATATTCATAAAAAAATTTAACACTATTTTCTTAATTTAAATTCATTTAAATTTATTTTCTATTTTTTAGTTCGGTTTTCTATAAAAAGCGTGTTTTTTTAGTTTTTTTAAACTATTATTTATTTTTTAAACAAATATAATTCATGTGAATTGTATAGGAAGTGTTGAATACATGTAATGTTTTTTAATTAGTCGATTTAGGTTATAAAAAAAAAAACAATTTATTTAATATGTGAGACTTTTAATAACAAATCATTATTTTACTAATAATAATTACAAATTTGACACTGAAAAATATTTGCGCCTCGACTGAGACGTACGAAAAGCTTTATTATTAAATTTAATAGTATAAAAAATTCGCATTCGGATAAAAAGCATAATAAAAAATAATTTTGGGAAATATTGACATGGTGGAGAAAAAGGAATATCTTTCATTTGGTTATAAATACCTGCAGCTACTTTACAATTTATGTGTGTTGTTTTAAATGAAGTTCGAAATATTTCCTCCAATTTTTCTACATATTGCACAAAATCATCCCTGGGTATTATTAAAAAACTTTGTAAATTATTTTTGCAGTAGTCTCGGTAGCTTAAATACCGACTCTCTTCGTTGAAATTATGGCTTCTTTGATCGGGCTTTATATATGACTTCAAGGCTTGACAATCATCTTTCTCCAAACAACGTTTTAGGAGATATCCACAAATATAAAAAAAGAGCTTTTTTTTCAGGCAAGTCTGTCATCCCTGTAGCTCCGGGATCAGAATAGGACTATGACATCCCCTGCCTGTCGTAAAAGGCGACTAAAAGGGGCTTCCGTGTTTGCAGAGTGAGAGCTCGAACCGTTCGGTCAGGCAATCCCGGGAAGGACGGCGGTATGTGTGATCGCATACCATCGTAAAGACTAGACGAAGTGGTGGGCCCAAACGCCCGTCTGGGAGGAGCCCGATGGGGCAACGCGCTCGGAGGATTCCGGTTGAAGTTGTTTCGAGATCCCGGAGTCCTCCTTTTTAGCGCCGAGAACGGCCACCGGGGGGGTTTTCGTCCGGTAAAAATCACACATAACCCTGCGTCGCTCCCACGGCGTCGGGTACCTTTTGAAAGTTTCCCCCTCGACAACAAAAAACAGGTTTAAAATGTAATTATAAATTTAAAATGATTTATTTATTTTATGTAGTTATTTATTTATCGAACAATATTCTATTTTTTGCAAAAATATCACTTACCTATAACTATGTAATTTATTGAAAAGAGATACACTTCGCCAATGGCATGTAGGACACACATACTTACCTATGTCACTTCCCTTTATCATAATATTCTTTAATTATTTATGGATCCAGGTATTACATTCGATAGAAAAGCTAAAAACCAATTTATTAAAAAAGAAACAAAGAAAGAAGGTAGTTCTAGTACATTAAAAAACATTATAATTGTCTTACCTTTCGTAGTTTCAAGGTAATTTAAAAATTGTTATCTTTGGATGTGTTAATGTAGAATTCAAACAACCAAAAACAGCACAATATAGTCTACAATTCTTCTTCGCCATATTATTAGTAAAATAAAAAAATCACTGCTCAAAAAACCGTTACACAGTCCGCTCGTCTCTACGGCACATTCGGGTCTGTTTGTAGACCGAATGCAAACCGAAATCGAGCCGCGTAGGTATAACTTGCGTTTCGTGCGCTTCTAAGGAGTTAGACTACTGTAGATATTTATATTGTGGTAAAACTATCGAAGACATGTACAATAAAACATGTACATATTAACACAGGAAAGCGAACTTGTCATTTCTTGAATGTGGAAAATTCGAATTTAAATTATACATACAAATTAAACTAAAATTATAATAGTAACATTGATAAGAAATCTATTAGTTTTATGATATAATATGATACTCATAAACCTCCTAATTTTGGCTCTTAGTGTTAGGTACTCTTAGTATGTAAAGTTGCATTTTCGAGATATAAAAAGATCGCTTTAGTGCGTTGATATATTCAAATATGAAAAAATAAAAGGGTCTTGTTATGTATATTGATTTTATACAAAAATAATTGTAGTGACAAACGTACTTCGGTTGCACCTAATCTCCAGTGTGATTGATCACAGCAACTTGACATAAGAACCAACAACGAATAGGAGTCTATTTGTCTAACGGAAATCTTAATTGAAAACTCTCGAGAAATTACGAGTATGCTGCCCTACCATATTCTTCAAACATAAGAGCGCTACAATGTTGCTAAAATAGATAAGATCTAACCATTCTATAAACAGACTAGACACTGAAACATACATATTTCAAACTAACAGGTTTCAAAAAAATATTGACAAGTCTCAGTCTTTAATTACAAAACGTTCGTTCTTAAACGTTTAAATTTTGCACTAAATAAATAATAATTTGTCAAAATAATTCTCATAATTATTACGGCGAACAACACATGTCAACAAAAATGACGAATTATTTATATTTTCACATTTTTTTCTGATTTAATAAGAGACACTATAAAATTTTATATATTTGTGATTATGTTTTTTTATTTGATTGAAGTAGCAAACAAGCATGCAGTCCACCTGATGGTAAGTGGTCACTGCCGCCAATGAACATGTGTGAGCACCTTCAAATAGAACATGAGTTCTATCTGAAGTCAATCACAGATGCGTTGCAAATCAAAGGTGGTCGCCTCATATATAAGTGTGCCGTAAAGTAAGACAAAATTTGTTTTAAAGTGAGACAAAACTTCAAAAGATGCCACTAACTAATAGTTTTTTCTTTTAGTTTCCAACAATAAAGCTATTCAGTTACAGGCAGGTGGGGCACGATCGATAGATTGTTTATCTGCCTCTCGTTTTCACTGTTCGTGAACGGCCGACATCTTAAGGTCATAGCAAAATTAAAAGTGTTTTAGTATCTGATTACAGAGGCTTATTACGAATCGAGTTGGCCACACAATAAACCTCCAATAGAATTATAATATTAATCCTCATTAGCCGAATTGAAAAGTTGCATTACCGTTTTTGTATACGGAAGGCTTGGTAGGTTCAAATGTTCTCGAAATATGGAATAGTGATGCATTAATTATAAACCAGTCCCGTTAATCTTATTAGCATACACTTGTTGTATCAATACGAATTGTATTAGAACAATAAAAACCAGGTAGCGTAAAATTTGTCATTGATTAAGTGAAAACGCCGCGCGCTTTATCATATTAAAGTTCAAAACTATTTATATAATAAATATACCCTTGACAGACGAAATAATCGCCATATTTGTATCAGAAACATTTTTTTCTATACACTAAAACAATGCTTAACGTAAAAGGTTAATACGCAGAAATTAATTTTCTCAAACAAGGAAAAAAGCGTGAACTTGAAGGCCTCATATTGTTTAATCGCACTCAAAAAGGACAAATCTGTGCGAAAAAAATTATCGTACAAACTCAAACGCGAGTATAAAATATCGGATATATAAAAATAGCGATAGACACTTTTTATCGGTTCCTATGTTCACTTTACTGTAAAATATAGGAAATACGAGAATAACGTTTCTGCATTCCTCCCATATCGCCTTTTCCGATAGCTTGGTGGACGGTATCAGATGCGATAAAGTAAGAAGGACATTACAAGAAACAGTATCGGGACCCCGTGTCTGTAATAGTGTAAGATATGTCCTTCTTTTGGTTGTGCTGTAAGTAGGACGAACACGCTGGTCTCGGCTTCCTGAAACGTATTAGGTGTAGGAACTTTATGGGTTTCTTGTATTTGGTTGAGATTTTTGTTGATCGGTGTACATACTAGCAATGTTTTATAAGGAAGTTTTATATACTTTTTGACTGTTTGTAAAGGAGACTATTATATTTTATATAAAACATTTTATACTTTATTTTTTTTGATTTTAAATATAGATTACCCGACCGCGTTAGAGGGAGGGTAATTACCCTATAATTAATAACGTATTTTTTTCTTATTAACAGCTCATTACCGTTCCTATAATGGAAATGAAAATTTTGACTTTTGACAAAAAAAAATCGGAACTCTAACATGAGTACACACATGTATATATACATATTTTTGGCACTTTTATCAATTTTCATTTCGTTCGAACTCCAATACAACGGGGGCGAAGTCGCTGACATACATATAGCTAGTTTTTTCTCGAACCTTTGACATTTAAAACCTAATTTGTAACGATGTTGTCATATCAATAGTCACAAGTACTTACCTACATGATGTGTTTTACAACATTGTATGTTGTGGGTGTTTAATATATTCTCATATGATTTTAATACGGTTATGACTTAGTTTTCAAACATATTGAGAAAACCTACGCACTTGCTTCTCCAAAATATACTTGGATGGTGGAGTGTACCAACAAATGGACCATTGAGGTCGATTATGACTTTAGCCAGAAAATAACTGAATACTTGTTCTGAATAATGTGACAGTGACAACTTACTTATTTGTTAGTTTTGACAGCAAAAAGACGGTTATGACATTTTCAGATACACTACATTACAAACAAATAATAAAAAACTATATCGAAATGAATTAGAAATAGAAAAAACCTTCGTATAGAAAAAAATAAGTAAATGGTAGCCTGTAAAGTCGAACAATACAATCGTTCTAAACTTTAGTCATCAAATTCGTTCGCTGTCAGATTCTTTGTCGAATGACATCATAAGGCCTCTCACTACGTTCATCTATCTGAATGAAGAATTATTTTTATAAACTGTGGTAGCTTTTTATCATTTCACGAAGGCGCGTCCAGAGGTGTTTATGCTGCAGAACTTTAGATAGAAAATAGTTTGATCGTACGTCATTCAATTTGTACTGCAATACAATATGTACATACACGTCGTGCGACAGGTGGGCGCATAAAGAAAGTGGGCTGCGGTTGCCCGACAATTATTTATTAAGATAGACATCTCAGTAACGATGTTTTACATACACGGCTATTAAGGAAGATGTAGAATTTATTGACGAAGCCCTATTCATTACTATTTTTAAACTACATGGAAAAGGTTTACAATGTATAACTACATGTATAAGTTTTGAAGCTCAACTCGACGACTGCATTTACTCGCGTCTATAAAAATGTAATATGCTTATAACCACAATTAACTTTCAATAATTTTAACGAAATAACAGTTTTTAAGGAGGACTAGTAGCAACTGATATTTTCCCTTGCTAAGCCAAAAAAAACATATGTTTTGTTATTAACTTATTACATGTGAATTTATAAGGTTTGATTTTGGCACCTTTATTTCAAGTATAAAATTAGCATTTGCTTTAGAGCGAAAGAAAACATTATAATCGTCATACGGAAATGTACAGGCACGAGAGTTCGGCACAATATTCTCAAAAATCTGGTATACTGGGCTGTGTGCGTAGTAACCGATCACTGTAAATATTTAATTTACGGCATCAATGGCGGTACTATAAAGGTCCAATGAATAAACAGTGAAACAAGTCGCATCAACCCATTATTGGCCCACTGCTGGGCACGGGTCTTCTCCCAGAATGAGAGAGTTTAGGCCATAATCCACCGCGCTGGCCAAGTGCGAATTGGTGGACTTCACACACCTCCGAGAACTTTTTTTTAAGAACTCTCGAGTGTGTAGGTTTCCTCACGATGTTTTCTTTCACCGAAAAGCAGTGATAATTAATTTCTAATACGCACATAAATCATTGGTGCGTGCCTGGGTTTGAACCTCGGACCTCCCGATCGAAAGGGCAAATTTCAACCATTAGGCTATCACTGCTCTTGAAAGTGAAATAAGTACTGAAACATAAATCACAATAAAAATATACAACAAATTTGAGCTTGACTTCCTATTTTCTCGGAAGTCCAAGTCTTCAAGGCAAAATGACTACGCGCAATGACAGTGTGTCGACACAATATGAAAGTATAATTTGTCTAATCAGTGAAGCGTGTCGGTTCACAATGGACTTCATCTGGCTACTTACTCTCTACATCCATGTTATGTAGCAGTTGTAATTGATTGAATAACTTTACGAAACGGACTCCTAACTGATTTCGTTACGCGTAAACCGTCATCGATCATTTTTGGAAACATTTTGCACTACTGTTTTCTACTTCCTTTCACTCTTCAGAGCCGAGTAATGTTCTAGTTATTTTCCGGTTTTGCCTACCCTCTGATTGTATGGACACTTATATAAATTGTAGTCGTATGTTAAGTTAAAATACTTATTATTGTGTACCATTGGAAGAGTCTGAAGAACGCGAGCCGTTTTCCTAATGAGAGTAATCCATAAATATTTGAGTCTGGTTTTAAAGGAGGTAGAACCTTGTAGTTTGACCGGGGAGGTACCACCGCCACACCTATTTTTAACGAGCATGCCTTGCGTTTCGATGGAAGGGTGTGGTTGTCGGCACACTTTTATATGAGGCAACCATCCTAGTCCTCCGGAGTAGCAACGCATCTGTGATTGACTTTAGATAGAACCTATGTTCTGTATGAAGTTGCTTACAGATGTCCATGGGTGGCGGTGACCACTTATCATCAGGTAGACTGCATGCTCGTTTGCTACTTCATTATTATAAAAAAACGTGCGGCACTCGGGAACTGCCGCGGTAAACCTATCGCATATAATTTGCATATTGCAAGACTTGACATGGCTTGAAGAGATGATTTAATAAAGACCGTAATTTAGTATTCCAAATAATAATTATAAAGACATATGAAATTTATAAAAAAACAAATCACATCTCAAAATAAATCCCCTTCGCAAACCTGCAGAGAAAAAGTTTTCAAAAATGTGTAGCTAAGAATTTGTTAAATTTCAAATGCCCTTCAAATTTATTGTCTGTATCGATTTGCGAAGCTTTTCATTACTGACATATCGAGAAACTATCAGATGCCTTTTACAGTAGGCTGGTAGCCAGGTCAGCTCTCGAGGCACCCCAAATTGGGACTGCGCACTGTTTTCTATTCCGGTGCACGCCCGGTCATTATAAATCCTAATCAGTGACAATAACTATAAGAACGTTATCTTTATCGCGATGTATTTTTTTGTGTTATGTAATTTTATCTGCGTTAAATACGAGACTAAGTTGGGTACTGCTTTTTTTAAAAAATGGTTGTTTTTAAAAAATAGTATGGTATTATATGGTATGGTATTAATAGTATGGTATAATATAAAGTGCATAATACTTAAACCTGGGATCTAACATGGATTATCTTATAATAAGGCAATATATGATTTATCATGATTACTTATTTGCAATTTTGAAAACATACAAAATATATAAGTATACTTTACGTAATGAGCAATAACAGGAAAAGTAGCGTCCGATCATTTAATGCCTAATGCCTCGATGTTTGAACACGATGGAGTCCAAAGCCGTAAATTAAACGAAAGCGTTTTCACCGCGCTGGCGCGAGGTGCGGAGCATCGTGAGGTCCTGCGCGTACTATCTGCCTGATGCCGATCTGCGCGGGCGCACAATTTGTGTGGCTCGTGCGCTCGCGCACAGATAACGCTTGGATAATAGAGCAGTAGCGCGTGCTAAAAAATGGACCTACATACATACATACGCTCGAAAAATATAATCCTCCTTTGACGCACACGATGAAAAAAATATAAACACACTTTTATATTAATGTTTTTTATTGCTCAGATAAATAATATAAGGTCCGTAATACAGAAAATAGTCACGTAACATAAGTATGTCACTAGATTTATTAAAAGCAAATATATGATTACCCATTGTTTTTTTATGTAACAAGCTAAAGTAGGAAAAGTAGCTTCCTATAATTTTTCCCTAACGTCTTGGTGCCTAAGCATGATGGAGTCCAAAGCCGTAAATTAAACGAAAGCGTTTTCACCGCGCTGGAGCGAGGTGCGGAGCATCGTGACGTCCTGCGCGTGCTATCTGCCCGATGCCGATCTGCGCGGGCGCACAATTTGTGTGGCTCGTGCGCTCGCGCACAGATAACGCTTGAATAATACATTCGCTCTCATTGTGCTCTAGTTTATTGCATCGCTATGTGCGCAGTCAATCTGGGTCGCCTTAAGTGAGTAGATTTAAGACTATCTAATAAGTACTCTTAGTAACCTGTAAGTATCGTTCGCCGTTCATGGGTCATCGATTTAATATCGGTATCTAAGACTTACAAGGTGAAATAGTACTTATATTGTTCTCTTAAAAAAGTTTACATACTTTTTCAAAACACTTCTATATAACAGCATCGAAGTAATATAATGCATTGTTTTTTATAAGATTTAGATACCGAAGTAACAAAGTGTCTATGAACATCTATAACCAACTACATAAAATATGGGCTTTACCTGAAACTTTTATACATGCGTTGCCACTAAGGTCATTATTAAAATAGTAGTCTTGTATATAATATAGTATCAACACCCTACCACCGATCCATATATACCGCATCACGCTAAAACAGGTGTGGCGTGGTACCTTTCCTGTCGAACCTTATTCGTTGTACCATTGTGTAAGTGTCCATATCATTATTATTGGTTTTTATGAGTATCACACAACATTTACATCTTTATAGACATATATAGTAGTTCGCGAAGCAGTTTTTTTAAGCCGGCTACCACACTGCGCCTTACATAGAACAATATTGTAAACAAGAGTAAGCGGCATATATTACGAGCTTGCCTGAATGAATGGATAAAGTTTTTTGTCCACCTGTCATAATGATCCGGGAACCAGCCGCAAAAAGTAGCTTTGTCGATATTAGGAAGTAATTAAGTCGCCTTTGGCAGTCTAATTATTGCCTGATGGGCTTTGTGTATAAACTCAGTCGATGAGTCAATTTGTTTGTCACAAAATAAAAAGTGGCATACAAGATGAAGAAATACAGTGATAAATGTGATTAAATGTTGGTTATTTGAATGACTTCACCCTTACTAATGAAATGCGTTCCAGTCCAATATTCTGGAAGATTTATTGTCTTCATAGTGGACTTGTGCATTGCAATCGCATTTCGATAAATTTAAATAAATTTTCAGATAGTGTAAAGGGATTAGACAATACTGAATCACAATAACTAAATGTACATAGATAAACTTTACATATGGTTGACACATCTTTTTAGATTACTCTCAGATATGTAGGTTTCCTTACAAATCTTTCGTGTACCGTTGAACCATGAGATTATTCCTGAAACGCAATGAAATGAATTTGTATCTGGAACGCCAGTAGCTATTTATCCATATACATAAAGAAAAAGTCTCCTTTATTCGATACAGAAACAGACATAAGTTACAAGTATCGTTCAAATTGGTATGTATGTTGTATGAACCTACCACAATAATCCTAATTACTGTTTTATGCAAAACTTTTCCACTTATAGTCAATCTCATATGACCACAGTCCAGGTACGTCAGAGGCGACAACCTGCCGCCTTAATTAAATGACTATTCAACGCGGAAATAGGTATTTGTCACGTTTTGACGGAATGTTCCGATCAGATGCCAAGATTCGAATTCCGTGACCCTTACATTGTGCAACAAAACCTCAATTTCCTACTTGACTTCATGCTGTGAAGGTATGAATGAGCTAAACTAAAAACCGACCAAAATTACCGTTTAACAAAGCTTCCAAATTGACAATAGCCTTCGTAATAGACCTGACACAATGTTCAGATAAGGCTTCGACTTTAGTTACTTTTTAGGATTTCGTACTTAATGGCAAAAACGGGACCCTTATAATTTCGGCCGTCACAGTCAATTACCTTGCTTAGTATTCGCACTTCAACGATGACATTTAGAAAGTAAGTGTGTTCAACGAACCGCTGTAGATGTTATAGTCAAATTACGAAAAAAGTTTCGGACTGCCTCTCTATACTTTTTACTCATAAATTAAATGCCTCCCGTACAAAATAACGACTTCAGTACTCTACAATGTCCAACAGGCACTTTTCACTGATGGAATATGTTTAATCGCTACTCCTATCACAGAAATTAGATTTTTCATAGTTGTATTAAAATTATTTATATTAATTAATAATGAATAAAAACACTTTCTACACTCATAGTCCCAGAGTAGGTTTTTCTCCTTTGTCGTGGGTGCCATGGACACACACAAAGATGAATACACAAACACCCAGACCAAGAATCTAAACATCATTCAGATAACCGTCTGGACCATTAGTATGTAATATATCTAATATTGTATGTATCTATCTCTCATAATATATGTAATCTCGTGATATATGTATCTCCCTTACCACGTTCGTCATATTAAATTACAGCAGACAATATTACAGTTATTATTAGGCTAGATGCCTAATAGTAGAAGCAACTCTCTAAAACAATTTTATGAGTAAATTTAAACACAACACTGATTAAAACGCTTTAAAAAAACGCTTTCCACACTCATGGCGCTCAGTAGGATTTTCTCCTGTGTCGTGGGTGCCATGGACATACACAAAGACGAATACACAAACATCCAGACCCAGAACAAGAGTCTAAACTCATCGTTCAGATACCTGTCTGGCGGGGAATCGAACCCAGGACCCACTGCGTGTCAGACTGGTTTGGTAACCGATGCGCCACGCGGGTCGTCATTAAGTTTAGATTACATTCATTTTTACTTAGCCAATATCTCTGCGGGTTGTCAACTTAATCCAACTGAAATCCTTAAAAAGCGGAAAGTTACCAAAGGCCTTGAAACGTACTGTTAATCACCGCCGGAATTTCTCACGAATCACTCCCACGCAAAAGTGAACATAAATTAATATAAAATCAGTGATATCACCTTTTACTTAGTAATTAAAATGGTAATAGTCAACTGATTGCAAATGAGTGAAGCAAAAAGTATTTCTTTTATGAGATGCCTTTTTGATCTCGTTGGCAACATCAGATGTCATATTATCTTAAAAACTGCTGGTTAATGAATTATAATAATATCCCTATATTTTTTAATATACTTTTAAATGTCATAAGAAACTTAATTAGCATCGATGAGTAATTGTCATTGAATATAGTTTTATTAAAACTATAATAGGGCTGTTTAAACTATAATAGAGTTTTATTTAAACTTTAATAGAGAAACAAACAGATTAGCTGAAATAAATATTTAATTCATTTCTTATTATGAGTTTTAATTTATTACAAAATACTTAAATTAATACGTATGAACAGTTAACCTACCACGAATATATGATATACTAGCTGAACCCCGCAGCTTCGCCCGCGTTAAAATAAATCGATTGTCCCGTGGGAATAAGATTTTCCCATAGGGAAAAGTAGCCTATATGTTAATCCAGAGTGTCAGCTAATTCCTTACCATCTTTTACGAAAATCGCTCCAGCCATGTTTGTTTCTTCTTTATGTCCAGTTAAGACATAAAGAAGAAACAAACATACACACTGACAAACTTTCGCCTTTATAAAATTAGTATGAGTATAATATGATTGTATGATATCTCATAATTATACGAATTTATTTGTAACATTATCACCAAAAATAAATAAATGTAAAATGTACATTAAAGTAATTTAAATGATTTTAAATACATACAACTATCGATCGATCCAGATTGGACTGTTATCTAAATGGCTTATGACCTTCGCTTGTGAGCCTCATACGCTAACCACCTACTGTTAAGAATACTGTATAATGTAACATAATGTATTATGCTAATGATGTAAAAAAACAGCGAAGTAAACGCGAAAACTGGTTTATAACCTAGGTTTAGAATCCGAAGCACAGCCGACAGTTTTTAAACCCGCTATTTCAAGCCTACCTTTTTTCATTTTGGTAACTCGATCTGTTGCACAATCGTTACGTGCGAAACAGTAATTACCGACGATCTCTTTCCGTGTACGACACCAACAATGAAATCAATATCGATTCGAAAACTATCGAATTAGATCTCGGTCAGTCTTTTTATTGCTGAAACACGCAATTTAAGAACGGCCTCACACCTCAACGGTTTGCCCATAGCTGTATTGTCTACGCTAACGCATAATTGCTACGTAACGTTGTTATCAGTTACGCAATTTATGGTAACAATTAAACCGTTTAACAAAAGCAATTCAATTAAGCAAGCGCTTTAGAATAATCAGGAATTATGAACAAAGAAGATTCTCCGAGATCTTCATTACTCGTAAACTTATATAAGAAACGGCTTTTCACTTTTACTTAACAGTAATATGAAATATTAAAAATCTCTGATTTCTAGTTTTAGACTTGTCAAAGAACTAGAGGTCAATACAATCCTTTTTTTAATAAACAAACGTTTAGTGTGTTTAGGATAAATGCGTTAAAAAGTGAGAAGAAAAACCATAATAGATATTGGTGACGAACAACTTTTTTAATATTGGACGTATTCATTCCGTTTATTGTAAAGGAAAAACGAAATTAAATATAAAGTTGCCCTTAAAACTCTTTGAAGAATAATTAAATAATATAACATGAAACATAGCAACAAGAGACCGTTAAAGCAAATTAATATGGCAACTATAATTCATATGGTATAGTCAGTGTACTTCGACCGGTGAGGTAACTAACTCCTCTATTTCTAGCATAAAGCAGTTTTTGAATTACGGTAGAAATTGCCGCTTGACTTTTATTTGAGGCGACCAATTTCTCGGGAGTAGCATGCATTTGTGACTGATTCAGACAGAACCCCTGTTCTGTATGAAGTTGCTTACAGATGTCCATGAGCGGCAATTGTCACTATCAAGTGGAATGCATAATATGAAAAACGACGATCCCCGTGGCACAGTGGCTAATTGTGCCTGATTGTCACATCCCGAAAGAACCGCTCAATTCAAGGATATTGTTCAACCGGTGAGGTACCATCCACACCTATTTCTAGTGTGAAGTGGTTCTAGCGTTTCTCTGGAATGGTGTGGTTGCTGGCTCCCTTTTATATGAGGCGACTATCTCAGTCCTCAGGAGTACCAACGCATCTGACTTCAGATAGAACATTTGTTCTGTATGAAGTTGCTTACAGATGTTAATGGGCGGTCAGGATTTCTTACCAGGAAGGTGCTCGTACCATGCTCTTTTGCTATTTTAATCTTATATAGGTATAAAAAGGTATGATTACATGAAATGAAGGTATTAATAAACTAAACCTTTTTCACTGCGTGACCAACCATTTTTTTGTTTTGTATCATGTACCTATATAATTATAAAACGACTACTGTGAGTACTTAATAGATTTGAGATATAATATCAACTTTCATTTTACACTAAAAGCGGATTTTACATACTTAATGAAACAATTGTGCGCTGAAACTGTTTTATACCGTTGATTATATAATTATTTTACCTATATTATTTAAATGCTTTGACAAGATTGTTTATACGTATAATGAATACATCCGGCGTATTTTTTAATTTCAAGGTAATTTAAATAAAATGGAAATTTTATCTGTGGCAGAAGAAATCCTATTACATGAGTAAGCCGGCACTTAAAAATTACATTGGACATTTAAAACGCAAATAATGCATCTCACTTAATTAAATCTAAGTATTTGTCTCGACCATAGATTTCCAAAGTTTCCTCATAGACCGCTATAAAATCTAAGCTGGTTCCGTTTGACCTCCTGCAACTACATTACTACCATACTCCACATATTTGACAAACCTGAAGAATAGATCTAAAAAGATTAGATGGAAATCTGCGTTATAACTGAGTTCTAAAAAATAAAAAGACGAAATGTACGTTGATGACCAAAAATAATACTCGTCAAATCTAAATATGTAGTGTACATGTTTTGGTATATACAGTATTTAAATTCAAAATTGTTAATTCCTGCAATTGTTTTAGTTTTGTAACATAAAACTGTTGTCGTAAATGCATGATGTCGTCGCCTATTGTTCTGTATTGGCACCTAATGGTAATTGTTCTGGCACCTTTACTTTTAAATCATAGTGAATACAATTTATCATAGCATTAGTAGGTACACAGTATGTTGGCGATTTAATAAATAAACAAATATTAGACACCAGTGCCTCTATGATTTAATGACCAAAAAAGATGGCAAAAGTTAAAACTCTGCCCCCAAAACCACTAGCAGCGGTTGTTAATTTGCCTCCATTGATAAGTAAAGTCAAGGCAACATTTGTGTTCCTTATTAAAAGCAAATAATTTTCAAATTCCTCGCTAACGAATTGTGTACCCCCTTTTCGTCACGTTAAAGTACCCCCGTCGTTCCTGTGGACCCCTGGCAGTCCTCCTAAATCACTTTCGGAACTATGTGTCTAAATATGAAAAATGAATCTACACAATACATTTTAACCATTACCACCTTTAAAACATTTAAGGAATTCCTCAGGACGTGTCTACGCAATTAAAGTCGTTTCTTATTCATCAAATCATCTCAGTGCGTTTGGAAACTGGAACCGATGAGGCATTGCTCGTTATTGGGGCATACCGTCCCTTGAACCATACGATCTCGGGCTTGTCACGTTACCTCCCTTTATCCTTTAACGTTTTAATGGATCCGTACTTCGATCACAATAATATCTATCACGCTTCATCGCTTTAGGTTTGAATGCCAGTGACTCAAATACATTCGTTTTTATGTTTGCAAATTGTTAATCAAGTGCGTATTGTACAGATTTTGTTGACTATAAATGTTGATAATTTCCTAACTTTATATTAATGGAAATAGCTAACAGTTCAATAGATGATAATTGGCTACTGTCACCCCAAAGAAGAGCGACATAGAAATTGGTGGTACGGTGATACCTCTTCAGCCAGACTGTGGTGGTTTGGTAGAACGAGATGGTAATGTCGTAAGTTTTTCTAAGCACTTTCCTTTCCTTATAAATCACAAAGTGTAATGGCGCACATATCTTTGAGTATTTTGCGCTGTCTGTAGGCCAAACTGTATTCCAGTTTACCCCCAGAGACAAAACCAGGGGTAAGCTTTTGCATTGTAACACAGCCTCTCGACCGTATTATTCTACTTTAAAGACCTCTCTAGAATGGAATTGTATTGTGTGGAATTTCTTTCACACCGTCTGCTATTTCCTTTGGTCCAGAATTTATACTTAGACCTCCAGGATAGATTGACCACCTCTCTGCGTAACGCCTTGCCAGAGGTCAATATTTATTGGACAACGTAGCGCGTGTATCGGAGCTATCGATTGCACAACTCATAAGTTAATAGTAATTACAATAGATGGCCATTGTTCGTAGTGACCGATCGGCCTCAGCGTCGCTCGACCTTCAGGCGACGCGGGCGCACGATTTTTTGACCATTACTCAGAATTATACAGTGCTGTGAAATACCACCGCGTTATATTATTGAAACCTCTGAAAATCCTAGTAAACTTAAATTATAACTCGACGCGATATTTTATGGAAACTTTATTTTCTTTCGATAAAGTAAATTATTTCAGATAAAAATGACATAAATAATTTTATTACGCCCTCATCGAAATGAACGGTAATGGTGGTTTATTACTTAAAATTATATGGACGATGTGTACATCTGTTATATAATTTTAAACTACTTTTACTAAACAATTTAATTCTGTCTATAATACGCTTTCTACACACATAGCGCCACATTAGAATTTTCTCCTATGTCGTGGGTACCATGGACACACACAAGACGAATACAAAAACACCCAGACCCAGAAATGAATCTAAACTCATAATTCTGACCTAACCCTATCTGGCCGGGAAATTAAACACGGGACCCATTACGCGTCAGTCCGATATGGTAACCGCTCCGCCGCGCGAGTCGCCAACATAATACATTATAGACAGTATTCATTTGCTTAGTGCTTAACGAAATATTACTTTATTTTAACTTGCTAACAAAAAGATATTGAAATTATTTACAAAATAGAGTTTTGTAAATAATTGCGGTAGTCTGATGAAAAGCATAGTAAAAATATTACTGAACTAATTGTTAAGCTTATTAACTTATTGATATAATGACTGAAGTGGTATTAACTACTCCGTATACTTTCTTACGAGACCAAGCACGATTGGTTCATTTGATATGACACTCATTAGTCTATTTATTGCGACTGTAGATTCGTTATCTTGAACAATATTAGCTTTTGCGAATAACTTACCATTGATAAGTACTTGATAAACTAGTAATTAGAAGGCATGTTTATAATAATCTATAAATTATTGTGTAAAGCTTGAATTATGGTCACCTATTTGTATTTTCTGCACGAAAATAAAAGGTTCTAAAATGAAAATAATATTGTAAAGACTGTAGTATAATTGTTTCTGATGCTTAATTTTAGGTGCAAAGGCACAAGATATATTTATAGACAACCAGCTGACCCGGCAAACGTTGTTGAGCCACATAAAAATTAAAAAAAGTATTATGGGTGGACAACCCTTATTACTAAGGGGTATGAAAATAAAATGTTGGCCGATTCTCAGACCTACGCAATATGGTCACAAATTTTCATGAGAATCGGTCAAGCCGTTTCGAAGGAGTACGGGAACTAGCATTGTGACACGAGAACTTTATATATTAGATAACTTTAAAGAAATATTATTTCCCAGAGATCACGTACATAAATCTGTGGCTCTTTTGATAACGGATATAAATCAGATTCTAGCCAATAACAAAATTACACATATACTTCCTGCGTAATAATTTACAATAGGTTTGCTATAAGATCAGACTTAGGTGTGCCTGTTTTCACCAGGGGCTCAGATATGATGAAGAACCCTTTGCGGTTCCTATGCTCTGACTTTTTTGTTCTCGATAGGGAAACCTTCAAATGGTACCCGCCGCCGTTTGAGCTACGCAGGGTTATGTGGGATTTTCACTGTACTAAAACCCCCCCGGTGGACGTCCTCGGCGGTACAAAGAGGACTCCGGGATCTCCAAAGAATCCCCCCAGGTGGGCGGCTGGGCCCTCCACTCTGTCTGGTCTTTACGATGGTATGCGCCGTCCTTCCCGGGATCGCCTGCCCAAACGGTTTGAGCTCTCACGCTAGCCGCCCGCAACCCCCTTTTAGTCGCCTCTTACGACAGGCAGGGGATGTGGTAGCCCTATTCTAATCCCAGAACTACAAAGACGCCTCTGCTCTGACTGCTGATGGTCAGGTAGACTGTATTCTCGTAAACTACTTTCATATCAGTAGTAAGAAGATTGGTCATTCGCGTTTTCTGTGCTGCCATGAGATGGTATGTGAGATGGTACATTTTCTGTTAAATAAAAGCTTATTATTATTATTCAAAATAAAATAGGCGCTAACATCGATGACTCAAAAGCCTCATTATCGATTATAGACAATGTTATCACACAAGCAAACCACTAGTACGATAATTAACAAAGCAAGTTGCAATTCGTCATCTAAAATATAGTGATCTGCGTGGTAACTAAATCAAGATTATGCGACCAAGATCTTGTTATTCTAAGTACCTACATCAGGACAAAAAACGTTCAAAGCTATGACAGAAGCATGATACATAGCTATGATACTCGTACATTGGCTATAAAAACCCAATGAAGCATACTGAATATACAATGATATGTGAACACCGATTTTTTGCCAGTACTAATAGAATCACAGCATTCGAGTAATCCCTTAATGAGACGAGTTAATGAATTATGTATAGTTACAAGCGATCATACCATAATCATTATTTCATATTAATATATTCGTGTGGCCATGTTTTCAAACATAGCTAAGTGGGATAATCTAGTGTCAAACATATCTTCCGCAGTATCAGTATGGCGTTGTTAATCCGTAAAATGTAACAGCTCTGTAAAAATACTGGTAATAAGAGTATCTATATACCTGATGGCAGGACGAATATTTTTCAAAAGGGAAGTGTACCATCGCCAATCTATTTCTAGCGAAGAGTTGTTCTTGCATTTCCGTGTGAGTGCTGGTTAACTTTCATAAGATCCGACGATTAATCCCCGGGAGTAACAACGCATCTATAACTGAGACAGATATAACCTCGGTTCTTCTTCTGAAGTTGTTTAGAGATGTCCATGTGTGGCAATAGCCACTTATCATTGGGTCTAAAAATAATATTTGGTATGGAGTAAATACATAATTTTTTATTTACTATTATGAAATGGATGTAAAAATTAAAGTTTACAAACGCGATTGAGGGTTGGATGGATGATCATTAGCGGCTAAACTTTATGCGCGCTTCCGTGTTTAAGAAACTTTAATCCGTATATCCAGGTTCTCCCTGTTCTTGTAGTTCCGGGGCCAGAATATGGTTATGGTATCCTCTGCGGTTCGGTACGGTAAGAGGCAACTAAAAGGGGTTTCCGGGGTTGCGGGCGGCTACAGTGGAAGCTCGAACCGTCCAGCTAACTTACCCCGTGAAGGAGCGTATTCGCTTACGTCGCGCTCGGACGACTCCAGTTGTGTTCCGTTGGAGATCCCGCAGTCTTCCACGCAGCGCTGAGGACGGCCACCGGGGGTTTTAAGTAAGGTAAAAATCCCACATAACCCACGTCGCTCCCACTGCGTTGGGTATATTTTGAAGGTTTCCCCCTCGTAATCAAAAAAATGTCTAGGTCTTCTCGATCATCCGTGGTGCATTGACTAAAGATCGTTAACTAGCAGTCTTACCTTACTTACTTTAGGGGTTTCAAACCTCCTTGTCCCTGTAGTTCCAAGACCATAATAGAGATACGGTATTCCCTCCCTGTCATAAGGGGCGATTAAAAGGGGACTTCTGGGGTTGCGAAGACGGTTCACGGCAAGAGTTAGAACTTGAACCGTCCAGCCAAGATATCAACTTTTAGCAACCCATTTCTTTCATATTAGTACGGAATCCTAATCAGTGTAAACAACAAATTTATATAATTGTTATAATAAGAAAACAACAATGAATAAATAAAATTAAGATTACTTAATACAACAAGTCAAACACATTAATTCACTTTGTGGTTTTCGTACAAAATTGTATTAAACTGATAATTTTATACACGAAACGGAAACATAAATAAAAGTGCTAATAAGATCGCATTTTTAATTAACAGCAATTATGTTTACACGTACGCTCCAATTATAAGATTACATTAAATCCAACTTTAACCGTGAGAATACTTCTTAACTGTTATTATTATGAGAAAGTTGCAAAGTTCAAGACTTTATTACATGCTAACTACGAATGTATGTATGATCCGTCTACTGACGCTCCGGAAATTTTGTATCTAAGACTATATTCTTGATTCTGTCACATTTGACACCTCTTTTAAGCATATCACATCTTACAAAGTATTTTGATGTTGGCAAAAGAATAAACAGGTTAGAATTTGCCTTTATACATTTTTACAGATAAAAAGATTTTTATTATACACTAGCTGAACCCGCAGCTTTGCCCACGTTAATAAAATATGTATCGATTGTGCCGTGGGAATAAGATATTTTCCCATACTAAAAAGTAGCCTGTATGTTAGTCCAGAGTGTCAGCTATCTCCCTACTAAATTTCATGAAAATCGCTCCTGCCCTTTAAACGTGAAGAAGTAACAAACATACATACTCACAAACTTTCGCCTCTATAATATTAGTATGAAGTACTTTCTAGGATCTCTCTTTACAGAACACCAAGATAACAAATTTTAGCCTTAAGTCTTTTACGAATAAATGGCCTATCCAATTCAAAAAGATTTATTCTCATTTGATCACTATTGCTGACAGAACAGGCACTCTTCGCGCTACTATTCCTTAGTAGTTATCATTACTCAGTAGGTCCACTAGTGTACTATGTTAGCTAGTACTGAAAGTATAACTGAAGCGGTGTCAGCTAAACCTATTATAATTTTGTAGGAATGTGTAAAGGTAAGGAGTGGGAATGGGTACCTCTGCCAGGTATAAACACACGCATTCACGCTTTCTACACTCATAGCCCCACAGTAGGATTTTCTCCTGTGTCGTGGGTACTATGGACACACAAAACGAATACACAAACACCCAGACCCAGAACACGAATCTAAACTCATCATTCAGATACCTGTCTGGCCGGGAATGGAACCCGGGACCCATTACGCGTCGGACCGGTATGGTAACCGCTGCGCCACGCGGGTCGTCATGGTCCTGGTTTTAAAAATGCAATAATCCAGAAAGATTTACATGGAGTATCCCAATATAGTCCTTAAGCATCAACGCATCTGTAATTGATAAATTATGCTTAAATCTTATTTATAATTGATTTCCACTGGTGACCGTATCTCTTTATAATCAAGTGGTCTACCTGTTGATTCTCTACATCATTAAAAATCGTAATGTGAAGATTATTACACATGCGATTAAATAATTCACCGTCTGTCACTTATCTCAAGTGGTGAGACACGACCCAAACTAAGACAATGTTGCAAATAGTGTACTTAAACCATAACCGTGCCTTGTAACATACACGAATGCTATTTCCTGGCCGTTGGTACATACAATTGCCCATTAACATTTTTATTGCCTCAAACTATGTATATGGGACTTCTTAATCTTATGATACATATTCTAACGTACATATATACACAGTAAATTCAATATTTCATGTCTGTATATTACAATTGGTTGAAAAAGAAGTAGTATTAGTACTGTCAAAATCGTAGTAATATTTTTTTTATTTTTTTTTCTGACTGAAGTAGCAAACGAACATGCAGACCACCTGATCGTAAGTGGCCACTTCCGCCCATGGACATCTGTAATCAACATAGGTTCCATCTGAAGTCAATCACTATGCGTTGCTACTCCCGAGGAATAAGATGGTCGCCTCATGTGAAAGTGTGCCGGCAACCACACCCTTCTGTCGAAACGCAAGAAATGCTTCACGCTAGAAATAGGTGTGGCGGTGGTACTAAAAACATCTTTCCAGCCCATGGCTAGATAAAGACCTCTTTCAATGTGGATATTGATCCCAAAATGAATATATTCATATGTAGTTTAACTGGTATAGGTACATGATAATAAGACTTTATTCATAACAAACCAACTTAGTCTCTAGTAATCTTATGTAGGTGATCTTTGATTCACTTGAAACTTGTTAGCGTCTGTAATTGGTGAAAAAAATAGGATATGTATTCAATTGGATTCGTTTACTGTAGGCTTTATTCCAGTGCTATATTTATTGTACAAAAATATGTGGCCGTTAAAACAAACGCAGGCAGAGCCGTAGCTGAAATACTAGTCTTAATTAAGAGCGAATATTAATTATGAACATAATATTTTTTAATTAATTGCTCATTGCACGCTAATAGTCGGGAAATTGAAAACATAGCTACTAATAAATGAAATATTTCTTTATTAATTAATTAATGCAGGATTTATTACTTGGGTTGAGATCAATGAAACATTCCAGTACATATTGGTAGTTCCTTATTTTTGCCTTATATATTTTTTATCCTGTAACCGTTAGCATATATAAAACCATTGAATAAAATACTCGCATTAATATAATAAAAAAATAAAATTGTTAGGTACAACGAAGAAGGTTAACAACGAAATCGATATGATTTGTTAGATTTATCTAACCAGAATATTTTGATCGAAGAGGATATCTAGACCTGGATATTTAGAGCATCTGAGTTAAGGGTGGCAACTCAACTTTGATCGGCTTCATTAGTTAGTTACAAATTCATTAGTTACTTCATGGGCGTTAGAGTTTATCATTACGCGAACTAAATCCTCGTTTAACATAACTAAACTACACGACAAATAAGCCTTAAGCAAATTAATCTATAAAACAACCCGTAAAATCAACCCGGGACCCATTGCGCATCCGATCGGTATGGTAACCGCTCCGCCACGCGGATCGTCAAATGTTGCTCAGAGGTTGTGAAAGAGAATCTGAGCCACATTTAAAAATGACTAGCTATAATTTGATAGAGACACTCGCCTAGTAATTAGACAGTAACCCGCCCATAGTGATATTTTACCAGTGTTTTTCAATCTTCAAGGCTCAACCTCCTTCGTACGTCAATTTAGTACTTCCAATCTCCGCAGTTTATTAATTGTATTTTATTACTACTAATGTAATCCTTACAATATTATTTGTTTATTTATGTAAATAAAAGGTCAAGTACGCAAAACAGTAATTTATACGTCGATTACGTCGCCTTTTTTAGTAAATATTATTTATCGCAGTTTCTATTTGCACCACGGATTGAACAGTAAAGACACGTTTAAGAGAGCTTTCCCCTAGAGGATCACCATACACTTTGAAAATCACTTTAAATTTTAATCCATCTTAAACCAAGAAAATTAATAGTTCGCACAAACACGTGCGGTTATATTATCGTCCATAACGAAAAAATAATAACATACCCTCCGCATGCGTGCATAACCATTGCTTAATCGAGAAAAGTCGGTAACAGCCTCGTTCCCAATAGCTCAAATTTGCGACCTTGCTACCGACCTAAGTAGAGCCTCCTTGCATATAAATAAAATATACACTTGTCTGCCCGTAAATTAGCCTTAAATTTTCATATATTTCGTTATTTTCATTTTAATAAAAATATTCTATGGTAAAAAAGTCTTAAAGTTACTCGCTAATGTAAGAAACAAAAAGGTTAATCCTTAAATTGAAATAATATTAAAAAATATTCCTTTTATGGTAAAAGTTGCTCGAAAAAATAATCTTATATGTGTAATAGAAGTTGCGAACAAAATCAACCTATCTGATATCAAGGGGTAGCTGTCATCAAAGGACAGCTGTATCTGATGCAAATAGTTGAGGATCCACTTCAGCCAGGAGCACAGATGCATTGCTACCTTCAAGGTCTGAGTAAGTAAGATTCAACTATTATTCTCATACTTCGAATCATACTACAGCATTAACTAGTCACAGCGGTAGAACCAGTGTAGTGAAGGTGGTAGAACCAGTGTAGTTCGACCCCCGGTCGAAGTACACTGGTTCTACGCCAACGTAAGTACCACCGCCACACCTATTTCTCAGCGTGAAGTAATTGTAGCGTTTCGATGGAAGGATGTGGTTGCCGGCACATTTTTATATGAGGCGACCATCATAGTCCTCGGGAGTAGCAACGCATCTGTGATTGACTTCAGATGGAACCCACGTTCTGTATGAAGTTAATTACAAATGTTCATGAGCTCCAGTGACATTTGTAATCAACCACCTACCATCAACCATATACTACCATTGTGACCACTTACCATCAGGTGGACTGCACTACTACCATCGTGCTCGTTTGCTACTTCAGTCAGATAAAAAAACTAATATGCTTCAGACAGAACCCATGTTCTTAATGGAGTTACCGATTGTTACCGCAGTCCATGAACGACAATGAGCAAATACCCAGTAGACTTCTTTTGGTTATTGGGTTCCTCAATATTATACAGATAAGCCTATCTTATCTTTATAATTTTTAGGAAGCCAATAACCTCTGTTTAAGAGAATCCTAGATTGTAACTACCTATATGTAAGCTGTTATAACACAGATACGTGATGATGATCAAGAACCACAAAGGTCCATATTTTATTGCAGTATAGCGTGTGCAAGATAGAGCAGTTGGTGGTAAGCGCCAACTAAATTAGACCACTTAGCTCGATTAAGCCTAATCACAAGCGGATGAAGTTTTAATTTAAATGCTATTAAATGCGCAGGTTAATTTAGGTATGCAAAGCAATATATTATCGTCTGTGATTTTGAATTACCATTTTCAATATTCATGCACCTGTTTTACATAAAACTTAAAGGTAAGAATCCAATTATGTGCATATACAGACATATTGCGGCTTTGCATGAATAACTGCGCTGTTGAAAATTTTAATTAAAAGATAGTTTTAACTAAAAAAGGAATAGGATCGGAAACTTAATGGTCTACACCTTGATTAAAAACTATTCATTATATTTTTATTTATTTTAATTTTGTTCATTAAAATGAAAACAAATATAAGGCATATATTTTTTACATGAGTCTCCTATGAAATTGGGGTTTTTGAGTTGTGTTGTTATTCAGTTCATTCATCATTCAGCAAACAGGAGGATTGGAATTACACTAATATCGCCTTTATATTTTGTGATATTTTAAATAATATCAGTGTTGTGAAGCTATATTATGGTAACGGGGAAGGGGGGGGGGGGTTGTACACCCCCTTGAGAATCATTTGAATCATGAGAATCATTCACCCCCGAACATTTCCTATACCCCTCCCCCCCCCCGTACATCATTATATTAGTGTACGAGAAACTAGGCTAGGTAACAACAAAATTTGAAATGAATGTTACATTTTTTTAAGTTACTCCAATTAACAATACGGTTCAAATTAAAAAAAAAAACTATTTACAAAATGTACATATATACAAAAAAGAAAAACAAAAACATATAAACAAAAACACTACCATAGAAAATTATCACCATCGCAGTCCCTGGGCAAGGTTCCCAAGATGCTGGCAGCATTTCCTCTTTGAATGGCAATACCAATTCGTTGAGCAAAATGCGTGCCAGCTCTCGGGTCAGCAGTAGCGTCGACCAAACGACTGGACAGTAATTTAAAAAACTGCCAAGCGTCTGGACCCCATGGTCCCAGGGTTTCAACACCAAACGCCATAAATATGTAGTTATTGCATAAACTAGGTGGTCAAAGTGTTTCGTGTCATGTCATGTTACTTCTTCGAAAATACTTTCAAGACGAAAAAAACAAGTCTAGAAAGTGACATAATTATTATATTGTTTATCAATACATATTCATTTATAGATAAGACATAAGTAAATAGAAATCCCCCTCGGAAGTCGAGTGTCGGTTTAACTGTTCTCACGCGCATGTCCTCAACATGTCTGATCAATCATACGTTCCTTACGTAATTCATGTGTGTTCTTATGCAACTTGAAACGAATAACCGGAATATTTTCAGAATTAAGACTCGCTAAAGTCATGAAAGTTTGTCATTAGTTATTAATACTCATGCGTCCCAAAAATAATGTTTTACTAAGAGAAATTAATATTCGACGAGATTTTTTTATATACTCGTATCAAAAAAAATTAAACTATTTAAATAAAAAAAACGCAGTTGTTTGTCAACAGCGAGGTATCACCGCCACACCTGTATCTAGAAGCAGTTTTTCCGTTTCGGTGGAAGGATGTGGTAGCCAGCACATTTTTATATGAAGGACCTTTTTAGTCCTCAGGAGTGGCGACGCATCTGTGATTGACTTAACATAGAACCCTTGTCCTATATGAATTTGTTTGCAATTTTACATCTGCAACGTATGGGCGGCAGTGATCACTTACCATTAGGTAGACTGCTCGTTTTTTACTTCAACATTGTCAATTTTCTTTTTTTTTTAATATAAAAAAATCAAATTGTTTATCTATATTAAGAATACTAACAGCTACAGAGATGGATGTTGTGTAAGCTCCTTTACATTGAAGCCAAGGGCAAAAGCTAGAAAACAGTATCAAAATAATCTCAGGTTGACATCCGACAGCGTCAAAGATTCCATTGCCGAGGTCGGAGTGCCGGAAAACCAATATCGTAATTAAGGTTACAAAAAATAGTTTATTTGTTAACTTTACGATCGAATGATACATTGTTTTTGCGATATATTTAGTCGTGCTTAGATTTTATATGCTTCAATCTACTTTTAAGTGGTGTATTCTAATGTGTTCTACCGTTTACTTTTTTAATATAAATGCCGCACATAGCAAATAACATGTTTAACCACTTTTGTAGTGAAATAAAAGAACACCATAAAATTTAACATCAAATATAATCATAATGTTGATTACAGATCACTATTATAGATCTTTAAAATCAATCATTAATTTCAAATCATTTAAGATGATAATGTACTGCAAATTGTTTTTTTTTATCTAATTGAAGTAGCAAACAAGCATGCAGTCCACCTGATGGTAGGTAAATGGTCACACAAATTCTCGTGTCACAATGTTCCCGTACTCCTCCGAAACGGCGGTCAAGCCGTCACAATTTGTGAGCATATTGAGTAGGTCTGAGAATTGGCCAACATCTATTTTTCATTAGGGTTGACCACCCTTAATATATTTTTTAATTTTTATATTGCAAAACAACATTTGCCGGGTCAGCTATTAATTTATAAAATATACATTAAACACATGAGGGCTTTCCAATATATTTATTTTGGAAAGGAGAAAAATAGTGCGATATTTGCTATTTTTCGCGTATAGGCGACCACTTAATATAAGTTGAACTGCAAGACGAGTAAAATAATAATTTGTTATTGTTGTTATATTCTAATAAATCATACCAATATACCAATTTTGGTAAATTTCATCTTTTTCAACAAGAGCATCGGAATACTTATTTTCTTTTTATAAGTATATAGGCACCGTTTCAAATCAGTTCAGATAACTACTGTCAATTTCAGATTAGGTACATCGTTATTATACACACCTACTGTCTTCAAATATTCACCTATGCGTAATGCTTTCAGTTGTATAATTGAAATAAACGATAAAAAATAAGCTCTGTAAGATTTTTCTATAAGTAGTAATTTGCAGTTAAACTATATTTAATTTCTTATCGCACTAAAATGATTTATTGCAATATAATGTTAAGTGTGTAAATTAAGAACTTAATTAGAAGATATAATTGCCGTGCACAGATCCCAAATTAAATAAAGAAACCAAACCACGCGACGCGAAAGGTCAAATTTTACAAATAATTAACGTACTCGACTGGAGCAAGGCCTCTCGCTGACATTTCAAATTTTGTCAATTTTCACTTGTTCCAGTTTTAATAGGCAGTAATGTCATAAAAACAGACAACGTGAGAGTCGGAAACGCGCACGTCGGGTTCCGTACCATTATCTTAAAAAAAAACCTTAAAAACATATTTTATGGGAGCTCTTCCATATATATATATTTAATTCTGTTTTTAGTATTTGTTGTTACTGCGGCAACAATAAATATATTATTTGTGAAAATTTAAACAGCCATCATATTTAATAGGTGGTAGAACCAGTGTAGTTCGATCGGGGAAGTACCACCATCACACCTATTTCTAATGTGAATTTCTTGCGTTTCGATGGAAGGGTGTGGTTGCCGACACACTTTCACATGAGGCGAACGAAGTCCTCGGGAGTAGCAACGCATCTGTGATTGACTTCAGATAGGACCCATGTCCTATTTGAAGAGGCTTACAGATGTCCATGGGCGGCAGTGACCACCATCAGGTGGACTGCATTCTCGTTTGTTACTTCATTCAGATAAAAAAAATTGTTCATGAGATACAGCCTAGTGACAAACAGACGCACAAACGGCCAGACGGACAGAAGGACATTTTGGATTCTTAGTAACGCGTTACTACGCTCGGATACGGTACTCTAAAAAGGAGCCGTGTATTTCTTAAGCGGCGCATTTATTTCTGAAATTTTAAGCATTTAATGAGCGATTCGGTTTTATTGGTCTGACATGTGATCAATTTGTTGTCTTAAACGTGTTAATAGTGGTTTTACACCCTATTAACTGTAGCAATCCCTCGAATAGTGTCAAAAACTTTCACCGATCAAGTTGCTTTTGACCTATTATGCAAACGTTTCGATATTAAAACATATCTGATATAAAACCAGTAGCAGATTCAAGTAAACTGGATCTTTAAAGCAATCACTTGATTAAAACTTTTTCTTAAAATAATTACTCCAGTAACTAGGGTATATAAAGGGCAATATTTTTGAAACCTAGACTTTATTTAACAAATACCTACTACTATTTTTTTAAAGTAGTTTCTCTGAAACTTATTTTCTTGATTTGTATGTTGCACTCATTTCCTTAACTTAATTTTTGCACCCTACCTTCTCTTTATTTTTCTCCTATAACTTAATTCCGCACCGTGAGGTTGCCTGGAAGAAATCGCTGTGGAGCGATAAGGCCGCCTTTTGTATTTTATTATTGTAATTTACTGTATTATTTTTCTTTTTTCTGGGTACAATAAAGTATATTATTATTACCTACGTATGTTAAAAGCAAATAATAAATACTTCAAAGGTATAGGTAGTTTTTATTGCGTAGGTACCACAATAAAGCTTGCGTGGTTATGATTTATTTCCCTTCAAGTAGGTACGTTTTACACGCCTGATGGCTTGGAACAACATATAAATAAATATTGAATAAGTCAGCCTTAAAACGCAAATTCTTTGGGAGCAAATAAGCAGGATGTTAAGCGTCTGCATTGCAAGAACTCCTAAAGAGAATCTGAAAAAAATATTGTACAATAATCTCTTCGGATTAGACATTATATTAGCGTTCTATAATATTGTATCATATTAAATGCTTTTTTACAAGGGTTATTAATAAATATTTTTTTATAAGATTGAAATAATAACAAGCATGCAATCCACCTGATGGGAAGCGGTCACTGTCACCCCATGGACATCTGCAAGTAACTTTACATAGAACAAGATTTTAATTCTGAAGTCAATCACTGACGCGTTGCTGCTCCCGAGGACTAACAAGGTTGCCTCAGAAAAAAGTGAGCCGGCAACCACACCTGCAAACGCAAGAACTGCTTCACGCTAGAAATAGGAGTGGCAGTGGTATCTCCCGGGTCGAACTATAGTTCTACCACCTTGTTCAATAATGACCTTGTATATGCAAAAATCCATATATGAATCACAAGGTCATATGCAAAGCGAGGGAATTCCATAAAGAATATTTCATTAACACTTTCTTTTACATATATTATTTCTTGTATTCGTAGTATGGGCTATATTAGCATTCCAATTAACTCTGTACTTCCCGAAACCCGTTGGGAATGAAACCATACTCATTCGATTATCTTCCGTATTTACCTTACGCATCATAGGGGCAATAAATTTAAGATAGATTGAAATAAACGTTGGGAATACCGCTTTTACTTTTAAACAACATCTTTGTCAGTCCAAAAATTCTTGGAAGTGTTTGTCCTTGTATGTTCCAGGTATTTTTTTTCCCGTTCAGTTTAAATTTGACAGAAGGAATGTGGCTCTAGGGCGCCGGTCGTGGCCGGTCGCGACACCGAACGTGACTCTAACCCACCCATTGAACCACTCAAAATATGACCTGTCTAATACTTCAAAACCCCCGTTTTCTCGTCCATTATTCAAATAAATCGGGAGGTAAGGAAGCTCAGTTAAAGTTGGTTACGATATAATACTATCCGTTGTCGTCTCAATGCCGTCTTAAACACGAAGATCTCAATTCTTTTCTGTCTGTTTAATGATAATTAATTGTTCGATATTAATACGCGGGATGTCAATCGAAGAATTAGTGTCAGTATGTTTGTCTTTGTTATTTTAATTAGTTGTTTAGAAGATGAGCAAATATGATATTTATTTTTATTGTAATATCGTTTAATTAGACATTACCAAAAATAACGAATTTAATAATAAATTTAACATAAGGTTTATTGAACTTAATTTTAATTTATGCTAGGAATAATTTTCTGTCTGTCGCACTATGTATTTTTACAAAGTGTTATCAGGAAACATAAAATGAAAGTAAAACATGAACCACATTCAATTTGCCCTTAATAAGTGAGATTCTTAGTGTTAGATTTTCAATGTTATTTTTATTTAATTAATGCAACAAATGTTCATGCAAACCACGTGATAGTAAGTCACTGCCGCCCACAGACATTTGTCAAGAATCTCATACAGAACAAGGATTCTATTTGATGTCGTTTATATACTTCCAAGGATTAGGATAGTCCCCTCAAATAAAGTGATCCGGCAACCACACCCTTCCACCGAAACGCATCTCCATCTAGAAGTAAATGTGGCGTTGATACCTCCCATGTATAATCCATACTTGCTGTACCACCTAAATTTAATTGGAATAAGCGCTGATGTTTTCTGGTTTGACGGGTGTGGCAAGTAAGATAAAGATCTGCAACTCCAACTTGACCCTCCGACACTGCATCTCTAGCCTCATTTAGGTAATCTCTATCTGTGATTAATTACACTAAACTAAAACGGCAGTGGCCACTTACCATTAATAAAATGCATCTTTACTTCTTTATACATTATAAAAAAAAACAAAGACAAAATGTATTCCCTACATTGTAGGGCATACATTTTAGGGTAGGGTATTCCCTGCAATGTTGTTATGTGTAGAGCCCGGATACTGTTGAAAAGTTTAACCAAGGTCCAAAAAAACCTGATAATAATAAGTTTATTTTGCTTAGAAATTATTTAATAAACCAATTGTTAAACATAAGTGAGATTATTGTTGTTGTGAAGTAATGTAAGTAGGCACATTATAAGGGTATATCAGAGATAAATTGGCGGTCCTAGATCCGTCCTACCATGGTCCGGACGCGCAACGCAGTCCGACTGTTGGTGACCGCCGCACTACATGTTTAAATAAAAGATATTATAATAATTTTATTCTACTAAAAAACTCATTACATACAAGATAAAATAATATATATTGAAATTTCCGTCATTGCAATTGATATCACAACTAATAAATACTGACAATAAATAAAGATCTCTAGATTTAAAACTTTTCTATGTCCAGTATTTCGAACAGTTGATGTGAGGAGTTTCTTCTTACATTGGTTATTTTTTCAACTGATTTCACATCGTGACTTGTTTATTAATAATTTTGAAGTATGCAAATATATTATATGAATGATCGATGAGCGATTTTCGCCAAAAATGTGGAGTGCAAGAATTTGAGTTTGACCTTGTTTTAGAGAATGTAAATTGTAAAAATAGATTCAGAATAGATATTAAGCGCTTGTTATTAGTATAAATAATAATAAGTGCTAAATAAAATAAAGTTGAACTGTACTCACGAACGGTATCATGCGTAAAATTACAATAAACGTATCACTGAAACATATAATATATCCAACTGCTTATGTACAGGTCGATAAATATATCAGGTTGTTTTAATACCTTGCTTATTATAGATTTTTCTGTAAATTGCAGGTTTAGAACACTTTTTCTATATTTTACGCTTTAGTTAAAAGAATTTTGGAGATCAGGGGTTGATAAATTTTCGTGTTTATTACCATGAATAGCTTTTTGACTTTATTCTAGTGTTTTCTACCCTCTTGCTATGAGGGTAGAAAACACTAGAATAAAGTCAAAGACCTGTCATTTGGTACAAATAAAATATTTAAAAAAATGTTTGGGCTATTTTTCCTTTTAAACTCATGCTATCACTTCACAATTCTGAATTTCCTAAAAAATATCTGTTCACCTAAGTTAAACTTAATCGATTCCATAGAGTTAAAGAATAGACACACAGATTAAGACACAAATGATCTTATATTGATACTATACCTATTTCGACCTAAAATCTCAATATTATATCTACGTTATATTTCTGTTTGGGTAATATAAGTGCAAATGTGTGTTCACCTTAATTGGTCAAATAAAATTTTATGATCTTATAAAGATGCCCCTATTTCCTTTACGTACAGAAACATACGGAACCCTAGCTATAATAGGTCTCGCAATCGCTTGGAATTAAAAAAAAATGTCTTACAAAAAAATCTAACAAAAAGTCTAACATTTTTATAGTGTCGTAATGGATCAAATGTGTAAATATTAGTTTACGTTACTTGACTTTACGGTCAACAAAATTGGCATTTAAACATATTTTCTTGAATAAGTACCATGAAACTTTTATTTATATTATTCGCCAACAATGAAAATAAATATAAATGATATTATGTAATTACTGTCTAAAGAACAAAAGAACTTTAATCTAGAAGAAAACCATCGTTTATGTAGGCACTATGTGATTGGATTTCTGTTCAAGATGTAAAGTGAAATAAGGAAAACGTTGCATCAATACAACAAATCCTTGTCAATGTCCTTCGGAGAAAGATAAAAAAATTCCTCTGAAAGCACACTTGTTATAAACAATAAGGATATTGTAACGGATATTTTTCCACTGGCTATATTCTAGGAAATATATTCGTCCTTGCCACTAAGTGTAGAGAAATTAGTTACCGCCTTTGCTTTAATTATTTTTTTGTATAAAAACCACGAACCTTTCAGTAAACCTAAAGTATAATTAAATAGCGACCATTTTTAACCTTAAGTATAAAATAAGATATAATTGCATGAAAGTAGATACTTTAGTTTATTGTCATATGAAATTGTTAAGTGGATTTAAGTATTGGGTTTTCTGAAATTCCATTGTTTCTAGAAAGGACATTTATTTATAGATTGGGTTTCGCCACGTACATCGAAGGTCGTTTAGCTTTCTTTAATAATGACACCTATATTTACTTTCAGTTTTCAAAACATTGTTACTGTGTACGGGTCTCGAGTAATGTATGTGTACAGAGGGTGTTTTGATTCTTTTTTTATATATATTTTTTAATTATTTTATATAAAAAAGTAGCAAACGAGCATGCAGACCATCTGAGGGTAAGTGGTCACCGTCGCCCATGGGCATCTGTAAGCAACTTCATATAGAACATAGGTTCTATCTGAAGTCAATCGTACGCGTTGCTACTCCCGAGGACCAGGATGGTCACCTCATATAAACGTGTGCCGGCAACCACACCCTTCAATCGAAACGCAAAGAATGCTTAACGTTAGAAATAGGTGTGGCACCACTACCTCCCCAGTCGAACTACACTAGTTCTACCACCTTTAAAATTTGTTTACATAGTTTAATTGATTTTTATAGAGCGGTCAGTACGGGAAAACGAAAACTAATAAAATAGACAAATATTAAAAAAAATACTTGCAATTAATATTATCAACTTAATATACTTGTATTACTGACCGTTGAGTGAGATTATAAAAGTACATCATTTCGTCTGATAACTACAAATTCTTATTTGGGGTTAATGTAGATTAGATAAGGTTATGCTGCATTTATAATGACATTCAGTTTTAAAAATAAACACTAGTTTTACTTAAATATGAGAGAAGATATTTTACATTTTTTAGGCCACTTTGTATAGTGAAAATAATATATTCCAACGACATCAATTATTTAGAAATAAAATATTCTTAGTACGAAATATATGCTATCTAAACCAAAAATATAAATAGCACTCTAAAACAATTCGTGTTGAATGTAACATAATCAAATCTGAAAACATAACATAAGAACAAAACCAACAATTAGTAAAACAAAGTGAAGGGACAACAACACAGGTTAACAAAACAATGAATTAACATTGCATTGAATAGATTTGTCTCAAACCGTATGATTATGTAAGTGTTGTTAGAGATAGCGTTTCTCTTATCGATGGAGTGTACGATGTGGTGCAAGCCTGATTTATAACTAGGATAATGTCAGAACGACATCTCCGAGTGAGCCGTGGGCGTCCGCACTAGAGGGTCCATGTGTTGTGTCTACTAGCGGGATACTCTGTTTAAAAATAAAAGTAAATGGTCATAATAAACAAAGTAAATAGTAACATTTAGAATAAAGAATGGACAAATATTGAATTTAATACATGTCAGTAATTTAAAAGATATAAATGCACATTTATATATGGTGATAAAAATGTATCAATGTTACTAAAATTTTAACAAAATCCAAAAATGCCGTTTGCATTTTTTTATTTATTTTGAATAAATAGTAGTGATGTTAGTAGGCCATTAGTATTGTTGTGTTTTATTTATAAAGAATTTTAAGCGATATTGGAGGATAGTCTTTTGAACTTTGTATTTATTTTACACGGCTATACCATGACGTAATAACGTCACATTAAATGTCACCAAAATTATATTATTTTCACGGGTCTCTTTCAATAATAACGAAGCCTGTACCACTGCATACTACATAGCCCATCTTACTATTCCCTGATAGTGGACCAGTGTGTGACCTCTGGTGTCCAGTGTTAAGAACTAATGCAAGACATTTAAAACATTTGTTCGAGCAGTCTGGTCACCCTAGCGCACACCAACAATTCAACTTTCAGGTTAATACGCCGTGAAGGCAATGCAAATATCCGTCTCGGGAACGTTTTTAAAAGCGACTCTCCGCTGATCGCAATAAGATATACCTACAGCACATCAAACGAGTTACTCGGAGGAAATTGTCAATTCTAACTAATGTAATTAATTCATTGCAAACTTGCGTAACTATTCGACGACATGACGTTTTTAGACCGGATAATCATTGCAGCTTTTTTATCGTAAAATTAATACAATTTTGGTTCTGGACATATTAATGCGCAATACTTAATTGCGATCATGATAAAAAATAAGACATAATATAGTACTCTCGGAAACTGTGGCCTACTATGCACTTATACGTTGGTGACACTGTGAGGTGTCAGCTTCTTGTAATTAACACATTGCTATGAAAACAAGGTTTTTTAGCATATTAAAATGCAAATCTTCAGGCCTATGTAGCTAGCCACTAACATCTTAACTAATTAATACACATAAAAATACCGATCCAACTAATTGTAAAAGTAAATTGATATAAATTGGTACTTATATATTGTACTACTAAAAGATCATCATCATAATTACAACTTATATGTTTCAAATAGTAATCCAGCACGTAGAATAGGTGGTGATAAGTGGTTACTGTCGCCTATACATATGTAATGGGAGGGAAAACCAGAAACCGTTAACGTTACTGCTAATAGAAGAGAAATAGAACGATCGCTTTGTACATAATTCAACCCGCATCCATATTCCACCAAAACAAAGATGTGATGAACACTAAATATAGATGTGGATGTGGTGTGGTGGTCAGGTCAGACTCCTACGACCTTTCAAATGAGTGTAAGAAATTATTATATACACGTTACAATTATACAATATACAATAGAAAATCTCCCTAGAGTTAATGACGTGTTATAAACTAAAGAACTAGTATAACCATTTCATGGCAATCCTTATCTATCAGACACAACCTTTCAACCAATCACCATAATACACAATATGAGTATTACGCTCTTACTAAATATATCGCAAAAATGGGTGTGGCAACGAAACTACCGTAGTCACACGTATTTAATTTTAGACTATTTCATTGTACATAGAACAGGTTAATTACTTATTTCATTGTACCAGATCTTGACTTAAACCTTGATAACAGTTAAAATGAGTTGCCACCCGGACGTAATATTTTGCGAAAAAAATGAATAATGAGAGATTCGAGAGCGAAATATTAGAACAGCCTATATATTGCATAGATCAAAAAGACGTTAGATAAATGGGTAAATTTCAAACGCTTGTAATATGGTAATGACAAAGATTAAAGGCCTTGGAACTGAGATCTTATCACTATGCGTATTTTAGACTATACAGGCGTAACAATCGAACTTTAACGTGAAGGCAAATGAATTGTATATTATGTAAGTTAAGTCAACGCTCGCGAGAACGCCCGCGTGTTAACGGTATCGACTTTTATACAGAAACCTGTAATTTTTACAGCGAAGTTTTCATATATTTTTAGTATAAACTTTGTGTCAGTCGTGCTATTTTCTCAACCTCTTTCAAGATTAGTCCAAGAATAAAAAAGTATAAAGAGTTTATTTTTATGTAACCATTACCATAATACATACTCGTATGTAATAAAACATAGAAGTAACTATTAATATCTCAATTAAACACTTTATTTTTTTCATTTTGCTTACGATAAATTATGAGAGTTATTTCTTAGTATAAGTACTTCAGTATAAGAATAACTACGAGAAGCGAAATTTCGTAGATATTTATGATGAACTAAGTTAATCCCGCGGCTTAGCCTACTTCGGTTACGTTTAGTACGGTGATGAGTTTCAAATATAGGCCCTAAACTAACTGTGCCGAATTTTAGCGGAATTCGAATAATAGTATTGACATGAAAATATAACAAACAAACTCTCGCCTTTATAAAATTACAGTAAGATTGATTAAAATAATAGAACGAACATATTTTTTATTGTATATTTTCAGTTATTGTTATTGTTATATATTTTCAGTTGTTACGAATAATTTATTGATTTTATATTTTATCTCCTGTAAGTACTGGTATCGTATACAACGTACCACCATAACGCATATAAATAATAACACACTACAAAAACGGTATCGCAACATTTTTATTGCGAGACTTCGATTTTGTCTAATTTCTCAGACAATTACCTCCTATGGCGACGGTGACCACCGCGGCACGTGCACCGCTCTCGCAATACAACAACAAATAAGCCAGAACAATCAATGTTAAAATATTGGTTAACCATCCAGATAACGATAGTATTGAATCGTCAAGGTTGCCTCTCCACTGGCCAAAGGCTGCCTTACGAAATCCGATGCTTTGTCTTCAAATTCTGTGACATCTCAGAAGTCAGTAGAGGCCATTACGTTCGGTGATTGCTTCATTGATAGACGATTAGATCATGTTACACTATTATCATCCCACGACGATTATGTAGAGCAAACAAGTTTTTCGTTGTTTAGCTGTTTATACATCGATTACATTGCGCAGTTGAAAAATATCTCCCCAATACGCCTGTCAGACTAATACGCTAATCTTGGTTACTTGGCATATCATAATCAAATTAAAATCGTATTTGACAGTGTTTATATGTAATAATTAAACTGATTGTGTAACGTAATAACATGGGTTAGATTTGGTTACTCGCTGTTTTAAGTTTAGCGACCTCAGAAATTCTATATGACGTGTTTTTAGTATGAAACAAACTTATTTTTGCTGTTCATAAAATGCCTGTCCTGATTGTTTAAGATTTCGCTATATATTTTTAGCCTCCTATCTTCTTCTATATAATTTACTTGCAAAAACTACGAGCTTATTCCTGCGTTGATTTCTATCTTTCACAACTCTGTATAAAGGCCACTAAAAAAAAAATCAGCGAAACACGAAATTTTGGTATCAAGGAGTAATAAATACATTAGTCCTCACTAACAGCCATATTTATAATATCAATAACATTAATACACATCGAAACAAGAAGCGTCTAATAATTAACATACAGCATTGTACAATAGTACTACGTAATTCGGTGGCTACAGTGTTTGTTTGTAGGCGATGTTCTATTGTAATTTGGTCCATGTAGTTTTTGTATCCGGGTACAAGTTGACATCGATTAATATCAAACACTTTTTGCTCTGGTGGCGCCGGTCAGAATATTTGATACGTTTTTAATTAGTAGGTAATCAGGTGTTGCATAATTCACGTGTATATTTGAATTAATTGTATAACCAGTCATTTGATACAGTTATGACCGGTTCCCGTTATTCGCTAGTGCATGTATTGTCACTGAACATTATTTGGCAAGGCATAAAAAGCACGTTTGTGTCTGTACCTAGGTATGCATAAAAAGTTACTTCAATGACGTAATGTTATACTCTAAATATTAAATGAGCAATAGGGAATATGCATGAAATTTTTTTATGTCTTAGTTAAATCATTTACGACTATATAATGTCGAAAAAAATATAAATAGGCTTGAAAATGTCCAATTTTTTTCAAAAACTTAAAATGAAAACGTTTAATAAATTTGAGTCGTTCAAACGCGGCCATTTAGCGCGCGCTTTCGGTGACGTCATTTGCTACGTCCCGTGAACTGCCGTGTATGTTTTGGTTGTGTCTTTTAGTTACTTCACATATATTTTCAACTAGCTGTGCCCGCGACTTCGTCCGCGTGGAATAGTTATTTTGGGCATAATTTATTTTTGCAAACAACCTCCTCAGCTTTATAAATTATAGCTGTTACCCACGACTTTGTCTGTTTCATTTTCTATCTATTTTAGACAATTTAGTTTTGAAAAGAACATAGCTAACTCATATAGCTCATATATAAAAAAATAATTGTGAAATTATTAGAACCTAAAACAAAATATCCTTAAAACAAAATCAAATAGTATTTAAAAAGTATTATTACACGACGATAAAACGACGCAAGATCTCTAAGATATCAATATCTTCTAAGATGTTCATTGAAATCAAGTGATGTCAAAGACAATTTTGTTCACAATTAAATACTCTTAATTAACAACACATTTATTTGGACAAAGATTAATATTATTACGTTTATACAACTCTTAACTAATTTCGACCGAATTTGATTACCATGGAAACGGTTCTAGTGAGTTAATCTTATAAGATAGACATATATACTGTCGCGGACATTTTTTTAGATCATTTCAACAGAAATAATTCTTTCGTACATATATTTTTGGTATCTTGTACCGTTTTCGCAGCGCACGCAACGGAAGCCCTCAAGGATGAATAATTTGCCCCGTTTTTTTCACATTTTCCATTATTTCTTTGCTCCTAATAGTTGCAGCGTGATGTTATATAACCTAAAGCCTTCCTCGATAAATGGTCTATTCAATACAAAAAGAATTTTTAAATTCGCACCAGTAGTTCCTGAGATTAGTGCGTTCAAACAAACAAACAAACAAACAAACAAACTCTTCAGCTTTATATATTATTAGTAAATTAGTAAATTAGTCATTAGTAATTAGTAATTAGTATTAGTATTAGTATTAGTATAGAAGTATAGATATCGGGATATACTTTTTCAACCAACTCCTCCACATTTAAACGAAGACGTATCGATATAAAGATTGATTTTAACTTTTCCGGATAACAAAGAAATCATTAGAAAATTGGAATATCACTGAACAGCTACATATATTCTAAGTTCATATTTTGTTTCATGTGGTCAAAGATAAGATCTTTTAAGAGGTGCATCGAGCTATTTGTGCGCGTAAATTGTTCTTTGTATAGCAGAAGACAGAATCAAAACACTTTTACAATTCATACGAACAGGGCGCACCCGCTCGCAGGGCGCTGCCGCACCCTGCTCGCTTATTTTTTATGTTTTTTTTTTTATGTTCCAACCTAACCTAACCCATCCTGTTTAAAAAGCTACAGCTGAATCCAACTCTTAACAATAACGTGACAATACTCCTGCATTTTCAGGATTTAGGTATTCAAAGTGACACTTTTCATCATAATGTTCTCTCAGGAACGGGTCGTAATGTATTGTAATCAATAAGTACCAAACTCATACGGCTTAAGTAGGTTGTGTACTTAGATTTTCAGGGTTGATGACTTGAAGTTTAATTTATTAATCACATTTCAGTTTAATGAGCTGTCATTAAACTCATAATATATACTAAAAACAACCGTAAGCATTATGTGACTACCTTTTATAATTTAGGCTTGCACTATCCCATATCATCAGGGAGGAGTTGAAAGTAAAAAAATATCCCGTGTCTTTGCTTAGTATTCTTATTACTTATACGTAAGCACTTGCGAGCCAACTTCTATAGCTTGGGCTTGCAGTACCCTGCATCATCAGGGCTGAGGAGCTTAAGGTTGAAATTGTCATCATGTGTCTTTGCTTAGTAATTATATTACATACCCGCAAGCATTAAATGGCCAACTCCTATGGCTTAGGCTTGCAGTACCCTGCATCATCAGGCTTGAGGAGTTGAAGATCGAAATTTTCATCTTGTGTCTTTGCTTAGTAATTATATTACATACCCGAAAGCACTAAATAGCTAACTTCTATGGCTTAGGCTTGAAGCACCCCTGCATCATCAGGGTTGAGGAGATGATGGTCAAAATTGTCATCATTTGTCTTTGCTTAGTAATTATATTAAATACCTGAAAGCACCAAATGCCCATCTCGTATAGTTTAGGCTAGCAGTATCCTGCATCATCAGGGGTGAGGAGTTGAAGGTCGAAATTTTCATTTTGTGTCTTTGCTTAGTAATCATATTACATACCCGAAAGCATTAAATGGCCATCTCCTATGGCTTAGGCTTGAAGTAACCCTTCATCATCAGGGTTGAGGAGTTGAAGGTCAAAATTTTTACCGTTCATCTTTGCTTGGTATTTTTATTACATAACCGTAAGTACCAAATAGCCAACTCTTACGGTTTAGTCTTGAAATACCCTTACATCATCAGGGTTGAGGAGTTGAAGATCAAATTTTTGTCCCACGAATTTGTTTAACAATCTTATTATATATCCATAAAAACAAATTGACTTACTTCTACGGTTCAGGCTAGCAGTACCCCTGCATCATCAGGATTGAAGAGTTGAAGGTCAATTTTTTTAGGAAATATCTGCTTAGTAATCTCATTCTGCATTCAACCCAATTGGACTCCTACAGCTTAGGTTTGGCCGAGTATCGCTAATTTCGTTAATTTGCTTCAAGGAAATGAATCCTATGATCAGAACCATATCAAACTCATCAGAGTACCCTTGAAGTACATTCTTTCAAATAAAAGAAAAATCATCAAAATCGGTTGGCGGGAAATTGAGTTATTCATCTATTTATCGCGCACATCGTTAATGCAAATATCAGACTTATGCGCTTTTCTTATGGATGCCACTGTCAAAAGTGAACTAAAAATAAATGGGACCCCATGACACGCACTACCTTTCAAATGAAAAAAAATCATCCAAATCCGTTCACCCAGTGCGGAGAAATCGAGTAACAAATATAATTTTTTTAAAAAAATACAGACGAATTGATAACCTCTTCCTCCTCAACCTTTTTGGAAATCGGTTTAAAACTAAGTTTTATTTTAACATAAAAATCAAAGCGAAATACTAAATTTTATTGAGGTAGCCTCAAAATTGACTGACTTTCATACAAACTTACATCTCCTATTTGGGTTAAATTGGGGGGGGGGGGGGGGAGGATCAGAAAATTCATTCTTAATTGACTTCTACGTCATAAAAGTAACCCTTAGTAAAAATCATATTCGTATCTTTAGCAGTTTATGCTCTACGATGTTTATTCAATAGATGAGTGAGAGAGCATCCTTTCGTTTTTATATAAGTATATATAGATAAAGAGATATAGATTCGTATAGTATCAAATAACATAGGTACACACATAACCAATAAAAAATACATAACAAAGGAATACATTTTACAGACCATAACATGTTTAGTTTCAACCAATTCAACTATGTAGTTACATATCTTGTTAACACTTATCGAAAACAGAATAAATACTGCGTAGTTTTAAATTGACATAACTTTTTTATTTATGAACCGATTTACATAAAATAAACACTAAATGTTAAGTGAAGTTTCCCACAATACATCGGTAAAATTTATATTCAAATTGGATAAGCCGTTTCTGAGATTAGCGTTTTCAAACACACAGACAAACAGACAAACAGACAAACAGATAAACAGACAAACAGACAAACAGAAAAGATTTCTAAAAACCATTATTTTGGGTTCTATATCGTATTATAGACCTCTAGAAATGGTTTTCACCTAAATTTATTCCATGTACAGACAGCGACCTCTTACAGATTTATTATAGTATAGATATTTATTGTTATACCTATACGTACAAGTATGATATAGTAACAAAGTGCAAAAACACTGTTAGAAATATACCCGATAAAGTATTTTTTTTTGTATTCTAAGCGATGTAAAAATAATACACCACACGCCGTACAAATACTGTACGGCGTGTGGTGTTTATGGATGAGAAAGAATAATTTATCTCCATGTATATTGGTCAGGTGGGAGAACCAGTGTAGTTCAACCGGAGAGGTACCAACGCCACACCTATTTCTATTGTGAAGCAGTTTTTGCGTTTCGATGGAAGAGTGTGGTTGCCGGTTCACTTTTAGGTATATGTATGAGGCGACCATCTTAGGCATCAGGAGAAGCAACGCATCTGTGACTGATTTCAGGTAGAACCTATGTGCTATCTGAGATTGTTTATTGATATCCATGGGCGGCAGTGGCCACTTACCAATAGGAGGGCTGCATACTTGTTTGTGACTTCAATATAATATATATTTTTTAAAAAAGATCATTTTAATGTTACAATGCTATGCAATGCTATAATCATATGCGGCTTTTGTTTGAATTAGTCAGAAGCTTTGCATTATTTGTTAAACAGTGGAGAATTCGGTTTAAAAGCTAACATAGTTGACAAAAGTTCAGTAACACTTTCTATAAAAACCTTAGGTACTCATTCCTATTGCGGTTTTATGTTTGGTATGCGCTATGTTATAAACTGCTGTGTTATAAAAATGTTTTAAACTATGTAACATAATAATATCAATCACTTATCAATAATAACAAAGACTAAACTATAACATATAACACAATAATTAAAATCAAAATTAGGTGCAAAATATGCTGTCATTATAAATGCATCTATTTTCGGAAGATTATCCGTAGATTGTGTTTTGAAAAGTTTCTTTCATGGTTGTAGATTTACTACAAATCGAGATTCACTAGATATTTCCACAAAAAACACAAGATTAAAACTATTATTCTCAAAAACACTTGTTAGTAGTAGTGCACAGTATGAATATCGCGCCGATGCTATGTCAACTGACGTCACATTTCGTTTAACCAATCGTGGCGCGTTTTGTAAATTTGAATTTCGCTCCCTTATGTAACACTTTTTATATATTTTTTTAAGGGTTCAAATAACAAGTAAATTAAAAAAAAACTTTTTCATTATAATTTGACAATAATAAAGATTCGATAAAAAAAATTTGAGACGAATTTAAATTTCATGCATATTCCCTATTAGGCAATAGCTAAAATTTATTTAACACGCACGCTTTCTACACTCATAACCCCACACTAGGATTTTCTTCTGTGTCGTGGGTATCATGGACACACACAAGACGAATACACAAACACCCAGACCCAGACCAAGACTCTAAACTCATCATTCAGATACCTGCCTGGCCGGGAATCGAACCCGGAACCCATTGCACGTCAGACCGGTATGGTAACCGCTCTGCCACGCTTGTCGACAATTAAATTATTTTTATATAATAGTAGTAATCTATATAGCGTTCTGGTCTTAAAGATGTGCCAAGGGTCATACGTATCCGAGGCGTAAAACTTAGTTTTTTTTATCTAACTGTAGTAGCAAACGAGCATGCAGTCCACCTGATGGTAAGTGGTCACTGCTGCTCATGAACGTCTGTAATCGACTTCATACAGAACATGGGTTCCATCTGAAGTCTATCACAGATGACTATGATGGTCGCCTCATATGAACGTGTGACGGCAACCACACTGTTCCATCGAAACGCAAAAAATGCTTATAGAAATAGGTGTGGCGGTAGTACTTCCCTGGTCGAACTACACTGGTTCTACCACATTCATTTTACGGGAGCAACATGCATATGATAAACCTGAGGTAACACTGATCTTACTTGGGCAGTGTTTCACAGTGTGTTCACCTAAGCAACATTCGGAAAATATAAAACGACCTACGATCATTATTTTTGTAGCATATATTTTCTTGACGACCCGCGTGGCGCAGCGGGTACCGGTCTGTCACGCAGTGGGTCCCGGGTTCGATTCCCGGCCAGACAGGTATCTGAATGATGAGTTTAGATTTTTGTTCTGGGTCTTGGTGTTTGTGTATTCGTCTTTGTGTATGTCCATGGCACCCACGACACAGGAGAAAATCCTACTGTGGGGCTATGAGTGTAGAAAGTTTTTTTTTTACTTATACCTAGGGAACAGTGCAAATTTCGCTAGTATTAAATCAGTAACTTCAAAAATCATACATAGTACCTATTAGTACCTATTACATGCAATAGTGTCACATTTTTTTTTCAAAAAATTGCCCGTAAGTTTATCATCAATATATAATAGAATTTTCAAATCGATATAAAGCACTAAACATATACCTACCAATAATGGTAATAAATAGAGTATTCTTAAAGTAAATCTTCATATGCGTAAACCTGATGCCAAGGTTTGCCTTAGGCCTAATATTACTCTACAAGCCTTACCACATAACATTAGGACAGGCCAATTACTGATGTTAATATGCAGAAAATTATAGGCGAGGTGGTGACGCTGCCGCAAGCAAACCACAATATGATCTACTTTTAAAAATCTCTCTTTTATTAAAGTTTATTTTATCCTCATTGCAGCTATCTATCTTAAACCATTTGCGATTGACCTTATTATCCAATGTTCCTGTAGTTCCGGGACCAAAACAGGATATCTTCTTCCTGTTGTAAGTTTCTTGACTAAAAGGCGACTTTCGGTGTTGGGGGCGACAAGAGTAACAGCTCGAACCGGCCAGCTTAGTGACGCCGGGAAGGACGGCGAAAATCGTGATTATGTATGATCACATAGTAAAGAACGGAAGGTGCAGTGGGCATATTTGCTCACCGGGAAAGAGCCCGAAAAGAGCATCGCTCGAAGGTTTCCGCCTGAGTTCTGTTGGAGATCCCGGAGAAATAAACGCAGCGCTTAGAACGGCCGCCGGTAAAAAAATCCACATAACCCGGCATTGCTCCCACGCCATCGGGTATTTTTTAAAAGTTTCCCCATTCGATGAACAAATAAAATAAAAAAGATACTTCCAAGTTCTAATCAGATGTAAAATTTCTGTAAGATTTATGTAACAACTGTGCGATATTTTAATAGCCATAAGAATTCTGTTTTACAGCAATTTATGCTATACCTATTCATAATTATGCATAGTTTCTCCAACGCAATTTTATACTGTACAATCAATTATTTTTTATCTTACATCAAATATAACTTCAAGTATTTCCGTTACTTGTCCAATACGTAAATAAAGTGTATTAATAATGTAGTTCTTTGTATATATTATACGAGTACATGTATTAGCTTCTGGCTTACACACGTGGGTTGCATGGAAACTCAATCATGTCAACTTTGCGGTAACTGATTATACATCGATTTGAAAACCAAGAGGGTTTCAGATTCTATTCTCGTCCAGGCATAGACCTGAAAGATAAATTTCGATTTTTATTTGATAATGTGAATGTATACGTTTTCTTGATAGTTCAACAGAACTGGATATGTCGTTCGAAAAGTGTAGAATGACAAATATTCCTTAAAATATATACGAGCACAGAAATTGTAATGGAAATCAGTAATATATATATAAAAAAAGATAAATTTACAATGCAAATTTATGTTTGTTAACAGTCATGGATTGTACTTATTGGATTTGGATGAAATTTGCACCCATTCATTAAATTTACAACTTAGGTTAGAACAAAGGACTCACTCTTTACTATGTCGACACTGAGAAACCGAGAACCGAGATTGGAGACACAGAAAAATCGGGACGATTTAAATTTTTGACACTTAGAGACATACTCTGTTAGAGACTTTGTTTATGATAATACAAAAAAGCAGTGACGTGTTAATCATTCGCACCAATTCGCACTGTCCACCAATTCGCACTTGGCCAGCGCGGTGGACTATGGCCTAAAATTCTCTTAATCTGAGAGGAGACCCGTGCGGAGCAGGGGGACAATAATGGGTTGACGACGACGTTTGTCATTTTCTCATTATGAAGAACATTTATATGTTTAAGTGTATTGATATAACAAGTCCGCTCCACTTCCCTCGTTGCGTAACGCTACGCATTCCGACCTTTGGTTCAGCCCGCGGCGTGATTCTGCGCGAAATGGTCGCACTGAATATTAAATATTGCGAACTATGATAACACAAACACATAGCTGTAAGCTTTGATAAGACATGCTATGTAGATCTATCTTGTACAACGTTTGTTTATACAGTTAGGTTAAAGTGCGTATATTTAACTCATGGTATTTTTAACCGACTTCCTAAAGGTTATGTATTCGTCACGCATATTTTTTTATGTATGTTCGGCCATTTTGACCAGATTCCGCCGACCTACCGACATGGTTCATACGACTTTATATGCGGCTAGTTTCACAGGCAGTCCCATGTTAAGAAAAATTAAAACCTTGCAGCAATTTTCCCGGAAAATTGGAAGAAAGGTATACCAACGAAATCATCATAAGAGCTGGCGGTGGCAATACACGATATTAAATTCCATTCTTATTGTTAAGAACATTAATATCACTTATTGTTGAAACAGTAACATTTTCTTATTTTTTTACATTTAACTTGAATGTCTGCAAAATTTATGGTATTAATTTACCCAACCTTTTACCAAAAAATATTTTCACTAAATAAAAAACACAATTTAAAATAAATAAAATTAAAAAAATATTAGCATTCATACCACGTTCCTCTAATTTTGCTGGCGTGTGTATTTAGAACGACAGTTGAATATCAGAAATCTATACTGTTTACTATTTAAGATAAACTCTATTCCTTTTATTCGAAATTGAAGTTACAAATGACACGATCCTCCTGATGACCATCGCTGTTCAGTGCCCTTTATAAGAGTACGGAGTATTAACTTTCCTTAAGTAGCATTTTATACGTCTGCAATGTACTAGCCAATAATATACGAAAATATAAACAATTATAGTTTTGCGCAAAACATAATAACAAAAGATTGAGATGGGTCATATATATTTTGCTGTACACCACCACATCCACCTCATAGCCAAAATAGCGTTTTTGAAATTTTCTTAAGATCTCTTAGAACACTTTATATTGTCCTTCCCTTTAGCTCGTAATGCAAATAGCAATTTACTTCAAATAAGCTCAGAAATGAAACCGTTGCGAGATGAATTTGAACCCGGAACTCGAGCGTAGGAGGCAAGAATTCATATCATCATGCTATCTACAGTGCGTTGTGTAAGCACGCATTCCGAGACCTTTGCTGTTTAGCCCGCGACGTGATCCTGCAAGGAATGGCTGCACTTTGTCTTGTCGCACAATATACTGAGATAGTACGTTGACAATTATCTATTTATTATACAGGGATTGAAAAGTATTGTGACTGAAAATGCTCAAAATCATTGATATTTTTTTGTTTACAAGGAAATATGAAGTAACTCGGGCCTGAAGGGAATACCCAAGTGCTAATTCGGGTTGATGTTGTTGTTTTAATGTAATGAATTATTGTATCCATCCATCCAGCCTTCAGCTGAAACCTGGACCTGAAAAGAGGTCCATTGCTGAACATAGGCCTCCCTTAATAAATGTGCTATTATCTGAATTTAAATAACGAAATTTACGGATTATACGAATGTACTAAGTATACCTACTACAGTTCTGAATGATTTTTTTTTTATTAAAAGAAATTATTTTTTCATAACAAGGTGACATTGGTTCTACAGCAGACATATTATTATTGTCTACGATTGTTTAGAGCATTATGAGACCACGTTTTAGTACAATATAGGGTACTATAAATCTGTTCGATGTACGAAGTACGTCATTTACTACCTACATGCGCAACAAAAATATGATATTTCTGTAGATAGTAGTATCACTTACACACAACAAATAATATAAACTTTTAAAACATCTCATTCTGTACTACTGCTTGGAACAAATTTCCTAGTAGATTCAATTGAAGGCATTAGGCCTCACTGACTTTGGACTATTTTGAGGCATGCATTCTTTTGTGTATTTTGCATTTTCTTAATATTAATATTATGTAAATTCTAATATTAAGGAAATGCAAATCATCATGAGAAGCAGAAATGTCATTTATTAACCTATTATTCTCAATGTACTTCCAATTTTTTTTTTTCTGAATGTTTATTTCCGAACAACTCTTACAATACTTGTAGAAATAACATTATAGTTCATTCGGCATTTGGCCCTGCTAACGTTTCTAGGTAAAAAACAAAGAAATAGTATATAAGATAGCAACTGCAGGACACTCTTAAATAAAAATATATGCAGAAATTTCTCTACGTATGCAATAATGATTGTTATCAACACGTATTGTCAGCAGAACATGTGACTGACAAAGTACCTAACTCATTAGCTTCCACAAAGCATTTTAAAAGCAAAGCTTTAAATACAAGCAATGGATGAATGAAATTACTATTGTCTTGATTGCATTTATGTCAATCAATCTGTCTGTCTTATCTCCTTGTTTCAATCACTTACAAACTCTTTAATTAGAATACTTTTTGTATAAAAATAAACAAGTAGTTTACACTTATTGTCTCATTGTTTAATAGTCGTGTCTTTTGTTAAATATTGCTGTACTGCTAGTAATGTATGTTCATATTCTAGTAATGTATATTGGTTGCCGGCACACTTTTATATGAGGCGACAATCCTAGTCCTCGGGAGTAGCGTCACATCTGTGATTGACTTCACATGGAATCCATGTTCTGTATGAAGTCGATTACATATGTCCATAGGCGGCAGTGACCACTTACCATCAGGTGGACTGCATGCTCGTTTGCTACTTCAATTAGATAAAAAAAAATATTCATATAAGATTCTGATAAAATAACAATTTACAATAGCAATAACATTTACTTTGTTACAACAATACAACCAGATTTTCTTGAGCATAATGTTTCTTGTATATTATAGCGTATAATAAATCGATATTAAATGGTCATTGCAGTCCACCGAAAGAAGAAGCCTATCATTACATAGTATAAACAAAGTTGCTTTGCACTCTCTGTCCCTATGTACACTTAGATTTTTAAAACTACGCTACGAAATTCAATGCAGTTTTTCTCTTAATATATAGAGTGATTCAAGAGGAAGGTTTTTATCTATAATACATGCATAATATAGTGGAAGAACACTGCTAATTTTAGATTTTTTACTTTTAAGCGAAACGAAGTCTACCGGGTCAGCTAGTCTTTGATAAAACTTCGAACTGAAATCGAACTCAGAGAGTAATTCTTTTATGCTCTGGATTGAATTGATAAACTAAATATAAGGTAATATATGTATTATTTGAGGTGATTCAACTTAGTCGTTAGAGAGAACGCGTCTACGACTGACCTCAGGTATGAGTAATACTCTTATCATATCTGGAGTTGCTTACAGTAGCCCATAAACGGTAGTTGCAACTTATCATCATGTGGTTTATACTAAGCTGCTACTTGAAAATTGTATTATGTTTTATGTGGATCCAGAGCTTATATTTCTATGAGGCCCTTAGGAATTTGCATTTTATTTTATAAAAAAAACTACCGGTTTTAGTCTTCGTCGTCAATCCATTATTGTCCCACTGCTGGGTACATGTCTTCTCTCAGAAAGAGAGTTATAGGTCATAGTCCACCGCGCTGGCCAAGTGCGAATTGGTGGACACCGGTTTTAGTACTAGCCTAGTAACAGGTTACCAGGAGATTTTGCATTTGTAATTATTACTGTAAAGTAAGAACGAATGTAAAAAATAGGCATAAAAAATAACTTTAGAGAAGGATGTCTAAGCTTGTCTTATTCTTATATTGTATTGTCACTGTCATTTTCTTTTTCCTCATATTTTAACTTGTTCTTGATTGAAGCAGTAGCATCAATACGCGACGTCCCTGGAACGATGTTGTGACGCCCTCGGGCGCCTCGACGCACAGCTTGCAAAGCCTTGTTATACTCGTACGGGTTTACAAATAAGTTTCTGTATTATTGGATCAAATTGAATCTCCTCACATTGGTATATCCCTTACGGTTTCAATAGAAATGGGCTTAGTAATGGGAGGTGTTTCACATCTGCCACATAGCCTTCACCCTCCTTTAAGAACACACATCATGAGGATCGGATACCTCCGTTTTCTCTTTATTAATTACATTGAATGTAGTCGCTAAGATTAATTTTCCAGATTTTAATTAGCATTTTCGTTCCTTTGTATATCCCATATACCTACACGACCATTTTGATAATATCTCAACTAAATAATATAATCGTATCGTTACGATCGACTCTGCTCACGGATTTCCAAATTTGTACAACTCGTTAGCGCAATTAAAGTAATTGTTCAATCCGCTTACATAACTTATGTAAATAGGCTGGAATACAATCAATTGTCTTAGTTTCTAAGATTGTGAATATTGATTATATGCCAAACATGGAATTGCACTATAATCATCATTGTTGTCAAATAAAACTAATTATGGATTAACATTTTTTGTCGGTTCGAATGTTTAGTTATTCGTTTTGTTGAGTTATTTTGTGTGAGACATCTGCAATACAGTTAATATTATCATGAATTAGAAGTACAAATAGCACAAAACTAGACTAAGTACTAGAATAATGTAATAATAATAATGCATCTGAATGATGAGTTTAGATTCATGTTCTGGGTGTTGGTGAATTCGTCTTGTGTGTGTCCATGGTACAGGAGACAGGAAAAAATCCTAGTGTGGGGCTATGAGTGTAGAAAGTGTGTGTGTGTGTGTGTGTGTGTAATGTTATCCATACTAGGTACTAGTACTTACACTTTGTGGGTATTAATATCGCTTTTTGATTTTAATGATAAATTACAAGGACAATCTTATTAAAAAGTATCAAAACATTAATGAATCTGATAAATGTTTACCCACCCTATTCGACTTTTATATAGAAAACATTTAATAGCAAACGAATTGTGTCCGGCGATATTTCTTCTTAAAAATGAAATATCCTGCCATAAAAATGAACGTCAGATACGCCGTAATAATATTTAGTATCATGATGAATATGGTAATACAATAGAACAATCAAAGCAAAAAACACAAGATAAATAAGCAAATAATAGCATTAAAACAAGAATAGTGTATTTTCCAGTGCGGAAAGATAGTGAAATTTATCCTGTAATTAATATAATGTAGTCATTTCTCTCGTCTATTTAATGCATCGCATTGCATTATACTGTTTATTATAATAGCATTATAAATTTTAACAGAACATCGGTGTGGATTGTCTTGGCATCACGACCGTCATAACTCAAAAAATATTATGGAAGCCCCGCTTACAGCTTGAGGGTTACTTAACCCTTATAATGTTGTGATAATATACAAAATGTTGTTAAATACGCTGAAATAAGATTACTTACTTGACTTCAATTACAATAAAAAAAAAAGAAATAAGTGATCCGTAAATTTTAACCCGACTGCTTACTAGAGTTAAATATGTTATCTCTAAATGTTCTAAATGGCTAATGTTGTAGTAAACATAAAAAAATATTGTGCCTTTAAGTCTTTCTTGCGGCCTTACCATGTACTTTAAAATTATGAGAGAATGACCGATTGAGGAAAACCCAACTTGCACTAAGGGCACAGCATTCTATTCTCACCTTAAAATAATACTTAGAAAATGTTATGTAATTTTTTGACAGGATGCATTTAAATATTTTTCATTATCAGTAATTCCAGACAAATCATGTTTTTTTTATATACTTCAACCTAACGATAAGGCAGACGGGCTACCTGATGGAAAGTACCGTCACCATCGCCTATGGACATTCGCAACACCAGAGAAGTCGCCAATGCATCGCCGGCTTTGAAAGAGAGCTCTTTTCGCACGTTTCTTGCAGAATCCCATGTCATAGCGCTCTGGGAATACCTCAGGAAGAAGCTGAACGAGAGTATCGTTTATTCTAAAGTATCGTTAACTTATTATTATCCCACTGCTGGGCACGAGTCTTCTCTCGAAATGAGAGAGTTAAGGCCATAGTCCACCACGCGGGCCAAGTGCGAATTGGTGGACTTCACACACCTCCGAGAACTTTTTTTTTCAAAGAACTCTCGAGTGTATAGGTTTCCACACGAGTTTTCCTTCACCGAAAAGTAGTGATAATTCATTTCCAATACGCAAATAAATCAGTGGCGGTGCCTGGGTTTGAACCTCGGACCTCCCGATTGAGAGGGCAAGTTTCAACCATTAGGCTATCACTGCTCAATTTTCTAACCATCTTTCTACAAACATAGTAATAAAAGAAGAAAATGTTGTATGAAACAAATATTCTCTTGGTATTGCTTCGTCGCTCTATAAAATAAGATAATATAAATAGCTGTGTAGTGCAGAGATATGTGGAACTTGTTACATTTTGAAGGAAATTAAAAAAATTATTAGTATTTTTTTTATTTTATTTAATCAAATGGGATCGTTAATTACCATAAACTTCAGGTTCAACTCTTCTTACTTACTAAACCGGAAAAGTTCAAATCAAGCTGGATATACTGATATGCTGAAGTCAATCATAGATACATTGTTGCTTGTCTCAAAATTATGACTCCACTAAAACCCAAAACTACTTCCCGCTTGGCAGTGGTACCTTCTTGGGGAAATCGTACTAGTTCTACCATCTTTTAATTATTATAAATATACAGTATTGATAATAGGTTACAACTATTTCAATGTTTATGATAGCTTGCAGTTTCGCCTATAATTAATCAATTAAAAACATTCAATTTATTTTTTACACAGGTTCTAATTGTCAATCGGCGACATAACAACCACTAGAATTACAAGTAACAATGAAATAAACCACGAATTGATATTGACGTGCACCAACGCTATTCAATAAACGCAAAAAACGAAGGCCGCCGGGTTACAACACTTTTAATTAAGTGCGGATACTCATTGACTTGACAAGGCACGGCTTGGCATAGATGGCCACCGCACTCCTCTACAGAAGGCTTAATAAACTATTCGAGCAGATGTAAGTGGAACAGCAAGCCTGCCCGAGGCTAGGGCGGGGTCCGGACAACACTTTCATATTATTACGGCCGCATTGCACGCACACAGACACAGCACACATACACAGCCACGATTAGATCGCAACGGACATGCGCTCGCGCACGCGATCCGACCACTTTCAATGATTCGTTAGCGAAATCATTAGGAGATGTAATGTCGGCGCATTGTAATACGTGTTTATGGTTATTTAAATGATTTATTTTTATTGATTGTTTTTGCCTTGTTGCGAGACAGAAAATAATGATGCCTGTATGAATAAGGCTACTATTATGCTTCGGTATTGCGAAGGTGATCTCCAGTACTATGTAATTTGAGCGTTTGGTAATGGAATCTGTAACAAGAAAATGAGTTGTCAAGTTGGTTAGGTTAACGCATTCATCATTCGGAACCCGGGCAGCGGCAGTTGTGTGTGTAGACAAGTTTTTGACGGCCCTGCTGACTGCTTACCACATGACTGATGTACGAAGCGCGAAAGTATTGAGAGTAAATGGAATAAATCACCATAAAAATTAAGGCAAGCTTACCCGTCACGCTACTTGCATCTTGTGGCAGCAGATAGCCGTAAAGAACTAGTTTTATGTATTAATATACTACTACTATAATAGTAGTAACTATTACCTACTGCTACTGTATAGTTAAAATGTTAATTTTAGAACAGATAAATTTACCTGTAATACATATAAATGTTTTTAAATTTCACTTCTAAGCAGTAAACGTATTAAAAAGAATATAAGGTAGATCCTGAGGTATTCCTTGAGGTATGACATGGGCTTCTTCAAGAAAGGTGCGAAAAGACCTCTTACAAAGCCGGCGATGTATTGGCGACTCCTCTGGTGTTGCGAATGTCCACAGGCGACGGTGACTTCTATCCATTAGGTAGCCCGTCTGCCTTATCGTTAGCTTAAGTATAAAAAAAATCCATATTATCGTCCTTCCTAACTTACTTAGTACTTAACATCAATCACTAACAGGTACTTGTACGTTGCTACCTCTGAGGGATACGTACTAAGAAACAACTTTATTTAATTCTAGCTGACCCGGCGAACTTCGTTCCGCCGAAAAGTCCAAAATCTTAAATTTTCAACGTTTCTCCACTATATTATACATTTAGTATACGTAAAAACCTTCCTCTTAAATCACTATATCTATTAAAAAAACCGCATTAAAATCTGTAGCGTAGTTTTAAAGATGTAAGCATACGTAGGGATAGACAGCGCGAAGCGACTTTGTTTTGAACTATGTAGTGATTATTATTGATTGCGCCTTCATTCCACATTAATATCAATAAATCTGAGAAAATTGTAAAGAAGGTTTGCAAAATTAAAACGGAAAGGTTAAAGGCCTTGTAACAAATCACGTAGGGACAACCGATAAGAATGTTTTGGCGAAATTGACACAAATTTGGGGTTATAAAATTTTACAGTTCTCAAAATACAGGGCCGGGGTCCGCATGACTACGAGAAACGCAATTGTTTCTCACAAACTGTGGATGTTACAAACATACATATTTAAAGTTGGTAGATCTCTTTGTGATAAAACTATTTCTGCCTAAAAATAGCAATGTTAAGCACCTCAGTATTCTAGATCGAAGGGTTTAGTTAGGGAGACATTATTATCCGAAACGGTCTAACTAGATCCCCAGGGGTAGCAACGCATCTGTAGTCGACTATCCTATCCTATCATATCCTATTCCTATCATATAAGGGGTCGTTCACGTGTAGTCATGAGCGGCAATGATACCTACCATCAGATGGTATATGCTCGTTTGCTACTTAGTATAAAACAAAGTTGCTTTCCGCTGTCTTTTTCTATGTATCTTCAAAACTACGCCACGGATTTTAATGCAGTTTTTTTAAAGAAAGAATGATTCAAGAGAAAAGTTTTTATGTATAATATAGTGGAGAAAAACTGATCATTATAGATTTTTTACTTTAAGGCGGAACGAAGTTCGCCGGGTCAATATAATATAAAAACATAAGTCCTTCTACCACTACTGTTCTACTGTAAGAATCCTTATTCTTTCACGCCAAATTTCTAAGTTATATCTTTATCCAAATCTAGGATGTAATGTTTAAGTCTGCGGTCAACACTTCAATAAACTGTGGATTAACAGATTTTACGAAGACATGTGAACATGAAATATAGTTTTTCAGAAATCTCGAGATATGATAGATACCCAGAAACAATGAAATACGAGGTACTTTTAATTCAATATAGAATTAATTCAATAAAATAAAATAACAAGAACTCTTTACTTAAGGATGTATTGATACAATTAACCATAATTTAGCTTTTTGTCTTTACGTTATGAAAGATAATTTAACGTGTTAAAAAACCTTACATATTTATATATGAAAACGTAAATGAATATTGTACGGTGATAATCCCAGGATTACAAACAAACATCATGTCAAATTAGAGGCAGTACCATATTTGTCTCTTCCATAAACCGCTCGTGAATCATACTTATAAGAAATACCACTATCATTAAGGCCCGATGGTTACTTATTGAAATAATTGCTTGTATTTGTACCAGACTTTCGAACTTTAGTTATTTTAATTTTTAGATAAAAATATAAATATCGATTTCTTAGCAATTATCAAATTGCATTTTTGGAACATTAATCCAAAAATACAAAAAAAATGTTATTCTAATGATTATTATTATTTTTTAATAATGATGGACTAAGCAGTAATAAAGTTTTTTGCTATTTTGTAAAATATTTCAATATCTAAAAGATAGTTTTCCTAAAGTTACTACGGTTGGAAAAGTTAAATATTGCAATGCATTAAAGATTGCATTGCTTTTCAAAAAAAAGCTACCGTTTTCATTTTTAATAAAAAAGTGGTTTAAATCACTTTTCACTTGAAAATGAGTTAAACTGGTAGGTGCATTAACATGTGGGACATTTAACATATGGCAGAGCATCGGTACCTCAAGGGCGTCGTGCCCGTAGATATTCCCGCTGTCTTCTTCACACCTCCGACACCACCCATTCATTAAGTTCGCATGTCCGTCCATCAGCGAGATTATTGCAATTATTTAAATTCACACCTTCGAAACGCGAAAAAGTCGCTTTTTACATTTAATATTTCGTAAGCGCAAGGAAATGACGTCTCATTCGAAAGGTATAATTAGGGACAACCTTGGAGTTCAGGGTTGGACCGGATTTATGCGCTTCTGACATTGTGCCGTTGACGTGATAATTGTGCGATGTTTCGACATGTATTATGTTCAAAAATCCCCGCATTAATTGATGTCGATATTTGCTTTGTGCGTGTCATAATTATTACTTTGGGACTTTGATTCGTTTTATGTGGAGGTTACCTTTGTTTTAAATCTCAATTGAAAATGACAGATGTGGCTAAGTATCACTAAAAATATTCCGTCAGAAAATACATCAAAAAGGATTAAAAACGAATTAAGTTAAGTTTTATATGGACAGCTGTGACATATTTTAAATCCAACGACAATAATAGCGATTAAATTTAATGCTTGGATTCACTTACATTATCTAATTCGATCTAATATATCTCCGCACTAACATCTTCCCAGAAGCGTAAACCGTTTGAACTTTCAAGTAATTCAAAGTTAATTCGCGCTGTATTTGCGAGAGGCTTCCGCCTAATCGCGCCCTATATAGACTCGAGCATTTACAGGCTTTGTACAACACTCCGGAATGGACATGATGTAGTCCAGCGAGCCGCTATCAATTCCCCGTTGCCTTGGACACGCCCAGGGCACTAACCCTTGTCGCAATGTGCACTATTATGCACCCAGAGCGACGCACACACGCGCACTGATAAAAGATGTAGGTGTAGTGGTTCCTCTAGTAAAATAGATGGCTACCCTCCCTTTCACTAGCGTAACAGTGCCACAGTTATAGTAGAGACGACCGAGACAAATAGTAAAAACAGAAATATTCGAACAATGTTACCTCCAACATATTGACCTAACAAAAAGCTCCGCTCGCTTGCTCTTGAAAACGCGGAACATACTCCGGTATTGCAGGCCGGATATTTCGCATACCGTTTAAACTAATATCGTAGTTTGAGTGTAGATGATAAAAGAATACAAGTACCTAATTAGGAAGCTATATAAATTCTAATTCGATTCTGCCGTTCTACTGTAAATCGAATCCGTTAGCGTAAGCTTCCCAAGGCCGGCGAGCGTACTATAGATCGGGCTGCATCGAATAAGGTATCTATCCATATATTGATAACAGATAAGGCTGTCACCGGCGGGGCGGCGGCTGGGCACTAAATATCCGGCGTGATATACTATGCAACGTCTACATGGAGTTGCGAAATTAGAACGGTGCGCACGCGCACTGCGCCGCGCGTGCCCCAGCCTGTGAGTTACAGCACTAATAAATTCGATATCGGCCTTAATGAATCGATGCTCGAGGCTTATCCAATTTTTGCTCTTTGTTCACTTTTGAGGCTCGGGACTAGCAAGTGCTAACTCGATTTTATTGCTGCTATCGATCATTTTTACGTATTAACACCTCAAAGTACGATCCATAAATAAATTGTCTAGGCGTTTTGCAAGCACATTAAAATAAAGGTTTATTTTCAAGGTTCCTCAGCTCAATGAAAAATATTTATATCATTGCGTTCGAATCTTCTGTAAATCTGTTTATTTACATATATGACTTTAAGCTGTAAGTTTATAGAAGCTATATATTATAAAAAAAATATATAGTAAGGTCATCAAATAAAAATAATTTATAACTAAGATAAGGTATAAAATATATTTTTTTAGTACTTACGAAATAGATGTAACGGTGTGCGATACAATTCATCTAAATGTTCAAAGTCTGTTTTACTCACATCTTTAACCAACACCACATACCTAATACAGGCATTTTACATGAATATTATTATAGTTTCATTTTTTTAATTTCTCGATTTAGGATAATGTGAGTAAAGGTATTAAGAATTGTGCATCACACCTATTTTGCCAATATTGTCGAATATTTTGAAAAGTAATGTAAATATAATTAAATTAAGTTTTAATTTATGTATTATATATTTTTACTTACCTTGTATTTCAAAAATATTTAAATTTACTAAATTTACCAACCGCAATAGTAGCGCTGGTTCTTACCAACATAAGATATAAAAAAACTTAATAAAGTAAAACCAACTACGGAACTTCTCGCATTACGTGGTCCTACGCACACTTAGCCACTTTTTATCTAAACTGAGGTTAATTAGCATATTCGAATTCACAATCACCTTACTTTCAACGACATTAAGCCAATAAGCTTATACACGCAGTATCGTAAAGCTAACAATATACTTTTTCAATACTACAGGTTTTCAATGTAAAAGTCCCCGGACAAGTTAATTCATAAAACTGGGCGCCAGTATGTCTCTTAGTTTCTTGTTTGTTTTATTTCTTTGTAAGTCAGGTATTTATAAGATATATTAGAATAAAACTATGTTACTGCAGGTACAACTGCACTTTATGCAGCTGGTTGGATTTATGTTTTGTACAAGTAACAAATCTATGTGATTCATCGCGGTTACGTAGAGTCCATATTGATGCTGCTCCTGTATAGAGTGTAGTTATAGTCGCCAGGTAGTAGTAGTTTGACCGAGGACGTACCGACCACATCTATGTTTAGCGTATAGCAGTTTTTGCGTTTCGATGGAAGGGTGTGGTTGCCGGTTCATTTTTATATGAGGTGACGATCTTAGTCCTTGGGAGTAACAATGCATCTGTGACTGACGAATCCATGTTCTATATGAGGTTGCTTACATGTGTCCATGAGTGTCCATTACAATCAGTTGGATTGCCTGCTCGTTTGCTACTTCAATGTAATAAAAAAGGTAATCTATTTATTTTTGGAATGGAATGCTTTTGAAGGTTTAAAGAATCTTTTAGGACCTAGTACGTCTATCATCTGACGTCTGCTACACTCTTCATATGGGTAGATAGTAGCTTCAAATTACTTTTGCAAGGCTTATATTTATTTTTAACAAGCAGTTGACCATTCGATAACTTATAAGCGTTAATTTTACAAGGCTCTCTATTATTCTGATTTAATTTTAAAGGAAAGTGATACTTTTTACTACTTAGGATTAATAAATCTGAATACTTTTGTATTTTTGGAATGCCATATATACTTTTACAAGAAAATTCCATCTGGCCATGTAGTGCCTAAAAATAATACTAAATTTAATAGCAGAAGTTGATCACGCTAAATCATTTATTTTATAAAACGGCAAAAGGACTTTCGTTTAGTATTTTGATCTGATACTTGGCACAAAACTGTTAAAAATATTTACAACGTGCTTCGTGTGACTTATGTCCTTAACAATACCCAATTCGAAATCTTACTAAAATTTCCAAGAAAAGATAATTGAGACATTGAAAATTTATTACCTATAACCTTTGTACTTTCCAATCGGTATAACAGATCGAATGATAATAATAAAAATAATACAATCTCGTAAAAAGCTCCGTTTCAGATTTATACTTACGTCTCAGTATGGTTTACTTAAGAAGTGCTTACACTTAACTTTCTTAATATTTTGTATAGCGTATACTCCATACTACTACTAAATATATTTTATTAATTTAAACTAAAGGTGAAATATACTTGAGTCATTTTGCATTACAGACTAAAGCTAAGTACAGGACTTCTCTTAAAATATAATAGTTATATAATAGTTTGAATTACAATTGTAGTATCTAAAGTATGTGGATTATACAATATATTTTCTAATAATAAATGATATAATTATGTTCTATGTAGTTTAAAATACAATGTCAACTTACACTAAAAATAGCATTGTTTTAAAATCAAAGTGTAACATGGTTTAATGTACATTGTAAGGTTTGTATATAACGCCACTTATCTGAAGGTAATTATTTCAAAAATTACATAAATATATTTATTTGTTATAAATACAAATGCAAGACGAAATAAAGCACGCTCATCATTTGAGCTATGCTCGTAATATATGTATTAGTAAAACTTAACCAATTAACGAGCTCCAAAAGTAAACTTCACAAATATCAAACTATATATTCTTATTACCGAATGAATTACCTAATTGACTTGCCAGAGGCTTAAAAAGTGTCGTCGTAGGTGAACGCCCTTAATCAGGTTCGCGTTACTGGTTTAATGTATGTACATCATTCAATACATTAATGTAATTAAAGATTGCTTCGGTTTTGGGTAATTAAAGTTGATGGAGATTATTAAAGGATTGGGGTCAAGTTGGTCGGACCTTTTACCTCGCGTTACGCAGTGATTTAAGCGTCCTGCCAAATTATCGATCTGATATATTGGCAATACTTGATACGTAGTTTTTACTTCGACGCGACAATTTCCGTAGATTGAATTTGGCAATGATAATGAATTTTGAAAAGCAGTGATAGCCTAATGGTTGAAACTTGCCCTCTCGATCGGGAGGTCCGAGGTTCGAACCCAGGCACGCACCACTGATTTATGTGCGTATTAGAAATTAATTATCACTGCTTTTCGGTGAATAAAAACATCGTGAGGAAACCTACACACCCGAGAAATTTTAACAAAAAAAAAAAACAAAAGTTCCCGGAGGTGTGTGAAGTCTACCAATTCGCACTTAGCCAGCGCGGTGGACCATAGCCTAAACTCTCATTCTGAGAGAAAACTCGTACCCAGCAGTGGGCCAATAATGAGTAGATGAGAGAATGAAATTTATGGTAGAACCTTCCCTGTTTTACATGCGAATATACTGTATACCTTAGAGTATTACGTATTGATGTGTTCTACTTTTAAGTTAGTTTTGGAGATAGAGTTAAAAGAGTTCAAACTTATTCATTAGGTCTAGCAAAGCACTCTTAGTCGACTCTTATTCTATTATCTCACCTACTCAATTTATCTCCTTAGGTAAGGTGGTAAAACGATTTTTTTTGACTGGTATACCATCACAATTATTTCTATCATAAACAATTCTTGAGTTTCAATGGAAGAGTGTAATCTTTGGTTCACTTAAGGAAGATATATTAAATGAGGCGATCATCTTAGTCCACAAGAGTCGCAACACATTTTTTTGTCTTCAGGCAAAACCACTGTTCTGTGTGAAATATGTCACTCTGCCAGCTAAGACTATTCCAATGCTATATCATTTGTTACGTAAAACATTACCCAGATTATCCTCGTCCAGGCGTAGCCAGGTCAAAATCTTTACACAGCAAAAACTCAATTTAATATTTATAAAAATATTCAAAAAATAAAAATTACATTCCGGTATAATTTGTACAGTAGCTAATTATTAAATTATGTGGAACGACATCTCAATGTTATTTTTTCAGTGCAAGGCCTATAAATTCATTTAAGTGCATTTTATTTTATCAAGATTATCATATGCATGATAACAAGAATTTTAAAACTCAAGTATAATCAATCAGAATAATAAAAACATTTAATTACGATTGAGCCAAAAGAATAAGTCAGTATTATGACATAAATGATGTAAAATATATATATATATATAAATGTATATACATATATATATATATATATATATATATATATATATATATATATATATATATATATATATATATATATATATATATATATATATATATAATAAGATACATCGTTATAAAGCCTATATAGATTACTTTCTAATGTCCTAAAATGTCTAGGCAACCTGCTAACTTTAAATAAAGTACTTCAAAAGGCAACATTAAACTATGGTCATAAATACGCAAAACCATGAACTAAGTCCAGCGACTTTTTAGCGAGCTTTTAATAAAGATACCTGTTACTTTATATCTTGTAATGGACTACGGTCGAAGTCTTTTTATTTTGTAGCTATTTAAAATTCATAATTTCTCTTCATTGAATTGCACTATTGCATCATAGATTTTTCGATTGACATCTTATCTAACTAGAAGGATCTTTTCGCATAAGTCATTTTCTATTACACTCTTAGAATTTTTGACGCTTTGCGGCGGAACTGTCGCCATACCGGCTTAACATGTAATGAGTTTTGAGTTCGTCTACAATCTAACGGATATTTAAAAGATGAATTTAAATTTCTATTCAGGTTTTATTTGTCTGTATGACCGTACGCCACAAAAACTGTATTAATCCTATTTTTTTTATTTTTACTATTTCGGTTGTCTTCAAAACTCACAAAATCAAGTAATCCTAATTACGTATTAATCGTCTTATAATCCAAATTAACACGACACAAAATCGAATCCGAAACTCTCTGTTTCATTCCGACTTAACAACTATGCCACGCACGTAACTCAGATGTATAGGTAAACGGTTGTAATTTAATTGCAGTCAAGTAAATTATTCAAACGGCATCATAGATTTTCCGTTTAGCAATTCCTGGGTCTATTAGAGGTACGCAAGAGTTACCCCGTATCATTACCGCGGCATAAGGTCCAGCTAAACGCTAAAGATAAATGACCGTGTGCACAAATTAAACACCCACATTGATCGATCGGCTCTCTTCATTTTTGTAGTGGCCACCTTTATTAATCATGCCGTCGGTAATCTTGTGAAATTTATTACCTCTAAGCGAATCTGCCCGTAGATTTATCAACGAAATGTGTGGGCCACGATAGCCGAAACATTCGATATGGACGCTAGATAGGCCCGTCTAGGTCATTTAAGTATTTAAGCCTAGTTTGTTGAACGCAATTTTTTTGTAATTTATGTTATTTGTGTAATCTGTGTGCTCGCTGATCGACATCATTCCTAGGTTATATAAAAAATACTTTTCATTCTCATTATTGTATTGTATATATTTTCTATTGTCAAATCGTAAAATTAAAAGCGGCGGTTTGTCAATAATGATCAAAAAGAGTTTGTTAATAATAAAAATAGCATTATGCAGATTCTAAGACGTGAGAGGAAATTATAGAAATTTTTGATATGTTTTTATTCTTTGCAGTTAATATTTTAAATCCATAAAAATGATCTTCAAAAAGTATTTTAGATATATCAACAAACCAAATATTTTTTGTACGTCGTATCTCGTCAAACTTAATGAACCGTCCACAATTTCGCTTCCAGGCAACTACATCCACAAGTAATAGCATAATAGAGATGGCCAGCACCCGACAATTAGCCTACGCATATTAATTATGCAGAATAGGCACAAAATCGATACGTCCGGCTTTCTAATTTAATTTAGAGCAAGGCTTTGCGACAGTGGAAGACAGATTGGTGAGAATTATAAGAAGTAGGTAGGTACATATCTATATTAACATACATATTAAGTAATGAAGCTTAAGAATAATAATCTGGTGTAGGTAGTTATTATGAAGCTACTTTCGAAACACTTTTTAAGGTTCCATAGTAAAATGGTAAATACGAAAAGCATACAAGTTCTTTATATATATTTCTGTCTGTCGGTATGTTCATATAACGTATGAAGAGAGATAATCATATAAGGCATTCCTTCTTAATCCCGAGGCATCACATCATGTATGGCCAACCTTAGGACCTATTATTGCAACTACATACAACTCCGGCTGTTGTCTTTTCTGTAAAAAGATCTGAGATTATTGACATTATTTATACCAAATTTAATACATATGTACATAGGCGATTTTTTTAAATTATAGAGCAGACATACAGTCCACCTGTTGATGAATGGCCCCTGTCGCCCATCGACATTCACGAAGATTAATCTCAAACAAGATATAATATTAAATAAGATATAAAATTTTAATTACCCACTAGTGGCATATCTAGACTGATCATTGGCAAAAAGATATTTAGTTTTATTTTTTTCGTTGTTTTATCGCATCTTACTAATGTTATTGCTTTAAAAAAACGCTTTCTACACTCATAGCCCACACTAGGATTTTCTCCTGACACAAGATGAATACACAAACACTCAGACCCAGAACATGAAACTAAACTCATCGTTCCGATATCTGTCTGGCCGGGAACCGAACCCGGGACCCATTGCGCGTCAGACCGGTATGGTAACCGCTCTGCCACGCGGGTTGTCATATATAAATATATATGGGTATAGTATCCTCGGTCTCTTTTAAATCCCTAAAACAATACAAACATTACCTTTCCATTACGTAATATATGTACCCAACTTCCTACCGATCCAAATAACGTGAAAAGGCGATAAAACGTATAAGGCAAGTGTTACCAGTGCCGTCTCAATCACAAGAGCGTAACGGTTGTTCGCGGAATCGAAGCCGCTACCTTATAGGACGGGTTTGGCGACTGATAAACAATGCGCCCGGGGAGACAAAGATATCGCTAACTAAAACGGTAGCGGGAATAGATACCAGATTATGCAACAGCTTTTACTGTACTAAGTTGCAGTTCGATATAGGCTCTTCGGTCTGAGAAATGTGTAGAAATAAAAATTGAATTACTATTATTTGTAATGCAATTTCTATAACTATTGATGGAGCCAAGTATGCATACTAAACTTTTTGGTTTAATTGGTTGAACTAATGAAAATTTGCGTCAAGGTTGCTCTATATTAAAATAATAGTAAAATCTATGAATTTGTATGAATAATCTAGACTGAAATAATCCTATTTTTTGTTCTCAAAAGGAAAACCTTCCAAAAGGTACCCGACACCGTGGGAGTGACGGAGGGTTATGTGGGATTTTTACCGCACTAAAACCCCCCCGGGGCCGTCCTTATTGCTACAAAGAGGACTCCGGGATCTCCAAAGGACTCTTAACCGGAGTCTTATAAGACTAAAATAATCCTGACGCTGCTGAACAGATAATTACAAGATCTCTTCGAAATATGAAAAAATACATTTTCGTTTATCAGTGTAAAGAAATGAGTAATTAAAATATTTTAGAGTTGAAACTATTGTCAATTTTAAGGATTTAACTATTTAATAATGTCATGTGATTTCGGTCATCATTAAAAACATCACAGCCTTTAAAGGAAAAAAAACCTATTGCGGTCATCCACGTGCATGCTAGACGCGGTGACCATTGGCAGTAAACCCCAATATAGTAGGCCTACGTCCAACAGGCATTTAAAAGGCTGTTGGATGGATTAGTATCTTACCATTTAAAAATATATAAAGTGTAAGAAAAATCCATTCATAACACTGTTTCACAAACCAAAACTATTAAATATTCAGAATGTACACTTACAAACACGTTCTTGGTCTTATTATATTGAAATAGGTACTCTTTTAGGAAACTATTATTCTAGACATGAACGGTAGTGCCCACGCGCATCCCAACAATACGAAAGTTGCACGTATAAGTACATTTGAACTGGTTCATCCTTGCTCTGGCTTTACATAAATAATAATTGTGGAAGCTGCGTTAGTTTTATTTTTTATATAAGTGAAGTAGCAAATATAAGGTCTTGCTGTCTTGTTGATATCTGCTATGTTCAAAGGTGGAAGATTCCGTTGTGTTTCAACTCCGGAAGCACTATTTTTTCTCGAGGAGAAAACCTTCAGAATATACCCGACGCCGTGAGAGCGACACAGGGTTATATGGGATTTTTACCACACTAAAACCCCCAGGTGACCGTCCTCGAGACTCCGGGATCTCCAAAGGGACGCAATCGGAGTCCTCAGATCGCGTTGCTATCGGGCTCTTCACGCATGGGCGATTGGGCCCACCGCTCCATCTGGTCCTTACGACGATACGCGACCACACATTCCGCCGTCCTTCGCGGAGTCACCTAACCGAACGGTTCGAGGTCCTACTTTAGCCGCCTGGAACCCCGGAAACCCCTTTTAGTCGCCTATTACGACAGGCAGAAGATAGCGTAGCCCTATTCTCATCCCGAAACTACAGGGATAACTCCGGAAGCACTACCGCCACACCAATTTCAGCCTCATAACAGCAGTGCTATACGTTACTGTGTTTCGATGAGATATTTTTATCTTAGGCGTTCCAACCTTCAATCGTAGCAATACCTCAAAAAAGACTTTGATCTTATCTGGAGTTGGTCCTCTGCTGAGTACGGATCACATCACAGAGTAACCATATTCAAGCCATGGACTTTACATATCTAGCAATTTTTAAAAGAATTCAAAAGGCTTATGAATTAGACTTTTAATGTACGTAAAATTTTAATTCTAATTTGTTTGTAGGTATGTGTTGTTTTTAACGAATACTATTTATTCCGGAGGCTCCAATTGCTTTGATTACGTTGACTCTATATCAGTATCCATGTAATAAACTGTGTGCTAAATTTCCAGTCCAGTCTAGTAGTTTTTTTGCGTGATATATTAACAAACATGTATGTTTAATACATCCTCACAAACTTTCATATGTATAATATTAATAACATTTTATATGAGCGTGTGTTTTAAGCTGGCTCGGCTGACAACACCCCGTAATATCCATCCATACATCCCAAATATACATTTTTCTTTATTGCAATGTACGCAAGGGGTAAAGTTTGTGTTTGTAATATTCGTTTAAACTAAGAATTACAACAAACCATGGAGATATCCAACACATCAAAGTGGGAGAATATTTAACATAATTTAAAGTTTAACATAAGCTTACTCATGTAAATTACTATAACATTTTTGAATTTATGCGTTTACATGTCCACAAGTAACGAGATCAATTAAAATACTGAATACTTCAGTTATTTAGAAGCAAACTTGGCACAAGTATTTGACACATTTATTTGGTCGTCAAGTCACCTGCTTCAACTAAGAGAATATCGTTCTCGATACAAATCGAATCTTGCATTTGTAATATAAAGATCAGTTTTACGTTGACTCAAATAGGGTTTGAATCTGCGTTGATATATCCTTTAAACCTAAAAACGGGACTGACGGTATAAATCTGCCAGTGTGAGAAAAGCTACGTTGACTTGGAAACATTTCGTACATAAATATCCATTATTTTAACAAGCATAGTGCCTTGAAACAGACGCGTGGATAGATAACTTAGCAGGTGGGATACGAGTTACTACGTGGAGAGTAACTTAAAACTAGAGATAAAATATAGCTTTGATATGCAAATGTGCCTCAGTTGTTATTAAAAACCTACCTAATAGTTAATAGTTAGTAACTGTAACTGGAATAAAAATCATTATTTCAAAGTTCTCATCAAAAATATATCGATATCTCTTTACACACAATAATATTGATTTCACTGAAACCTTAATTTTCACGCTAACTACATTTATGCACGTTGTTTGAGCCGAAAGTGAAAACTACTTTAATAAATACTTTTGAAGGTGGTAGAACCAGTGTAGTTCGACCGGGGAAGTACCACCGCCACACCTATTTCTAGCGTGAAGCCTTTCTTGCGTTTCGATAGAAGGGTGTGGTTGCCGGCACACTTTTACATGAGGCGACCATCATAGTCCTCGGGAGTAGCAACGCATCTGTGTTTGACTTCAGATAGAACTGTTCTGTATGTTCTGTATGAAGTTGGTTACAGATGTCCATGAGCGGCAGTGACCACTTACCATCAGGTGGACTGCATGCTCGTTTGCTACTTCAGTCAAATAAAAAAATACTAATTTCCTATGTAATAATTTCATAACCACAATTGATCATTATGTCTCATACTACAAAATTAAGATAAACACTTATAAGCCGTGCAATATCGAAATAAACACGAGATTAATCACGTACGCAACAACCGCGAACGCGAAACAAAGCTTTTCAGCGCAGATTAAGTGCAGTATCAGAGGCTACAATGCGTTTAAGTCAACACTACACACTGGGGAACAGTGAAGGATTTATCAAAGCCGGGAGCCGATGTTCCTGAGTTATTTATGAACAGATGTGCGCAGCGGGGCGCTGTGCCCACGCGCGCACGATTATGGTTTCATCTGTTTTTTACTTATTCTGTGTGAATTTGAATGTTTATCAAGATTTAGGTTTTCACTTAGTTTTGAATACGGTAGTCTCTGTATATATTCGTAATTTATTTCTGCGGACTGCTTTAACTAAACCAAATATAACATGCAAGTAAAATAAGACAAGAATGATCCCTAAGAAAGCACGGACAGAATTCACATACTTTTGTCTTCATAAATAATAAATGGTGGTTGAATTAGCACTTATTTCAGTAAGATTCTTAAACATAATTTAATTTCCTTGCGTGACCTTTATTGTTAATACAGCGTAAATGGAAAGACAACTATTTTCATCGTTTAGCATACATACCTCACTATAACAAAATTTAAAAAGTAAATATTTTTTTTTTAAATTAGAAATAATGTTTTATGTGATAGAAACCCTTAATAATTTGTAGAAGTAGGAAGAACAAGGAATAGAATAAGCAATTACGGCGAGACCGCACGTTGCCCGCGAACATCTGTCGCATGCCTCGCCAAAGCGGGAACTGCCTCACTAACAATACCATAAACAACGAACTGCTCGCCTATCTCCGCCTCATTACTCTCACATGTCCCAAATATTCTAAAGATATCTTTGTGGTATTTCCTTACATGGGTCACTTTGGTACTGAATCACAGTCGAGGAAAGATTAGCGATGAGCTAGTGTAAATAAAATATTTAATATTCATCGTCAAGCCGTTATTGTCCCACTGCTGGGCACGGGTCTTCTTTCGGAATGAGAGAGGTTGAGACCATAGTCCATCGCGCTGGCCAAGTGCGAATTTGTTGACTACACACACCTCCAAGCAGTTTTTTTGTAAAAAAACTTTCGGGTATGTAGGTTTCCTTACGCTGTTTTCCTTCACCAAAAAGCAGTGATAATTAATTTCTAATACGCACATAAATCAGTGGTGCGTGCCTGGGTTTGAATCTCGAACCTCCCGATTGACAGGGCAAGTTTCAACCATTAGGCTGTCACTGCTCTATATAACATTTTTAACTACTATTTCGACAGTATTTGTCGAAATACTTGTAAAAATTATGTTATTATATATTTTCTTTAATATATATAAAGTTTTTAATCTGTAGTTCTTAGTCACTTTTGCATTGACAAAGTTGTTGTCTTTTATTTTCACTTCAAGCGGAAAAGTTTAATTACAATAAAATAATACACCAATAATGTGCATTGAAATAATTAATAATGATGACGTATTTATGTTATACAGTATCCGTGTTGGAGTATATAATTTATTAAGAATTAAATAAACTGTGATTTTAATCTCTTGAACATTAGCGTAAGGACGAAAGGTAGTAAGGTAATAAAATATAATTAATTATATGTAATATTGTCAACCTTGATCAACATTAAATATGAAAGTTTATTGTGTGTAACCTATAATTAATCATTAATTGTTGGACACTTTCAGTTCAGGAAACTATAATTCGACATTTGTTACCAACCTACATACAAAAGTTCAGGTGCATACATCGTAACGTTTTTGATCGTTTATCAGTCTTTTAATAAGCGCAGACTGTAATACGGTTAATCTCTAGTAGGTTTATAGGAATTCAATGTTTGTATTCTTCTTTAATACGGATTTAGAGGTGGAAAATAAAAATCCTTTTCTAGTGAGTGTCTACATTAAGAAATGGACCTGTTGTCAAAATTTCATTATTCTAAGTTTTTTTTTTACCTGACTAAAGTAGCAAACGAGCATGCAGTCCACCTGATGGTAAGTGGTCACTGCCGCCCATGGAAATCTGTAATGAACTTCATACAGAACATGGGTCCCATCTGAAGTCAATCACAGATGCGTTGCTACTCCCGAGGACTATGATGGTCGCCTCATGTGAAAGTGTGCCGGCAACCACACCCTTATATCGAAACGCAAGAAATGCTTCACGCTAGAAATAGTTGTGGCGGTGGTACCTACTTCCCCGGTTGAACTACACTGGTTCTACCACCTTGTAAAATAAGAGCGAAGCTAAGTAGAAGAGCTCTTTTTAGACCGTTACCTGTAACACCGCACTACATATGTCGTAATAAGGTATACTTACCCGAGACATTCCAACTTTGTCTTCAGTTTTTCTTATGTAGGGTTGTTATAGGTGTCCATGGGCGGCAGTGGCCATTATCACGTGGCATTTACCACGAAACTGCATGCTTGTTTGCTACTTCTAAATGATAAAAAACAACTGTACGAAAATATTGTATTTCAATTAAATCTGGACTAGTTAAAAACTATTTACTATCAGTAAGTTTGTGCTCAATTTTGGCAAAAATTGTGTTTATCAACAAAATTTTAAACTTCAATTATAAGTTCCATTGAAATTCTTACGGCAAGCAAGATTAACTTATTAGATAAACGGAATGAACTTTAGTGTCGTGCAATTATAAATATAAGATCTTAAAACCGAAATTATTGTGAAATTACGAGGAGATAATGAAATTTAATATGTTGTAAATCGAAATACTTTTTAATAGCAAAGTAGTTTATGATAAAAATATATAATATACAAACAAACAAGTAACGTTGATAACTTATAAAAATAACCCTGACTGCTTTAAATCACTCGCTGTTTTGGTTTTAGTAATAATAAAATTAATTTAAGGCTTTTTTGTATTTTGCCTAAAAACAATTACCTATATAAAGATACTAAAATACATATATTTCAATGGCTACAATACTACAAGAAAGCGAATAAGTAATTCGCTTTCTTGTAGTATTGTTATGATAATGAAAAAGCATCGTCATATTTAAAAATTATATAGCCCATGTCATCAGTAAATAGTATAAAACAAAGTCGCTCCTCGCTGTCTGTCCCTATATATATGCTCTTAGATCTTTAAAACTACGCTACAGATTTTAATGCATTTTTTAACAGATGACAGGACCAAATCTGTCCAAGTTACGAAGACTCATTTACATTACCTATTTTACTATCATGTATATGCCTTCAAGTATAATTCATAGAACGATAAATAATATATCATTTTGTAATGGCTGGTATAATTTTAATGTGACTTATACTTACGTTAATATTTTGTGAATCATTTAATATCATTACTATATAAATCCATTATTAAATAATAACTCGTTTTGGGTAATTGTATTTCATAAATATGTAGCTACTACTCAAAAAACCCTAGATTATGAATTGGTTTTATTTAAAATATCATGTATTTTGATCATGTATAATGATATTATGTATAAAGTTATTAAAAAAAAGGTTTTTATGTATGATATACTTGAGAAACACTGATGATTTTATTTTTTTTACTTTTAAGTTCGCCGTTCCAACTAGGGTCATATATCTATCAATCCGTTTGGGTTTTAGTGAGTGCCAATAAATGGACTTACTTGCAAATATACTACATGCGTTTGAAAAATTATTACTCGCCTTCTGACGCCGGTAAATAATACCAGTCTCTTTTTATTCACGGCGAATAGCTAAAATAGCCGTAGGGTTAACTTCCTTCGAAATCTACCTAATAAGGTTCTTCGGGCACCTCTATTGAGATGTTACTCTCGGAGTCAGTGACATGCGTATAGTCTGTGGCACACCTTTTGCAGCTTGCTCGAAGTATGTAAGCACATAGTATTTCAATAGAATGTTAGTGATGTTCGCGCGAAACAAAGGCCGGCCACAGACGTCGGGACGGCTTACTAGGATATTATAGCCTTCGATTCTATCTCTGGCGAATACTAAGCGAGGTACAGGAATAAGTGATAAGTTTGATTTTGTACTTTAGGGTGTTTTGGGGTGAGAGGTTATTTTTTATTTAATCTGTGCTCAGATGAAAATTTTATGCCAGGCTGTTCGTAAAGTGTTCCAGGGTCAATTCTTGGTCAATCTGTCCTGGGTTTAGATCTGGGTCTGGATATATACTCAGAAAAGACTAATTAATCTAAGTTTAGAAAATAATATGCTGATGCCTTGTTTAAATTATTCGAATTAATGCACTGTTCCGTGCTGCGACGTGGGTCTTCGTGTAATGTAGGCATAAACTATCCATCTACTCATTCACAGGGCATAGGTCTCTTACACTGGGGGTTCTTGCTAGCAGTCACAGTTTCCGGTAAACATTGACTGCGGGAAGTGAAGGAGTGGTGATATAAGATCGACACCTCAAGGCTCAACGTATCCTACAAAAACTCAACCCTATATTTTATATCATAACATTAAAACCTTGTGACTAATATGAATAAAATAGGGCCATAATGCATGTCATCGATAAAATCTGCGCTCATAATCGTAGCATTTATATGCGGACTGTACATACATATATAGAGTACTCACAAAGGATTTTGCAACTCCTTGTAGCTCTAGATGTGCCTAAAAAAGTTTAATCGGAATTGCCTTACAACGTTCCCACACGCTGAACACGTAATTTGTAACAAAAAATAAAAATATCACACGCGTGATCTTGCCAAGTATCGCGATATGTCATATTATTCTCACGTTTTATTAATTATTATCTATGATCAACTGAATTTCTAACTAGCTTCCAGTGTCTTATCCGTAAGTAAGCCATTATTTAAATTCTTCACACTCATAACAATAAATCTATACTAATATATAAAATAAGATGATGTGTGTCTGTTTATTACTTACCCACGCAAGAACTGCTGATCCGATTTACATGAAATTGAGCATTGGTGTAGCTTATTTAACTGGTCAGTATATAAGTTAATTTTGATTTCGATATTTTGCGCCGTTTAAAAATGACGACTAATTTTGTGACATATATTTGCCGCGGCGAAGCATGGGTATGTATGTATGTATGCTATAATAAATAAATCACATAAGATAAAAATATTAATGCGCGCTCGGAATAGAGATATTGTTCTTTTGTCGAGCCTTCCTACTGATCGATATATTGAAGGCGTGACTTGTTACAAATTCCAAACAAAACTAATTTTATTGACACGAAGTTTAACAACGTAAGTGAACTTCAAACAAAGCGATTATGTTAGACCAGGGGTCGGCAACCTGCGGCCCTCTTTATGCGGCCCGCGCACTCATCCTAACCCATACGTGTCAAATCCCATCAAATTTTATAAATAGAACGACGTAAATTTTACAGCCAATTAATACTTAATTATTTTTTTTCATGGATGAATTTAGGATAATATTAGTTTATAACCTTGATGTCCTTTTGTCATGATGTCCTTTTTGTCACCTCTAATTGTAGACACTCTTTCTAATTTTTTCACATTTTTATAACATGAAAATAGCAAACGAGCATTATTGGTAAAATATATACACATCTGTCAGTAACTTCATAGAGAACAAGGATTCTTTCTATCTAAAATCAGTCAAGATTTGTCGTGGTAGCGTCCTGGTCGAAGCATATACGTTCTACAATCTTGCAATCTGAACTTTCAGCGCTTAACTATTCCTGTTAAACGCGTCTGTCATTACCTCATGTAGCTTCTACATGACACATGACAAAAAGGTTGCCGACCGCTACATGAGACACATCAGAAGTGAAACGGTGGCCTTGACATGCCGAGACAATCCGCGACGCGTGTCGAATCGCGCCGTGATCCTAATCTCCATACCGTCACCTTTCACACTGAAAACATATCAAACACATCCTTGCATTACGTCATTCCGATGTAAGATCATCAAGAGCAAAGCGCATGGAGATTTTATTTAAATCGTTGCCATCACTAATGTGGGCAGGGCTGCCAAAATATTTTAGGAGATGTACACAATTATAGAAAACAATTGTGTAAAATAAATTAAAGAATCTTTAATATATACCTACCAAAACGCTATTTCTTTTAGATATATTTTAGACAGATATGTGTTCTTTTTAAATTTAAGATCAGGAATTTGGATAAAGCCTTTTATAAAAAATATCGCCATTATAATATTTTTCAGGATATTTTTTAGTATTTATAAAAAAATGATTTATTTTTGATTTTCAATTAAGTCATTCGTATTTTAAAACAAAATACCTACAGATAGCATTCAATCGTCACACATATTGTGCCTCGCCAAAAAGCAAATTACTTTTAAATAATTTCAATAATCGCATTAAAATTGAACATTTTATTTCAATTTTAAATTATTATAATTTGGTCTTAATTTATTTTATTGTTTGCTAATAACATTAAAAAAATGTAAAAGTAGAAACTGTACGTATAGATAGATTTGGAAATTACACAAACTGCTCTAGGGAAACCCTTACATTTATAAAATTATCATTTAAGCGTTAAGTTAAAAACCCATATTTATTACATACAATAAGAAAATATGGCAACCCTAAGTAGACATTCGAAAATAGGCTTTAAAACATCGTTAATCTTCATGAAGATTCATCGACTCGGCATAATCCTAAGGTCGTCAGTCGAGTCATCGACCAACGATTAACAGGCCTGTATATAAAGGTATTTGCATACAAAGAGTTATAAATATTTTCTATGACTTAATGTCTGTTCACACGTACAGCTACGCCACATGGCAGCGGCAGAATGGCGGTAAGTGGTGGTTTTGTGTAAGAAGCTTAATAGTCAGTACCGCGTCTGGTAGCTGCGTTATAGTGTCACTTGTTTTTAATTGAATTGAATTGAATTGAATTGTGTAGTTGCTGTAGGCCCATAATGGCCTTTACAGCTTCATCGGGTTTATTATGGCGAGCCTAAAGCTTGAGCCGGGACAAGAAGACTGTGGGCTGGAAGAGACGGATGGCTTTGGTCCCCGTTTCCGGGTTCGTCGACCTTCCTCCTTCGCTAAAGGGAGGGACGGTTGCGGATCCAGCTAATGCCGGAGTCCCCACCTTCCACCTCGGGTTAAATAGGGATTGCGGCTGACCCAAGGGCACCTCCTTTGAGGTACGGATCTCGGCTTAGATCATTTACGCTAATGTGGGGCACTGGCGATACACGACCGATCACGTGGGGATACCTTGTGAGGGTTGTACTGTAATGGGGCCCTCGTCTCCGCCGGTGGGGACCGTGTGTGTAGTATCTATTGTTGTTGATTGTATGTGGGGAACGGGGAGAGGGTTCCCCTTGTCGATGGGCGATGTCTGTGGTGATCTTATCGTCAGGGTAGTCTAGGACATGTCTTGGGTGTCTATGTAAAGCTGATGCATGGGTGTAAAGTGGTTAATATTGGAGAGCAAAATGTAACCTATGTTTTTGCAATATAGATAATATTTTATAATATAGGTAAGTGGCCACTCAAACCCATGGCCGTGTGAAACCAACCCTATATAATATTTAAGTCTTTCCTGAGGTTGAACATGGATGTGTTGCTAGCTTAGAGAGTAAATATGTTTTCCTTATAACACCACCGCGATTAGCACTGATATTATTAGGCAGCAATAGAAGTGGCACTGGTACCTACGAAGTCGAACCATAAAGAGTCTTAACACCTGAAAAAGGCATGTTTGTAGAATATACGTTCTACCAACATGCCTTTCCAGTTTTGCCAGGTTTGTTTCTTTCCCAGGTTCGAATGCGATAGCAATTTTTAACGTGAAGCATTTCTTGTATTTCAATGGAACGGTGTGGTTGCCGGCTAACTTTAATAAGAAGTGGTCATCGTAGTCAGGTATAGCAACGTATAATTATGTGACTGGCTTTTGATAGAATCTTTGTTCTATATGAAGTTGCTTACAGATGTCCATAAGCTGCAGTTACCACTTACCATCAGATGGATTGAATGCCCGTTTGCTACTCCAGTTATATAAAATAATGCATTTTAGTATAAATATGCACCCGCGCATGCATTTGTCGATGTGGCATGATTTTGTTACATTGTGGCCATGTTACATGTGAATAGGCACTAAATAGATCTAGCTAAAGTTTTGAAAGCTCAAGACGCACGTCAATATGACTGGGGATGTTCTAAAGAGGATGTAAATGTATGTAAAATGAAGTCTTCTTATGAAATATGTATTTTGAAAACACGGTCAACAATTGTTATTCAACGCGCTTAGTACAGTAGCATACGTGGTAAACGGGACAGTATGTCATTATAATTTAAAAGTATGTAATGAATTATAATTATTATTCATGTCTGTAATTGATGTCAACATTTGCCGTCTATGGTGACTAAATTTGTCAATTTAAACATTTATTTCATATGTACGTTTATTAATATTGTAACTTATGATTTTTTTGTTTTATAAAACTGACATAATATGAAACATGTATGTTATTCAACAGATTTTTAATTTTGCAACCAACGATTGACACGTTGTTTTTTGTAACAAACTATTTATATAAATAGCTACTATAGTAGCTATTTATATAAATAGTTTGTTACAAAATTCTATCTCAGTCGTTAGCAGGAGTAATATATTACTCCTGCTAACGACTGAGATAGAATGCCTTTAATAAGTGAATTGTTTTATACGACTTCTCTTCCCCTAAGTAGCGCATAGCTATTATGAATCAAAAATTTTTGATGTACGAATACTAAACGTCTAAGACTTCATTTAATCCCTTCCTAGAGTGAACAGATCTTATTTGTACAACATTTTTGTCACTTCTAAAACCATCGGAATAGTACACGAACAATCGCGTAAATAACACCCAAGATAACCGACAAGCCGTATTTGCGTCTAAAACAGTTGATATTAAAATAGGTTGCGGTCGGGCGGAACACTTGTACGATTTGACAGGTGATAGCAACGCGCCCTGTGAAATATCGCTTCGGACGGCCGGGCGATACCGCGCAGCTGGCGAGCGGCTCAGGCCACACCCTTTGAGGAAAGAAACATTAGACTCCTTACGGAAAATAAAAAACGCTTTCTACACCCATAGCCCCACAATGGGATTTTCTCTTGTGTCGTGGGTACCATGGACACATACAAGACGAATACACATACACACAGACCCAGAACATGAATCTAAACTCATCATTCAGATATAGGTCTGACCGGGAATGGAACCCGGAACCCATTGCGCGTTAGACCGGTAAGGTACCCGCTGTGCCACGCGGGTCATCAAAATAGGTAAAGACAATCATTTATGCTACATTCAACCGAGTGGCATTGTCGCGAAGTTATGTTAAAACACAATATTACCTTCCTAAATTCTCTTTTACCTAAAGTTTAAAATTATCCATATGAAAGTCGTTACTAAGTAGGAGTCTATTACGTTAGTTTTTATATGACCACGGGAATTCTGTAACCCAGACATTGTTCTCTACCGTGTTTGCGTAGAATTGTTTACATTTCTGGAATTCTTTTTACAATATTTTATATTAAATTTTGTCTTGTTTGCGGGAACTTCCTACAAGTTCATCTTAAAACGATAGATCTTGTTAGACATAATTATTCTCATCAACTTTAAAAATAATGTGATACTGGTAAAATAACTGATTCTTTGCTGCAATCCCTGGCTTCCTTAAGTTAGTTAGTAGTATATTCTAAATTATTTCTACTTATATTCTAATAACGTCAAAAAGCACGCGATGTAAAAATTAAGAATTTTTATTCAGAATAAAAATAAGGGTTTATACTCCGTCATTTTATTACTTTTTGTTACTTTGCCTTACAATTTGTTTAATAAAAATATGATTAATTATTCCGGCCATATATACAGTCAATAAATCCTAGTTTACATAAGCTTACATGGTAATTAGAAACAAGGGACCGTCATGAAATTTGCATCCTAACTGTACTCGATTGGCTCAGAGAACACTGAATGCAAATCCCAAGTCACTGCAAGCCTTATAAATTGCCCACACACATACATACATTTGTATTGACATAGTGATGTAGGTAATTGGGTAATATAGGGCTTAAAGTGAAAGCACGATAAAGTTATTTTGATACCGTAGGTTTATACAGTAACGAGCTTCCCCCTGAGATATTCCCGGGGCGTTATGATATGGGGCCCCTTCAAAAAAGGTGCGAAAAGAGCTCTCCTTCAAAGCCGGCAATGCATTGGCGACTCCTCTGGTGTTGCAAGTGTCCATAGGCGACGGTGACTACTTTCCATCAGGTAGCCCTTAGTAGTCTGCCTTATCGTTAGGTTGAAGTATAAAAAAAACATATCACCAAACTGTTATAATATGTCCTTCGCTGGAGACGAGTCTTTGAATAAAATTAAATGGATTAAGGTTTTAGTTCATGCTATGCCAATGTCATATCAACATTTTATGTTTTGAAAATTACATAAAACATAACGAAAGTATTGCTATATTGATATATTCCTAACATAGCTTTTTAAAAGTTCGTGAATCGGTGTATGTAGGTATAATGTTTTTTTTGTTAAAGTCCTTTAAACTGGTCAAGTTTAAAGGTCTAGTTTCTAGGATAGGGCTATAGCAGCTATTATTCGAGAGAATTTGGAATGACAGTAGTAATACACGAATGACTCTTGTCAAAGCATCATTGTCCCACTGCTGGGCACGGGTTTTCTCTCAGAATGAGATAATTATAGGCCATAGTCCACCGAGCTGGCTAAGTGTGTATTGGTGGACCACGAATATCTACAATTTGTCCCAAAGTAGTCCATTCTCAAAACCAAACAGGGCAGTTTATACCAAAGATTGATAGGTGCAATTGCCCATCTTACACAATTGCTAAGCACCCATAAGTCAGTGGTGAAAGCCTCCTACACGTGCCCTCGCTAATCGGCCGACCGGCGACATCGACGCAATTACACTCATTTGAATATGCCACACGAAATTTGAATTTGAAATTGTTATGATTCATTCAACATGGCCGTGTAGATGATATCTGAATCGCTCGCGTAACATTTCATTTTCGTTCGAAATTAAGTTGAAAGTGAAATGAAATAGTTGTAAAGTTAAAACGCGCGTTTGGGTTTGAATTTCAAGATTACTTAATTTACTAAGTCTAAATCATCGTGCTTATGTTAAATCATGTTTTATTTTTACTATAAAATTTATTCTATTTTTTCTTTGTTATTATAATAGAAGTAGCAAACGATCATGCAGTCCATCAGCAGATGTTATGTGGTCACTGTAGCCTATCGACACCTGTTTTCAGCACTAAACAAGATTAGAATCCTATCTGCACCCTTCGTACGTGCTTATTACGTTTCTTAATAACAATAATTGTTTACGTTTCCGTCCGCACATTGCACGCTCACCTTATTGTTTTTGGCCACAGCTTGCAATGTACTTTGCATAAATGGGCGAAAAGTAAATAAGCAAATGGCAAAAAAATCGCGAAGTTCTAACACATCAGACTCGAAAAATGTAGTAAACATAAAATAATATAAACATTTAACAACAAAACAATTAAATTAATTGGTAGTTGTAATTATGCTATTTAAATCATCTTATTATACATTTTGTTAGACGAGCGTCGACGAGACGAGAGACGACGAGGGTATAATTTTAGCTAGATTCCTTATCAAATGCAATACCATTGGCTTCCTGAAACAAACCTTAGTATCTTTACCGTCTGGAATTCCTTTCTAGGTTTACAACAAAGTGAGCCCCACTATTGAGCAACATTGTTAGAGAAGTCTGGACGCGCCGGAAGATTTGTGTTCAACAAAACCGTAGATACCAACCTTTTTAGACCCTTGCTTTGTAACGGAACTGGTTACAACTCCACTCTAAATTAGAACCTTGCCTTTTCCCCTTTCTTACGTTTCGACCCGTATAATTTGTAACACGGCATTTTCGCAATGTTACAATTGTATGCCGGATAGATATGTAGTCGAGATATTGTGCTACTTAGTAACAGTGATACAAGTGCACGACATTAATAAGAAGACGATTTACGTCCGAGATAAATATTTAGTACGTAATTCTAGTTGACAAGTATATACTCGTAACTCTGTAGATAAGGGTCGATATTATATTTTTAATTTATAATGTCTGCCTGTAAGATATAAGTGTTTCAAATTGCATACATATTCAATATAGGAAATAAAAAGGTAAAGTTTTATTTCTAATTCTTCTTTGGTTGCAGCTCACTTATAAATATATGAGGCGATAACCGATGTACTTGGGAGAAATAACGCAGGTGTGATTGACTTTAGATAATCCCAAGATCTATATGAAATTGCATACGTCCATTGACGGCAGTAGCCACTTACCTTCATGTTGACTACATGTTCCTTTGCTATTTTGACGTGATAAACATCAGTCAAACTTATAACAACCCACTTTTTGCGTTTGGGGACTAAGAACTTATAAAAACAACGGTTGATCAATTCAAAATGTTCTACCAAAGTTTTTTTTTTTTTGTATTTTCTACGCATTTTCCTCAAGCTAATGTACCGTATGTGTAAATAGTGATAAATATTTATAGAAGACACAGGAAACTTGTAAGTTTCTAAGAAAATTACACATAATATTATTTAATTCACTGCGTTGCTGATTTAACTGTATATTTGTTAGACTTTATGTCATTTGTAATATTGTACTTTAAAGCTCACGTTTGAAACTATAACATGCGAAATTCTTACACAATTATGAGTAATAAGTAAGATTTATTGTTGAGTAAAGCACAAACAACTGCTTTGACAGGCTTTGAGTCACAATGGTCGGTGGTAAGACAATCGCTACGTTTATTATAAATGTCACTTCTAAACACTACTCGTATATTTCAATTTGACACATCAGCATCATGCGTGTGGACCATTAACGCGTGTTTTTAATGAAATATTAATGGCCGCCATATTTGGTGTGTGGTTTTGCAACGCTGGCCTCCGTATAGATGCAGCTACACGAACATCTCGTACACAATTCAATACGTATCCTTCATACTAAGTAAACGTAGATTTATCCTCAATTCTTTAGTGGTACTTGGGCATGGGACTTTTTCAACCAAGTTAGGCCTTTTAGGCGACGGAGGAACCTTTAAACTATCCGGTGCTATGAAAACGTCACCAAGTTATGGTAGGCTTTCTCAGTTCTTCTCCCGGGAGCTTCTGTGACATGACGCAGATGAGCCTGCGGAGAGGGAAAGAGATAAATCCTTAGACCTCCCTATTCGCAGCCGGAAAACCGGGGATAAGAGAAGAGTAATCCCACTTTTAGCAGTCTAGTTTTTGATCAGATTAAAATAAAAAACGAGCATGCAAACCACGTGATAATAAGTGAATATTGCAATCCATGGGCACCTGTAAGCAACTTCATATATAATATAATAAAGTTTCTATGTGAAGTCAATCTCAGATGCGTTGCTACTCTCGAAGAATAAGATGGTGACCTCTTACAAAAGTGACCCGGCAACCACACCCTACCACCGAAACGCAAGAATTGCTTCTCGTTAGGAATACCTATCCTGTCTTCTGTTTAAGATTCTAATGATGTCAATGGATAACTATGGCCACTAACCGTAAAATAATCCGCATATTTGTTTGTTTCTTACATTCATTTCATAAAAATGGAAGAACTGATAAAAGATTATATATTAAAATCCTTATACAAAATGTCTTTTCATACATAAATAAATGATTCGACCATTTTTCATTCACAATTATTACCCAATTATTTCATTATTAACGACAATTCTCATTAATTGCGTTTGTCGCACTGTACATTTATTGCGAACTGTATTTAGTCAAAATATTTTTATGTTTATTTTTGAAACCAACATTTATTACGAAAATCTCTTAAAATGCTTTAAACTGATTGTGTACACCTTATTATTATCTCACAGGTAGCAATAAAGATTGGCCTAGAATTATTGTATTTTGGGGGACAAATTATGTTAAATATAGCTCATTTAAACAGGTTATGAGTTAAACGCTATATATAGGTACTCTTAAAAATTATCAACAATAAAACATGTGACTATAAGATAGATATTTTAAAGATGTTGAACCCCGTCACTGTTTCTTACAACAAACATTATTTTGAACAACAATTTTAACAACATCTACTATTTCTAACTACAACAATATCAAGCGCTGTTGTGTTCTGGTTTGAAGAGAGTGATAGAGAGTGGTTGTGATCTCGACTAGGCATCCAAGCTTGATTTGTAGAGGCAGTAACGAATATGAGTATGACCTCATAAATGATTTTATTTTTGTAATGTGATTGAGTACGCATGTCCAGACTCGTGCACCCGAATGTCGTGCTGCGTCATGTCGGTCTAGAATAAGATAATTCCTTCTCTTCTCGTGTATATCATAAAAACAAGTACGTGACTAAATCTGCCGCAAAATTCTATCGTTTAACATAAATAACCACTACAAACACCTCCACGCATGCCAGACCCAGTGGTTACCGTAGACCGTAGATCGCACTATTGAGTCAACCGCACAAAGAGCTGATGAATACATAAAAGGACGCGTCTACGACAGCAGTTGCTAAGAACCAATTAACGGATTGCATGCGCATTTGCTACTTGCATATTATAAGAAAAAGTTTCTCTAAAGATTCACATATAAGTGTCGTTAGCAATTTTCTACAAGTCGGCGAACCATGAATTCCAAACCAGATTCGTATATGACTCGTCTTAGCGGTAACTGACAATAATTACCATGCCATCGTATGAGCGACGCAGCTGAGGATCGATTTCCCCAATTAGAATCGATTACTGATTACATCGATCCTTGTTCAACCGCCACTGGCTGCATACCGATCATGCATGCGTTGTGACATCTTTCATATAAATTCCCGTCACATTTTATTACATTGAATGATATTTTTGACGTAATATCACATCTATTTATATATATATAAGGTATTATTTTTATTGGACGACAATATTCTACGTCAACAACATCACTGCTGGGCACTGGCTGGGATAGTCTTCCCTCAAAGTCAAATTTAGGACAAAGTCCACCGCGATGGTTAAACGCCATTCAGAATTGACCCGTAATACGCCATTCAGAATTCACCCGTAATTTCGTGTTCCTCTTAAGTATATAGAATTTTAGCAATGTTTTTGTTCTCCGTTAATGCTCAGTAGTAGTAGCTAGTTAATGTGCAGTATACATATAACTTTAACTGGGATTAAAACTTCCGATTGAGACGCCGAGTTTCTTACCACTACGCTATTGCTCCGATTAATTTTAGAATACTTAAATTATGTTTTTTACAGTAAGATTACCTATATTTTATGTCTTTCCAAATATTGTGACTCTAATTTTTGATCGGAAATCCTGTTCTGCTCAAAAATCATGTTATATTAATGCTATCACAAATTTCGCAAGGATTTTTCTACTTAATCATATAGGTACAGATATCCAGAGATGATCTGAATTAATTATTTGACGAACTTCAAATCACATATATGATGTTCAATTGACCCATGGAATATAGGACCCTTAATATGTAAGAAGAACAATATTCGTTGGAGAGTAAAACGAGCTGATGATAATGTCGATATTATTCGAGTTTGTTAAGTGAATTTACTGCCTATCGAAAAAATCACTTTAATTAGTGATATAATGCGTTTCATATTATGTAACAATTTACTCTGGTAGACAAGTATTTAAGTGGACAAAAGCTGTAGATTCTACAACTAGACTAGGCAGTAACCGTTATCATTCATTTCGCTTGTACAAATCGACAGATATCGTAAAATTCTATTGCGAGTGACACCAATTGCAAGACCTAGTATCAGACAGGAAAGTTATGAATAAAACAACATGTCTCCGTTTAATAGCCGTCCACGGCATTTGTTAGTTGACATAAGATGCTTGATGACGAATATCTTCCTTAGACGTCCACAGCGTGTGATGAAATCAGCTTCGCAGAAATCTCTACTGCCGAGGGAATCTAGGAAAAAAAATTAGTGCCATCGACTTTATAGAGTAAGTTTTTCAACGTTTAATTGCAACGTCTCTACCATATCAAGATGATGTTTGCTGATTAACGAGCGAATATAGATTTTAATTACAATGTAATTAAACAGTCAATGCACTAATTGACTGGATAACATCTTTTGGAGAGGTATGCGGAGTTTGCTCTTATTTTTTGTGGTCCTAACGTGATACCAACTCGCAAAAAACGTTGGTTAGGCTTGAGTCACGCGTGGTTCGTATACCCTACCTTAGTATTATGCTGATTAACCAGTGTGGACACTGCGCATTGCTACATTTTCGTAACACGATCTTTTAAATGGTAAAACGTGCATATTTCGACCAGTGTGTTATTTTAATTTTGTGTTGTGGTTTTTTTGTTCACTTTACAGTAAGCATGATAAAAAGGTGTTAGATATTTGAAATTTGATTTTTTCCAAACAAGGATTGTAATTGAAATAGCTTCTTTCTCAAATAATTTCAACATCTAGGCTATTGAGCATAATCTAGATTCCCTTAAATGGGAAAACTAAGCGGAGTCAGGAACGTTGTACTTTTTTATGGGATTGAAGTTGAAGATAAGCTTATAGTCCACCTGATGGGAATTAGTAGCTGCCGTCAATGGATATTTGTAAGCAGCTTCATACAGAAAAGGGATTCTATCTGAAGTCAGGCACAAATATGTATGATGCCACTTCCGAGGCCTAAGATACTTGCCTCATATGAAAGTGAACCTGCATGTATACTCTTTTACCGAAACTCAAGAACTGCTTCACCCTAGAAATATGTAGATCCTACTACCTGCTCAACTTGTAAGAAGATGCTTTACGATTTGTAATTTATCTACATTTAGTTCTACTTTTCAATAAGCTGTTTGTCCCAAGGGTAATATTCTATAATATACGTAGGTACATTATTTTTTTATTAACGATCTTTTAGTACAATATTCTCAGAATCATTAAAACTAGCTGTCAATACAACTGATAACAATGATAACGTATACAGATATTGTAACTTGTTCTCGTTTTAATGCATAGTAATTTGACATTGCATAGTAATTAGAGGCTCGTGAAGGTATATTTTTAATAATTTATGCCCATGTTAAACCGCTTCTAAAGCGGATCTCCGACACGTATCCGTTACTGTGTACATTTGTATGAAACTGGTTAATTATATGTCGCTAATGTAATTAATCATTGTGGAGTAATTACTGTGAGGTTTTCGTCGCCGTTAATATTTCTAGTCACACCATTTAAAGCTCCGTAATAGTTTAATTACTATTTTAACAGATGTACTGCAAACATGTTTTACAAAATCAAATCGTGATTACATTTTTTATGTGGGGATTCGTATGGAGATTTTATTAATATGGTAGTGCTTTGCCAGCTGTTAATCACGAGTTGTTTTATTAAATTAAGTAGAACTGACGTGGAACACTTCTGGTTTTGCTCTGGTAGCACCACCGCCACACCATTATTTTTTCTTATTTATTAATAATCTATTATTCTTACATTGGATACTTATTTAGTTATGATAAAAAGGCGTACCGTTTCATAAAAATGGGCATACATAAACAACAAACATACTCGTACATACACAGACACATGCACCTAAAATAAATATACTTTACTTGATAGGTAGAATCAGTGTAGTTCGCCCCGAGAAGTACCACAGCCATACCACAGCCATACATATTTCTAACGTAAAGCAGTTTTTGCGTTTCGATGGAAGGGTGTGGTTGCCAGCACACTTTTATACGAGGCGACCGTCTCAGTCCTTGGGAGTAGCGACGCATCTGTGATTGACTTCAGATAGAGCCCCATGTTCTGAATGGAGTTTATTACAGATGTCCACGGGCGGCAGTGACCACTTACCATCAGGTGGACTGCATGCTCGTTTGCTACTTCAATCTTATAAAAAAAAACTTTCCTTCTGTCGTATTAATAGTAATCATACCACCGAACATATACCTATAGTCGAACTAGCAAGATGTTACCAAATTACTTACATATAAACAATTTGCCTATTGCAATTACTTTTCTACGAATCTTTTACTTGATATGGTAATGTATTTATCACATTCCATCTTGTCACCTATTTCGAAATTCATTTTTCCTTCACTCTGTATCAAGTCTTAAAAATGTGTTCTGCAATAATTGAGACATAAATTCGTGTCTAGAAATTAAATACCTATCACGCAAAATAAAATATTAGCTCACAGTCCAATTTTCTGTCGAATGTATGTATCATAATTGTTAGTCTTTGATCAATAAATACCTCTTTTTTTGTGGCGGGGAGGAAACCTTCACAAGGTACACCGAAGCCTTGGGAGAGACTCCGGGTTATGTGGGATTTTTACCCACTAAAACCTCCTCGGTGGCCTTCCTCTGCGCTTGCAGGGGACCCCGGGACCTCAGACGCATACCACCGGTGCCCCCTAGCGCTGCGCCCCTTACGGACTCGTCTCTTGAGGAGCATGACTGTCCCCTACGCCTTTCAGTGTACGACAACATGCAGCCACACATGCCGCCGTCCTTCCAGGGGTTGTTGGCTGGACGGTTAGAGCTCCCACTCTAGTCGCCCGCAATTCCAGAAGCCCGCTTTCAGTCACCTCTTACGGCAGGTAGGGGATACCGTAGCCGTATTCTAATCCCCGACTACAAGGAATGATCAATAAATACCTACAACATTAGGTTATTTCTAGCGTTAAATAGCCCTATTTCGGTAAAAAGGTATGGATACCGACTGACTTAGACATGGTCTGAGTAATCAGGAACGGAAATACATCTGTGATCAACTACAGGTAGTTCTTAAACTTGTTATATCAAGGTGTTCGTCTCAGATGTGTATGGGTGTAGTTTCTGCTTACCAGTGGGTGGAGTGCAAGATCGTTTGCTGCTTCGTTCTTATTGGAAAGGGATAGTTTGTACCAAATCTGGTTAATCCACAAGTCCAGTGGTATGTTGATCCAATTTTAAATTCAGTTAAACTTGAGTTCTTAACTTAATCTCAGTTAAACAACCAAATAATAATAAGATATGAAAGTACAAAATGCATCACCAATATAACTAGCTGAAGGTGGTAGAACCAGTGTAGTTCGACCGGGGAAGTACCACCGCCACACCTATTTCTAGCGTGAAGCATTTCTTGCGTTTCGATAGAAGGGTGTGGTTGCCGGCACACCTTTACATGAGGCGACCATCATAGTCCTCGGGAGTAGCAACGCATCTGTGTTTGACTTCAGATAGAGCCAAGTTCTCTATGAAGTTAATTACAGATGTACATGAGCGGCAGTGACCACTTACCATCAGGTGGACTGCATGCTCGTTTGCTACTTCAGACAAATAAAAAAAAATAATAACAAAATTTCTAATATAGCATTGTAATGTCTGTAGATCTCTATCTCTGATATCAATGCATCAAATTAGTTGCTAATGCTACACCTAACAATGATTACGGAATGTGACAATGCTAATACATTATGTTGGCAGTATGTTGGCAGTATCTGTATGCACCTTATCTGTATTACGTTTATGCATGGAACAAATGAAGAATTGAAACAAACGAGGATCAAGTAAACCAACAGTTTATTAAATTGAAACAGCAATTAATCAACTCCGGCTAACTTTAGAGTGCTATATAAGATGGGCTACAGAATCGTTGCTAGAACTACGGATTAAGTTGGAATGCATCGATAAGTATATCTCCCTCCATACTCTTCAAACCAAAACTAATAAGTACTCAACACTGTTGTTAATGCTGAAATAGGTGTATCTGTATTAAACCCGGAATCGAATCAAAAAGGGTTCACCTTCAAAAAGGTTCTAGGGTTAATTATAAATGTCTGTATGATCTATCAATTCAATTTAATATCAGGTGGATTGCTAACCAAGTGTGCAATATGCACCCAACTAAAATATATTATGCAACGTTCGATATTAAAACGGACGCGATATCAGTTATCTGTCCACATATGACAAATTGTTTGTGATTGCATCGATTCCTGATCTTAGCGTAGCACGCAACGTATTTACATGTCAGAGCGGTATATGCATTAAATTAATTATTAAATTACATACACAAAATATATCTCGCATATTTATTGTGCTCGAATCGTCGAGCTTAGTACCAATTAAATTTTATTACTAGATACAAATAATTATGCACATGCTGTAACAAATATAAATGTTCGTTTTATTGTAGAATACTGTTACCTTCTTGTGTCATAAATTGTCAATTATATTTGACAAAATATTAAAGTTTATTTTAATACTTTTGCACACAAAACTATGTAGATAATATAAATCATATAATCATAGTTTATTACTTGATTCATTGCAATAGAATTGCCATAGACCAAAATAGGAGTGCTCTATTCGTCAGCTTAATAGCTTAGCTACCTTCTTTAGTATCTCCTTAAAACTTTCTATATTTAGACTATATAGGACGAAGTTGCTTTCTTAAAGATTAATGGACGGTATTTTGTACCTTGTTCTACAATATACATTTATAAAGCTATAGTAAAACCTATCTAAGTAAGCTCTAGCGTAAAACAGTTCTTGCCTTTCGTTTGAAGGGTGAGGTTGCTGGCAAACTTCTATATGAGACGATCATCTTAGTCCTCGAGAGTGGCAACGCGCCTGTAATTGACTTCAGATAGAACTCATGTTCTATATGAAGTTGTTTACAAATGTCCATGGGCGGCAGTGACCACTTACTATCAAGTGGTCTGCATGGTCGTTTGCTACTTTAATTAGATAAAAAAGGCAATCTGAATTTTTCACGTTTATTAAGAAAAGTAATTGAGATCAAAAAACATCCTAAGAATTTTAATAGAGAAGACGGTTTTAAGTTAGTGCAAATGTGGAATCCAGTGGTTAGTTTATGTCAATCACATAGAGTTCAAAGTTCGGTGCGTAAGGATACAGTTAGTGTTGTGTGTCGTGATATGGAACCTAAAAAAGAAAAACGAACTAGACGTAGGGTAGATAGGTTAATCTATCACTAGTGCTTGTCAACGTTTTCTCCCCGCCACCACAGTTTCGCCGTGACCACGATCCACGCAACTGGGTCGAAATATGTGCAAAAAGAATTCGAAAAGGATTCAAAAACCGCATATCGTGAGTACCCGTTAATAATTAAAATGTGTCAATTCCGTGATTATATTAGTCTAAAATCATATAAGGCAATCTGAATGTTGATCAATGCATTAAATAGCACGGTTTACCTGCTCATTATGTTATTAGACTTTAATTTTTGCTGGTTAGTAACAATAGTTATTACAACCGAATTGATATAAAAAATAAACAAACAAAAAATACAGCTAATTGCACACCAAGCTTTAAGCTCTCATTCGACTACGAAATAAAAAGCGTAAGACAAGTGCACAAGTTGTCGGCAAGTCACGGACAGGTTGAGCTAATGTAACAACGTGGGTTGTTATGTAACAGGATAGATGTCTGGAATACTGGGACTGGTGAAAATATTTTTTTTTTCGGTTGCATCTTTTTCCATTAAAAGAGGAAATGCTGCCAGCATCTTGTACTTTGTCTAGAGACTGCGATACTGATACTTTTTTATGGTAGTGTTTTTATTTGTATATTCTTGTTTTTCTTTTTTGTTTCTAAGTGCATTTTGTAAATAGTTTTTCTTGTTACATATAAAGTTATTTCACAAACGAAATGAAACTACTTTGGCATAATTTTTTAATAAAATATCTGTTGTCGGTGTCGGTGTTTTAAATCAGATGCTTATTAGTAAAAAAATGTTAATATTATTCGTTGAAGTTGGTGTAACGGTGGTATAACCTTTTGTGTTTCGATTCCTGAAGCCTAACAGCCTTAGCAATTTTAGCCAAATAACAGCAATGTCTAGTGCTGGCGTGTTTTGACCTGAAGGGTGAAATAAGGGAGACGTACCTACTTATCCGAAATGTCCCAATTAAGATCTCTGGCGTAACAACGAATCTTTAAGTAAAGTTCTGATCTTATCTAGGGTTGATTTCAGACATTCACGGGCGCCGCCAGCTACTTAGGTACTATCGGGTGAACTGCATATTCGTTTGCTACGTCACTATTATACCAAACATTTTAATATAATCAGTATCTATATAATTTAATATATCCAATTTTGCAATATTGTCTGCAACCTTTCTCTGTCCGATATTATAATAAAATATGATTATATTTTATTAAAACAATGGACTGGTGATATATATTATATCACCAGCCGAAATATTGGAGTGCGATCAATCATTCAACTTCCCACTATATCTGAAGTTGGTTTCTTTTGTAGAACCCATAGGATATGAACAAGTCGCGGGACTATTTGTACTCCTAATATGATCATACTAAAATCTTTATATATAAATTAAAACTATTACTGTCAATAAAGTACCTCAAATCGGTTTTTATGGAGGAACTACGAAGCAACTCATATTTTTAACTTCGAATGTATGTATCTGATACTTACATTTTATCGACATTAATACATTCCTGCATATACTATATTCTCGTGAGATTATAAACATTTTTCAAAATTACTAAACAGGACGTCCGGATTTATTGGACAACCGTGGCAACTCTACGAACCGACAAATCAAGTTCCATTACGTAACTATATGGATCAATTAGTAATTTTATGATCCACTTTACGATGCATGTAACGAATCGGTTGTCACGCCATTTTTACCTTCGTTTTTTTTTCAAGGTTTGACACAGTGACTCAACTAGGAAACGTAGTGTATGTAAAATGTTTAATTGTAGTTTAAAACTTTCCGTTTTATTTTACCAAAAATAGCGATAGATGACTCAGTTTGTAAGGACGATGGGAATTCTTGGTATGGAGCGGATTTATTATAAAGTCATAAAGTACATTTATGATCACGTTGTGTCACTTCGGTATTTACTATGAGACATGAAATATTAACTTATGGTTTTTATTCTCTCCGGTTCATAGTCATAACACAATCAGATCCGCAACAAATATTCAATTGAGAATCTAACCTTTATATTAACTAGTTGACCCGGCGAACTTCGTTCCGCCTAAAAGTAAAAAAACTAAATTATCAGTGTTTCTCCACGATATTATGCATGTATTATACATAAAACTTCTAGAATCACTCTATCTATTCAAAAACTGCAATTAAATCCTTAGTTTTAAAGATTTAAGCATACATAGGGACAGACAGCGGGAAGCAACTTTGTTTTTTACTACGAGTATATAGTGATTATCATACCAAAATTTTAAGTAAGTATTTTTGATTAGCCCTGATAATACTGGCATTAGCCGCAAAAAAAACAATAAGTGGCATTTTTATTTTTTTACTTTTAGTGATATTTTTACCTTACATTTTGGATACATTCACATTATTATTTTGATTTTTCAAACTTAGTTTAGGGGTTTTTGCAAATAGTCTTCACCGGACATTCTTGTTGAAATCTTACATATTATGTGATGATGTTACAAAGGTAGACAGACGACTTTAGCCCTTAGCCATCTCCAACGACACTTACGTAAAGAGAGGATATGATGTTTTTAAGACCGACACCAAACGGCACAAAGACTACGTAAGACTAAATTTACATGAATTAGATAATACACAATCGCATTGTTTGTAATCTTTGTATATTTGCCTATTTCTAGCGTGAAGCATTTCTTGCGTTTCGATAGAAGGGTGTGGTTGCCGGCACACTTTTACATGAGGCGACCATCATAGTCCTCGGGAGTAGCAACGCATCTGTGTTTGACTTCAGATAGAACCCATGTTCTGTATGAAGTTGATTACAGATGTCCATGAGCGGCAGTGACCACTTACCATCAAGTGGGCTGCATGCTCGTTTGCTACTTCAGTCAAATAAAAAAAATAAAAAAAATATTAAACCATTTGTGACGCTTGTACGAATGACACCCCTACACATAGATAGCCTTACGAATAACTCGAGTGAATACAGCATAAGTATAAGTCTATGTACAGAAAATAGTGAGTGTACAATACTGGCACAATGACAAGATCGCAACAAGCTGCGTGCAGTTCGCGTAACGGGTTGCAACACGCCGCGCCCACCAGTGATGTCGGTATACCTTTATATTATTTTGTATTTTTACGTAATTTAATTTATATGATTTTAGATTTCATGGGGATTGAATTTACAGGACTCTGGAAGTATATTACATTGAAATTAAAAATTAAGAAAGAGGGACCACATTTGTGATACACTAAAGCTTCCGTCCAACTCTTTTAAACCTTTATTCAAAATATTTAACGAAATTAAGGCGAATAATTGATACACTTCAATCTTTTACACGAATCATACTTCAGGCGTAGGTATGCGTATCATACCTGAAGTATGATTGTCTTCAATGAACAGGACGTGATATCTACGAGATGGATTCCGAAGCATTGTTGCCTATGAGAAATAAGCAAAAACATGTGTTATATCTATCTATAATATCGTAAAACACGACATCGTTACATGAATGAGAAAATAATTTATTTAAATAGTTGCGCCACCGCATTGGAATCGAAATATTGGCAAAAAAGTTACCCAAAAACCTTGCAAATGTGTCTTCTTATGATATGGAGCCAATATCCATTCAGGTTTCATGAGAATCTCGCATACTTATTTAAAAATGTTGCTTGTATTACTCAATACTAGCAGAGTTCTTAAAAAAAGTGTGTACTAAGTTACACGCATTTTAAAATTTTTATCTATCGCCATATACTACGATTGTAAAAAAAAAAAAAATCAACTTCATACTGTGACTTTTGTGTGACAAACCTTAAAATTTCGTCATTTTTCATAACGCGCCTAACGAAGTATAACCTCAATAAAAAAACATAATAATTACTTATATGTCATTAAGAATGTGAATGTTATACATCTTTGGCATATTTGATAGAAAATAGAAAATAATACAGATCCATTACGATAATACTTACCTATATTAAATTAGTCCATGGTATCAGAATTACCAGCCCAAACAAAAAAAGGCTAGTAGCAACGCCTATCTATAAGTACTGGCAATATTGATGACGTGGATTTTAATTGTCGATGAACAAAAAATCACTCTCATTTATTTTCCAAACCATCTAAATCTATCCATAATAGATCTCGTAAACAATAAATCACGCAAGTGCGTGTCCTATGACAATATGGATGCAATCGATTACAGCACTTCCGTGCTCAGTGCATTTGAAACGCTTCGGTTTCCTACTAGTTTCATAATCGATATTAGATTTTGATGTAAATCGGTACTAAACTACTTTGTTATTGCCGTGAATAAAAACACTGGTAACTGCATATTTGAAGATTTTTAAAAAATTTAACACCGACGTCTTCTAAATTTTCTGAACGTGACAATAAATAGATATCTTCATTTTTAATTTATAAATTAGGTAAAATTAAAAAGAAAATAAAACTTAAGTTTTTCGTAAATAACACATCTTTACTACACGAGGTGGATAGTTTCTTTGTGAACCAACATTTAATGGTCAATTTTGGTTATCGCTTAATATGAAAATTATAACAATTTCGAGCAGCCCTGACTAAAATATTTCAATTTAGACTCATATAACTGTATCACAAACAAAAAATTACTATTATAATAATTATACGATTATCGATTATTAAAATGTAGCAAGCACATCACTACGGCTCGTAACGATAGTACAAAATTAGATGTTTGTACAGTTCAGGGCGCGCACGCGCCACCCCACTCCTTTGACAATACTACACAAAGAGCAGGATATCTGTTTAAGAAATGTACATTTCGCTAAGTACATTGGCCACACTAAATACCAAGAGCATTTACTAGTAATGTACGTTTTGTTAATGTTCATTTGTATTTGTTGTACATCGTACATGTTATGGGAAATCTTTTACAAAGTATATTCGCATCAACCCATTACTGGCCCACTGCTGGGCACGGGTCTTCTCCCAGAATGAGAGAGTTTAGGCCATAGTCCACCGCGCTGGCCAAGTGCGAATTGGTGGACAAAGTATATGTAAGTCTCAATTTAATTCATGGTAACTACGGCTAATTATAATATATTAGTACTGTACAGTGTGAAAACCGCACAAATAAAAATGCTTAGATTTTGTTAGTTAAATATATTCTGAGATATATAATTAATTTTGGGGAGTGTGTACGCTACTAGTTGACTACGCGAAGTGCTCGGGCAGCGCGCTCGCGCTAGGACCACGCTTGTGCTGACGCAGCACTGTCCACTGTACGTGTTGTGCACCGTACAAGTACCGACAAGAATTTCTATAATCCACATAAAATCGTATATTTTGCTAGATGCTCGTAAACTGTAGTTTAGCTTGTAAGTAAAAAGCTACATTTTTACCACAGAAACACTGTCTAGAATGAACCATTTACATAAAAGTTGCTCTTTTACTTTATGTTTATAGGGATCTACGATCTGACTTCAATCTAACGATAATCTGTTAGCTAAAGAACTTAGTATTCCTTTATCGTGTTAAGTAATAGTATATTCCTAGTAGTTCCAACTTTCTTTGTTTGATACAAAATGTGATGACTACCGTTCACCGGAATTTGCATATACCTAAGAGTTACCAAGAGGGATGGATCAACTCTAGTAAATCTTGTCAACCCACTATAGTCCCACTGCTGGGCACGAGTCTTCTCTGAGAATGAGAGTTTTAGGCCACAGTCCACCGCGCTGGCCAAGTGCTAATTGGTGGTCTTCACACACCTTCGAGTACTTTTTTTTTTAAAGAACTCTCGAGTGTGTAGGTTTCCACACGATGTTTTCCTTCACCGAAAGCAGTGATAATTAATTTCTAATACGCACATAAATCAGTGGTGCGTGCCTGGGTTTGAACCTCGGACCTCCCGATCGAGAGGGCAAGTTTGAACCATTAGGCTATCACTGCTCCAGTAAATATCCCCTACCGAGTTCAATGTTTTCTACATCTCATATCAGTATTGCATAGTACAAGAAATATGTAATAACCATCAGTGCATTCCTAAAATACATATTTCATACGTATAATGATTAAGATATTGCTGCTATTTTAATTACCGCAAAAAACATTTAAACTATTTTCTAAGAATCCAGGATCTATATATTATATTTCTTTTTATAACCTATGTGTCACAAATTATCGACTCAATATTTTATTAAATCTTTAATTGGATATAAAGTGTTGGTGAGTTTGGAGTTATTAATACGACATTTAAATTCTACAACATTTTTGTCAAATTTTGCCGAAGCCTTGGGAGAGACTCCGGGTAAAATTTTAGCCACTAAAACCTCCTCGGTGGCCTTACTCTGCGGTAGCAGAGGATCTCGGGATCCCCAACGGAACGCACCGGTGCCCTCTAGCACGGCGCCACTTACGGGCTCGTCTCTTGGAGAGTGTAACTGTCCCCTACGCCTTCTGTTGTACGACAACATGCCACACATGCCGCCATCCCTCCAGGGGTTGTTGGCTAGGCGATAAGAGCTCCCACTCTAGCCGCCCGCAACCCCAGAAGCCCCCTTTCAGTCGTCTCTGACGACAGGCAGGGGATACCGTAGCCGTATTCTTCTCCCCGACTACAGGAGAAACCGAGTGACAATCTTAATCAGCAAATTTTGAGGTCTTGACAAGGTCTCGATCCCTTCTGTCCTGATCCGAGTACCTAACAACAATTATACTGGAGGCTATTGACTATTGAGACCTCGAAAGGGCAACAATTGGTTGTAGTCTCTACATGTGGTGTCTACATGCAGAGCAGATATCTCACTAAACCCGATCATTCCCCAATAAATCATTAAAGTATACTTGCTCTAGCTAACTTTAAAAGATTTCCATCCGAGAGAATGAAAAGTTAAGGAAAAGTGAAAAAAAAGAAAAGTGACGGAGATATTTTGATTCTCAAGAGAGGCATAGAGTCTGCAGGCAGTCAACATCACATAAAATTTGACTCATAATGAGTAAAATGGGAAACTCATATATATATGTAAAATAAATATATTTATTATGCAAAGACAGATAACCGATATACGCTGGAAGCCCCATTTAGTCGCCTCTTATGACAGGCAGGAGATGCCGTAGCCCTATTCTAATCCCGGAACTACAGGGTCGTTCTGTCATTTCTACTACGATGTTGAGTATCCTATGTTTTAATCTAGGTCATAAACTATGTGTGTGATGAATTTCGGCAAATCCGACCGGTAATTTTTGCGTGGAAGCGTAACAAACCAACTTAAATTTACATTCATCATATTCGTAGGGATCTTATGTAAGCAGCATACATTTACACTCCTTTCAAAATTCAGTACATGGTAGCGAGAACCTAATAGGGCACTATTATCAGGATATAGAAATAGTTTAGTATCGCGAAGGTGACACATAATTCCCTTATCGTCACAAAAACAGGGGAATCACAATCTTTTTGTCCAATTAATCTAAATATTTTCCGAGAAGAGTTGTTAAAAAATTCCTCTTCCCACTTAAGATTGGTATGCATCTTAGTCACGGTATTTATTAAGGACTCGTGGCATATAAAAGGCAAACTTTCAAGTGTTAATTACATCCGCACTTGAAGATGTATAACCGGTCATACGCGTACGCCTGAACACATTATTCTCGCATGTAATGTATGAGATCGTGGATGAGTGTAATTCAATACAGAAATCACAGTTTCGTGAATTCAAAACTATTCAAAAGATGTTGGAAATAGACTTTTTTTTTATCTGACTGAGTACCAAACGAGCATTCAGCCTAGATATCTGTAAGGAAATTCATATAGAACATCGGTTTCTATCTGAAGTCAATCACAGATACGTTGCTACTTCCGAGGACTAAGATGGTCGCCACATATAAAAGTGTGCCGGCAACCACAACCTTCCATCGAAACGCAAAAACTGCTTCACGCTAAAAAATATATACAGATGATATTGAACCGTTCAGGTTTACCTTCCACTCGCACTTGGCTTTTTTCAAATCAAATTCAGGCGAGAGAATTCGGAGTCAAAAGCCTAGTTCATACATGAATACGTATCTCCATCCGCTAGCATAAATAGAGATATTTCTTATAAAGACAATACCATAACGTTTGACCGCGACTTACGACACATGAATAAATAACTGAGTCGGACGTATCCGTTTATTGTTTGATTTCTAATAACATTATATTAAAAGCTAACGGGTTTTGTCCGTACGTCTAAGATATCGTAAAATATCTTATATACATGTAAATAAAATGCATACATAATAAGTCTAAAATGTAACTACTTTTACCCAACGACACAAAAAGAAAGGTCTAATTAGTTTAAAGTGTGTAGCTATATCTGTATGTCCGTAAATCTGTTTGTTGATCTGCAGAACTGTATATTTTAATGGTTGGACCGACTTGAATGTTGTTTTTAAGAACGTGCTCGAGTGATTTTATAACTCAACAGTCACTTGAAGATTATCAGCTTTTTTCCAACTCAATCCGACAATTTGATTGTGCTTTTTAAGAAGCTACATATAATTTATGCGAATGATATTTAATTATGCTTCTTAGTAAATTATTGAAATGAAATTGCGTATACTAATTTCATTTTGACCACAAGGCAGTATGATCGACCGGGCAGGTACCATCGCCACACATATATATATTTTTAATCATCATTATAATTATTGATAATCATGCTTTTTTACATTGTAATAAAAGTAGCTCCAATATCTTGCCTAAGAGTTACTAGAGAAGAGGCCTGTTCGGCAAGATATGCTACACTCTGACAATTATTAAATCTACTATATAAATGTATATAATTGCTCATTCCCAAGCTCTTTTGTCTTCAATGTTTAATCTAAATCATTGCTTTGAACTAATTCGTTGACAAATTTCTGATTTCAACAGGAAAATTATTTTAAAAGATATGCTTTTGACATTGACCCATAAAAGTATAGCAATTTACTATTCTATATAAAGTTGCTTATAGATGTCCATGTCCCTCAAATTGTAAAATTTGATGTAGTAAAGAGCATTTGATTGTGTGCCTGCATGCTTGTAATGACTTCATCTTAAATAAAGAACAATTACTTGTACCTCATTTTTACAACGTAAACAAATAATATTCCCAATCAAATAAACAAAGTCGGTAGTAGGATAATAGTTCAAACAGATGTACGTGCACATGGGATCTTGGAAACAACGGTTCTGATATCCGCAATGTCATACATGTACGTCATGCGCACCATAATTAAAACGGATGTAGCGCTTATATTATCATTTCTGATTTATGTGACGGCCGGTGGGCGGAGGCTTTGTGTCAATATAATCAATTGCCAATCGAATCGTCGATATATACTCCTTTTATACATCTAGGCGTTCTATTTTCCTTAAAAGCCTATTTAGCAATCCGGCCGCCGGATCCAGTGATTCAATCCAGCTCTGGACGGATATGGTAATCCATAATTACCTCATTATTCCAGTAATTCGAATTTGGTGACAATTATAACAGTGAAGCAAACTAAGACCGAATAAAGAATATACCTATATAAAATGATTATATATTAACTAGGCGCCTAAAATGATTATATATTACCTATATAAAATGATTATATATTAACTTCTTGCGCCTTCGCCCGCTTTGGGTAGGTCTACCGCGATATTTTTTTTTTTTTTTTATTTGACTGAAGTAGCAAACGAGCATGCAGTCCACCTGATGGTAAGTGGTCACTGCCGCTCATGGACTTCCGTTATCAACTTCATACAGAATATGGGTTCTATCTGAAGTCAAACACAGATGCGTTGCTACTCCCGAGGACTATGATGGTCGCCTCATGTAAAAGTGTGCCGGCAACCACACCCTTCTATCGAAACGCAAGAAATGCTTCACGCTAGAAATAGGTGTGGCGGTGGTACTTCCCCGGTCGAACTACACTGGTTCTACCACCTTCAGTCAGGGATAATGAGTATAATGTTAGCATGCGGTCCACCTGATGGTAAGTGGTCACTGCCGCCCATAGACAACTTCAAGTAGAACATGGATTCAGTGTGAAGTCAATCACAGATGTAGTGCTACTCCCGAGGACTATGATGGTCGCCTCATATAAAAGTGGGCCGGCAACCACACCCTTACATCGAAACGCAAGAACTGCTTCACGCTGGAAATAGGTGTGCCAATGGTACTTCCCCGGTCGAACTACACTGGTTCTACCACCCGCGAAAATTGTTTTAATCTAGGTCATGTAGGTAATTTGTGTGCAATTTTTTTGCGAAAGTAGGCAGAAAGATACATACACCCTCACATGCTTGAGCATTTGTAATATAAAGAAAATTATTACGTATATTAAGTAGTTAGTCCATGCTACCGCCCAATATTCTGTACCTATATTGATCGTTCCTAGTAATTTTACTCCATAAACATACAGTACGCATATGGAATAAAATTAATATTTAGTCAGTAACGTTAACACATAGGTATACTTTTCACTTAGATGAATAACGAAAATTTGGTTCAACATCCAACTTGATATAAGAGCAATAAGTAACATAATTTTATTATCAAATTCGTTACTTCGTTTGCTCCATAAACATACAGTACGCTTATGGAATAAAATAAATATTACCTAGTCAGTAGCGTTGAATATAACATACACTTTTCACTTACCTGGATAACGAAAATTTGGTTCAACATCCATCTCGATATAATAGCGATAAATAGCATAATTATCAAATTCGTTCACACAAAAATACCAAAGTAAATTCGTGAAAAAAATGTTTTCACCAAAATAATTGTAAAAATGTTAGCGATGTAACTTAAGTTTATTGCTTTATATTGTTTTAACTTTCAGCGAAATATGAAATATTTTAGATTTGCCGCCATCAGCGTTAGGCGCTTTATCTCTAATTTTGCAATATGCAGAAAGAATCATGAACTTATAAAATAAAAAACACTTTTGTTCTGACGCTCAACGATGACGTTCATAGCAAGGAGCTTATTTTTTTTTTTATTTGACTGAAGTAACAAACGAGCATGCAGTCCACCTTTTTTTTTTTTTTACTAGCATACCCGGCCACGCGTTGCTGTGGTTAAAGAAATGTTACATAAACATTTGCAATTAAACCTATAAATTAAGATATAAACTATCCTATCTTTCAAGTTGGATCAAAATGCACACGTTGAGTAAATTTGATTATAATCGGTTCAGAGGTTTAAGAGTCCATTGCGGACAAATAAAGTGACACGTAATTTATATATATTAAGATAATTTAACCTAACGATAAGGCAGACGGGCTACCTGATGGAAAGTAGTCACCGTCGCCTATGGACATTCGCAACACCAGAGGAGTTGCCAATGCATCGCCGGCTGTGAAGGAGAGCTCTTTTCGCACCTTTCTTGAAGAACCCCATGTCATAGTGCTCCGGGAATACTTCAGGAGGAAGTTCATTCCACAACTTGCACGTCCGTGGCAAAAACGAGCGTGCAAACCGAACCGTGGAGGACCGCCACGAGTCCAGTTGGTGTGGATGGAACTTCATCCTTCGGCGAGTGGTGCGGTGAAGAAAAGGTGACGAAGGCACCAGGTCAAAAAGTTCCTCGGAACACTCACCGTTGTAAAGCCGGTAGAACACGCAGAGGGAGCCTATGTCCCTCCGCAGGCTTAAAGGTTCTAACCGATCGGTGATCCTTGGGTCGTTGACGATTCGGATCGCGCGTTTCTGCACGGAGTCAAGTGGATTAAGTTGGTATTGGGGCGCCCCTGCCCAGAGATGCGAGCAATACTCCATGTGGGGTCTCACTTGAGCCTTATAAAGCCGAAGGAGTTGCCCCGCAGTGAAGTACTGCTTGGCCCTGTTCAGAACGCCCAACTTTTTGGATGCCAACTTGGCTTTGCCTTCCAAATGACTCCGAAACTGCACATCACACGAGATGTCAACGCCCAGGATCCCCACGCTTTTGTCAACGGAGAGGGAGGTCCCTTGGAACTTTGGCGCCATGACAAATGGGGCTTTTTTAGCGGTAAACGCGCAGACTTGTGTCTTCGTGGGGTTGAACTCAACTAGGTTACACCTGGTGGTAAGTGGCCACTGCCGCCCATGGACACCTGTAATCAACTTCATACAGAACATGGATTCCATCTGAAGTCAATCACAGATGCGTTGCTACTCCCGAGGACTATGATGGTCGCCTCATGTGAAAGTGTGCCAGCAACCACACCCTTCTATCGAAACGCAAGAAATGCTTCACGCTAGAAATAGGTGTGGCGGTGGTACTTCCCCGGTCGAACTACACTGGTTCTACCACCTTGGAAATGAAACTTATAACAAAATTTTCGTGGGTTCCAAGCTGGTACTCAGTGATCGAATGTGTAAATATTAACTCATTAAATGGCGTTCCCTTATTATCGTCGTAAACCGACATAGCGTTTCATAAATTTAGTAATTCGTCCATTACTCACTATACAAGTGTGGCTACGGGCAGCAAAAAGACGTTCCCGGTACAAGAACTTAATGACAATGAGAATTCTGAATCAATTTCCTGGCATTTTGTCACATCGCGATCGCGATATTAAAATGCTCGGAGATCCCGTTCTTATGATTTCAATTGAAAAACTTACGGCGCAGAAGTTAATGAAGTTCTTAACGACGACCGACGGACAGAAGAGAGATTTATTGCCCCAGTAATGACTAGTGGTTAAATAAAAAAAAATTGCCAAGTGCGAGTCGGACTCCCGCATAGAGGGTTCCGTACCACTATATAAAAAAATCACGCTTCTTGTATTGGAGTCCCTCGTAAATATGTATTTTATTATTTTTTAGTCTTAGTTGTTATAGTGGCAACAGGTATACATCGTCTGAGAAACATTAATCTGTTTAGCTATCGCAGTTAATGAGATACAGTCTGGTGATAAACAAACTGACAGACAGACAGCAGAGTCTTAATAATAGCGTTCTGTTTTTATCCTTTGACTACGGAACCCTAAAAATACACAAAATACAAGCTGCGATTGGATTTAATTGCATGGAGCGAGTTCTGGCCGAGTCACGTATGTTATAAGAAGCGAATGAGAGCATTTCATATCAGCGCTAACAATAATTCCGAAAGACATATTTCCTCGTACGCTCTCATTTGAATCTTTTTTCGGTTTTTACCCCACATATAAGGGCAGTACAACTTGTTGCATGTCAAACATGGGTTATGTGAACATGGGAACTTTGATATTAATTAACTCTGAGGTTCTTTAATATTTCAAAATGGTAATTAGACGTGTAGGTATTCTATGGACTTTAGGATAATGCAATTATTTACAAAATATATTCAATACGACTGAAAATTTTATACCTTTGGAAAGTCGGTTAAAAATGAAACACTAGTAGGTAGTGATGGGTTTTAAAGATACTTGTACATTATATGATATTTTCCATTCAGTTTTCAGCCCTACTGAATAACCCTTCATATCTTGGTTATCTGGATAGTTGTTCACTATTTTTCTATATCCATGAAAAATTAGTGAACAACTATCCAGACTCAGAATGTATATCTTGAATTATTATTTAGGTATTTACCTAAGCAGAAATCGAATTCGAATATCTTTCACATAAAAAACTGTATATTGACTTAGCTTTTATGATGAACTACCCTTGTCGATCAGCCATTTGAAAAAATAATGATATTGGTGATAAACTAATATCAAGGGAGCCTTTTGCTTTACTACTCCAATCGATCCTGTAACTTCTAAACAATTTAGAATAGAATATATTTACTTGCAATAATTGTGGTGTAACATGGTCTCAGGTCAATATATATAGTTCTACACAATTAGCCATATACTTTCATGGCGTGCAACTTTTCTAGTATTAAAATTATTTACAATGTCAAATTAAGTAATTTATTAATATACAATTTTAGCAAATTTTAAATAGTAATATTATTAAATTAATAAGTAATAAATTTTAATAAATGATTAATTGAATAAATGTCAGCATTCTAATTATTTACCTAATTTCAATGTCAATGTCAGTGTCCCTAATTACCTTAAATCTAAAAAACAAATATACTTATTTACTAAACTCCTTCACTGTATAAAAACACTTATCAATTAACCATGTTTTCAATCCTTTTTTAAATCTATTTAAATTCAATTTCTTTATGTCGTTTGGCAGTTTATTATATATTTTAGGTAATCCGTCAGTAAACCTGGCCAGAAGGCCTGTACTTCTTTCAACATGGTGATCACTCAAAGATTTTTCTTCCAAGACTCGTCATCAAATCATAATAAAATAACGTAATATCTATACACGAATGTCAGTTGTCCAACATTTCCACAGCTAACAAACATTTCCTTTAATAAGGCGCATATGCGTCGATTGTGCGGCGCCACGGAAAGGCGCACAATGCACGGGATGTCACTGGGGTAAGGCTGCGTTATATGAAGCTTTACTATATAGTGTTTACATATTTGTTTCGAAATTGAGCTAATGTTTCATCAATTTGTAGGTTTGAAAGACCCATCTACGCATAAGCTTTCCCTTATTGTTGTTACTCTAAGTGATGCTGTCTTTTCTGTATACTATTGTCTTCTTCAGATTATCAGTCCACTTGGTCTAACGATCTGTAGGTACTCATTTCAATTAAACATGGTCGTTACTCTTAAATATTCATTCTGAGTCATTGGATCACAATAATATGATGTAGAGTATCAATACAGGAATTCATCAAGCATCTCTTGTCAGGATTGCTCTTATATATCCGTAAGCACTATTTAGTCAACTCCCATGGGCTAGGCCTAAAGTGCGCTGCATCATCAGAGTTTAGGAGTTGAAGGTCAATTACTTCATTGTATGTCTTTGCTTAGTAATCTAGATTAGATTATTAACCGTAAGCAACAAATGGCTAACTGCTATGAACTCCTCCTAACACTTACTATACCCTGCATTAGTAGGGTTGTAGAGTTAAAACTCTTTTTCATCGTATGTCTCTGCCTTTTAATTTGTTTTATATTCGTAAGCAAAGCAGCTTAAGCTTGCAGTAAACTGTTTAATTAGGGTTGAAGAATTGAAGACCCATTCTATACCTTTGCTTAGTAATCTTATTATATCTTGCATCATAAGCGTTGTAATGCTGTATTGCTTAAAACCGTTTCATAAACAAGCTAATCAGTGTTTCTCCACTATATTATGCATATATTATACTTAAAAACCTTCCTTTTGAATCGCTCTATCTATTAAAAAAACTGCATAAAAATCCGTAGCATTGTTTTAAAGATCTAAGCATACATAGGGACAGACAACGGGAAGGGACTCTGTTTTATACTATGTAGTGGATATAAACCTTCCTTTTGAATCACTCTGTCTAGTAAAAAAAACTGCACTAAAATTCGTGGCGTAGTTTTAAAAATCTAAGTTTTATACTACGAGGATATATAATGATTGACAGTTTAAATGTACCCTGGAAGTCTAACACAATATAAAGATATTTCAAATGATTTCCTTTTCATTTCGTTTAATATGGCTATCTAAATACTGATATTTCCATACACTTGTATTTTAATTAGACATTATGATCAAAATGTCAGTTCTCATTAAATAATAAATCCAATTAGAATTATACGCTATGAGAAATAAATTATTTATCAATATTGCGATATGAATTACATAATGCAAAATGTAATTTATTTCATATTTTCGTACTAATAAGTAATAGAAATATAATTATAGCTGCTAGATGAAAAAATAATAATTTATTATAATTTAATTATGAAAACATATGTAGTTTAACCAGTTATAAACAGTAAATATATTACCACACATGTAATATGTGAATTACAGTTAGTAAAATATAATTAACGTTGTAATAGTGTATTTTTAATATTAATAGTAATATTTAACATAGGTATATTGTTTGTAAATTAATAAATTATGTAATACATTTTTTTCAATTAAAATAAGATTTATTTTATATCAGTGTGCACAGAGTATTACATGTATGTTTGGAAGACAGCATAGCAGCTTTACGTCGAGATAAAGTCGGTGAACTCACAATGAAAAGGCTTATTCAAACTACATTCATGTATTTGTATTATTTATATTATGGTTTTTATACGAATCTTTTTATTAGCTCAACTTGTAAGAAATAAGTTGTATCCTATAGGAGTAAAGTAGCAACAAGCCGTCTGAAGATCACCTATTGGTAAGTTGTCATGGGCGTTTGTAAGCAAGCACAGGGATTCTACTTGAGTCGATTAGAGATCCATTACGATTTTTGACGATAAAATCGATGAAATAAAATGATATTTACTCATGTGTAAGTTGGTCGGCACATATACCTATACACTCTTCCACCAAAACTCAAGAACTGGTTCATGCTAGAAATAGGGTAACAATAACTATAACTATAAACTTCCCAACCGAGTCATACTAGATCTAGAATTCAAAAGTCAATTTTATCTCTTTTAACTTCTGAAAAACACGCTTTCTACACTCATAGCCCCACAGTAGGAATTTCTCCTGTGTCGTGGGTACCATGGACACACACAAGACGAATACACAAACACCCAGACCCAGGACAGGAATCTAAACTCATCATTCAGATACCTGTCTGGCCGGGAATCGAACCCGGGACCCATTGCGCGTCAGACCGATATAGTAACCACTCCGCCACGCGGGTCGTCAAAGAATTACAGACGGACAATGAACACACAATATTGCTCCCTAATGTGAAATAACAACCATTAAACATAAAGATGTCACGAAACGGAACTATAAATTTAGTCCATAGCAACATAGTACTCACAATGAGGCGTGTCGCGGTTTGAACTCAATCGCCCACTTAATCCGACACTATTATAGGGTACAAAGGCTCCAGCGAGCGGCCCGACAACCTCTCGATAATAAGTATAATTGCCTTATCGGTGTCCTTGCTGCGTCCTTGCTTTCACTGATAACGCCACCGTTCGCTGGCTATCTCTTATATAATATTTAACAGCAACTTGATTAAATCTTTTGTTAAAGGTCACGTTTTTGCCCGATTCGCCGATCTCATTCTGACAGTACGAACTCTTAGCCCGGTGACTAATTTAATAAAAACGTTCTATTTATGGACGTATGGTAGATATTTTTAAACTGGTCTCAGAAGTTAAATACTTTAGAGTAATATTTTGATATTTTCATATTTATGTTAGTATCGTTACAAGTTTTACTTAATTAGCTGGGTACCTACGTAAAAATGCGAAAATTATCAATAACTAAACTAAAAATAACTATAGTTTTTTTTATAAAAACATGCCAAAAGTAGATATATTAATAGTAGTAATATTTTATAAATATTTTACATTGTTTTTTTTCTTCATTTCAAACTTTAAAGTAAAGAAAGCTTATGCGTTTGAGACGATACTGATTAGTACTATATATTAAATTGCTTCTATTTTATCCTAATTATATACCATTTCATATTTTACAAATATTATCATGTTTCTTATTTAAGAGGGCATAGAAAGGTTTTTATGTGATTGCTATGCAGTCAATTGGTCGGTTAGTAGTAACCAGTCATTAGCTGTCGCAAAACTGTGATTGCTTCAAATACGTAATGACAAACGAGTAGAGTACTAATTCACATTATATTGGAGACTTATAGTTATGGTAAGAGAGACATATATATGTACTTATCCGAAACGTTCCAACTTCTTCTGAGGCCGCAATAAATCTGCTTCCATCAGATACCTAAGACTCTCTTATCTCGGTATATATTCATGGAAGACAGTGACCACTTACCATATTATACAAAAGACAGTACCTAAGTATTATTTATATTCCTTCATTTCTGTAACCACCGGGAAACTAGTAGAAAATATGTATAATAAGTACAATTAAAATACAATTCTTAGCTTTTTGATTAGCTAATCTTTATTTTAATATATAAAAATAACAATATCTAAAGCTACATCAATAATCATCGCAATTACGCATATTAGTTACAGTTAAAGAGAATTGAAACATTTAAGGTTGAATCATGGAATAATTTTACAATAATATGTCATTTTTTCATATGATACTGTATTTGTCGACCTCGCTGTTGCCAACTGCAAATGCAGTCATTACATTTCGGCAACATTCGTGCATACAATTACAAACATCCGCTGCAGGTATGCACATATCATTACGGGATGTAATAATACAGAAGCGAGCCACGCCACTAATTTGTGATATCGAGTAAATCAACAAAGAAATTACTCATAATAAAACTACAAGACGTTCGTGACTCTGTCCGGGAAAGATGAATATTAAAAAACCTTTGCTATGTGAATAGAATTATGACACTAGGAATTCCCATATCATAAATGCTATGGACAATTTCATATACTAGTCACCCGTCGCATCGGTCGAAATTCGACCGTAATTTAAATTAAAATCTTAACTTCATAGGTATTGTCCAAAGTAGTACGAATATTTCTCAAATTCAAATAAAATGTAATAATTTTCAAGTAGTTGTGAACGCACCCGTTAAATATAAAAAGTGATTTAATTAGCTAACCCGCATTTAAAACCAATAGCAGGTATTTTAACAAAGACACTGACAATTCTGACATTATGTGTTTTCATAGTAAGACATTGAATGTTCTATTTCGTTTATTATTTATGTGTTGGTGACAAATGCACGGAAGAGTGTGTAATGTGTTTTAGTTGATTTTATGTATGGTATATGCATTATTTGAAAAAAATATTAACATTCTGCACTTATTGTCTACGTCCACTATAATCGTGCAAAATTTCATACTAATCCGTCCGCGGCATATTACTTAAAAATGCACCACAAGTTTTTGCTTCACGTTTTAATATATAGATACCTAGTCCTAAGCCGAAATCTGATTCTTCATTTAGAACTAATTGGCCAGAATCGATGATCGTATATGTATCAGATATGCGGTTCCCTAAAATATTTACATTTCACTTATATAGTTATGCTGACCGTTTTGTCAAAATAATTACTTAATCCATTTAATGAAAACGTAAAAAAACGTTCATTATTATATTTAATTCGAGATTTCTTAGCGACGTCTCACTTACTTATTTTTAGTAATGTAACCTCAAATATTTGTTACTAAAAGCTCGAAATAACATTAATTAAATAATTAGTTGTCAATGTAAGGTTTACATATACAGTGAATATTTATAGAATGATTTATGATATAACGCCTTACAGGGAGAAACATGGTGAGCAAGTAGAATTGTGCGAATCTCGTTTTTAATAAAATATATTATACTTACATAATCGTAAACTAGTTTATTTATACTTATGATATAAGAGTAGCAAAAAGCAGTTCACTTGACATTAAGTAGACACTGCCACCCATGGTTATTTGTGATCAAGCTCAGATAAGATTAAGAGTCTTACCTCAGGCTGGCCACAGAAATGTTGCCACTCCTGAAATTAGAACTTTGAACGTGGTACCGCGAACCCGTGTAATTCGACCGGGGAAGTACCACTGAAACTCCTATTTCTAGCGTGAAGCATTTCTTGCGTTTCGACAAATGGGTGTGGCTGCTGGCACACTTATATATGAGGCGACCATCATAGTCATCGGGAGTAGCAGCGCATCTGAGATTGACTTTAGATAGAAGTTGATTACAGATGTTCGTGGGCGGCAGTGACCACTTACCATCAGGTGGACTGCATGCATCTCGGATATGTAGTCATAATTATGTTTCATACCATACACTTCAACCTAAAAGACAGTTTGTTATTTCATCATAGAGTATACCAAGTAACCAAAAAAGAGTCACCATCATCATGTTATACATACATTTTCCAAAAGATATGTATAAAGGAAGAAAATCAGTAGATGTTAACAACCTTTACGAGAATTTGTCATTACTGTCTAAAACTGTCCAATTATGTTATTAATTACGCTAGATTAAACCAACTCTATTCAAATTCCGTCGTGAATTAAATTAAAAACACCTTTACCGCGTTCCAGAAGACTTGATATACAGGTATTAAAAATTAGCATTATATTCATATTTTCATATCTTAGATAAATAACATAGTTATCGATTTCTGCCACATTTTACTTGGAAATGCGGTTTAAAACAAAACAATTAATGGTAGTGCTTTGTAAAAGGAAATATAGATCGTAGAAATAGTTGATAGCACTAAAAATTCCATATGGTCTTCCTAATAACGTCATTATGGCATTGCCCATGGGTGCGGCTTTAATGACACTGGCTTGTACAATCTACTACATAGACTTTACATATTTAAGAACTATTATATTTTTTACGAACAGTTAATACTCTTGATATACGTAAAATCATATTACCCTAAAAGTGCAACTTGTATCTATGTGATATAAGCAATTTAAGTCGAGATAATGGCCTATCATCTCTGAAGTGAGAATTTGAGCACAGTCCGACGCTTCTCATCGAGACGAGCTATATTGAGAAGTTGTAGAACTCTTCCTTAAGATCATTCTTATGACTAGACTAGCTGAACCCCGCAGCTTTGCCCGCGTTAACAAAAATCGATGTATCGATTGTCCCGTGGAATAAGATATTTTCCCACACTAAAAAGTATACAGAATGTCAGCTAACGCCCTACCAAATTTTATGAAAATCGCTCCAGCCATTTAGCCGTAAAGAAGTAACAAACATACACACTCACAAACTGTCGCCTTTATAATATTAGTATGATTGTATTAGCATCATAGTCATATTTTAAAAACAACATTTTATGAGCAGTATAAAGGTGTTGTTTCGATTTACAGGGTGTGGCAAAGCTGATATTTATGAAAGGTTATAAATTATAACTTAGATTTTGTGATGCATATAAGATCGATCACCGCGGTAGTGGAACTCTTGGCTTATCTATAATCGGTTATATATAGATATGTAGCTATATATATAGATATAAGCAATAGTGACCATTTTGAAGTTTAGACATAGTTGATGCTGGTTTCCGGCTTAGGTGTTTCAAGTTTTTGATTGAAATTTAAAAAAATAAGAGTTTAGTTAATAAAATGCGATAGGCGTCAACATTTCGATATTCAAATGTGACTATGACTTTACATAAATAACGACTCTACGAAATTTAAAACTATACTCTTGGTGATAAGAACTTATGTAATGTTTGTGCCAAATAAATTTTGGAGATATTGCAAAATTAAAACATTTTGATACCTAACGCACGTGTAATTGATTATACTTAAAAGATAACTTTAATTCAATTTTGAAAACAATTATTGGTTCTGAATAAAACAATGAAATAAATTGTACTGTTTTTAATTTTCAATGCATTACAATATTGACGTTTTGCGATTTAATTCCAAGTAAAATAAAGTAAGTAGGTACAGGTGGCTAAACTAGACGAAACATTATGTGACAATAGAAATCTTAAATTATAACTAGTGCAAATATGTGATATGACAGTACAAATATCTAAGTGCCCATTTACACGTGCCACAACGCACAAACAACGACAATCTCGTGTGCCGGTTCGTTAGTACTAAAATGCATAGGTTTTTTCACACGAACTGCATCGCAACCACAACGCAACTACTTGCGATACTACGCATTAGAAGTTGTTCTATTGCAAAGACATTTTTGTAGTCAATGCAGCTATAAGTTGCAAATCACACGTGACAACTGTTTGCCGACACTTTGACGCGGGGTGTGGTGGTAGGACATGTGAACAGGTACTAAGTTTAAAGGTTTTGCATTGCTTCTCGAATATATTACAAATCAGATTTTAACGTTTTCGTAACATCCATTACTCCAAAGCTTATACTCACGTGAATTTTATAACTATACATAGTAAGATATGACAGAAGACTTAAAATTCTATGTGAATATTTAAAAATGCAAGTAGGTACTCGTGGGACTTACTTTTTCTATGTATTGATCTTATTTAACAATTCCAATATAATATTAATAATATAGCTAATAATTTTGAGCTTTTCTTTACCTAAACGCATGATATGCTTTGTGCAAACCTCAAATACATATTTACAATAACGTGTAAATAACAAATTTAACAAAATATTTAAATGGCATTTGTTTCTCTGCAATAAAGTAACGACATTTTCTATTTATAATTTTAAAGAATGTTTTATATTATGTGGTATTTCCAAACCAAGTCTTAATATAAACCTAAAAAACGCTTTGGTAGATTTTTTGACTAAACAAGTGATCTATAGTGATTAAATCGTTTACCTTTCGCCAATATATTAACACTATTTTACAGTTTACCTTAACAATGAACCACTCACTCCACGTATCTACTACTAAGTAACGTTTTTACATCCTCAATGCTTCAGCCATCACATTACAATCTAGGAACGTAAAGTCCAATCTTTAAGCCTAATTAACCTGCATTGAATAAGACTTATTTTACAGAATCTTCAATAAAAACATTTTGTCATGTATTATAGTAATTTAATGAATACCTAAATTTCTAAGGAACTAACCTATCTAGCTTAACCTTGTTACTAACTAGTCGAGAAATATCGTCTTTATAATATTGCTCTCGGTCTGTAGGTACCATTATACTCATCACTGTACGCTCTCACATCCGCTCGATTCATACCTATTAAAGTTAAAAGAAACGAATTTAAATTTTGCCGTACCCTTATAAGCGAAAGCTTACATGTGGAATATTGATTTTTGATCATTGTATATATCAGGCAACTTTTGTAATTTAATACTTCGTTTCAATTCGCTTTTACAATGCAGGGAGAACCCTATAGATTTTTATTCGAAAGGTTGTGGCCAGAGCGGTGGCGGAGGCGGCAGCGGAAAGGCCGTCGGCTATGTTGAGATAGCGAGTGAAGTTCGCGACGGGTGCGGGGGGTGTGGCGGGTGGGGGGGAACTGCATGAGGAGAGGATGCAGGAGGAGTCCTGGGTCCCGGAGAACAAGTCACCTTTCCCATAAAGGATCTAATATCGTCAAAGTACGTGTCTTCCCTCTCTGTATCAGCCGAGCTAGGCGAATCCCCTCCCTCTGCTTCATGCTTCTTCAAGTGTCGGTCAAGATTCGTCTGCTGACCAAAACATCTATCGCACAATGGACACCTAAACGGCCTTTCCTTGTTATGGATGTTTCTCACGTGGCGTTGGAGATTTGAAGAAATAGAGAACGATCGCTCGCAATACTTACACTTGTAAGGTTGCTCCCCAGTATGCGTGCGGAGATGCCTTGTCAAGTTCGCGCTACGTGGGAACACTTTTCCACAGAACTTGCATGCATAGCGATCACGCAGTTTTCCAGTGCCGGCGTTTAAGTCGCGAAATTTTGCGTAAGCACTCGGCTGCTGATCCGGCCCATCAGTGCCGAGAAGTGGGCATAAAAAATTGAACGAACCCGGTACGTAAGGCGAATGAGTAGAGAAACGTCTTGATAGAATCGAATCCATTTCATACGGCGGATACATGGCATTAATGAGGCTATTATTGTGTTGTGGGTGGACGGGCATCGGGAACGCTAAGGGCGAAGATACCAATGGCTGTGGAGAGTCTTTCTCTCTCTTTGGTTCTACTGCCTCTACATCTACATCAGTAGTGTCATTCTCAGGCGTTTTACTTTCTCGTTTTATCGGGTCTGTATCTGGTGGAGTAAATGATTTAATCGATAATCTACGAAAGGAACGGTCATAGTTTTCACCTTCAGGCTCCTTGTCGTTTTGTTTACGTCCTACAGATAAATCCAATGGCTGATCACCTAGATCCTTCTTTGCTTCATCGTCGTTAACTGAATATCTCTTATCATCATTTCCAATATTCTTAGTCAAATCTTTAGGTAATGACGGTGATACTGATCTTCTATCCACAGTTTCATTATTGTTATGCTTAAGTGTCAAATTGAAAGGTGAGCTATGTTTCACATCATTTCCCATGAAATTGTATGGATTAATAGGCGCTTGCAATGGCATCACTGGGGAAGGTCTTTGTTCAGATGTTTCTTCTGATGGTGAAGATTGTTTTACGTACTGAGTTTGAGATTTAGGAGTAATTCTATCAACATTTTCATCGTCTCTTTTAGTTACATCAACTTCCATATCAATACTCTTCTTATTTTCATCGAGTGATGTGGAGCTGTCCATACTCTTAACAGACATGCGCTCTTCCTGTTGTTTTTGTGCTAATAGACTTGAATTCATAGCAAGATCATGTTCCATCGCTAATCTTGCACCTTGTACGTTGAAAAGCAATGGGTTCAAGAAATCTGGCGGACAAGCAGCAGCTGCTGCGGCCGAAAATAATGCTGGGTAGTGAGCAAATGTGTTATATGGCAGAGGTAAACCTTGTCCCCTGTACATTGGGAAAGGGTTTGCATTATTTTGTGTATTCATCCCGACGTTAGGCAAAGATGGAATTTGCGGTAGACCCGGCGGTAGCTGCCGCAGACGAACGTTGGCAGCAGTAGCAGTATCACAGAAACGCTTATGTTTAGTCAGTGATGCGTAGGTCTGGAACGGTTGCCCGCATTTTCCACACTCCACCAATGTTTTGCATGAGGCGTGCATTCGCTTATGTCGGCACAGGTTTGAGAACTGGGTGTAGGACTGAAAAAAGGAAAAAAGACGTGTTAATTTTTTTTATTATTGACAAAACTAATAAAATATGAATTAAACAATGTTTTAAAATAATTTCTAACAGCAGATAACTAGTCATATGCTAAGCACTCCTTTCTACTGAGTCTTCAAAGACATCTCAATTAAAATTAAGCAGCGCTTGCCTTTAAAATGGAAACATTAGATCATGAATACAATTTCTTAGTTATCTACCAATCTGCATTTTGTCAGTATAAATGTTACGCCTTCATTCTTCTTAACGTAAGAGAAGACCTGAGCTTGGTACTTGACAATAATTTGTTTGATATAGTATTCATGATGATGCTCACCTTTAAGCAGACCTTGCACTGGAAGGGCTTGACACTGGAGTGTATGTGGGTGTGCTGCTTGAGGCCGGAGGAGGAGGTGAAGGTCTTCCCGCACTCCGGGCAGGCGTGGCTTCGCGCGCCGGCGTGCTGCGCACGGATGTGGCGCTGCAGGTTGGAAGGATCGCTAAATGCCTGAAATACCGTCAGGTTTCGGGACGCGTGAAGTTACATGCGCTTATGGCTTAAGACCTAAGTAACTAAGTATGCTCAATTGAATAGTATAAAGTGAATTGTACTTTTAAAGTCTGATTCGTTAAAAAAGATGAGCCTTTGAATTATGTCACGCTAGTTCATAATATAAATTTATACTTGCAAGCGGGAGTATAAAGATGGTGGCCAATCAATTTACAATAGATGATTGCAGAGGTGAAACGAATTTAAAAAGTGGACCTACTTGTCTTTCTATGAATCTACTAGTATAATTCTTATTACTCTTGAGCACATAGCAAATTCAATCTAATTTTCTTTATTTCCTCTCTAACATTTAATACATACCTTAGGGCAGTTTTCGCAAGGGTATTTCCTGATGTCAGTGTGGGCAAGGGCTCTGTGGCGAAGGAGTAGGGTCCTGGAGCTGTAAGCGCGGTTGCACAACTCGCAATGAAACGCTGAAGCGGGCTGCGCGTGCGCCTGGATCAAATGACGATCGAGTCTGTAATAAAAAGAAAAAATCACTTAGTTTAACGATTGTTATATTTTGATTTTTTTTTGTAAGGCTTTCGTTCCAAATTTAATTTGTTATACTGATAGAACATTCTTAAATCAACTAGTTACCGAGGCTTAAAACTTAACTACCCTTTATATCGACTCAAATGTGCTTAAATTTTACGATGACCAAGAAACCTTATGATATCATTTTAATATCAAGAAGGAATTTGGTGACCATAAAATTTAAGCACATTTTCAAATAGCCTTACCGGATACTTGTCAGTATCCTGGTATTGTAGGTAATAGGATGCAAGTGGAGACGACGAAATCATATTTCGCATCAAGATCGCCTACGCGACGATAAGTTATAGCTGCTCGGCAAATACATAACTCAAACATGTTTCGGTTCATACAGCAAATGTTCCAATTCGTTTTGCAATAAATGCGCCATGTACGTGGATTATGAGAGGAATCAACAATGGACGTCATATGATTACGTGCTTATAATTTCACAGAAATGTTTTTTTAATATTATAAGTGTGAAAGATGTAGTCCATCTCATGATAAGTGGTATCAGACTCATAGACATTTGTCATCATCCCAGAGGCCTTTTATCCAATCTGAGGTCAATTACATGAGTTGCTATTCATAGAAACTATATTGGAATGCCTTTTGTAATAGCTATTATCTCACAAAGCCCTTTAAACCAAAACACAACATCGCATAGCGTTCTTGTTTGAGAGATATAGACATGGCGGTGCTTGCCTACCTGACGGACAAAAAACCAAACAATCCTTCGAAGCAAGAATATAATTATGATATTAATTATATTACAACGTTACAAATGAAATATCTACAAGTGCATATATGTGTAGTCATCTCATAGATACTACAGAAATTATAAACGTGATATCTGTAGCAAGTTAGTTCATCTTAGTAATCAAGGTATGTATGAATAGAAAGTTGTAGATCATCCAGCACGTCGTCTAGGGTATTCCGACTTTGATGTAAAACGTATATCATTTGCAAAAATAATCTCAGTAACTCTCCTTGACGATAACTGGTCCACTACACGCAACCCTTGCCTGCGGCGTTTCTATCGCACCTGTCTTAGTTACGTAACGCGAGTATCGGTTCCATATGCGTTACATTGCTGCTTTTGATAGTAGTTGTTGATTAGAAACGATGGAAAAGTAGTAATACAACATGTTACGTTCGAAAGCCCCTCATCCGTCAATGTGATAAGGTGAAGTTTTCACTCTCGGATAGCCGGCCTGCTGCCGTATCTTTTAATTAATCTTAGGAATAAAATCTACTGTCAGTAATGGTTCCGTCGCTTACATGCTGTTCACTCGTCTGTTACGTACTAGTCCTGTACTCGATAATCAAAACAGTGGTTACAGGGTTTGCTTAGTACTACCTGCTCTAATGTGATGCAAACTAGCATGTTTTTGTTTAGATTATGAATTAGATTGTTCATTTTGATCAGATCATTGAAATCTGGATCATGAAGTCTTGGATACCAATAAAAACTTTACATATTAATTTATAAAAAGTGTGTGTTCCTTCTGCGATTTTTTGTGGAAATTCTAACACTTAAACTTTGTTAAACTTTGTTACAATATAAGACCTTTCTGTGCGTTTTGCATCAATATAACCTTTTTTAAAAGATAAGCTATGTATAGAGAAAAAATTGTTAAATTTAACAGTTTCAGATATTATAAATGTACAAATTATTTTGGAATAGGTACTGCAAATATGTGCAATAAATTTGTCAGTATTTTGACATCATAAAATCAACTTATTTGTACAGATACAGTTATGAATCCAATGCGTACGCAACAGATACACTTGCCTCGGGGCTACGACTCTATCAGCCACGGCGATCTTCAGTATGGATATTTTTTATTATCACTCTGAGTTTCTAAACCTGAGCTATGGGGCATAGAATTACTAAGTATAAAACCGTAGAAGTAAGACTATTTAAGTTTAGTTATTTTTAATGTACTAGAAAACAAGTACGATATCAACCGGATTTATTTGAGTTTTCAACTGATTCTAAAATGGCAAATGATTTTTTTGATATCCAAAAGTTTATAAAATATAAACACATAAAAGTTGCCATCTGGTGGTAGACGCAAGGCAAAGTTATTCTGACAAATTCAGTATTGTGAATATAATATTTCATTTACTAGCTAATAATTCAACATAGTATTTCATAACTTGCGTCATATAGTTTAGAAATTTCGTTTCACATTTCAGGATTTTCGTCGGTCCAAAAAACGTTTTACAGGTTTTTTATGCTACAATATCTTCAAGTAGGCTCATTCTACCCACACATATCACTACATAGTATAAAACAAAGTCGCTTCCGGTTGTCTGTCCCTATGTATGCTTATATCTTTGAAACTACGCTAAGTATTTTAATGCAGTTTTAATAGACAGAGTGATTCGAGAGGAAGGTTTTTAGATACACAGAAACACTGATAATTTTAGATTTTTGACTTTTAGATTTTCGACTTTTAGGCGGACCAAATTTCGCCGGGACAACTAGTGTAACATATAATTTACATATGGTTCAGGAACCACTGCCTATAACAACTATGTAATCGTTCGATACATACCGATTGTACCTATTTATTAATATACCTTATATTGCGTGTACAGATAATTGAAAGTAGGCCGCTCATTTTTGTTATACACGACACTTTTGTCAGCCTTTTTCCGCTTTTTAAATTGAACAAAACAGTTTTGCTCTACTTTTGATTACAGACTGTTATTGGAATATTTTTTAGTACAACCGCACGTTTTTTGTACCTGTTTTTGTACAACTGAATAGGTAACGAAAAAGTTGTTAAAATACCATTATATAATAATATATATGTAACTTTAGACGTCCAGCAATTTGCACTCGGCCAGCGCGTTGGACTATGGCCTAAAACTTTCTCATTCCGAGAGAAGACCCGTGCCTAACAGTAGGAAAATAATGGGTTGAGGATATGTAACTTTAGACACAGATAGGTACTTAACGTACCGTTTATGTAACAATTTTCATTATCTTTAATATCCGTAGAAACTTATTAAAGCAAGGAAAGTTAAGTTAATAGTCCGATTATTTTTAACAACTAATTTCCCCCATCTTCAATACAAAATATGGTAAATAAATATGGTAATTAAAATTTATCCTACCTAATTTATATGGAAAAAGTTAATCTTTAGAATAAGTTTTGTAAGCTATTTAACATTACTTATAAATATTCGCTATTAGTACCAACCACTTCACCGAATCCACTGCATCCATACCATAGACAACGATCCAGCTTTTATTCATTAAATAATTTCTCAGTACTTAACAAACAATGATATTCCAAAGAATCAATCACGTTGAAACGTGAATTACACGTACAGCGGAGCGGACAATTATAAGATCTGGATCGCAAAATCGATCTCCATGTTCACGGATTGATAACATCCGATGAACAACTTTCATTCGGTGCGATCCATTACTCCCACATACGCCACTGTACCTATAGGAACGCTAAAATGCTGCATTACATTTCATTAACAACTTTCTACAGTCTTAAGAAGTGTATGAAGAACTCAACCGATCTTCGAAATTAACATTGATTAATGTTGAATACGCACGAAAATAAGATGGGTGACTAAAAATGACAAAAAGTTATGGAGACGCGTTTTACAGGTATCATTAAACGTTGATCCCAATTACTATTCTAGAATAATAGTCGGTAAATGTTGTTGAAAGCCGTATGGACGGTTTTAAAACATCCGACATGATTGGGCCATTTTTTACAAGATTGATGCAGTCAAGTTAACACGCAGCTGCCCGATGATAATTGGTCACCGTCACCCATGGACATTTGTAAGCATCTTTATATAGAACGGGATTTCTATCAGGAGGAAATCACAAATACGGCACTTATCCTAAGAGCCTAGATAAAAAATTGACTTATATAAATAAGAGCCATGTCAAGTTAGAATATCACAAGAGTTACAGCAATTCTACCCGCATAATTTCATAACAGGATTTCCTTATGCTTCCATGAACAAACAAACGTTAAAACAAAAAACCCAGATCCAGAATCGATAATTAATTAAATTAATTATTCAGATCTTTAACTGACCGAGAACTAACCCGGAACCCTTTACTAGTATAATGATCACTGGGCGATTACTATCATGATGAATATATATAATGTACTTATAGAAATAGATTCCGTTTCACAGATAGGTATATATAGTTATACCTATGTTGTTAATGTACGCTAAATATTTTAGACATTCAATTCTACAAAATAAAACCTTAACACCTCGAAATAAATCAGGTGTATCGTGAAAACGAATTATCAAAAAAATATTACTGTCACTAATATTTTCCCGAATTTATGCAAATACAAAATGCATTTTTTACAATTTCTGAGGATCAGAACTAATTTGAATTAAAATGTGTTATTTGATATTCGAGTAAAATTTTATGTAAAATGTTATCTTCGCCGAGCGGCATTTTATAACCCCAATGCCTAATAACGTACAACCCAATAGACGACGCCCTTTACATTTTAATAATAACATTGTATAATTATATCTGCTTAAATTTTATGTAACTTCCTATGTTACTGCTTGATTACAATATTTTAATCGACTTATGAAAAAAATCATTATTACTTCATGATTAATTACTAATTAGCTCTTAGGCAGCAAACTGTCAAACACATTTTGTTTATAATTAACATACTTTATCGTATGCGTATTAAATATTCAGATATAAGATAAACATTATTATCTCTCCTTTGTTAGAGTAGTTTTATGCCTTACGTAAGTGTATTCTAAATTTATATAAGGCATTTCGGTTGCAAATACAGATTGAACGTACAGATATCGTGTTTTTGTCTATTTGAATGCCAGGGCTAGGTATTAGATTAGAAAAAATAAGCTATAAATTCGGTAGAGCCTAAAGTAGATCGGTTAGTAAATAAAATAAAATGATGCACGAATAATATTGATTGCACAAATGCCGGTCACGAGTAGCCTGTAATTTTGGTTGACTTCGCAATAGCTACCTGATAGAAGTTACTAAGTTACCCGTTAGTTGAACACAGATTGTAAAAAAGTCCGATAGAGTGAAATCACATATACATAAAAATAGCTTCTCGAATTTCCTGAATAAAGGAATCATTGAGTTGGTTCCTACCAACTCATATTAGAGACAAAAAAAATTGCATTATAAAGATCAATAAAGATATAAAAATAACACTAAATTACAAGCATACACCTAATCTTGCGGTGTCTAATTGATTACATTTTAAACGTAAAAAAGGAAGAGTAACGTGTTTCGAGTAGGTACATAACGTAGTTTAGATGTTAGTTTTACTCGTATTGACGACCCGCGTGGCGGAGCAGTTAACGTACCGGTCTGACGCGCAATGAGTCCCGGGTTCGATTCCCGGCCAGACAGTGTCTAAATGATGAGTTTAGATTCCTGGTCTGGGTCTGGGTGTTTGTGTATTTGTCTTGTGTGTGTCCATGGTACCCACGACACAAGAGAAAATCCTACTGTGGGGCTATGAGTGTGAAAAGCGTGTGTGTTTGCTTTGGCATACATGTATTTTATTTGTCTACATTTATTACTTTAGAGGCCTAAGTAATGCGCTCTATCTACTGTTTTTGAATATTCTTTTACTGAAGGTGTGACGATGGTCATTCCAATTGTGACAGCCGAATCGAAAGTAAGAGACGTAAACGATTTGATAATAGAAATAAATTTGAACCATTTTTTTCTTTGTTGTGATAAATTGCTACTAAATGGGCGGATAATCAAAAATATTGACGGATTCCAAACAACATTGCGATAACAGAGTTACGTATACCTCAGCCAGTAAATTTAATATCATAACTTTGATTTTATTATTTAGTATTATAGCTTGGACTCTTGTGTACTTAGATTTGTTTCTCCTCTACTTAAACCTATGCTCGATACATAAAAACGTTTGTATGTATAATAGATGCATTGTCATTTTCGACGATTCAAAAAATGTATGTCCCTTTCCATGAGAAATATTTGGACCGTAGTTCATCATAGTTATATAGGTTATATGGATTAGTGTACTCTATACATTTAGACGGTTTTTTAATAATTACTACTATGGTTAAAGAAAGTTATAATGAAATTATAAATTCACAAAAAAACATTTGAAATCTGCCTAGGATCCGCCCCTGAGACCTACAAGTCGCAACATACATGTAAACCTGCTATATTTCCATTTATCAATTTAGCATAATTTAAAAAGTCCTTAACATATCACTAATCGATCAGCCGGTGCCCTAGAAATGTTGTCGTTAACACAATAGTGATGAGGCTTCCGATAAGGACTTCGGGGATACGTTAAAACGGTGCATGTCGATAATCTCGATCTTTTGCATTATTGACGAGCCTCGCTTCAATAGAATATGATGACACACGCCATTATGGCCTTCTGTCGCTTGTCACACAGTAAATTCATGATATATTTTCATTCGTGATGAAACGTTTAGTCTACTTGCTTTGATTTTATCGTACTGTTTGGTTTTTATTGTGAGCTTTTTTAATGTAATAGGATTATCAGATGGTAGTCAGTTGAGCATATAAACTATGTAACTAACTCTAAATAGAATAATCATTTTTAAATCTAATCTAAAAAAATCTCATGTTAAATGAATTGTATTCGAATGAGAAATAAATGTCTTAAACCGTAAATCGATCTATCTACGTGAAAAGACCTTAATAAATAAATTAAGTGTACCGTATCGTTCTGCCATTAAAGATATTATGTAGGAGAAAATCAAATATTCCGCCGAGCAATTGAAGTCATTCTGCAAACCATGTCATTTTATATACATAGATTATTTTTTCAATATACTCATTATTGTTCATACTGATTTTATTTTTAGTAACCATGCCGCATAAACCGTTTTCAGTACGGGTTTTGATATTTAAATGTACATATTCAAATGCTTAGACAACATGTTACACATGTTAATAACTATAACGATTCCTGATATGAGTGCATAAAACGTTTATTTATTTTAACACGATTGCAAAAGCATTTATTCGAAGGTGATCAGAGGAATGCGAGAGATGTGCCAGCGTCGCGTGCCTCCGTCCCGCCCCGACACAAATCATCGACGATCTTATCGAACGGGCACATCTCTAACGCTAAATAAATCGTTACTGGACCGCTCCTCGGACGACCAAATAGTATTAATGGCAAGAGGTTAATGGTTCTGAAGACGTTTGAAATTGATCGACTTCTGCATCTCAAAGCGGCTTGAATGGATCACTCAGATAAGGAACGTACAGCCTCATGAGTGATTCGAATTTAATTCGACAACCAATATAGAACTGTAATGTTAGGTCCATTTATTCTAATAGAATTCTGTAATAGGAGTCTTCGCCTCATCTGTTCAGGACTTTGCGTAACTCAAATTATGTAAGATAATTTATCGTAAAGCAATATATTATCCTTTGAGAATTTACGCACTTAGTAGGTACATATAAATCTAATTAGTTAGTAAAATTTTAATAAGAAACTTATTTTTAGTGTTATTGAAAACAATGACGTGATAACCTAAAAAGAACATAATATTAACAGTTTCATAAGGTTTAACTTTACAGGAAAGTTGGAAGAAACAAGTTTTATTCTATAATACTTACACGTCAATATTAGGAAACGATGCGTCGCAGAATGAACACCTGGGGTCCGTGTCTTCTCGTTCCTCGTCTTCAGCTTGCTGTGGTCCAGAAGATATACTAGAGCCTCCACGACCTGTAATAAATAGAAATACATCTTAAATTATGATAGGATTAAAGGAGTGCCTGAGATCGGTCACTTGCATTATTGTCCTTAGCGAACTAAGTCGAGAATCCTTTTGTAAATTTACCAACCACGTCTTACAAACCACAAAACTGCAGCGCCCTTACACTGCTATTATGCTAGCAGTACAAAAGTGTATTCTACTAGTTGTTTCTTTACGACTTTAAATTCTAATAACCAATAGTGAAAAGATAAAAAGTAAACTAAACCGTTGCATGTAATTGATTTTTTCTATTATAAAATAATAAAAGTTATTATACATACAAGTTATTACAGATACAAGACAAAATACAACAGATTAATTTAATACAATAGATTTTTATACTCTTCGAAGTATAATAATGAATTTTGAAAAGTTTATCTTCCTGAAATAAAGATATTTATGTATAAGCTGTAAGCTTATATGCATTGTAACGCAATTGAAATAATGATTCAAAATTACTATTTATGTCCTATTAATTTAACGCAACAATGAAAACCCTATGGGTAATTAAATCGACTTTCATAACAGGATGTTAAAATCTCAGTGAGATAGTGACGTGAATTCATTTGTTATTCATCAAGTATTTCATGTGCGTTGCGTCTAGGTACACTAGATAAGATCTTAACCATCAGTGAATCATGTTTGGAATTATTCATCTTTCACCTACTTTACAACTCTTTCTACTAAGAAGAAAATATAGGTAAGTATAACTTGACTAGGGATAGGAAAAAAGAAAAAATTACGATTTAGATAAAAAATAAATGCCTGTTTGTCTGTTTCGCGACGATAAAAAGGACTAAGATTCGATTAATTACAGAAAAAACCATTTTCGCATTTCCTTTCACAAACTTCCATTTATTCGTGAAAAGCGCAAGTATTATTGACTTAAAAGTAGGTAAAAGATTAGACAATAAATTAAAAGTAACTAGCGCATGGAGCTTAGCATACCATATAACAATTCGTTCTAAATAATGTACAGTACACAAACGAAAATAATACAATACTTTGTCACTGTAACAAATTATATAATAAGCGCATATCATTAACATCGAATTCTCACTTCAGATACCTATTAGACGAATCTCAATAGCTACCGACAGTCACGACACTCAGTAATTGTCATACCTACTCGATTATTTTAAGTATTCGTAGGTATTTCCATCCCACCTAATTAATTCTCGAAACAAAGCGGTGTCTTGCGTCCGTGTTCAAATTTATGATTGGACGATCACGCATTGGCTCGGAAGTATGAATAAGTATAAAGTGTTCTACATTGACACATGCAAAATTAATTCAAGTCACGACAAGAGAAGCCACGCCTCAAACATTGTCTAACGAGACACCGCATCCGTGATAAGGCAAGGCTAGATAAGTGATATCATCGACGAAGTATGGTTTATAGGAAGAAATGAAGTAATTGGAGCGTTTATTTGTTCACGAAAGTTGTGGGCGTTATGTGGTTAATTTGTCTTGGCATCGAGTTTAGGATGCCGACAATTGATTGTGTAATTAATCAATGAATACCCTTTATATTATGATGTTGTAAAATGTGACAAAAATGCTTTCAATTGCCGTTAAAATTAATTAAAAGTATAATAAATAAGTTAATAATTATTAGTTTATTAACATTAATAAACGAAATAAAAAATATTACTAAATATACCTATATAATATATAATACTAGAAGAAAACCAAGATAAAATAAATGCGGCTTCAACATTTTATAAAAAAAAAAACACTAAAAAACATAACAGATTAAAATTATCTAATGAGCTTATTTAGCTACAAAGCGTTTTGGTTCCAATTAACTCCAATTCCAATATGGTAAAATATTAGACATTTGTCACATTGTCACGATTCTTGTATAAGTGAAGCGAATAAGATTTCCAAAACTTCTAGTAAAAGTACTCAACAAAACATTATGTGTTTCTAATTCATTAAGTAATACATAATTCAAGAAACTGTACCAAAACTAAATTATAGTAAAAAAATAACTATTTCGACTTACCTAAAACCTAGGATGCTACACGATTCACTGATGCTACCTGAAGAGGGCAAGAGTCCACCAAACAGTGAATGTCAATACAACACTGAAGTGTTGGTTACAAATTATCAGGGGGCAAGTCACCCCCACCCCACCTGCCCACGGGGGTAATATGCCCACTTGACCCGACTTTTGCATTAAAATCATCTATGCGTGACACCTTCATGTGTGGCTTTGACTGGTTAATTCCACTTTATTACTATAGAAATGCTTTTCGTGATTTTCTTTATGGTTACTGTGTCCTTAATTGAATAGACATAGAAAATTGCGAAAATAATTTCTTAATGGTTACTATTTACCTACTTACTGTATCTGTACTTTCCATGTATGTAAATCATGTTACCTTTGATATATAAAGGTTTACTCTTTGCCATTTTTTGGGCGGCACTAACCACTAAACTATATGCCTCTTTTAACACGTATCAGGGTGTTAACATGTAGTACCATGTTCTCTGGTCAACCCATTATTTTCCCATTGCTGGGCACGGTCTTCTTTAAGAATGAGAGAGTTTAGACCATAGTCCACCGCGCTGGCCAAGTGCGAATTGGTGGACTTTACACTTTTTTTAAAGCACTCTCGGGTGTGTCGGTATCCTCACGATGTTTTCTTTCCCCGAAAAGCATTGATAATGATTTCTAATACGCACATAATTATAGAAAAATGAGTGGTTCGTGCCTGGGTTTGAACCTCGAACCTTCCGATCGAAAGGGCAAGTTTCAACCATTAAACTATCACTGCCCATGTATTACTATGTAATTGTATGATTTGTTTAAAATCATATCGGGTATCAAAGAATTTTGAATTAAATTAATAAATTAATTAATTACTTTAATTAAATAAATTAATTTTGATTAACGAAAAATCGCCCTAATCGTCTTAGTCTGAGAATAACTAATGCAATCGCAACCAAAAGCAAAATTAGTTTAATAATATTATCATTTATTTCAGTATTAAAAAAATGTGGAAGGATTTTCTCTTAAATTATCTTATAATTGGTTTCAATAAAAAATAAGGCGATTATTCGAACTGCTCGTCATACAAAAAACATTATTACTAGTTTCATTGTAGGTATGTGTGGACATATTACTTTTGACTTATTAATAATGATGAATTTATCAATTTGACCATACTTTTATCAGTATGAGCATACGAACTTATGGCGCGCACGTTAAGTTTTCCCACGACGCCACCAAATGGCGTTAAGTTCTGCGCGCGCGCACCGGAACGGTGACTTACCGATCTTTGTAATGAATTTAACGAACCCTCAAACGGCAAGCACCTGTTGTTTTGCGTAATTTTCCCATAATATGATTCGTGTGTTGGTCTTTTTTATAGTATTGTTCGTAATCTTACAAAACTGTTTCATATAAAGTGACAAACATGGGTCGAATCAGATTTGTAAATTACGTTATGAGATCATAAGCTAAGAAGTTTAAAAAATGGTATTATTTTTAAATATATTGGCAGTAATTTAATTGATTTTTTTTTAATTTATATAGATTTCATATCATAAAAAGTAGGCTTAGGTTCTTCTTAAATACTTAAGAGTTTTCTTGTATCTATTCGTATGAGATCAATTGCTAAAAAAAATGCACGCAATGCCACCTTTACCTAACGATTTATTATTATTATGATTCAAATAAATAAAAGCATCTCCACAATACCGCCGTAAGGGAATTCGCGCGAATTACAAACGTTAATAAACAGTGTTACCGCCAATCCGTTCGGCGCTCGGGGCGCGGTGCCCAACGCATCAGGTGCGTCGCCTCACCGTTACACCCCGCGGTGCGAGCCCAGATCGTCGGTATTATGCAACTTCCCTATACTATCATTATCTCGCAAGATAGGGAGTAGTGGTAGAACCGCTCATAGGCATCACTGCCACACCTAACTGCCTTATAAGAGTAGTATCCACGAGCAGTGATAGCCTAATAGTTGAAACTTGCTCTCTCAATCGGGAGGTCCGAGGTTCAAACCCACCAAACGCACGTTCAAACGCACCACTGATTTATGTGCGTATTATACATTAATTATCACTGCTTTTCGGTGAAGGAAAACATCGTGAGGAAACCTACACACCCGAGAGTTCTTTATAAAAAAAAAAAGTTCTCGGACAACATTTCGCACTTGGCCAGCGCGGTGGACTATGGCCTAAACTCTCTCATTCTGAGAGAAGACCCGTGCCCAGCAGTGGGACAATAATGGGTTGACGACGACGACATCCTGCGCTACTATGTTTTGATTTTAAAGGTGTAGTAAGGACGACAGTCTTGAAGTATGCCAATGCTTTTTTTATTTTTTTTCTCTTGGAACGAAAAATATAAATGCAACTTAGTATTTTGATGTAGCTGTTAGTCATCGACTTCAATCTAAATTAACACTACTAATATGTTCAAAAATGTTTTGAAAAATGGTTATGTAACTGCTTTTTAAAATAATAATTATATTTATCAATTTATACAGTACCTATAACCCTTTTATCATTTTCAAGCTTTCACTCGGGTATATCCCATTATTGTCCCACTGCTGGGCACGGGTTTTCTCTCAGAATGAGAGAGTTTTAGACCGTAATCCATAATCCTGAAGCTTCCACTACTTTAGTATTTAATAAAATGAATCAAATCCATCTAACACAATAGATGTCATTCAAATGCATAGAAATACCTAACTAAATCTTTAACTAGTTTGAGATAACAGATCCTCTACAACTTTCCTCTTACCTCCCATTTCCCTGGAGGGTCTAAACGCATCGTGCAGTCATTACCGTTACGCCCCGCAGTGTACTCCGACATTGTTCAGACAGGAAGCTGATGTGGAGATGATTTGAATTTGTTCTGGACATAAACCTAATCTACTTTGAGGGTCAAATGTGTATTATACACCCGATGAGAATTTCATTTTCATCTACGTAGCTCCGGGCGTAGAAATGGTGCTTACACTTCGTAGTATAAGGTTGAGCAGAATATGAAATATTATGGAGATATATAATTTGTGATAGTTTGCTTGTGAACAGGAAGTTTTATGTGTGTTTAGAGCGTACTCAAAAGAACATCTATGTCATTTCTTATATGCCCACACAAATAGCTCTGATATCTGAGTATAAGATGTACTAAAGATCACGAAAAACATTTGCAGAATAAGGTTACTTAATAGCGACCCTTATTAAATCAAAATATGTTAAGTCGCTTATCAACTAATGGAATAATGACCTGCAAAGGACAAGACAAGATATATGTATGTGTTCTTAATCCGTGTGAATCTCGACTATCGTATAATTATTACTACAGGTAACTTATTTTTGATCCATAGCAAAATGAATTATTTATAACGTACATTTTTAAGAAATATTTTTTGTATTTACAGTGACCGGTACTATAATTTATTATATTAAAATTTTAAACCGAATGGATAACTGTAAATCCACAATAGACGACTACCATGAATGTATTTTTTATCTTTTATCAGTTAAAAATTGTTCAATTTCGCGTTACATCTAGATATGACTAAAGCCATCTAATCTGCGAACAAAAACGGTACAAACACCCGTACAGATTTAACCCTTCACTGAGGGCGGTAATATTAAATTGAAATATTTCTATTTTATTGTCCGTAATATTTATTTGATTGTTAAATAAATACGCGATGTGGGACGCCGGGCGATTGTAGTCGGTTTAATGGGGGTGCGGCCATTGTTGTTGGTTAATTTTTTGATTAATCATTCCCTTTTGTGGGGGATCGCTGCGATTCGGTTACGTTGGATTTGCGCAAAGATGTCGCTATGATAACATGACTTTGAAATTGTAAAACTTAAACAAATTAAAGATAGCCTGTGATATAGAATGTGTATTCAGAATGTCTTCACAATTTATGGTAATAATGAAAATGGATGCTCATTTATTTTTTACTTTATACGCTTGACATAATCACAATAAACTAAAACTTCCTGTTTAACGAGCCACAAAACAGAAATACCAAAAATCATTGGCATGACCATTCCATTTATAATCCATTATTTATAATTGGTGTTACAACAATGCGCTTTCCCACTCGCACTTTGCATCTGAACGTCTAAAATCGTTGATAATACGGATTCTGCATACAACAATGGCGCGTGCGCCGACGACAAAGCATCGTCATCAATTTTAATCTGCGCGACAATTGCGCGATGACAAATGTCAACGCGACACTCATTCATTACTCGCACGAACGCACGCGGCCAATTCCAAAAAGGAACGCTAATAAAGGGTTAACTTTACATTATTATTAATATGACGGGTCAAATATGATTTTTGTTTTTTTTTAATACGCATATTTTAATGTCTATGAAACTATACATAGATATGCATTAATGCTTGGTAATGTAATGTTACTATTGACTAACATTCGTCATTAGTTGTATCTTCCAGGTATTTTTTTAAACCATTTTACATTGTTTATTCAATTATATGTTATATTTTTGTTTTAAAAGTAACAAACTAGCAAGCATTCTACCTAATGGTAAATGGTCACTGTCACCCTTGGGTACCTTGGATTAACCCCAGATAAAATTAATTTTCTTATTCAATTAAATCCAAGACCACAGATGACGCCTGCGGACTAACTCGATATGCCTCGGATGAACCTGTGTATCCCTAATCACACCATTTAACGTAAAACAGCAGCTCTTACACTTTTACTAAGAAGAAATAAGAGTAACGGTGGTAAATCGTAAGAAGAAGCACAAAGGGTGCTATCTCCTTTAAATATCTATTTAATGCTTGTATTAGTTTTGTTAGAAGCAGTGACAGCCTCACGACTTGCCCTCTCGATCGGGAGGTCCGAGGATCAAACCCAGGCACGCACCACTGATTTTGCAAAACTATGTGCGTATTAGAAATTAATTACCTATCACTGCTTTTCGGTGAAGGAAAACATCGTGAGGACTCCTACACACCCGATAGATCTTTAAAAAAAAGGTCTTAGAGGTGTGTGAAGTCCACCAATTCGCACTAGGCCAGCGCGGTGGCCTATGGCCTAAAACTCTCATTCTGAGAGCAGACCCGTGCCCAGCAGTGGGACAATAATGGGTTGACGAATTAGTTTTGTTGAGGGATGTATATTTTAACTTTGTGATGTCTGCGGCTTAAATTTGAAGTCATAGACTTGTTGCTGACTGTCCCTACAGATTAGAAGACATATTCATCCGTTAATCATAGAAACAGATTGATGAATAAGGTGCGTTCGATTGAAAGTGACCTCAAAACAAATACCTCAAGCAACCAACCCAAATTGGAGACAAAAACGGCGATCAATCAATTACTATCACGGAAACGGAGCTTAAGCTTTTACCTTCAAACCGTACCACTTATCTCGCTTGTGACGTTGAATTTATTAATCCTTTTGCAAAAAGTGCGTGTTATCGTATAATTCAATGAGCTGATAGGTGGTCTCCCGCGATAATCAATCATGTTGTGCAACTGAGCCCGGAGCATTACGACAAATGCTTCAATAGGCTGACTGCAAATCGATTCTAATTATGGATTATACTCGAGTCATTGTGGAAGTTAAGAATGGCAGATGTTGATAGCAATGTGGGTGCTGAGAGCCGCGGGAAATGTGCTGATGCATTACTCGTTTTTATGAGTAAGGCGAAGATGCACGATCCACCTGATACAGATATTATTATAAGGTATATTATATTAAGAATACCATTCCATTCTTTTTTTCTTTTTGTTAAAAGGAATAATGGAAGGCAAACTACACTTTGTAAACTGAAAGAGACTAGCGAGCGACAGAAAGAAATGAATGTCATTGGAAGATGCCTTTCCTATAGAACAAGTCTTTAACTCAAAAATACATTACAAACCTACTAAACATTAAAATATCGTAACAGCAATAATAAAAATTTTCTTGTGCGGTGTTTATAAAAATTGGTAGTCATATGAAATCAAATAGTGTTCAAATAATTCTACAAAAACACTAAATCCATATATCCCACTGAGTACTTTCCAAATATTTAGAATATATTTCGCCTGCTTAATGAAAATTAAAATTTTATGTGTAACTATTTTAAAGATTCTATTAATTTTTAAAAATTCTATATAAAGCTCTCTTAAATTACACAATTCGAGCTACTCAATGCTAATCTTTTTAACTTAAGAAGTTTATTTCAGAATTTCACCACTTGAACCCGACAAAAATCCCTTCAAATATTATGAGTAGCTACTGATAATATTTTGAAATGCAAATTTAATATCTATTGTCATAGTACAAAACAGGTATAGGTTATATTGACTTTATCTACCAAAACTGTTAGAAAAACGAAGTTCTAACGATTGATCTCATATGAGAAAATGGTAATTTTTTGTATAAATTCAATAATTATCAATTTATCAAAAAACCGCCTTACATCAGTTTACACTGTGCACAGAACTGGGCACAGAGCGTATTAATAATATGCATAGGTTAACGTGAGTGGCACGTAATATTATCAAACTGGTAATTACGTGCAATCAGAATCGCATATATCACGTGAAGCCGGCTGCGACGCCGTCCTACCGGAAACCTGCAGGAAGCGGAGGAACCTCGTTCTGACACTGAAATATCATACTGGATACGACTTCCGAATATCTGACAATATGTAGAGCTGTTTAGACTGCTTATTATAAGGTATACACCTACGTAATTAGAAGTAAATATTGTTGAATTTAATCATTCTCAGAATTCTTAAATATCGTTAAATTTAATGATCCTCAATATTTAATCCTTAAGGACAAAACACATGCCTACTCTGCATAAAGTAAAGATTCAAGCTTCTTCCAAGTGAAAACATGCATAAGTCTAATTATTTCCTAATTGTCATCTTCTATTATAACTGTTAGAAAAACGGAAATCCATTGATAGATCTCTTTTTAATAAAATGGAGATATGTATGTTCATAAATCTCTGTTTTTCTAATAATTTTGGTGTCATTTTAATAAAAAAACAGCTTTATACCCTTATATCCGTTTGAAATGAAATGTCTTTATTTTGTATAGGCCAACGGGGGACTTACAAATTGTCAGTTACATTTTTTTCTTACACTGCCACCGGATCGGAACACAACCTCGACTGAGAAGATCCGGCAAGAAACTCAGCGAGTTCGTCTTTTTGTTATTTAACATCTATTTTTTTTAATATTGTATTTTACAATCGCTTTTACATGATGATAAAAGATAGCTCCAGTATCTTGCCTTACAGTTTAGTAAAAAAAAGCCTTGTTTAACAAGATACGTTACGCGTTTTCCCTGGGCACATTATATCCTATTCATATTACACATAAGTTAACGTGAGTGGCGCGTAATATTATCAAGCTGGTAATTACGTGCAATCAGAATCGCATATATCACGTGAAGCCGGCTGCGACGCCGTCCTACCGGAAACCTGCAGGAAGCGGAGGAACCTCTGACACTGAAATATCATTACTGGATACGGCTTCTGAATATCCTTTACATTTAAAGGACATTATGTATGTGAAGCTGTATAGATATCTTGTTTTAAAGCAATGTAATTTATACCAAATGTAATAAGAAGTAATGATCGTGGAATTTAATCAAAGATACATTGTTTTTCATGGCTGTGGAAGTAACTAAGTATGTATAGACTTTCCAACCCCTTTCGAACTAAAACGTAAGGAGATTATATTGTATTGTAATCATAAATAATGTAACAGTAGATACTGCATTATTGCGTTAGGTTGAACGTAATGATACAAGCAGGATATGTGAAGCTGCTTATATTATCATCATGATAATCAACGCGCCTATTCTACATAAAAGAATCTTTTGATAATTCTTCTCTTGAAAAATGTGTAATTCTCTTTGAAATGAGGTGGACTACTTTGTAACTTAAACAGTTAAAATATAACCCATAACGCTTCCTTTAACGTTTTAACTCGTAAATTGTCCGGATGAACACTAACAAAGAATAATTAGGTATACGAGTTATTCTCTCAATATTTTATATACTTCACACTACATAATAACAACATTTGTACTTATGCAAATTCTTCGCATTTTAACTTATTTTAAATCCTAAAAAAAATGTACGGCTCTATGAAAAACAAAATAATGAGTGGTTTACGAATATTTGAATAGGTTTGAGCCACATCTAGCCGTTCGCTTCCAAACCCCTACATAAATACAGCATATGCGTGATTTTTCACATCGGCCGTCGCACGTCGCGATTTATCTAAATTAAATATCGCATGCGCGTGTCACCGGCGCGCGGCGTGCGCACCCGCGCGGTGTGTTCGCGCCCTGTGATTTGTGACGTATCTGCGTGTGCATACAGCGTGTTGTTAAAACGTTAAGTTTGAAATGTGCTTCCCATCCATTTAAGGGTAGAACCAGTGTAGTTCAACCGAGGAAGTACCACCGCCACACCTATTTCTGGCGTGAAGCAGTTCTTGCGTTTCGATAGAAGGGTGTGGTTGCCGGCACGTGAATGAGGCGATCATCATAGTCCTCGAAAGTAGCAACGCGTCTGTGATTGACTTCAGATGGAACCTATGTTCTGTATGAAGTTGATTACAGATGTCCATGGGCGGCAGAGACCACTTACCATCAGCTGAACTGCATGCTCGTTTGCTACTTCAGTCAGATAAAAAAAATCTATAAGCCATTGAAAGTCCACTACTAGACATCGACCTCCGCTAATCGGCACCATTTCTAACCCTCCTGAGTTATCCGAATCCAGCGGTTACCCGCCGTCTTCTTCAGGTCATGAGAACACCTAGCCGGGGGACAGACTACACTCCTTTGGCTAGATGTGGTCTCCATTCGAGGACTCTTCTATCACATCGGTTATCAGCACTGTGCATTAACAACATCACAAATATGTGAAAGTAAAACCAATGAAAGTCAATTATAATTTTTAAGTGGGTTAAACGGCAATTAAAACGTTTTTGATCAATCATTAGAAAAACCTTTAAGTACCTACGCGTAATTTAGAGTTATCGTAAGGTGTCGGGCTCTTTTTATAAATCTGGTATTTTCGCCATATTATAATTTTAAATTGTATTGTAAATTCGTGATCATTGAAGTCTGCGGTTCTATTTATTTAAAAGTTTTTACGTTTCAAATAACTCATAATTGTGCGATTTATTCGCACAAATGCAACGCGTATTTTGTAAATAAATTAATTTGTATTTTGTTTTTATTATGTACATGTCAATTAAAGTTCGCGTCTAACAATTTTAAGTAGGTATCTATTGGTTTGTTGAAGGTACTCCACTTTTACATTTATGTTAATTTTATTTATTTTTCTTTTTATTAAACTTCAGTTGTTATATCGTAATAATTACAATTCAAAATTCATCGTTAAAATTAAAGAAATGTGAAATTCTAGACATGTAAATATGTACCTACGCTCGTGTTAGTATCTTTTGCCAGCTGATCATTCCACGTGAGCCTCATTTCTGGCATTAGGATCGTATGTGTTAGTCGAACTCATAAACTATCTGTGTTTGTCGGTACACTTTCACATGAAGCGACCATCATAGTCCTCGGGAGTAGCAACGCATCTGTGATTGACTTTAGATGGAATCCATGTTCTGTATGTAGTTGATTACAGATGTACATGGGCGGCAGTGACCACTTACCATCAGCTGGACTGCATGCTCGTTTGCTACTTCAGTTAGATAAAAAAAAACATCCAAATCCAAGCAATAGTTTTGGCTTGAAAGTGTTTCAAAAATTCATCCATCCTCACAATTTCGCGTTTACACTTTTACATGATATCTAAACAAGCTCTAACAGAGCGGCCTATATAAGTAGTGCATGAGTCAAAAGTCACACGTTATAGGGCGCGGGGCAGGTGACTCCAATTAACTCCACCCTGGACAGCGCAGTGGAGTGTGACGTCAAACACGTGCACTGTGATTTGAGTGACGTTACTTCGCAACTATGATCGCCTGGTACTTTGGACTTCCTTTGCCATTTTTATTTGCATTTGCCGTATTAAATACTAATATATATTTTGAATTACTCTTGTTTTTGGATAATAAATTTCATTTTTGTATATTTAGGTAAGAAATATCAAAGCGAGCCTACTATCAAATAATCAAAATGAATATATATGTATTTGATATTACAAAATTTTATCATTAACATAAATAATAATGCACTTCGAGTATGTCCTGCAAACATTTCATAATATTATGTAATATTAAATATATGAAGGTGTATAATTCCTAAAATTTAATGTGAATATGCTCAAGCTAACATATAAATAAGTGATACCAACACTACCCACTGCTCTACCATACTAACCGCGACATTTTAGTTAATTTTCGGCAGTTTAACAAATATGTTTTTTTATAGAAAAAAAAAACATATATGTATTCAACGTGCATTTTATATAATAGCGATGCATTTGGTTCTAAACTAAAAACTATATACTATAAACAAATAATGTCAGTATAAAAAGGCGTACCAGTAGCAGCATGATCATCTTGCAGCGGCAAAATGGTCCGTGGACCCAGCATCAACTCTTGACCGGAAGGCACATCACGGATCACCTTATACCACAGCTGGAAAACATAAAAAAATGTTTGTAAGATATACGTAAATATTCACAAAAATCTGCTGTTCTAAAAAATATAATTGCAGACGATTTGTGTGACTCTATACTGACTTTCTTTGCTTTGATATTTGCATAGCTTTTTATATATTTTTTATAAAGAAAAGACAAGTTTACCTAGAAAAGGCAAGCTTATATACCGCGCCTCAACGAGTTTCAAGTAATATGTTGTTTGCTATATTTAATTTTATTGTGCTACGACGAAAGAATATGCAAATGTTGTAAATTTTAATCAAGCTTGATAAACGCAGTCAGTTGTATAATTGCATTAAAATAATTATTTAATATATTCTCACAGCTATATAGGTAATACTTTAAGTAATAAAACAATAGTAAAATTGTCTGTAAAAATATGTAAAGAAACTTTAGTTTCTTTCAAATTTGAATATCTGTCACGGTCAGGAATCGATATGTGAAAAAGATGGCTTCTGATATAATTAATTCGTAAAGAAGAATAATTAAATTACTTTGCATTGTAAAAATAGTTGGAAATAATTAACATATACCTATTGTCGTTTCTCTATGTTCCAGAGCAACACTTTTTGTTTAATTACAACTATTTCTTAAAAATATTTTAAGCGTAAACTACTAATTGTCAATTTATAAATATAGGCAAACATATATGTTTGTAAAATTGCAAACAAAGGCAGTTAAAACTAACATAACGCACTGGTTTATTCACACAGGGGCGAAATATCAAATAGCGTTTAACCTGAAGGGTCGTTGAGTGAATCTAATCACCGCATCTGTTCTCCCTCTGACCGGAAGTGGGATACAGTTGTTCAGCCGATTTTCTGTCACCGGAAGTTGCCAACGTTCCACATTCAAATTTGATTGGGGTAGCACAATGTAATGTTTAATGAGGGCTGTTCTGATAATGATTCGCTGTGTTACTTGTGCGGTATGGGTTTGATGACTAACAGCGTGTTTGTGTGACTCTTTGTAGAGATTGTTTTTAACTAACGCTCAAAAATGTTTATTTTACTTTGAAACAATAAAAAAATCGAATATCTTAACTCCATACTCTATAACAATAAAAAATAATAATTTAGTTCATTCACTCTATAACTACTTTTAACCAGGGTAGAGTTCGAAATGGTAGGCTTTCAAATATACTTATTTTGAAGTTACCTTTATTCAATTTATAGAATATCTTCTAATAGTATAATTTAAATATAATGCTACGTGCTGAAATGTGTTCAGCACGCAGCTACTTATATAACTAACTGTAGGCTACTTATAAACTAGCAAGTAATATATATACCTTGGATAATATTAAAATTATAAATAAAAAAATAATGTAAATCATACTTGTCCTCCCAGCAGAATATGTTGTACATTAACGTCATGAGGGTAATTGGAGGACCGGATAAATTTAAGCCAGTTTGTGTTATCTGTTGTACCATCCAGCCAGCCGCCATTTTTTCCGAAAACCTGAAAATCATTAAGAAACTTTAAAACCTGTAAAAAAGGACGCTAAAGTTTAATGATAAGAAATAAGAAACAGCGACATCTATCCAGAATTTTACGAACTAGGTCGTTAACTGTGGTACAAGAGTAGTATCGTACAAAAGTTCAATTTGGCGCATGTTATAGATTACATTACCTTTTTTACCTGTTGCCTACAGAATAGAAGTTACAAAATATGACATTAAATGAATATTGAAACTATTTAAACCCTTTTCGAGATACAATAATGGTGGATAAAATGATAAATTCACTAAACTGTTAGTGTTTAACAAACACTTAATGTTTAATACTAAATTATTTATTATTATATTTCATTCCTTATCTTTTAAATATAGCAATACTACCTGTCCCTAATATAATTTCCTATCATATCTCACAGCTACAACTTTAGGAGCGTCACACCGCGCCACCTGCCGGTGGCAGACATTACACTGGACACCGCAATGCGACAATAGATGGCGTGATTAGTCCCTGTCAAGATGCACCGAGGTCGTCAGCTTGGCCATTTGTCAGTAACCTCCCCAAATGATTTAATTTTCATAGGAAGCGAGCGCATTAATCACGTTTTTATTGCGGGGATGCAACTTCGCAATTTGTTTTTTAGCTCATAACTCAATTCAGTTCTGAATTCGGGCAATCCTACGGGCGTGTAAAATTAAGCACGCATGGTTATAAATTCTTTATTGATAAACCTATAGTTATACCTACCTACTTACATTATTATGCAAGTCGTTCTAGTTACCTTCACAAATACTAATTCATATTATTACTGTACATAAGTACATATTATTATATTCTTTCAATCTACTTCAATTTCGTATTTATTTTAGAACTCTATATAGAGCGCTAGGTTAAAATATTACCTACTGGAACGAAATAAAATGAAACTGAACGTAAGCAAAATTTAAATGATAGACAACGAATACTCATAAGTAACAAGTAAATTTATTGGTATTTCAAAGACTCAAATGTAATGAAATGAAATGTCTTTTTTGCATAGGCCTACGGAGGTACTTACAAATTGTCAGTTACATATTTTTTTTTTACACCGGATCGGATATGTGCGATGTACCATTCCTCATGTAACCACTTCGTATATTAATTTCAACGCATTATTTTCACGGCTCCAGTATAGATATTAGTATTTCCAGAATAATTAAGATTGGGGCTAATGTACGGATATCCTATTTAAATGAGGTCCCATAATATTAATTCGTAATAAATGACCACATAGATCAATGACACAAATACGTTTAAGCTTTTTGTATGTCTACTACAAATAAGTAGATAGGTAGACGGTACCTACATCAAATTTGCGCCTTTATTCAGCTAAAATTCTCATTCAAAAGCTTCAACCGTCCGCTATTCGCTCTGATAGCTAAAACAAGAGGGTTATTGGGTAACTAAGGGGTGGCGTAACCTACAATTTTCTGGCAGACACTACAATTCAGTGTGCATACATTCGATTGAGTCATGATACTCAATAATAGGCTATAGTTTAGGGCGCGGTTTAATCGTAGGCGAGTAAAGAACTAGAAACTTATAGATTTGAAGGTGATAGAACCAGTGTAGTTCGACCGGGGAAGTACCACCGCTACACCTAGTTCTAGCGGGAAGCATTTCTTGCGTTTCGATAGAAGGGTGTGGTTGCCGGCACACTTTTATATGAGGCGACCATCATAGTCCTCGGAAGTAGCAACGCTCTGATAAAACCCATGTTGTGTATGAAGCGGCAGTGACCACTTACCATCAGGTGGACTGCATGTTAATTTGCTACTGCAGTTAGATAAAAAAAAGATAGAACATATTTTTCATATTGTATCAACAATAATTAAGATCATGTTTAAAGCATTTGTCAAAGATAGCAGAATTTTTATTATAAGTAGAAATCATTGTGCTCCGACTCCAAAGGCAGAACCTTTGAACCTATTTCCTCAAAGTAGCAACTAGTAACGCATATGCTGCTGATCTCAGATAGTACTTTAATTTTTTTTTTAGAGTTGAATATTGTCCCATGGTCACAGTTATCCCTTACGGGCAAGTGAGTAAGAAAACAAACAATAACTGTATTTTATTATTTTAATTTAATTTTTTACCAATGGATTATGAATTATACCTAAATTTCTTTTAACCATAAAAAACTAAAGAAAATATTAATTATATATTAATATTAGTTTCCTACGTAATACACTAAAAACTATTAAAACATTTCTACTTATAAAAAAAGTATGGATTTTAAAAGTTTTTATTTTGAATATGTCATATCGCTTATTGATTAACAGTGTAACAAGTTGTTTATAAAGATGTTTTTCTAGAGGGTTCCGTGTTTGCGTTAGCTTCAATTGGGGTTTTTAACTTGATCTATTGCAGTTCAAATTTGAACGGTCAATATGGGTGGTAACTTTGTATGGCTCTATAAGCACTTTTGAGACAGTTTTGTAAATAGGTAATAAGGACATGATAAATCTATTGATCGAGCTAGCTATTATAAGTGTCATGTCTACTGGTTAAGTAATATTTTACTATGATCGTTCATTAAATGTATGATTTTGTAACATATAAAATTAAATCATAACATCGTAACCTGTATACCTTCTTGTATATATTTTTCTTTACTTACATAACACTATAAACAAGCTGTACATTATGTTGAGAAGTGGTTATTTTGTTAAAAACCGCTATTGTGTAAAACATGATAAACATTTTCGTACCAATTCAGAGGCTATAAATTCATTGTTAATACAATATGCCATAAATAATAGCTAGAAGAATACCTACAAGAGTCATCGAAACAAGGTGCGTAATTTGGCGTAAAATTAAAAGGCGATCCCCTTTCCGAAGTTAGGATAAAATTAGGAGAAAATCATGTGAAAAATAAAAAGCATCTGTCGCACAATAAAAAAGACGTAACAAATAGTTAAGATGGTGGTATGGCGATCAGTGTATTTTCAATCTAAGGGCTCAGTTATAAAGGTTATGCCGTGACTTCGTAACAAAACAAGTATGAGGTATTAATCAAAGCTCAAGTCGGGAAACCCTCCTTACGCGTCAGCGACAAGCCTTTTCCGCAGCATTTATCACGTTATTAAAACTGCGTCGGGTGCGTTCGGTAAAAAAGATAATTATCTTAGGGACCCTCGTCTTGAACAGGGCTGAACGTTTCAGATCTACGAGGGCGGGTGTACGGTAGTTACGGAAATTATTAGTGTTCTTGTCTCGTGTTTTGATTTTATTTTATTTCATTTTGGTTTTTATTTCACTGATTTCCAATGTTTACGGATATATAATAGCCTCCTCAAAAAGTTAAATGAAGTGTTATAGTAATATATATTAGATTTCTTTTTGTAGTAAAAATCAGTCAAAATTTACGAAAAAGTACTTAAATTAAATTACACATTGTCATACATGAATGTTATTATTTTTATTAGTTTTAAATCTATACGATTTTTATTCATAATACTAAGGCGATACATTGCCTACTTACAAAAATTTAAACACAAACTTAACAAGCATTTTGCTACAATATGAAAATGAGTACATTTCCCCCATTTTCGTCAACCCTATCAACTAGAGCGATGAGTAGGCGAGTGGCGCCACATGCCGGCCATCAGTCATCGATGATTGTGCGGACACTTGCCACCGATGTTGCTTGCTCCGAACTATGGACCGTATCGATGAGTTATGTTCCATGTCTTGAGATGAAGGGCCGCGTAATTGTCTATTGTACAATTATATCAGGATCAATAACGACCAACTCTACAACATGCTTAGCAATGAAGAGTTGTAGAGTTTTAATGTCAGACTATGGTATACACATATATATTTTTTAAGAAAATATTTACTTTATTTCAATCAAAATTACGCGGTAAGATGGAAACAAACGGTTTTGGTGTTATATCGTAAACATTAATATTACCAAGTTACTATTTCGTCGGATTGCATCAAATGCTCTTGATAATAGTTATAGATCTGTTATTACAAATGTATATTTGGATTGACTGAATTTGATAAATTTAAATGAATAGAAAAGATTCGCATCGTCTTCATCTTTTTAGGTATTTTGTATCATATTATATTATTAGTTATATGATTTCCACGAAACTCAATATTTTATATCAATAATAGAATAAATAAAATAATAAATATATCCTTTTTTTAAGAATTAAAATTCAAGTGCCGACCTACCCATACTTTAATATGGGGCACGTGGAAACGACTGCAGTGCAGATTATTATAAAAAGCGAGTTTGTAATTTAAACGAACTGTGGTAGATCTCATATTTTGCGAGATCGCAATTTCCCGGAATACTTGGGGAAAGCTACAAATGTTCGCGACTCGTTCGCGTCGGAAAATTACATTTCATAAATTCTAGTGATGTACGCATCCGCTTCCGTATCGACTGATTGAGTTTTAGTGGGCGAAAAGTCTATAGTAATTCGTCAAGTTTTTGGTTTAAATTCGAAGAACTTCGTGAAGACTGACGTGTAAAAAGGGAGTTGAATTTTACTTACGAAATTTTCTTGAATCGAAAAAAAAAACAATATAGAAGGCAAATTGATCTATTTTATGAACTTAACACTAGGGGCGCCATACAAGATACATAGAAAAAATAGGAACAGTCATCAATCATCAACACGCTGTTGTATAAATAAATTTTAACAACAACATTAAAATTATACGTGTGCGCTTGTCATCATAATCATGTCAATTCATATACTTTGTACAGCTAGCAAAACACATGCATCCGATGTTATAAGGTTAACTTCATTTAGAACAGAAGTTCCATCTGAACTCAATCAGTTGTGTTCATACTTCCATTGGCTTAGAACAGCCATACTCTTTAAGCGTAGCACAAGAATTGCTTGACTGTAGAAATAAATATGGCGATTGGTACCTTCTTAGTCGAACTATATTGATTCTGCCACGTTAATTTTAATAAAAACATTAAAATAACACGGCACGCGTTTGTTTAGATTTAATAAAATTCGAAATACGATACGATGTACAACTACCTATACATCCCATACAACTAAATATTAGTTTCCAATTTATGTTTCAACCTATCGACCTATCCCGTCCCTAGTCGCTGAAGAGCGGTTCCTACCGTAGCGGTGGCCACGCGTCGTTGCGCGAATCACACGTCTCGTTTCACAAGATAACAATTTGTGTGCGCGGTTATTTACCCGTATCCCGCACGCCTGCGCCAAATTGGACCGCATACGTATATAATGTTAATGCAATCGTGTACCGAAACTTGAAGCTCCCCATTAGCAGTGTAATTTGCCCTAAATAGATGTCTTCTTAATGTACGTCCTCGTATAGGTATGTATTACTAAGCTAAATATTAAAAAATAAGTACCTATAGCTGCATAATTCTCTTCAGTTAATTATTTTTTATATTAGTTGTGCATTGTGATTTCACCGTAATATTTCATTAAAAGTGAAAGATGCGGTGATGCCTTTCAAGTAAAAACATAATAGGTTATCTATGTAATTTCAATTAAATTATATTATTATTTAAAAAAAAAACCTATGTAGATTTTGAAAAAATGTATACCTACCTATATATTAGGCTAACAGAGAAAAAAATGTTCATCATCTTTAACGTACTTTTTATAACAGGAATTCTATTTACAACCATAATTGTTGCAAGATTGAAATTAATTTTCCTAACTGGAAAAGATATTTTCCAATTCCTGCAACCATTTTTCATAAATGAAACACTAAAATAGATTTAGTCTACGTTTCAAAGGCCTTTAAAAGAAAGCACGGTAAATAAGATTTGCCCTTCTAAACCCCTGTTATAAATCCCTAATTAGCTTTTCAAATCACTCAACGAAACGCTTCCGTAAGCCGGCGAAATTCGTTTTATGTCCGGAATTCCGAGCACCTTTTATTAGTCTTGTCTAAATTTCAGTCCGTGTTCTAAATTCCTAACTTTGCATACCTATGTGGTCAGGCATTCTTTTACAACAAAACTATCAGAACAGAGCGGAAAGTAGGCCGAAATAGTATACCTCTTTGATACATCGTTTTTTGTAGCTTTAGGTTAAGTCTCCTGACACGTTCTCATAAATTACCGTAAACTTTCAATAGGATTACACTTTACACTGTTCATCATTGTCACTGTATCGAACTATTATTGAGAAATTAGAGTCGTTCTACGGTCACGTTTCTACCATTAAGCGAAGACAAAACGTTCTAATTCCTGACACGACACTATATTCACGAACTGATATCATTGCGCAAAAAAACTAAACGTTCCATATTTGCGGGATTTGAAGTATCGTAAAATAAGCTCTATGTCTTTCTATGTGTGGTTGGTTTGAGTTTAGGTAGTAGGAACTTATGTAGGTGTTAACTGTGATGTTCCATTGACTCAGTATTATCGGCACCCCATTGATAGGAACAAAGGCTACCATCGTTTGTTCGGCGATCGGTGAACGATCCACTAACGAATGTTTTTCTGTTATTTGCTGCAGAATAACGCAAATCTATTCGTACATCATAATAGATTTGTGAACCCATGTTTATACATTGGATATAATATTATTTGTAAGTAATGAGGATGAGAGAAAAAAAGTGAATGAGGAAATTAATTTTATTTGTTTTAATTGTATGTATGTTTTTTTCTTTCTCTTATTACAATCAACTATACATTCGTTTCTCTCAGGTTACATAAACAAAAATCCTTAAAAATTCATCCGAAAAATACTTGCTTTTTAATTATAAGTTCGTACAATAATTGTGTCGTGAACTACTTAAGGTTCCACAATCATTTAATTTGTGACATGTCAGAGTTATAAATAATAATGGAAAAGGTTTATGTCACCAATTTACATTTGACCCCATTTCAAAATATTTTGTATTCCCTTCAGTTTTTATTTCCATCGTTGATGAGGCAATCAATTTGGATAAGTATTTGGACAATAGACACAATATTTACTCAATAGATACAAAGTAATTTTTTTTTATACATACATATTTATGAAGTTATGAAAATATGATTTGGAAATTTTTCGCAGTTAAGGCATGGCATCCATATCATAAAAAATAATATATAATATATTACAGAATGAAATAGAATATTTACATGTAAAATAATCCATTATTTACTATTATATATTTTTACATATTAAAAAATATATTTAATGACCATATCCTCAAAAGTTTAGCCGCTACTATTCATAATAAATAAAAGACATATCTAAAACCTATACCTAATAGGCAAGTAGTAACATCGCAATGTACCTGCAGTTATCTCCCAAAACTCATAGAGAGCAATCTGATTCTCAACGCGCACATCTGGACGCGTTAAAACGGATTAAGTGGAAGATTACACGCAAAACTCGCAAAAAACTACCCTCACAAAGACACCGACGTCGTCACCGTGACAATTGCTGGGAGTCGGAATTATTCGGTTATATTCGATTTTTTGCTTATCATTGCTCCCGTTTTTATAGTGGAACTCTGGGTTATAAAATTTTCAAAAAAATGTCTCGTTAATTGAAATGCGTATTTGAAATGGTTAATAAAACCATGAACTTTATTACGTTCAATAAACAATACAATGGTAATCGTGAACCATCTCATATTTTTATTTAAAAAAACCTCTGAATCTTTAAAAAAAGAGCTACTCAGAATTCGACGAATTTAAAATTTCTATCCTCGTTCAAATCTCGCTGCGCTAACTTCGTGCTTCACTAACTATGCATAAATCCATCAATGTTGATACTCGTATTTTCATCTCTTTGAATGCGGAGTTGTTAAAGAGTGTTGTTTTGAAATCGACCGCGGAATATTTACAGCGCCAACGTTAGCCACTTGGCATCCTACGCATCAACAATCGCCTCTGCCGAGTTCTCAGTGTAAACAAGTCTTAACCTAACCCAATAACCGGTGCATATATCGTATTGCTTTCGGGGTATTTCGTTATTTTGTCTACACGGATGCTGGCGATTGTAGGGACTAACCAGTTCATGGAGATCCCAGCGAATCACGCGCTTCCTCTTTTCGAATCCGCATCCAGATGAATCTGCAGGGACGTGGGGGATCACGGAATAATGGTGGTTGCTTAACATTGTGGCGCGAACGTGCCGTGGCTTCAACTCCACAGGCTATTATTGTTCTGGCCAGCTCAGATGAAATATTGCCCCACTGTGCACGCCCGCACTGTTTTTGCGAACACGAATTTGTTGGGAAAAATATTGGTGGAAATAAGAAGCCGCAGAAAGACGACTCGTGAGCAAACTTTGCAATGAGACTTTATTACGAGTTTGAACCAATTGTACGCGAATTATTTAAGTTACGCTTATTCTTAGCGAATGTTGGAGAGAAAAGTTATTCTTACGTAATTGTATTCCAGTCAGCTCCCACTGACATTTTCGTACACATTGCTTCAACAGTATTATTAAAAGTACATATTCTACTAGGTAAAACTATTATAAAATTGTTTACAAAAGTATTTTTAGAAAATGCTAAGTAATTCATGTTTGATAAGACATAATATAAATTTATTTAAAATATGAAAAGGTTGTATTTAAACCTGCAAAACATGATTCTCATTTATAACAAGACCCCGTGGTTCTAAGTGCCTAAGGCTAATAATTAACTTAGTCCTAACGAGTAACAAATCCATAATAAATGTTATTTTTTTCTATTGTAAAATGTTGTCTAGTAACATATGTCCATAACACACATAATAAAAAAATGCATGGGATCGTTACATTTAAATTGATTAACCTAGAGCAGAACAAGTTTTTGCGTTAACCAAAATTATGCCAAAAAATTATGACATTGCGGACCCCAAACAAACTGTCAATGTTCCGAAACAGGCGTATCGAGGGGAGACAAACGCGACAATGATCCGTCGATACGGCGAAGATAAATTCCTATCACACCCGGAGATTAGCTGCTATTGTACAACGGTGTAAGATTAACTGATAAGTGTCTGCTTGTTAATAATAAAAGAAATGTTTGGATAGAAGGGGAAGCTCCCTACTGTTAGCGTTATTTATAACGCTACTTTATCAAGCGCTCGGGAGGACCGAAATGAAGATGTGGTTGGACGATGAATTAGCTAACACGCTCGCTTGATTAATCGCTATAGACTGATTAATTAGGTGCATAAAGGGTTTAAGCTCTGTGTGTATGAATACTAGCATCCTATACTAGAGATTGGATTGAATTCAGGAGGCTCGTCAGTTTTTTCGCAGCAATTTCCATTATAAGAAAGTTGAAGACCTACTCGTGGTCGATTTCAAGAAGACCACTGTCACACATATTCATGTGTTATAGTTCTTGCAGCTTACACCTATCTTGTATCATGATTTGAAAGATGCGGTAAAGGAGTTATACTAACATGAGGTAATTAAACTTAGACCTCAAAATTACAAAATCTTCTCTTGGATTGATTATACATCTTAGATGATATTTTCGTTTAAATAAGATATACTAAAGGAGATATTAGAGATACTAAAGGAAAAAATAACTTATATCAGAGCAGTGCAATAATAGTTACTTCTGAGATTCTGAGAAGAAACCCAGTGGAAGGGGAGAAGACAGATTCGTGATGATTATGATGCTATGATCAGAGGATTAGAGTCTCATCAACAAGAGTTAAAAGAAAAATATTGTAGTAGAAGTAAAACACAAAAACACTTCAATATAAGAAAAAAAAAGACAAACATAATTTCGTAGAAAGGCTACTAGATAACTTAATATAACTAATTATGAAACGCATAGGTAATAATAAAAATAAAATGACAATTTTAACAATTTTGATGAAAGATGAGTTACAATTTGATCACAATCCCAAACACATTGAACGACATCTGCACATTGTAAGCGGAGATCACGGATCGTATAAATATTATCAATGGTGGCAATAAATGCTGTAACAATAATATTTTTTATATTTATTATTCCGATTCAACAATGGACAGAAATGTCAGCCGCCTACCGTAATGAAGATGTAATGGGGCCGCATCAGCTAATCCTTTGCCGAAGGGGGTGGCTATTTTCAAAAGATGTCATACGGATATGACAGATATTTTGACAGTAATGCAACTGGTTTGGCGCTGGGAGTAGGTCCGAGTTTAAGTTTCAAATATAAAATTAGTAATACAATACACGATTATAAATTAGGATGCTATTAAAAATATTTAATAACATTTGTGTTGTTTATGTAGCAATAAATATAGGTCCAGCTTATGAAATGTAAATAATAACGCAATTCTATAACAACTTTTCTACCAAGATTTAAATTAGGGTGTAAATTTAGTTATAATTTATTATGCTCAAAACATTAAAAACATACATTTGTCTATATGTAAACTAATCTTATCGTCTAAGAAACTAATTAAGGCGAGACTATCACGTAAGACTAAGATAAAGGCATTTATTGGATTACATTATTATACGCGTAATTAAGTACGTAAAAAGAACATTGTTTTTTTTATTATGACTTCAGATCTTACACACAACCTCTCTATATATGATTATACTTATATAAATATGTACTAGATAGATATACATTAAATTATACTCAAGCGAAGTCAAACAAGCCCGATGTTCCGATTTAACAATAACATTGCAAACAAATTATTCAAGCACCGACGCTTCACGGCGAAAAATAAACAGGACCCAATAAAACATTCATAGGCAATTCTCTTTGTCAGATCCAAACCAAACATTACGAACGAGCAATTGAATAGAATTTTTCATTCATCGCGTAATAAAAATTGCAATTATAATTAGTGGGATCCATAACTTGCCAATTTCGCATCAATTTGATAGATGCCCCCTGAGGAATATCGCATGCAAATCAACTTATAACTAATTCATCATAATTTGATTGACATCTACAGATGATACTTTTGTAATAAACTGGTTTATCTCATCTAAAATTCATTGGATCTATTACGATGATCAGTTCTCATGGAATCTTTGGATCGTTTTGACTAATTAAAAATATAAGTAACCAATACGTTAAGCTTATTTTATTATTACTTGTGTGACTTCAAGCAGAACTCCTGGCTGACTGACTTCCCAGGTATTGCAAATATCTATAGGTGATGGGGACTACTTTCTATCAAGTGGTCCTTCTGCATTGTCAATAGGTTTAAATATAAGGATATAATAAATAGTGAAATAAACAGGCGTATAGATTATAACATCGTTAACTCCGTTTGTCTCTTGGTTTCGAACCTTAATATCAGTAGGACGACAAAATATATCCTAGTAGCAATTACTTCATATATTAATATCAAGCGGAAATACCATACATTATGATTCAAGTTTGAAACTCATTACATGAAGATAAGATAATTAAAAATAGAAAGCAGTTCATTGTCGAAAGACAACATTTTGCGGCAACGGATTCCGAAGTGCGTGTGAAAATTTGCTGTGAATCTTGGATTTAACCAAATGAAAAGATTTACACAAATGCCAATAATAAAAATCCCAAAAGGAAGAGATGCATTTGAAGAGATTTCATGACGATTGGCACACTAAAAAAACTCGCCAATCAAGTTTTAATTTCAAAAGTTCTTACGCTGACATGTCACATTGTTACTTCTACCGTTACCTCGATTTTTTCTTTAAAAAAGTGTAAATTTTAAGTAAAAAATTGTTGACGGGGGTCACGCCTTAGTCAAAATTAAGGTTTATTCGTTCGCAACCTTTTATTGCACTTTGACACGGGAGCTTCGCATAAAGAATTCCGTGATTACCCGGATATGTTTTTTGTTATTTTTTCTTGAAGATCTTTATTGAGATATCGCGACTCGTGAAACGGTGGTTAGATAATGTTACCACGTCGGTGAAGTAAGAATATGTGTCACCCCTTTGAGTTTACGTAGACATGTGAATTTATTGAATTAATCCGATCCCTTTGTGTGATTGCAGGTATCAAGAGATGGGTTAACGTCATTCGGGTAAAATAATTATTTCTTTACACGTTACTTACGCGATTATTTTTATCGTAAACTCTTTACTTACACTTTCTCTTGTGGTCTTTTTTTTCTTTTCCTTATATTAAATCTTGTTAAAATCTAGGAATACTTATCTTATTAAATTGCTTTCAATATACCTATCACATAATAACACTTTAAACATTTTACTAAAAATATCTAGTAATAAAAAACGGGTAGGTACTAGATTTGCTCCTTACAAAATTATGATAAAAAATATATTAAAACAAATTTAGTGCAAACCTACTAAATGACATGAAGTTAAAGCATTGAAACAAAAATAAAACAATATGTTCCACAAAATCGTGTAAACGTAAAACTAAACAAATACAGTGACGTCACAGAGGGTAACCATCAAAGAGCCTTTCCGCTCGATGGCGCGGAAGCGCGGTCAGCGTTCGTACCATATAATGACGTTCCCGCAATTGGCACTTTTACCAGGCGTCACGTACAGGCGTCATATCAAGTGAATTCACACATATATATGATGACTACACGATATACACGTATATATAATGACTACTGACGAAAAAAAATATGATCAATATAAAAATAAAATGAAAAATATGATCGATATAACACAGGCGTGAATATTTTCGTAAATTTAATAAATGAAATCTACTGTTTTATACTTACTCCTCAAAATTTATTATTTTATATTATCGTTCTAAAAGTCCTAAAAGCTTATTTAAAATCCCCAAATAACCTGACTGCTAGATCCTGACTATCTTGTACAGCGAAGAAATTCCAAGTGTTATAAAAAATAACACTAGTAATATTTATTAATGAAATGCGCATATTAATAAACACATTAAGAGCTACAAATTAATAAAATCAGCATCAATCACTACATTATTATGAAAGTTAAGTGTAAGATATAAACAAAGTTTACGTACCTATAGGTAGTAGTTTTACAATTAAAATATCTAATGCGTCGAAAATAAATAACATTCGTATATTTTGATAGCAATGAAATGCACAATGCACTTAACAAAAACTTTGCAAATTTGATTCTTTTGACCAATCCTTAGATCAGTGAAGCAAAATAAATCTACAGAGCTTTTATGTCAACCGGAAGCGAGTGCGCGCTCCGAAAGCTTTCAATGGTTTGGTTTGATTGCAATATGACACCTACAATATTGCGAATAAATGACGCTAAAGATAGTACCTGTTTATCTATTACACGATTGCATTGTTAAAACGAGTTTTTTTATTATAGTATTTACTTGATAATTATGTTGTTAGAGTATATTTAAAAAATAAAAATAGGTTTAACGTCCCATAGGTACATTCCACTAGTAAAACCTTAAATTTAAAAATATCTATTATTATTCCCTGTTACCTAAACGCTTATTTTATTTAAAGATCTAAGTAAATTTTCTATATATTACAAAAATATAATTTTGAAAATATCGAGAAACGTATATTGCAATTCCTAATAGAGCTGTGAGTATCTACCTCATTCTTGATCTTCTTGATTAACTTAAGTAAGTTAAGTTATTATTAAGTTATATAGTATTCATTAAGTTACTATTTCTACGTACCTATGTAGTATATAATACTTATATACTTTATACAGATATTTAAATATTTATCATGTGTGTCTACCACCAGGATTAAAAATAAAAAATTGCACACTTTCCGTACATCCACAAACCCGGAACTGCCAGTCTGATTCTATTATAAGAATAGCTCAATTTAATTGTAACTTGACACCCACAATACTGCAAGTCTTTGTTAGTGCTATCTGTCCTGTACACGGATGCTGCTATCCGATATCGGGCGTAACTCAGAGGATTCGCGGGTTCTTTGAAATACTAATATTAAATGGAAACCGTCAGCCTTAACTATACTTATATTTCTTTATCAATATATTTAACATGTAGCGTTCAGACTCGCATTAAAATTAAGTAACGTACTTGCTATATTATATGGGCGTAATAGGCCGTAGGTAAAAGTGCGTTGATTTATTGCAAAAGTAAGTATGTAGCAAATCATTTTAGCTGATCTAAGTCCCAAGTAACATGGACCTATTGTCAATGTTTGTTTTTGCATGTAATAGATTTGGGTGTATTTTTTTGAGATGGCGTAGCAATGCGCGCAGGGTACAGCTATTCTAACTATAAAAAATAAACCCAATGTTTGCCCTATTGTAACTTTTTGTAAAGGTGCAATAAATATATAAATAAATAAATAAATAAATAAAATGTTTAATTAATAATGCACTTAATTTATAATATCGTCACGAATGAATACTAAGCACATACATTGATCTATTTTGGTATCTCCTAATATATCAATAATACACTTATCTCCAAAGTGAACACCACAACTAACAAAAGGTGCTCTCTCAATGGATCAAATATTGCAGAAACCCAATACTTTTCTATCTGCTAAATCCGCGTGCAAATCAAACAATTCGTTTCCGCTTCCGATGCGCAGATAAACGAAACACGCCCTCCCGTGAGTGCATACAACTTTAATCTTTGAAAGCTTGAGAATACAACTTAAGCCAATTTTGCAAATTTTCTTGAACACTGCAGTTACTAAAGATAAAACGAAATCAAAATTAGAGTAATAGTTAATTTGCATGTTAAAAGTAGTGAAATAAGTAAATATTAATAAATAGTAATAAATATATTATTAGTAAATAGTAATAAATGACTATTTTTTTGTGATAATCTTGAAGTCATTTACGAAAAAAATACTGAATATCGACTTAGTTATTTGTAGGATGTAATCTAGAGATAATTAACAAAACTACAAGTTAAGTATCCACACAAGCCAGAAATAAAGTGAATTAGACATTCCATGTATGTGTGCATTGACATTAAACTTTAAAACAAACGAAGACAAGCACCTACTTGTCACTAATGAACTGTGACATGACGAGAAAAAATGCAACCAAAAAATCGTAGAACGAACAGGGGCATCAATAAAATCAACAGTTTACTGCTTGTCTGACACTCTAAGGCTTTGGTTATTGGGAATAATTTATTAACAAGACCACTCATTCGTTCGACACTTAATTCTCGCACTTGATCCCGGGGCTTACAAGTGGTTCATTCAAACCTCAAAATATTGTGGCGTTGTCAACGACGTGTCTAATTAGTTACAAAAAACTTACCTCGAAAGCATACTTCTTGTCCAGAGGATATTTCTCCCACTTCCCGTTGAATGGTCCGTATTTGGTCCCGCTTGGGATGTTGACTCTCGAAAATATACCACCAGCTTTGAACACTAATTCGATAGGTAAGTTATAATCTAGATTTTCTGAAAGCTCATCGGCTTTCGAATCGTCATCTTTATCTGTCGGACTTTTCACAGGATCTAAAAACCTTTGATTGGGTATATCTAGAGGTCTATGTAGGAAGTTTCGTCCATAATCAGCTGAATGGGGTGGTAGGTATGTGTCTGGAATGCCGAAGTCCAGGGTTCCATAGTAGTCTTTGATGTCAGTTCCTGGGGCCATGTTTTCTTGGTTGATGTGAACTAAGGTGGGTGCTGATTCCGATGTAGCGGAGTCAGTAGGACTCGGTGGCGGACTGCCAGATTCCTGGCTGTCTGCTGCTGCAAACAAATGCCTTGTGTTAAAAAAATACATATCATATTAAATAATTTTAATTAAAGAGGTCATTATTATTATTTCTGATCATGAGAAGCATAGGTAGGCTTACAACACGAAATTATAAAATTTGTTTGCTAACAAAAATGTCCTTACCCAGAAGATATGATATATTTATGAGTAAAGTAAGGAATCTATTTAAATCATAACACTTTTATTATATCGTGCCTATTTTGATGAAATATAAATACCAAGGTTAAGTGAGTTAAAATACGATTTTTTACCGACATAAAATTTTGAATAATAAATTTTAATATAAACCCCAGCGTCTACAGCCAATGTGGCACTTAGATGTCTTACTCCCGCAAACCTGTTGGTCGGACTTATTTGCGAGACAAAAAGCGAGGAATGCAAGATGGTGATCGCATTATGCCTCATTTCCGCTCGCCACAAAGCGTTTCCGCTTGTCTCTTGTCTCTCAGAGCATCCCTCCGAAATGCAAATCCACGACATGAAGATATCAGTCTGTTTTGTCTTCTTTTTATTAATTCACAGCGCTATAAAAAACTAAACTTAGCATAGTTATAAACAAATACATACCTACGCTATTGATCATCACTGTCAATAGCATTTACGTGAAGTTTACATAAAGATATTTAAAAAAGTATTATAAAAAGGAACAAACAGCAAGTATGACAAATTAGTTCAAATTATACGTTACGTTGGAAACAAATTCATTCCACGCGACAATGTACGTGTCATCAGCGCATCCCCTAGCAAACAGCTGAAAGAGACACTCAATAAATCATAACGCACCCCATTACTACTAATAAACTTGTTAAAACAACCCCTATCTTGTCTACGTCTTCCCGCACGTGGCATTGAAAAAAACGCCATAAAATTAGATGTTTAATCGTCTAATACAATGCGGTTAAGATAACTGCTTTACATCACAAAGTGCAGTTCCGCTAACAATGCCCAGGATGTGAAACGTGTCTACGGATCCCTCTGCGGACCAGTTCGGTAAGCACTGCGTCCTTTGCGGTTGCTATGCCAGCTCACCTGTCGCTATCAATTTGTTTGAAGCTTTTATGATTTTAATAATCTTAGGATTCTTTGATACGCAATAAGTTATAAGAATATAGCCCTCCAATATGTGCATGGTTACTCGAATTTGTCTAACGTGCATTCGTCTCAACTGCCTATATACGTATGTATAGCAATAAAGACAAGCTAATCTTTGTCACTCTTAAAGTACGTTTATGGTATGTTTAGTTTTTAACGCTATCGACTACATGCCACTTAATATTCATATCTTGCTAATATTACAAATCAGAAAGTTTGTCAGGATTCACTACTATATCGTCAGGGGAAATGAAATAATGCTAACGCGCTAAAATTGCATTTGTGGGATATGAGCCTTGAAGTCTTTTTTTGCAGTATAAATCATGTCACCTTTATTTTCGGTGGTATCATGTTGAGTAGTATAAACTCCCAACAACAAGATCCCACCAAAAATTTATAGGTGACATACTTTTTTTACTGTAAAAAAATTTTCAAATCTCATTTTCCAAAAATGCAATTTTGGCGCTTCAGCATTATTTTCTTTCCACTGACGACTATGTCTTTGTTACTCTTTAACGCTACTACTAGTACTATTAGTCGGATTACTCTAAAATCTGAGGACACAGTTTATGATCTAAATTCAGACCTAGGATACATACTTCCATGATAAACATAACGGAAGCGGGAGAAGCTACAGGAATAAGCCAATGAATTCTATTTTTAGAGAAGGAGCTAATCTCTTTCCCCAGTGTTAACATCTAATAATCATCAACATTCAATGATAATAAAATATTTTATACATTTGCCTAAAAGTTGAAGAGTATAAAGATAACACTCATATCAATTATCTTCTTCTATCTGTCCATTCCATCCGTTATTTTATCATTTCCGGTGATGATATGATAGCATTTCAACACCTGTTAGTGATTAAAGTGGGAATTTTCATTGAAATTTATTTAATGTTCTATTCCTAATTTAGTATTCGTTTTGTTTATTCGCCTTGTATATTTTAAACTTGAAACTTGAATCTAACTTCAAATTTGGACTTAACGTAACTAATATCTATATACCTAACTACAATTGTAATTCAGAACGTAACGTAAAACCACCAATCACTTGTAAAATAATTCATGTTTGATTCAATGTGATGTCAATTACTACATATTATCATAGACCGAGGTAGACCCAGGCTGACTAGTCAAGCCACCACTGACAAACCCTTTATGGGAATCAGCTCTAGGCACATTTGAACCTCCTTTTGTTTGACTTTTGACACTCAAACATTAAATTGGTGTACCAAAAAGATATAAAAGAACTCAAGTGCACATTATCGTTTTGACAGTCACGCTTAATTATGTCGTAAATTTCGAATTTCAAATTCAAATTAGCCGTTGGTTATGTATCGAAGGCTGCGTGCGCGGACAATACGGACGCTCCGTCGTTAAGTCTTCGGTTTCCGCTAAACGCGCCAGTTTAAAAATAATGTTCACGGAACATGAAATGTATGGAGTCGTAACCAGTTTGGGATTTTAATTTGCGTTATTCTCAATGTGTATACTTCTGTGGTTTTAAGCAACCATAATTTTCATGGTTGATAATGGTTCCATACTACCATGGTTGATTTATGGTTGAAGTCATAGAACAAGCGCAAGTTGGTAGGACTCTATTCGACAGCTTTTTTACGTCCACTGCTGAAGCCACATGAAGCAGTGACCACAAGAAGACACCGCTGCCTATCTTCTAGATTATTGTCCTTTCGTCCCCCCCATTTTTTCCGTCACGTCACCCGTTTCGTCACTCCCTTTGCCATACACTGCAAGACTCACGGCAATCTATTGTATACAATAAAACTTTTTTTTTTCGCGGCATGACCATTTGAAATTACTTAAATATATCGACTTTGTCTCGATCGATCACTTCATTTGCACTTCATTTACAAGGTTAGACTGTCTGGACTCTACGCATGAATATAACAAAAGCGAGTTTACCATATAACTTGACCTGTTAAAACAAATTGGTACCTACTTGAACCAATCACGTATATAAATTAATATAACAACCTTGTCGATTCAATAGTTTTTATGAAACTTATTTTAAATTTACATAGGTAATAAGAAATATCATATACCTACCTACTTACTTGGCATCAATCAAACTCATAATGCTAGCGGCTTTGTTCCATTTCAAAGATAGTAATGTGCAAGATTTGCTTATAGACTATTATTTTTTATGTAAACTTAGCATATGTAGCATGTTTAAATAATTCATTAGAGGTAGCATAACGTTAATAATATTTCGAGATAAAATTACATATTTTTCATTAATAAGCATTTAAAACCAATTGAACTTCACAAATCTTTGCTACGCCTATTATCACCAGACCAGTTAGGCAGGTATTTATAAAAAACTATAGGTCATATAATTTTAAGACACTCAACATACGATAACATACTGACGAGTCCTATCTAAATATTTCCCTATTGTATTTAAAGATTGCAGTGGCTAGCGAGCATACAGTCCACCTGGTGGTAAGTAGTCACTACCGCCCATGGACGCCTGTAAGCAACACGCAGAAAAAGAATTCTACCTGAAGACATTGGAAAATGCATTGCTACTTGACCGTCCGGTTCGACTGGGGAAGTACCACCGCCACACCTATTTCTAACGTAAAGCATTTCTTGCGTTTCGATCGAAGGGTGTGGTTGCCGGCACACTTATATGAGGCGATCATCATAGTAATCGGGAGTAGCAACGCATCTGTGATTGACTTCAGATGGCACACATGTTCTGTATGAAGTTGATTAAAGATGTCCATGAGGGGCAGTGACCACTTACCATCAGGTGGACTATATGCTCGTGTACTACTTCAGTCAGATAAAAAAAAAAATATTTTGAAGCCCAATGGGTCTCTGTCCGAAGACCCCACGGAAAGCCAATTTCACGTTTTAGCCACGGCGACTGACAATAACGTTTACACTGTCCCCGGGTTCATGGCCCGGAACATTTCCCATAAAACCTGTGTCATACAAAGACACCATACCAGCTTAACATCGTCTTAACCCGTTACAATAGAGTCGAGACTCACGTTAAATATCCAAATGATGTTAACTTAAGTATGCATGCAAACTGCATGCTTCATCAGAGATACGACACTAAATAGGAATTCATTTGACGACCGTTCAATAGTGTTCGCAGAAAGTCTGCTTTCTAACTTACGAAACGCTGCAAATACAAAGCGCTTGTATTCGTATAGCAGACAGTTTTACTAAAATAAAGACGCATGACACTGAAACATTTCCGTGTCCAATATACCACTTTCATAGTTATGATGACTATGTTAGTAAGACTCTCTTGAAACACCAGTAAGCTATAAGGCATACTTGCATTAGTAGAACGGGTACAATAGGAAAGATATCACCACCTCCCTATTTCTAGCAAGGAGCAGTTCTTTCGTTTCGGTGAATGGGGTTAATTCCAGACGCACTCGCAAATGAAATGCCCCTCTTACTCTTTAGAAGGAGCAATGTATCTGTGATTTAATTCTACATCAAAATGCTCAGGGGTGTCCAGGAGCGGCAGTTACTTAACATCAGGTAAACTGTAAGCTCTTTACTGTATCAATCTTTGCTTAAGTAAATAATTACTACATCGTTCTATTGAATAAGAAACTAGCAGACTGGCATCATCGACTCAACTTTTTTATAACAACACTTTATACAAAGAAAAAAGGCAAACCCACTGAGTTTCTAGCCAGATCTTCTCAGTTGAGGTCGTGTTCTGATCCGGTGGTAGTGTAAAAAAAAATACTTATATTTAACTGACAATTTGTAAGATCCTCCGTAGGCCTATGCAAAATAAAGACATTTCATTTCATTTCAGTGCTTGCTCGCAACTCTGTACATGAAATGTATAATGCAAAACAACGTCATCAGATTTCTATTTAAGGTCCTTAGAGAAAGATGAAGAAGTGACCATTCTTTTGCTTTTATTGCATGATACATTGTTAAATACCATAAATGTATGATATACAAAGTTCAGTAACATAAGAACACCTGCATGTTATCAACTAACTTGCATATGATATATTTACTCCTTGAGAATTATGATACATACATTTTATTTCTAACCATACTTATCGAGACAGATCTTACTGCCTATAAGTGCGAAGTTGAATAATATAACCAATTAAACATTTAATTAAAACTTTTAAATTAATTTTAATAAACCTATCTACGCACATTCCCACAAGGTTATTATAACATTTTGTTTTCCACGAATATGTAATTAAAATACATATCTTATTGGTTCAAATAATGTGATCGATACAATTTAATTTGATACCTATTGACGATTTTATACACATTTGTATTTAAATTAGGCAATAACTGACTCTGACTTTTATACGAAAAATTGACCTCTTCATTAAATTAAGGTTATCTCGACAACCACAATGCGAAGCAATGACGGCATCATAATTTTCGTTTTATGAATAATCATTAACCTTATTATCATTACGAATAGTCAAATATTGCAAAGGTATTCACCAATCAGGTAATTCAGTTCAAAATAACTAACCTATTTGTAAGATTGTCTTTGTTTTTTTGTTTGTTTTCTTTTGTTGTTAAAGTAACAACCGCATGCTCTTTCGTTACTACAACAAAAAATCTGATATAAAGTGGTTCAATATACATATATATTTATATGTTTTAAGAAGCAAACGAGCATGCAGGCCACTTGATGGTAAGTGATAACGCCCGCGCACCGAACTCTGTACGCAACTTCGAATAAAAAAAATGTTCTATGTGAAGTAAATCTCAGATGCGTTGTCACTCCTAAGGACTAAGACGGTCACCCCGTATAAATGTAAGCCAGCAACCACACTTTCCACCAACATGGAAAAATTGCTTTACGCTTGAAATATGTGTATAAATGACTATTTTTTCATGAGAATGGCGCCCATCCTAGGTTACATGTTTAATATTCCCAGCCTTTTGATTCAATTTCATTTTTATCTATCGGCTTCTAAATATATCAACCTCAAAACTAATAAAATAGATACATTACAGATGACCCGCGTGGCGGAACGGTTACCATACCGGTCTGACGCGCAATGAGTCCCGGGTTTGATTCCCGGCCAGACAGGTATGTGAATAATGAGTTTAGATTCATGGTCTGGGTCTGAGTGTTTGTGTATTCCTCTTGTGTGTGCACGTGGTACCCACGACACAGGAGAAAATTCTAGTGAGGGGTTATGGGTGTATTACTACACCTAAAGTGCCACAAATATAAACTCATAAAAAAGCCTCAAACCGCAAACCACAATTTAGAGCAGATAAAACTGAATTCGCACATCATTGCTGTAAACAAACCCTTACCAATCTAACCTGTTTCAAACATTTAAACAAACAATCTTTAAACCCGGCGGCGCCCGCCAAAAGCTGACACTGTCATGACACACCACAGATAAATAATCTATGTTTTTTTTTCTATTTCGCACGCTCTTAACAGAATAAGATAGTGCGCGACGGTTAGCCCTTTTTTATGATGTTTGCTTAAGTGATTAATATTTATTGGGCTCTTGAAATGATCCACCTAAGTAACAATTTGCATATATAAACGAATGTATCATATTAGAGCCGCGTGTTGTATTGTGCATGTCTGGTATAAACTTTGTTAAAAAATATGTGCCAACTAGTGGAACATACAAAAAGTAGTTCAAGAACGTAAAGAAATGTTTTAACTTAATTTTTTACATAGGTATATTTGGATTTGAAAAAAAATGTGGGAATGCCAACAAAGGATAAGAATGGGATCTATAACAAAAATGGATAATATCCCTACGTGTTTAATTAAAATTTTAACTATTTATTACAAGCTATTTTATTATATTACCTAATTTATAAAAACCCGTGATAAAATATGAGTTCTTTTTTTATTTCATTGAAGTATCATACAGGCATGCAGTCCACCTGATGGTAAGTGGTCACTGTCGCTCATGGTCATCTGTAAGCAACATCATATAGATTTTGGGTTCTATCTGAAGTCATTCACAGATGCATTGCTGCTCCCGAGGACTAAGATGGTCGCCTCATATAAAAGTGTGCCGGCAACCACACCCTTCCATCAAAACGCAAGAAATGCTTCACGCTGGAAATAGGTGTAGCGGTGGTACTTCCCTGGTCAAACTACACTGGTTCTACCGCCTGCGACTTGAGTTATAACTTAACAAAATATTTCTAGGGGTTTGCTAGCTCTCAATGTAAAATTGTATTTGTTTAAAAATTTGCAATGCTTAATATATTATCAGTTTAAAAGTTATTAGGCTTTTCTTCAATTATTAATTTAAGATAAATAATAACCGACATTTTTAAGATCAAGAATCAGGGAATGACTTTTTTATTGTTTTGCACTACTATTATAGGTTTTATACTTATGAGATATACATATTATTAATTGTTTTTTTATCTCTACGTAGTATAAAACAAACTCGCTTCTCCCTGTCTGACCCTATGTATGCTTTTAATGAAGTTTTTTAATAGATAGAGTGATTCAAGAGGTAGGTTTTTAGGTATAATACATGTAGGTATAATATAATAGATAAACACTGATAACTTTAGATTTTTTACATTTAGGCGGAACGAAGTTCGCCGGATCAACTAGTTTTAATATATTTTTATCTAAAATTCTTAAGAAATAGTAGGTATTCAACCAAGAAATTAAATTTTTATATCAGATACCCACAATTTTTTTTACAAAACTACAATGGTTCACACTAGAACTTGAGGTAGAGCCTTTGTTTTATGTAGGTTAGTTACAGATCATGTACATATCAAGAGACTTTATGTTTGTTTGCTACATAATTAAAACGAAAAAAAAACACTAAAAGAAGTTGTAGCTCTTATACAACCTGTAAGCTTATACCTATCTCATCTATTCAAAAAGCTCAAAGTAGCTAAATGAATAAACAATGGTAAAATTCAGAAAGCTCGCCACAATGGTACTTACGGAAAGCTTTAAGCATCTAGGCATACTTTAAAACATCAGTTCCGTTTCCTAAAAGATTACCTATTACTGATTTTTATACTGCATCATCAGGAGTTTTAGATAATTACGAATATATGTATGTATTCATTGCCGTCAGCCCTTTACTGTCCCACTCCTAGGCACGGGTCGGAATAAGAGAGTTACACGACACAATCCACCGCGCTGGCCAAGAGCGAATTGGTGGACCATTGTATATATATTCATAAAATATTAACATAGCTGTAGCTTAAATCTCATTGTCTCATTGTGATAGGGGGGGGAGGAACTTCTGATTACCATACACTGCAAAAAACCTAACGAAACATAAAATGACCTCCTGTTCAGAGGTCGCCCAAAGACACGATGTATGGCCATGTAAGGTATTTTTATTCCCGTCTACATAAATTAATAGTTATATAATTAATGAAATATAGCTAGGTGTAGGTACATACACCACAATAGGACACTATTTATTATTATTATTGACTAAAATCTTAAAAAACAATTACAAATTAAATTATAGACATATGTAGAATAAAATAAAAAAATGCTTACTGGATAAAATATATTTAGTATCCTTTTAAATATATTGTTTTATTCAAAAGTCACGCTACAAGCAGTTAAGTTAACATACATACGTGTAAAATCTTTGTAACATAAATAATTATATGTTCGAATGTGGTTTACTCGATTAAGGCCCACAGCTATATTAATGAAAAATAGAATGTATATATTGCAGACTTAATTAATACAAAACCTTTAAATCAAAATTAAAACTTCGCGTCATTACAAAAAGAAGTCGTTTATGACTACTTTCTATACTACTAAATAAATACTTCAGGAATCAATTAGTATCATCGATATCATAATCGAAATAACTTACCAGACATCTTCATTGTATTGCTTCGGAACGCTTACAACATTAGTTTCAATATGTGTTTAATTGTCCACTGTCCAAACACACTGCATACTTCTTATAAGACCAATTAAAAATTAGGTCACTAACCCGATAAATATAACTAATAACCTAATATATAGTTGGCCGTTATTAAATCAAGCACTTCACAAAATTAAAAAAAAAACTGTCAATTCGAGCGCGTAATTCGAATTTGGAATTGCCTTAAGGGATGCGAAATGCGATTCGGATCCGATACGGCGATGTGCGACGTCCGCGGCGATCGGTGCCAGAGTAACGGGAGGAAGCGAGAGCTCATCCCTAGAATCCCGAATCCCTCGCCCGGGCCGCCCTACCCCGCTCTAACCACCCCTCTCTCTCGCACGGATTCGGGGACGCACAAGGTTAACTGAAAATACTCCTGGATTTTTCAATGAATGCTTGTTCTATGCAGCTTACGACGGTTGTAATTGCTTATGAATTTCTTCGTATATCGACTGTTGAGCTACGAAGCCACAATATCTATAGATACAAAACAAAGCCGATTTGTTTCAAGTCTGAAACAATTGATCCCCTTGATAAAGCATAGTAATTACGACCTTATTAATTAACAATAATGTTAGAACGTTCAATGTGGGTGATCGCCGGACGCCCATTGTTTAAACAAACTGATCGAAAATTTCATTAAGCGTAGGTATGTAGCTATCAATAATTGCTTCTTTCTTTTGTGCGTACGTCAAATAGTAGCAAAAATAATAGATTATTATTATTATTACTAGGAAATAATAGATACCGTATAAGACAATTTCATTTTACCTAAATAGCAAAAGAGAATGAATTTCAATATAAAATGCTTCAAGATACCTCAAAAGGTAGTTTCCATTATTTCTTATAAAAGCTTACTTTCGACTATCGACAATTATCAATTTCTTCAATGTAATGTCTATAAAGCTCTCAACTAAGTAAAACCTATACAATCAGAGACTTGTTAATTATACCTAATCTTAGATACTTACATGGCAAGAACAGTAACGTTACGTTTGCTCATGCGGATCAAACGTAATTTCGCGTGACGTTTCAGTCTATGTATTTTCACTTCGTCTGAAAATAGCTCGAGAGGCAAGTGAGACAGCAGACAACTAGATAACGTTCAAGATCTGTGCGGGCGTTTCTGATTGGTTGTTGCGGGTAGGGGGCGGGGCGTCGCGACGGATGCACCAATGGGATGCTCCCCGTTATCTGCGTCTTTGTCTGTCAGTGGATTCTGTGGCACAGGTGCTTTGCGCATCAAGAGGATTGAGCTCTAGCCGCGCTATAGCTCTACGTTGATAGCTACGTAGTGCAAGGGTTGATGGAGTAATGATTGCGTTATTGTGCTAATTACTGTAATTTAGGTGGATGAATGTATAAATGACTATTTCTTGCGGTGACACATAACATTTTGCTCTGGTAATATAATAATAAATCTGGTAATAATTCGTCACAAAGAATATATTGTAAATTATTATTATTATTAATAAAGAATGTATGAATTAATTATACATTATTAATAATATATTATACATATGCACGATTTATACTTGATTAATACGCAATGAAAAGTCAAAGAACCTTCATTGTACCTACGACCTGTTGTAATTTGAAGGATAACATATAATGAAATAATATCAATTTAAAATATTGTATTTTGAAAATGCAATGAAATTTATAATAGTTATAAGTGACGAAACTCTACTTGACAGTTTTCATACTCTACATTTACTTATATTGTTCTACATTTGAAGCATAATTTTTGGGAGTGGGTTAAAATGTAACTAGTCTAAAAAGTATCGTTTACTAAAAATCGAGATGAGATCCTATGAGTCAAAGCACAAAATTATCAAAAGGCAAATAGGACAACAATTAAACTTAGAGATATCGCACGATATTCATTTAGTAAGTATATTTTAATACTATAGCTTTCAATTCAATATAAAATGATTTTTATGCAGAATTTTATTCGATATAAATTTAATGATTTGTCACGCAATCGGTAAGATGAATGAATGTTTTTAACAACTTAGTTAATTGAGTTAAAAATAACTTAAACTTAATAATTTATATAAACCTTAAATTTATCAGAATTTATTGTTTTATACTTAAATTGACAGCTGGCACACTAACAATCTGTTCAAAAATTAAAAGCGAATCAATTACGCGTACATCGCCGTTAACTCCGAAGTAATATTCCATCGTGAAGGTGACAACTAGAATCGATTTGCGTCAGACACGACGTCCGTAATCGATTTCCGTTTCCGATGCGGTAATCGGTTTCACGCGATGCAGATTGACTGAGTGTCAGACCTGAATGATAAGAACTTATTCATTTAACTCTTTAGTATAGGGATATATTGGTTTCTTAAAACGATCTTTAAGTAGTTACGATTTCTCCTATCGTTGATTTACATTGCAAGGTATGCCGAAAATTTACGTGCAATGTATCTACATCAAAGTGTGGGCAGAAACGTAAAAACCTCATGCTCTGATAAAATAGGTCATTTTTGACTTGGCGTGAGACAACACTCGTATGGAATCATAATATTTTGATAAGAAGTTATCAGAAATAATATTTATTTCCGATCATTTCAAAGCATAAATTTAAATCAGTTTATTTTTAATCGTATTATCTTGATACAATGCATTTATTTTTGTTGTTGTTTTTTATATGTAGTCGTAACAAACAGGTTTTAAAAGATGAAGGGTATGGTTGCCGGGACACTTTTGTATAATGCGACCATCATAGTCCTCGAGAGTAGCAACGCATCTGTGATTGACTTCAGATAAAACCTATGTTCTATATGAAGTTGCTTACAAATGTCCATGGGCGGCACTGACCACTTACCATCAGGTGGACAGCATACTCGTTTGCTACTTCAATATTATAAAAAAGTCAAGTATGAAGCTTACCTAATTACAGATGAGATGGAGAACCGTTAACTTCACCAGAGATACATTGTGAGCAAGTTGGATACCCTCAGATGAGTATGTATACATATATCCGTTACAAATTTAAGAGTAAATCTTTCTTGCCGATCTGATCTGAATGGACCCTAATAAAATCAAAAGAAAAAATATTAAGGATTTCCGGAAAATTAAGCGAAACCGTAAGGACTATTTATCACACAATTTGTAGAAAGCATTTATCTTCATATTAACTCCACCCTTATGTCGTAAAGAGAATTTAAATTCATAACATGTATGAAAATTTATATCTTGTAATATGGCGTCGGCCGCATGAATTTATACGGTTGCTTGTGTCACCGCATTTGAATTATAATATTAATAAATAGGTTTTTCATTGTATATAATACACGTGCCTACTATATGATCGTGGATTAGGGTCAAAGTTCTTATTAAACTGTTTATTACCATAAATAGTTTCGGTAGATGCTTTTCCCTACTCGTATTTTATTCACTGTAAACGAGCAAACGAGGTATATTTTGAGAATCTATATATTAATACGTGAAGCAAAAATTTGTGTCGTGTTTTTAAAATACTTGCCGCAGGCGAAGGACTATGAGATTACGCACGGTTATAGTTGATGTAGAGAAGGATTGCGCAATACTAATATATTTTTCAAATAAAACGGATAAAACGGATAAAATATGGATAAAACATAAAATCAACTAAAAACACATTACACTCACTACCTTGCATTTAGCACATACACATACATAATACACGAAATAGAACATTCAATGTCTTGCTATGAAACACATAACGTAAAATGTCAGTAGCAGCAATTACCCGCTATTGCTTTACGTTTTATTTCAATTAGAGGAATATTGGTGCTACTTTGTTGTATAAGGTTTAGTTTTTTTCTTTTAAATTAGGGTCGAATTTCGACCATTGTGACGGGTAACTAGTTAGAGGTAACACTTTAATATTCATAGAACCATACCCGAATTTCCTGTGTCGTCGGTGTCAATCTACAGATATCTAAATTCACCATTAAGAGATTTCTCCAACCGAGGTTCCAATCTGGAACATATTGTCCGTCATGCTTGCTAACTTACTATGTTTTCCTTTATTATTAATTAAAGGTAGTATATTTTTTTATCTTAAAGCAAGGATAAATTTATTTATGTCAACCAATACTATGCGTACTTAGTTACCTACTCACCAACGACGCATTAGTTGTATCCAACTATCATGACTTAACAGCTTTTGTTTACTGGTACCTATTACTCGTAGATATGCATTTTATATCATCAATTCATTACTGTCCTACTTTTTATCTGACTGAAGCAGCAAACGAGCAGTGCACCTGATGGTAAGTGGCCACAGCCGCCCATGGACGTCTGTAATTAACTTCATATATCAAACGGACGGATCAACGGGAAACTGGTGAATTTCAGGTGTATGCCATGTACCTACCAATTTTTCTAAATAAAATTTTGCGTAATGTTTAGATGTAGTACTTTGATAAACACATAACAAAAATAAATGAATAAAATAATATCTTCAACATAAAACATTACGTTTATTTACAGTCACGCCAACGTTACAATCAATTAAAAATATAAAGATTTTTCCAATATTACCGTATTTAATTTAGTTTATACATATATAGCTATAAAAACTTTAGATGTAGACTATTACTATATGTATACAAACAATGAGTTCACCAAAAATAATCATTATATTTTGAATAAAATAAACCACTTAAGTCCATGTGAAACATGGTTCCCAAAGCGAAAAAAAATATAGCTTTATCAATATCAAATATATCAGCATATTAGTATTCCTATCCATTGCAATATTTATACACGAAGCTTACACTCCACAAGCACGAAAGCTGCACTATAGAGCATTATGCAACGGAAGCTATGTCTTGTGGCGCCCCGGGGAGCGGCAAGTTCAAACAATCGCCATCTTGGACCACGGACAAAGGAGGTCGGTTGCCTGACTTGAATAACGACCGGCGAGATAATATATCCTATAGTGGGTACTCGGGAATGATTTTATGTTATAGAGGCTATATAATACATTGCTGCAATATCATTGACAAGTTTAGGTAGGTCTAAAGGATTTCAGGATATAATTTCATACACAATGACATACTTGCAATTTTAGCAGAACGTGCATATATAATTGGATCGGAATGATACCACTGACATATTTATATAACGTCTTGGCGCAGCGGTTACTATGCTGGTTTGACGCGCAATGGGTTCCGAGTTCGTTTCCCGGCCAGACAGGTATCTGAATGATGAGTTTAAATTCATGTTCCGGGTCTGGGCGTTTGTGTATTCGTCTTGTATGTGTCCATGGTATCCACAACACAGGAGAAAATCCTAGTGGGGGGCTATGAGTGTAGGAAGCGTGTGTGTTTTTTTATTGCCACCATGTAGCAATTTTTGTGCGATACGGTGGAAGGGTGTCCTACTCCCTAACTGTTATAAGTACGATGTGACTACTTTTATCCTCGGGAGTAGCATTATATCTGTGATTAAGATAGACACCTTGTTCTCTACAAAGTTGTATATGTATGTCCATGGGCGGCAGTTACCATAAAATGGATTGCAACATGCTTGATTGCTACTTCAGCATTATAATTAAACGTGCCTCTGTGTTTTATTTGGTAAAATAGAGAAATTCGCTATAGATTTTTGCACAAATGCAGTTCTTCAATAAAATAAACATACCGATTTTAGACGAATGTGTTACTTAATTTTAAAAATAGCTTATGTTATTAAGTGTTAATTACGGAATTACAATCTTTCGAAGGAGAAAAGTACTGCATAGCGTTCCATGCTAAATAAGTAAGATGGTAGGCGCATGTTGTTTAAGACGTGTCTTCTCATATGTCCTATATGAAATAAATATATCCTTCCATATTGGTACCATGGGTCTGCTAATAATACAAAGGTACTAGACGTTAAATGTGCATATAACACGTCAATATGTCTTAACCAAACCTAACATACCTTATGGTATAAAAAACTTTAACTAACAAAAAAAAAGCGCCAAAAACTGAGCTACATATTGTATACGTTTGATGTTAATTTTAAATCCTTAAAACAAGCAGTATTTAATTGTACCAACGTATATCACCGAAATAGCACACCTACGTCGTAACTCAATAATAGATGCACAAGCCAGGTCAGAAACTAGACAACTAACCGAAACTTCATCAACATTACACAAATACTTGGCTCAGTGTTTGCGTAGGTACATACGTTGGCCACCTAAATAAATTCTGTATCGAAACAAAGTTCCAACCGTCGTAAAGAGCAAGATCCGCGTTGAATTCCAAATGACTACGTGAGTCCGACTCACGCGACACCAACTTCTGTGGCGACAATTTTATTTGCGAACTGCCCCCTACTTGGCACCTCCCTTTGTTGGGAATTCGTGTCTCCCTACTAAGAGGCGTGCTTCACAGTCGTGGACTAAGCGAGAGCTAGCTAGGCTACTCAAGCTTGGCGGAAATGTACGATCCGGGAATGGCGATTCAAATAATTTGTTACTACGACACGACATTGATAATAAAAGTACTTTTAAAGTGTAATTTAAAAGATTAGATCAGATAGATACTCATTTCTTCATATCTAGCTCAGATACGCTCAGCAAAGTGTTATATCACTCGTAGGTACCATTTTCTACGAAGAAACACCAGTTATTTTTAATACATATAAGTAGCACGAGCAGTCAACCCGATGGTAAGTGGCCACTGTCATAGTCAACGCCAGATAAAATTGGAATTTTAGCTGAAGTTGACGACATACACACATCAGGCACACTTTTACATGAAGTAACCATCATAGTCCTCCGAAGTTGTAACGCATCTGCGATTGACTTCAGGTTGAACCCATTTTCTGTATGAAGTTTATTACAGACGGCGACCAGCTTACCATCATGTGGACTACATGCTCGTTTGCTATTTCAATCAAAAAAAAAGGCAAATGCATTTCTGTTACTAAGGACTAACTTGGAACGGAGTCATGTCTTCCTTATCACGCTATGAACCAATACATTAGCGACACTAATATTAATGTAGTCTCGAGTCCGATCAATAAGGTATATACAGCCTCCACCTTAATGTTACTCTTACATGTAACCTTTACCTTACTTATACCAAAAATGGCAAAGATAATTAGTGGTTAAAAAGCAATCAAACTGAGCTGAATTGAACTCAACCGAAGTAAATCAATTAAATTGAACTGAATTGAGCTCAATATGAAGAAACCAATTAAATTAATTAATAGTTTCAGCTTCAACGATGGAACAAGCCAGCTACGTAGGTGGAATACTTGAGCAAAAAAGTTGTGCGAAGTTTTGTCGTGAGGTTTATGTTGGTACACTATAACTCACGTCACACTCGGTTCTACTCTAACAAACACACTGTTTCTGCGATTAGTGTACACGCTAATTCTACAGATTAACTGGGTTCGAAATGTATGCTCTGTTTTTAATAACAATACTTGAAGAACGCTCTTGCTTTGAAAAATTAAAATTTTCAAACGTAAATCATGAGTGTTTGAAGTTTTTCTGCGACTTGTGTCGGTTATGAATAATTTTATGTACTTATTATAATGAATTTAGGTAGTAATCACCAAAATAGCGGTATGTTCTGTTAATATTCTAAACAGTCCACAGGTCATAAAAAGTACTCATTACTCTTTTATACTTTTAAAATACTGTAATCACCATCATCAATTAAATAGAAAAAAAAAAGAAATATTGTTACGACACGCAATTTAATTAATTATTCGATTTAAAATAAGGGAAGTCTAAAATATCGAATTAGAGATAATTTTGACCAAATACTACATTCCTCTAGACACTTCACATATCTGAGATTTCTTGTCTATTTTTCTATCTATCTTTATCGTATCTTTTAAATAAACGAGGACGATTTAAACTCCCAATCTTGAACGCATCGATATCCTGCCAATCGTTCTCAAACTCGTTTAAGCCCAATGACCACCAAAAGAATCGCATTTAAAATGTTCAATTTAAATTGGTTCGACAAAGGGGTGCACAATTTCAATTTTGAGCGAATTGAGTTATAAAGGTTCGTATACATACGAGTATGATACAGATGAATATGTTAGATTTACAACAAGGTTCCATTAACAAATAACTACAATCAAATTAAACAAATTTGTTCGACTTCATTTTCGATACATGAATTTACTAAGTTTGGAAAAACTGTTCAGTACACGCATTACTTTGTTTATATTTTACGGAATTACGTTTTTATAACTACAAGAGAGAGATAAGAGAGATTATACCTCACTTCTTAAGATATCATCTTATATTTGATAAATACTACTGAGCCTTCTAATGAATGTAAAAATAGTTTAAACAAATCGTTTTAACTAACAAATTAGATGTAACAATGCATCTGTATTCACCTCCATTAAACCTCCCATGAGGCAACTTGTGTATAGACAACAGATACAACGTGTCACTAGAGATTCTCAATGGTTACATAATTTCGTAAAAAAAATCAAAACTGTTACAAGTAGCGAAGTGTGCACGGTCCCTAAATCGAAAAGCGCGATAGCCACTCGGTAAGCGCCTCCTGGGGCGATCTATCGAATTTATAGGCGTAATAAAGTAGCATTAGAAAGTAGCAGTTACTCTGTCGCTCGCCCATAGACACGACCGGACCTTTGTGTCGGGATATATGTAGTTTTAGATAAAACTTGAATTTAAAGTCTGCTGAAGTAACTTTAAGAAAGGTCGTAAAGCATGATGACTGATCAACATCTACTGAACACGATACATTGACTTAAAATTCATGTATATTTGTTAATTACAACGATGACCAAGTAAATATCATTTTACTAATTTACTTAGTATTTTTTATTTACTCTTTATTTGGTTAATCACACAGTAGCTCACTTTGTTGTGTGTCAAATTTTAGTGAAATTTGACCGATAGTATTTGCGTGATAAAGTACCAAACACACATACAACCTCACAATCTTTAACATTGGTCATAGTAGGTAAGCGAAGTACTTACTCCTAGTGTTTTGAACTATTACAATACCTAAGTAATATTTATTAATTATTAATCTATTTACAGTATATAAAAAACAAAGCATTAAAAATAAATAAAACATTTTAAACATTGGTCATTAAAAAACCTTTAAATTAAATATTGATGTCACTTTTCATTTTACGTGAGGAAACTTGCGTGATCTTATACTTGCCAATAATAAGACAATTAAATAACGATACGCAAGAATCACGAAGCAAAGTGGAGGTAATAATTCAAAGCTCATTTTTTCTTTAGGCATTTACTGAAAACATCACGAAAACCGGAAGCCGCTAACTTAATAAAGCTAAACATGACTGAATTGTTTCTTGCATGCCTCCGTCGAGATAGTGACCTGAACTGTTCAAATATTTTGTTCTGGACTAACGACTAACACGCGTAGTAGAAAAAAACAAACTGAGGTATATATTCAAGTTGGTAGAACCAGTGTAGTTCGACCGGAGAAGTACCACGGTCACACCTATTGCTAGCGAGAAGCATTTCTTGCGTTTCAATGGAAAGGTGTGGTTGCTGGCACACTATCCCTCGGAAGTAGCAACGCATCTGTGATTGACTTCAGATAGAAACCATATTCTGTATGTAGTTGATTACAGATGTCCATGAGTGGCTGTGACCACTTACCATCAGCTGGACTGCATGCTTGTTTGCTAATTTAGCCATTAAAAAAACAGTGCATTGTTTAATAATAGATTTAAATATTAGGGAATTTAAATACAAGGGATAATGTTTCAGAAATAGATTTCGAATTTACATTTTGGATTGTATTCACATTCTAAATTCTTTTTTAAGTCATCTTCAAGATAAATTGCACGTAGTTTAATTCTAATATATGTAGGTTGGTATATTTTAACGATAAGTAAATTACTCGTTATCTCAAATATTATGAACGAAATTATATACGTTGGTCGTCAGATAAGGGGTTTAACGAAGACGAACGATTATATTACATGTCTTATTAATGTTTATTAAGTCGTCTCAAGAACTTTTATAATTTTTTACATTCCTAATGCTACTGTATTAATCTTGAATACTTCGTGAAAAAGCAGGAAAACGCAGTAGAAATCGGTTTCCACGAAGAAAGCCGTTTGACTTTGTTCTGGCTGATTGAAGCAATGCTGTCCCTGGGCGACTACTGTGGTTTTTCCTAAGTTATGGTCCAGAAAACGGTCGCACTACCTTGCCCCCATTATCTTTGAGAATTATATAACACCGTCAACTATGACGTAGGGTGATTATCTCTATTAACAAAATAATAACAAGACTGTATAGTATATACTGCTACAAACTTAAGTATGATAAGATATCAAATCCATTTTACAACATGAGACATACTCATTCTGAATGAAACCTTCGTGAGCCGACGTGATAAATCTCCAACAACTAAATTAGTCCAATTTTCAATTTGGTAGGGGAAATAGGCGCGAAGCCAAGAAAAACACTTGGAAAACAGTTACCCTTGAGGGAGCGTCAGGTTCAAAGTATCATGTCAAATTAAGTAATCGTGTTGTAATTGAGCCGGCGATCGCGAAACAAGGGAGGCTCATCAATCAACTCACCCCACTGTCCCTGGGAGACGTGCAAGGCATAAGCGGACTGCGGTTACCGTACATTTATATTTTACGCTCATACTCTTTCTTGTTTTATACGCGTATCTGTACTAAAGGTTAGCACATGGTTGTTGTGCGCGCATATATACACAGCCAACTTAAAAAAGAAATTTAAGAATTCATAACGTCTACACGATCAGAAATTGATATGTGCTGCTATTTTATTAACCGACTTCCCAAAGTGTAAATGTTATCACCAATATTTTTAGTTTTGTGCTTAATGAAAGCAATACCTACACCGAAGGTTTTCAAGCTCAACATATGTTACACACTACTAATCAACACGCAAAATGTACCTATTACTTACTTTTGACAATATAGCGCTGTTATATCCCGAACTATGATGACATGTGTACATGGTGTTCAAACTAATATCAAGCATTAACTTTGCCCTATTGTGACTTTTATAAAGGTGCAATAAATAAATAAATAAATAAATGTACAAATGTATGTATGTGATGTATTTTTTCTTCTAGAATTTAGTTTGTATATATCGCGAATATAAACCACTGGTTCCTTTTAAACAAAACGCCATTTCAATAACCTTGTACCACAGCCATGAGTTAAAGCCACTTACGACGTTATCCTCACTTCAGTTTTAGTAGTCATTAGAGGAAATCCGCTAATGCGTCTTGCGGCGAAGCTGGAGGGTACCATTGCGCAAGGGATCTTACATTGCCTAGAATCTGATGCTGATGTGTATTAATGACGTTAAATTTTACGTTGAGTGTATGGAGATAATATTTTGAAATACTTGTAAGGACACATAATATCTAGCCTAAGGGAAAACATTTCCAAGCATTTTTATGTTTAACAACTGCGTTATATAGTAACTGAATGCGACAATCCTGTTTTAAACGAGCATGCAGTCCACTTAATTGTAAGTGGACACTGCTGACCGCGGATGACACTAACTCCGCAAAAAAGTTTGTAGCTGATGTCGATAGAAGATACGTTGCCACTTCTGAGGGAATGATTGCCTCGTACTTTAGGCAGCTGGCATCCACGCCCTCTTAACAAACGCATAAACACTAAAAAAAATGTGACGATGATTCCACCCAGTCTAAAGTGTTGTTTTTACCACCTTGTTTTCAAGCAGTGTTCGTAATCGACCGACCCGCTAAAACGTTATTATGTGAAGAGTGCTATTGAAAGAAAAATACCTATACATCATTAGACATAGTTATCGTCTCAATGAAATTGTTGGGTCGATATATGAACGAGGTCTCTGATGGTTGTGAAATAGCCAAAACCATTTGACTAGCAATTACATTCTATAATTGTCACATCAATTCATTGAAAAAAGTTAGGATGGGCGTAATGGGTAGTGAGTCCAAATAATTTTAATACTATACTAAGTATTGCTAGAGTAAGTAGCTTTGTTAATAAAGATACTAGATAACAATAAAATTAATATGTCCCAACTTGTTCAAATAAACCAACTTAAAAAATACAAATCGCATGAGACCGTAGGTTGAGTGTAGCAAGAGATTATGCGTTATTAAAAGTTATCTTTAGTTAACTGATTAAAAGGTTAATCAATTGTATTAATACGTGATAGCTGATAAAGCCAATCAAAATACTTTATATCGAAAAAGATATATTACTAAAATTATACGTTTAAATCAAACCACTGTTAAAAAAATTGCAAAATAGTACAATAATTGTAATTTATTGTAATACATTCAAATGTATTCTCGTGTAAGCGATAATGTATCTTTTATGAGAATAAAGATCTTTAAACCTAATACGTGTATGGTTTTACCGAGGAGGTATCACCGCCGCACCTACATTTTTTTTATCTGACTGAAGCAGCAAACGAACACGCAGTCCACCTAATGGTAGGTGACCACAGCCGCCCGTGGACACCGTGGACACAGATGCGTTGCTACTTTCGAGGACTATGATGGTTGCCTCATGTAAAAGTATATATACACATATTTCTATCTCACCGCAGTCATTTCGTTTCGTTGGAAGGGTGTGGTTCCTGGGATTCTTTTATATAAGGCGAATATCTTAGTTCCCGAGAGTAGCAACATCTTTATGATTGACTTCAGATAGAACACTTGTTCTATAAAAAGATGCTTACAGACGTCTAAGCAGCACCTAATGGTTAGTCCATTAGGTGGACTACATTCATGAAAAAAATAACTGGTCATTTAAAAAACTCATTTCTACTACGATGTAGGGATAACAAAGAAATAACGGACATCTAAAATCTTTAGGTTAGAACGAGCAAGCCCCTTCGACACAATACCCTCTACACATACATACATTGACTTCTGCACAAAGACTTCGCAAATTACACACCAGGCCGGCAATTACCCGACTTTAACAAAGATACATTTGTATGACAATGATAAAGTTTTTGCGAAATACGATATCGGTTCAAAACGCGTATCGTGCGAATGAAACGTTTGTCGATTATTTTTGTATTTAATACAAATGTGATCACAGTGTTTATCGGTGAGTTCTAATTTTTTAAAACATTGTAACTAATTACATAAATCTGTTAAATGTGTTTATTATATAATGACATATGCAGTGACATTCAAATTTAATGGTATTTAATGGTCGAGTACAGTTTAAACTGTCGTTTGTGGCTCTATATTAATATATCCATCAATACGTAATAAATACTAATACAATAACAAAAGCTCCTAAAACTATACCTTTATAGAAAGGTATAGACCCGTCACAACGGTCGAAATTCGACCGTAATTTAAATTAAAAAACTAAACTTCATATTGTCCAAAGTAGCACCAATACTTCTCTAATTTAAATAAATTGTGATAATTTTCAAGTTATTTCGAACGCGCCTGTTAAAGGTAAAAAGAGATTTAATTTTATTTTGTATGTGTTTGTGTCAAATGCAAGTTAGTGTGTGTAATATGTTTTAGTTGATTTTATGTATGATTTATGCATTATTTGAAAAAATATTAGCATTGCGCAATCCTTGTCTACATCCACTTTAACCGTGCGTAATTTCATAGTCCTCCGCATACGGCAAATATCTTAAAAACGAATCACAAGTTTTTACTTTACGTATTAATATTACTTTACTTATAAAAGTTTAGAAGTATAATTTAACAATTACCTTTAAATTATTTCTTGACCAAATAAATAAAGATCACTATCACTCGAAAAACACTCAATAAACAAAAAAGCCAACTGCCACGCAGTCCCTATACCTTCGATACTAAAACAAATTCCCTATTCCGATCCATTTGTACCATTCCCGTCTCATTTCACGTATCCGAATGCAAAGATAACGCAACCCTGCAACTGTTTACAAGAAAAAAGTTATCAAATAGATAGCTAACAATGTATAAGATGACCTTCCGGCCTCTCCCAGAATTGATAGTTGTCGTCCGCTCGACCTCACCACCTCGCTTCCGAACCACTTCACAGAATAAGACTGTTTTGTAACTTTTTAATTAGTAATCAGTTTACAATTTTATAGCTCTTTGATGTTGTCGTAAAATATCGCTTTTAGTGGTAATAAATGTTATTGTTAGAAATGACATAAGTTCAAATTGATAAGTATCATGTACTGATAGTTTGTGTAAACTGAAGTAACAAAAATTAAAATTTAATATTGCTCTTTTATTACTCTATTATTATTAAAAACTTTTTTTTACCTGACTGAATTAGTGACTTTTTTTGTAACTGACTGACAGTGACTGAAGTAGCAAACGAGCATGCAGTCCACCTGATGGTAAGTGGTCACTGCCGCCCATAAAAATCTGTAAGCAACTTTGAACAGAACATGGGTTCTATCTGAAGTCAATCACAGATTGCTGCTCCCGAGAACTATGAAGGTCGCCTCATATAAAGGTGTGCCGGTAATTACACCCTTCAATCGAAAAGCAAAAAATGTTTCACGCTAGAAATAGAAAACTTAGTTTTACATTACAAATATATTTTCGCTTGATTACCAAACTATTTATCTTAATTTTGAAATTGTCGATCTACTGTTAAACTTAATAAATATTTTTGTAAATAAATTTTCGATTGTACGGTGTAATCATGTCTATTATAAAAAGTTTTTCTATAATTTGTTTTAAGTGACCAAACGTTGTAAAATAATTATTGTTATTTTAATTAATTAATTTATGATACAATATCATGTATTAACACGCAACAAAAATATTAGATAGGTAGGTAATAGTTATGAGATATTAATAAATAAAAATCCAATGTCATGTGAAACATGTTCAATAGCCAAACACAATTAAATTGTTTAGAAAGTACAAGTATTGCAAATATTTAAAGTACTATTTTTCATAATATATATATATATATATATATATATATATAAGTTAAGTTGTTTAGAAAGTACATACATTGCAAATATTTGAAGTATTATTTTTCATATTATATGTATAAGATGTAAATAGCACACAAATTACATAGCTGTAAAGCAGTTGCCGAAGCAAAGAGGGATAGTACCGGTTCCTATCCGTCGTAAGCCTCCCGCTGGCTGATTTAATTCGCACCTCGACAAAACCCTTTTGATCCTTTCGCCGGTGACAGATCACAGTCGGGAGCCTTTCGCCTCGCTGACGTATCCATTATCATTGAATCTATAAGCTGGGAACGGTAGGACGGAATAACCTAGATTATTTCGACACAATACTGCAAAAACATCGTATATAGGTACATATATATATATATATATATATTTTTGCTGTATTCTAAATATACTGTCATAATTAATAAATTTAATCTCTATATGTATTTGTCTGTTTGAAAAAAGGGCGTAAAAGTATTTAATAGTTATATATTATACAAAAGTATTTCTTAATAATATAATGTATATTTTCGTTCATTCCTTTTGATTAGGAAAAGGTGATGTTACGTAATATATCTTACGTAACAGAAGAAAATACCTATTAAAAAGTGAACATTCAATAGTTACGCGTACGTACAAATAACGCAATTACCGAGTTAGTTAACTAATCGATCATTATTATAAATTTACGTCAGAAGAAATATCATTCCCTTCTTAACATCTCCATATATCGAGTTCAAATGATACTCAAATCAATCACAAATTTCATTACGCAATGTCTTCTATATCGAAGGGCAAAGTTTCATCTGTTACTGTGTGCCGATCAAATAATTACCTTCCCGATAAAATATTGGAGAGGTTCCCTCGCGCCGCGTCCTCCCCGCGAGCCACAACTGTCGATGTCACCTTAATTTACGGCCTTCAATTATAAATTTAATATTTTCCTAAATGCCCGTTGCTATAAGAAACTCGCCCTTAACTCTCAGATTTAGAGTATCACATTACAGAATATTACACCCAAAATACATCGTTCGATTTATCGAGGGAATACAAACCAATGTAAAAGCAAAATTCTAACTTTGTTTTAAAAATATTGCTTATCGATGTTTTGCCATAAATATACTTCGTGTTTGTGATAAATTATTTTAATTAGGAGACACTAACGCTGTTTCCCGTAATTAAAATTGTGTGCTGCAATAAAAAGATAATGCCGATGATTAGAACAACTGTTAACGATGTTTTAATGGCGTCATTGGTCATTTGCATTACAGAAAGAGTTTCCTCTTAGGTGACCTCTGACACCAGATACATCAATATTCTGCTAATTAAATTTAATACGTTTATGAGGAAGTTACAGTACAGCTATTTAAAAATAATAAATCGTAAAAAAATACGCCTACATACATATACTTAATTAAAGGATCTTAGCTATTGTCCGCGGTTTTCGTTCCTATATAAAGATATAAGGTTCATAAATGTTTGTTACATAAAAATAATAATAATATACAATTTTTCTTCTAATAGCCATAAGCTAATTAAACAATTTTATTAAAACGAATTCGATAAAGAAGATAGAAGAGCAGTGATAGCCTAATGGTTGAAACTTGCTCTCTCGATCGGGAAGAGTTCTAGGTTCAAACCCAGGCACGCACCACTGATTTTTCTAAAATAATATGCGTATTAAAAATAATTATCGTTGCTTTTCATTGAAGGAAAGCATCGTGAGGAAAACTACACATCCGAGAGTTCTTTAAAAACAAGTTCTCAGTGGTGTGTGAAGTCCGCCAATTCGTACTTGGCCAGCGCGGTGGACTATGGCCTAAGCTCTCCCATTCTGAGAGAAGACCCGTGCCCAGCAGTGGGACATAATGAGTTGACGTAGGATTTTATAATGATCATCATCATCGGTAAAACACAATTTAACGACCCGCGTGGCAGAGCGGTTATCATACCGGTCTGACGCGCAATGGTCCCGGGTTCGATTCCCGGCCAGACAGGTATCTGAATGGTGAGTTTAGATTCATGTTCTGGGTCTGGGTGTTTGTGTATTCATCTTGTGTATGTCCATGGTACCCAAGACACAGGAGAAAATTCTAGTGTAGGGCTATGAGTGGAGAAAGCGTGCGTAAGCGTGCGTTTGAACAATACGCACCTAGATTGCTCTGTGCACTTTATTGTTACATACTAAATTATTTTTAAAAGCATAACATCCCAGATGATCCCAGACAGAGCTTGAACACAAAGATATGATTAAACTGCCAGCAACCGCGACTTTTATTTATAAAATAAAAATCATTTGACGAGGGTTTGCCATTAATTTTGGCGACAATGTGATAAATAATAAGAGAGGTGTAATGCGGGGGCGCCATCCCTCTAAAATGTTGCATTGAGGTACTTGTTTCACCAGGAGATTACAAGAGATAAGATCTGTTTACGGTAGAACCAAAAGGAGTCGTTGATATTATGCTCTCGTATTTGTACGTGATCCACAACACAAAAGATCCTCTTTTGCTAATATGTATGTAGAATGTAGTAGAAGAAAATCTTTCGTGCAGTACCACGTACATTTGAACCATTATAGAATGTACGTTACTTTAATATTTTTTTAATTAATGCAATCAATTCATGGTATTTTTGTGAGAAACTTCTTGAAATTTGATACTATCGTTTTGATAATAAGTCAACAACAGATAGTAACAGATAAAGTTTATTGCTATGTGAGCCACATTCAAGTCATAACATTATTCCTGTTAATTGTAAGTTTATTTATATTATACTGTGGCCATTTTAATCGCTTCGCCTCGTTTATCGTTGTCAGTGAGACGGAAATCAAAATGTTGCTTTGATGGCCTGGGTTTGAAGTTTTGACAGCTCGGATCCTAATTTTCTTTCTGACACCCAAACGTTATCCCCACAGTTGCCACTTTCAAATAAGTCTCTTTGAGTAGAAATACAATTTTCAATTTTACTTTTTTGCAAACCGCGGAGTATGACTCATATTTTTCATGAATCAAAGGGAGGTAATTATTTTTACATGCCTTATTTTTTAGTGATAAGACTATCAAGTAGCTGTCTGATCCTAATAACATCAGTTTTGATAATATAATCACGAAACATGATGTAATACGACAAATTTTTATCTTCATAAATGTCTTTCCTATTATTATCACAGTCCAATTGAAACAAATTTACTGAGAATCTAAAAAAGGTAAAAATGTGCCAATCAATAGAAGAATTGCAAATAGAATTTTGTGATTGGCTTTGTGTGCAATACATATATATCTTGTTACAATAATAACGTTGAGGTTATACATATATTATTTCTGAAAATTATCATATACATACCGCGAAAATTTTTCACTGTCGCATTGTCGTTAATAATAAATGAATTACATCAATATTTGACGTCAAACAATTCATCCTGTCACGTATTGGACCTCAAAGGCTCTGTCACCAGCAGACTGACCAACGTACCGACCTATGTAGTTATGTCTATTGTTTGAATTTAAAAGTCTATTGAACAATACCTAAATATATAATTTGGTTCGGTGGATCACGAACAATGGTAATGGATTATGTTACATATAATAAAGATAAAAAAGACATTTTGGTATAAAAATCCTAAAACAGCTAAAACAATAAGCGTGTTTAGTTTTATATTTAAATATTGATGTAGTAAACGAGTGAATTCACGTAGTCATGAACATCGGATCTGAAAGATGGGAGAATCAAATGACATTGGCTACATGCGCTTTTACCTACCACATATGAAAAAGTTGTAACGTCTTGGATAATTAATTAATTAATTAATTCTAATTATTAAATTTATCTACATTATATTATAATAATTAGTGTAATTGGTTGTCAGTTGACCGTGCTAATTATAAATAAATAAATAATTATATTTCCCATATTACATCTAAAAACAGAAATTGATTAAGTCATTAACAATAGGACGTTTCGTTCTAAACGTCAAACTTTGTGGAATTTATTGTAGTGCAACATAAAAAAAGTAAAACATTGAAAAAAGTATCAAGTCAAGGTTCTGCTTGGAAAGTTGGTTGACAGAAACCTGACTAAACAACAAAAGCACCTTTGCGGGAAATACATAACAACAATATTTTAAGAAATATGTAATTCTAAAATTTATTGTATAACATGTTATCGCTAATACATATCTTGAATGAAATCCAAGATCTTATCTCTAGTGTCGACGTGGAATATGTGAGTCATCATATTAATTTCATTTACAATTTATACACGTAACACATACTTTTAAAAACTTAATTATCATCATAAATTTGCACTTAAAATTATCGACATAGAGTATAGAATAGAGTAGAAATCCAGGTAGAAAATTGAGATCTCTTTTTGGGAGGTAAAAACATATGTGGCAAAAGCAATCGCTGGTATGTTTTCTATTGATTAAGTCGTCGTCAATCCATTACTGTCCCACTGCTGGGCACGGGTCTACTCGGAATGAGAGAGTTATAGGCCATAGTCCACCGCTCTGGCCAAATGCGAATTGGTGGACATTGATTGATTAAGTACAGGTAGATAACATTATTAGTTATTGCATTTAATATTATTTTAACGAATTAAATGAAGACAATCTTTATAAGTTGTTTTCATAAAAAAGTAAATAGTCACCATGACAATTTCCTTATTGAAAATTATCTGACTTTTAGTCATATCGTATCTATTAAACGAAGATAGCACTTATTGATATTACAACGAAATTCGAGGTCAGACATGAGATTTTTAATTTGTTTACATATTTCTATACCTTATGCAATACATAAAAAGGATATATATGTATATTCATAAGTGCGTTATTTTAATCTTAATTATTTTTATATCAGTAGATCTATGTTGGTAAGTTATTTACTTAATTAAGACAGAAATTGTGCATTTTTCTTTACCAAGGCATAATAATAGGTATACATGATACCGAAGCATTGAAATTATAAGTAAGAAACGAGAACATACTTTGCAATTTTCTATATCTTCATTACTCTAAATTCAAAACAGTAAGTTGGACAAACACAAAACAAAATAAACAAACTTCTCTAGCCAACCCATTATTGACCCACTGCTGAGCACGGGTCTTCTCTCAGAATGAGAGTAATTAGACCATAGTCCACCGCGCTGGCCAAGTTCGAATTGGGCTTCACACACCTCTGAGAACTTTTTCACACAAACATCTAGAGCAAAAATCCAAATTCATCATTCATAATTATGTTTGTCGGAATAGGATGGTGGCTACTCTATTCCGTGGGTCATCAACCGGTAAAGGCCAACCAACACCCTGTATAGGCATCAGCGATCGATGACGTAGCTTTTCAAAAGCTACAAAGACTACAACCAGCACATAATTGAGCCTGCCAATACTACTTTTTTATCTGATTTAAGAAGCAAACGATCATGCAGTCCACCCGATGGTAAGTGGCTACTGCCGCCTATGGACATTTATAAACAACGTCATATAAAACATAGGTTATATTCGAAGACAATCACAGATTCGGTGCTACTCCCGAGAACTCAAGATGGTCGCTTCATATAAAAATGTGCTATTTCAAACACACAGACAGACAAAAATTATAGAAATGTCCAATATTAATTTTTTAGTCCTTCAAACCATTTTTAAATATATACCTACGTCAAACTTACTTATGTTTGGATAAACCGAAAACTACGCAAATGCACAAACAAACATACTCTACCATTTATACAACTATTAACCAAAAATGATGCTCAATTAATAATATATGCAGAGTTAATAAAGTAATAAGTCAAACAGATATTGCTTGCACATTTGGGCTCAGTAAATCAAGTTTAAATTCGACTTGGCGATTCATGACGGCACGACGCGTGATCCGTGAAAAATTGCTTATTTTAAAATGCTATTTTTCCGCCGCCATCGGTGGGGCGACGCTGTATCAGTGTGGCAATTACGTGGCTCATGTGTGGATGAACATTATTATTGAAATATATCAATTCTAATATATTACAAATAGGTATTTGAAATAACAATAGCTTGCTCTACCTTAGAATTAGAAATGAGCTTAGAATATTAAAACCTAGAGAGTTTTTTTTTAATTATTTATCATTTACCAATTATTTTAACAATTACAATTAAATAGCATTAAGAGAAACCACAGGAGTTTGTAATATAGAAAAAATAGAAAATAGAAAAATAGTTTATTTCTCATAAAATGGTTACATCTTAGAAACTACAGTTGAGGCATCCTTTTAAGTAAATAGTTACCTCTGCCAGGATACCCCGCTCTTCCATTATATGTATAAGGTATTACAAAGACAAGTTACATAGAAACTATCCTATTTTCTTAATTAAATTTTAATGTATGTGTGTGTGTCTGTGTTTGTGTGTGTGTGTGCGAGTGTGTGTGTGCGTGTGCGAGTGTGCATGTCTGTCTGTTATTTGTCTAAATATGTATATATAGCTGCGTATTTGCAAATGTGACAGACTGTCAGTGTTAACTTACTTTTCTAGTAGAGAATATAATGCTAGTACTTGGTTTACATCGATTCGTGTACAAGTTTGAATATAAATTAATGAGTGGCTTAGAACTAAGCATTGCTATATAATAAAAAATGTAATTTGAAAAAGTAGACAATGGCCATAGACTCTTTCTACCATAAACCGTTTACCATAAACTTTGAGTGGAAACCTGTACAAATCAGTGTGATAAAAATAAGACGATGATAAATTTTACGTAACATGCGTTTACTTATAATTTAATTCTGAGAATATTGTTGTAAAGAGTTTTTTAATAAAGGGTAGATATGAAAAGTATTATGTCATATTTTCATAACAAGGTGACGTAACATAATAGGTAAAGTGACATGTATTCTATTAATTCTTATTGTGCAATTGATGCAATATATATCAAAATTCTTGTAAGATAGATATGACAATATATTTTTGTGATGATTACTTATATCTATCAGATAAAAAAAATTGCAACTCATCTTTTCTTATCGCATAATTGATGAGTTAGAAAAAATAAAATTCTTTTTTTTGTCAATATATATAAAATATTACACAAGCCACATAACACATATTAGCAACGTAATCAAATTTATAAATGATAAATTGTTCTAAAAGATAACTTACCCGTTATAAGTTTATTAAATGTATGAAATCATCAAATGAGGTATATACCCACACGTAGACTTTTGAAAATGTTATAGTGAAAAAATACTTCAAAGTCATAATACGATCCTTCGCTCTGCTGACCCAGACATAAAAGAGTAATTAAAATTAATCACTTATAACTCTTAGATTATGCTTATTCTGAAATTAAATTAATCAAAACCCTTTGCATAACAAACTAATGATAACTGCTCATTTTTATATTTAATTATTGGTTATGTCATCCCTTTTTTTTACTTTTTAGTTTACTCTTTTAGTACAATTCAGTTTTGAAAATTATCCATCTTTTTTCGAACCCCAGAATATGCACGCATTCGAGCCTCATGTCCATATATCATGCAGTGCTCATCACGTTTTAATAAAAACCGGTGCCAGCCTGTAGGCTTTTTGTGGAAACGTACAAAATACGATTCCATTGAAGGTCGTATTTTAAAATAAAAATACCCTTGCATTGGATACAAATAATTATTTATAAGCGCTTGCCTATTAGAGCTTTCTAATGTATGTTTATTTGCTTTCATTAGTATTAATATTCTTGAAAACTTTTTAAGTCACTTTAAAATTAGGCATAAAAGTTAACAAATAATGGTATTAAATAAAGAAAATAAGTTTTTAAATCGTTGTTTTATCATTTTATCCTTTCCCGTAAGTAGACATTGAAGTTAATATTTGAAAATAATATAGTGCGAAATTATTTATAGAACACAGGCCGTATGATTTTAAAAACATATACACATTCTCTATACACCAGTATTTATTTTTATATTTATCAAATAAATCTCAATACACGCTTCTTTGCCAAAAGGTGCTTATTGATACCAGTGTTCCGTCATCTGCCTCCAAATTATCGTAATTATAAACCACGGGCCCACTTCAGACCTCTCAGATTGCTGTCCAAATATACGTTAGGGTCCGTTACGAGTCTTACAATCCAAAGAATTCAATCGGCGTAGTCGGCCCCATATCTATTCTTTCCTACCCCTGTACCTTGAGTTTTTATAATGCTCTACCCTACAACCCGTCATGTGCCTTATATTAAAGCAATAAAAGTTACTTTACGACGTGGTAATACCATAACATTATTGAAAGTCGAGTGTCTACGAAAGAAAATCATCAATAAACAAAAGTTTAGTTAAATTAATGCTTTGCTTCTCAGCTCTATGACCGCAGGAACATTGTTCATTATAATCAATGAAATACATGCAAAAATCTTATCATACATCACCGAGTTATTTCTCCGGCATAACAAAAGGTGTATTAATGCCGATTTATTCCAACGTTTTATATTTACTTAAGGTTAATGTGTGTTGTAATTATGTTTACTTTATACAATAATTCACAACACTTTTGTGTTTTCTGAATTTGAATGGTAAGTTTGTTATTTTAATCACGGTCTAGTGATATTCTTATACGTACATATGTAAGACATTGACCTAGTAACAATAGGTCAATTATTATAGGTATAGTTTTCTACATAAGACACATAAACAAATAGTGTATCCAATTTTCAATCCTGTATCTTTATAATCGATATGATATATTAGATTTACTTCTCTTCCCTCTAATGTAATACATTCTGTACTTTCACACTCATACTCACATTCCATACTTAGATCTATCAAGGTATGTATACAAACTGCTAAGGCTTATAAACAAGGGAGAGCCATGTATAAAGAAGAACAAAGCTGAACTCACTTGATAAAACTCTCAAATAATAAACCTATCCGGACATTTTATAAGTCAGTCGAGATCGAACGGTTCACATACCTTTGTTTCCTACCCCACTGCCAAGGACAAAAGATGGCCTGATAATAATCATACTTCAACAGTTGATTTGTTAAATGAGTTTACTTCTTTGGAACGAACTCGGGAGTATGGCTTTGTTTACCTTGATTGCGTCTTCATTTATTTTTTGTTATTGCTCAGCAGTTGGATTAGCAGCCGCTATGTTATATATGAGTAAGTATATGTATAAATGACTTTAAGGTATTGATGTTTATATTGTTGATTGGGAGTTTATTTTAACGATTATAATAAATGTAAAGATAAATTAAAGTGTGTAAAATATGAATGCGGTTTTTCTTACCTTTAATTATTACTAATAATTATTAAATTTCGTCCTAATAAATTATATTGGAACTTGCGTAAGTAAAACGTTTTCAAAATATCAAAGCTGCTGCTAATTTTTAAATTCCTTACTAATAGGTAAAAAGTGAGACATAAGTTACGGTTACGAGATACATTTTTTACACGTTTTTTGCAAAGATGCATTAAATTTACAAATCACGCAGGGTCACGTCATTTTTACCCTTTCGTTACACTTTTTGGAATTTTACGGACAAAAAATAACTTTTTACTGTTCGCTCTTTGATCTTTGTTATAGATTTCGCACGGTCTGTTACAACAATCAGGGTGTCAGTTTATTTGAATGTAACTAATTTTGGTTGCCTCTACCCTTTCGTGGTGATAGCAACTATACAACCATCTTTTAAGAAATTAAAGGTATCTCTTGGTACCTGTCATTGATGTCAAGGGGTGATCCCTTTCCTTGACCTGAGGGTTAGGGTTATTTTTTTGTGAAATGTGTGAATCTGCGGGAGATAGCTAATCACGGTCAATTGTTCCACCTTAACCCATCCAATATAGACATGAAATATTACATATCTTAATTTTTAAGTTGGCGGTTTTTGTGTAGCTAAATCTTTTTCTGCTATCGTTACATTTCGTGGTTATTTTAAATTCATAGTATTCTTCTAATATCGTAGAAGTAATGTATTATCTGATGATAGAAAGTAATATTGGTAGCCTTACGAACTTGCAAAATAAAACAAATACGAGAAGAGACGTAATTGAGATGTGGGGCATATAATAATTTAGACATATTACGTTACAAAATATAGAAATGCTTTCCTCTATTATGAGACAAATATATATTTTTAGTTATGGGTAAAATTGTATATTGTAATTAATTATTATTAATATTGTATCTGGAAGGGTAGCATACTAAGAGCGAATGCTAAAATGCTATGTTTGCATAATAACAGCAGTGATGACCGCTGGTATGTTGTGGTTTGATAGGAATGGTATAGGAGACATACTTATCCAAGGCATTCCAAATTAGTCCTGAGGAATAGCAACGCATCTATGATCAACTTCGGTAAGACTTAACTTATCTGCGATTGATAACAGATGTCCACGGGCAATAAAAAATAATCATTAGATAAACTGCATGTTCATAAGTTATTTCTATGCTATATAAATAGTAATAATACTCATGAGCATCTCAATGTGTTTAGAACTTCTTATTTGCGCAATGACTGCTCAAACAACATAGACATTACAAAGAAAATTCTAAAGACACCTGCTGGGACCCTTAGGTGTCCCTGTTTTGTATTCAAACTTAAGTACTAACTGTATTAAGCACCATTCTAAAATATTCCATATTAACCCAATCATAAGGATCTGATCCCCATGTTAATTCCATAATAGATCTGGTAGCCACAGGGTGTATCTGTTGTCAAGGTAACCATGTGAATAAAACCTTACAAATCCTTTTATTGATTATCATTTAAATGACAAAAAGTCAAGTTGTAAGGGGATTTGACAATGCCTAAAACATAATACAAATATGTATATAGATGAGTGAACGAGTGTTACATTACATGATTTTATTTAAATCATCACCGGGTGAGAAGTGAACTATATAATCAGTAGACTACTACATAGGTGTGTATATACCATGTGTTTTTATTTCATCGATTATTATTCCTTCATTAGGCGTAGATCCTTCATAATTATTATAAAAAAGATTAATACTATAATATATGTACGTACATTATATCTGGTCAAATTAGGTTTGGAAATATAAAACTAATTTAAGAACTTCACTTAACATGTTATCTAAGATACAAAAAGTATATGAGTAAGTTAAACATTACATAAAGAATAACAACATAAGGTCACGATGACGTTAAATTATATAAGCTTATTCCCGAGTCGATATCGTTCAAAGCCTTATCTTTAACGTCAATAGAGCCGCCTACGCGACCTACGGCGTAGGCCGCGTAGACACAGATCGATTTGTGGCTACAAGTGACAAAGTTTTTCAAGATGGCGCGGGGGTGGTGTATCGGGGGGATGCTCATATTTTTTACTGTCGCCAGGGTGTGCAGTGAAGCCGATCGCAACACCGCTCTCCACTCACTCGGCCTCTTAAAAGCCGACTTCTGAGGGACGAATACATGTGCGGTTATACGCGTAGGTAAGTGTCATGGCTTTGTGGAGGGATCTGTACGCGATCTGTATTCGTGTTAGCTTCTTATATGTTTGTGTGTAGCTATAGCATACTTATCACAAGGTTGATTAAAAGTAAATCGGAAATTATTAACGTATTTAATTCATCATTATGCTATTTAAAGCAACTATACGCCTATTCCACGTTGAATCGTATATTTCGTAATTTTTATAATCAACAAGTTTAACGTCTGTGTATGTTTGCATATGTGTGCAGCAATTGTAATTTAATCACGTTTGCGGTTTAATGCACTGTAGACAAACCAGTACATTGGTGGTTAAATACAATTAGCTCCACACAGGGTTATACACGTGCGGTAAAACAGAAGAAACCTATAACGTATACATTAATAAGACACAGTCATATATTCAATCAAGTATTTACTTGCAAATAAATAAATAAACAACATTTGTTGTTAATTTAAGAAACTGTAGCCGAATGTATACAAAAATATCTATCTATCAATTTAACAGGTGGTAAAAACAGTATGGTTCCGGGAGGTCCCACCACCATACTTATTTCTAGCATTAAGCGGTTCTTGATTTCGGTGGAAGGGTGTGGTTGCCGGACCAGTTTTATAAGGGGGGACCATATTACTCTTCGTGAGTAGCAACGCACCTGGGATTGATTTTAGATAGAAACCGTGTTCTATATGAAGTTGCTTACTGATAGCCATAAGCGACAGTGACCACATAGCATCCATTGGACGTATGCTCATTTATATGTATGAAAATTGATAAACGCTTACTGTAACGTAATTTAAGAGACTATAGCCGAATATATGCAAAATGTTAGACAAAATCTAACAAAGCTAAGCATCAAAAATTCAAAATTTAATAAGGTTTGCGGTTGTAATATCAACACGGTAGATAAACTGTTGTATCTGTGGCTAATACAGTCGGAGTCAACACGCCGGGGGCACGGCGAGGGTCGAGGGTGGCTACCGAATGTACTGAACGGAGATGTTTTATAAAGTCATCATCATTTCCCTTTTATTCATTACTTTCGTATTTTAAATTCGATCAGCTACATTTTTAAATATTTACGAGAAATTGTAATATGGGAAAATAATACGATTAAATAGGTCTTCAGAATAATTTTCAATTATTGTCTTTATCATTAATCTTCTCCAGTGTTTTGTAATAATTTTACATTTTAAATTTAACATAATCATGTGATCTTAATACCTTATCGGTCTAAATTTCGAGCACAGACGTATTATCTTAATCTTTCAATGTAAATTATCACAATCTCATTAATTAAATAAGAAGTTCTTGCTTTATCGAGTGAGACTTATGAAACGTTAAACGTACAATTATTTATTTATAATTATTATTAACATAAGATTATTTTATGATGATTAGCACTATATGATCTAACTCATAATTATGGCTTAATACGATATATATTTTTTAAATAAGCACCATTAAATTATTTAAAATACCCATAAAATGCATATTAAGATATTATTATTTGTATTACATTATGTCCTTATATTAACTGTTACTTTATGCAATATTTTTGCAACAATAAATAATATTTTCTTCCTTACCTGTTACTATTAAGTAAAAATCTCATTATATATCGTCAAACCGTTATTGTCCCACTGCTGGGCACGGTCTTCTCTCGGAATGAGAGAGTTTAGGCCATAGTCCACCGCGCTGGCCTAGTGCGAATTGGTGGACAAAAAAAACTCATTACTCTTATTATATAGTTGAAGTAAAAATTTAGGGAATAAGTAAATTAGGGAAATGTATAGATGTACTATATAATTCTAAATCAACATAACGGAAGATCGGTAGCTCGCTTCCGGGTACCAGAGTACACACCGCACAGAGGGGCAGTGTACACAGTACCGCAGTTCAAATTAATTTCACATAGCCTCCGGGTACATTGGACAGACACGTGCGACGAAATCAGATTGTTATTCGAGAGAACAATATCGGTTTCGAATTAGGAATTATCTTATTAAATTGATAATGTAAGTGCATTATTGTGATAACGTTCGTTGAGTTGTATTTGTACTTAGTATTTTAAAGGAAAATAATTGAATTTTATTGTACTACAACATTCAATTAATTACATAATAATACGATTACAATCAGATTACAGAATTTGTTATTTTTATTATTATTATTCTTTAGTTATAGTTATTTTTTAGAACTATTCCTCATTTCTTCGAAGTATTAAAGCTACTAATATGAATTATTTGAACGAGGTTGTGGACAAAATTAGTTTTAGAAATAGAAGAGTTTGTTTGAGGGATAAATATTAACATTGTACGGGCGTCTGGATACTAGTTAACCGACGACAACATCACGAGAGATCATGAATTCAATTGTTTTTTTTTTTTTGTTATTCGAAAACTCCGTCACTTATGGATTAATATTTGGATATTTTTTAAGTTTTTGTTACCAGTGTCTCATTCCATTCCAATGAATATAAAGAAGAAATAATAAATGCTATTTGAGAAATGAAATATTGTAAGTGTTTAACTGAGAAATTTAACTACTTCGAATTAAGATATTTGTTTCTTCTTTTTAATAAGTTACATCCGCAGAAGTACACATCTAAGTTAATGGCAAATTATAGGCGATAATCGTAATAACTAAATACTACTTAAGAAATCAAACGTATTGGTACGTTCAATTTATTAGTAAGATAATGTACATTCCATTTCAAACTTTTAATAAGACAATATTACAACGATTTAGCTTAAAATGATTTAAACAATACAATCAGTTCAATGAATAATATATGAGTTAAAATAGTCAAAATAAAATCAAATTCCACGTTAGTACAAGAGTGAATTAAATTGAAATACAACAGAATAATACCATAACGCTATTCGGAATATTATCTGTTCCCCATGGGTTGGAAGCACGAGGGGCTTGAAACAAAGCGTGGAAGGTGAAAACAATGGCCACAGTTTAATACGAGAGTCCGCCATTATGCTGTATGGGAAGAAACCTCTTGAAATAAAATCATTGCAGTTGTGCGAGGTCGTGCGGTATTTGGTTATTATTATTTTTATACAAGTGTCCCAGGAGTGTGAAATGTATTTCTACTAATTTATATATTAATACTATTAACTTGCAGTATACATAATATATGGGGTACAATCCATTAATGTCTCGGAATGAGAAAGTTTTCGGTCATAGTCCACCGCGCTGGCCAAGTGCGAATTGGTGGACTTCACACACCTCCGAGAACTTTTTTTAAGGAACTCTCGGGTGTAAGTTTCGTTCACCGAAAAGCAATGATAATTAATTTCTAATACGCACATAAATCAGTGGTGTGTGCCTGGGTTTGGCTATTGGATCTCTCGATTGAGAGTGCAAAATTTTAACCATTAAGCTATCACCGCTCTTTACATGTATAGTTTTAGTATAAAATGCACATCTATTGAATGTATGTTTCATCGTGACACGAGCAATGGAACGTAGGGCAGAAACGTCAGAGTAAGAAACTATTCTCATTCAATAAAAGGGACATGCTAGTATCTAGTAAAATCAGTCGAAATCCATAATTATAACAAACTATGTAATTTTACAAAAAGGAAACTTAATAAATGAAGTAAATTAGGATGATCATGAAACAATTCTGTCTGAAATTGTGTACAGTATACGAAATTATTCTTACTACGAGTTTCAAACCAATATTTACGATTTCACTTATCGATAAATTGGCAATGCTATAATATATGGCCGAAAATTTATTGATTATTTTTATGAAACGTAATGTTCTTTTACTTAAAGCACATCAACCCATTATTGATTCACCGCTGAAAATAGTTCTTTTAGAATAAGAGTTTTAGCCCATACTCTACCTCGCTGGCCAAGGGTGAATAGCGTACCAATTCACATATATGAGACCTTTTATTTGGGAATTATCAGGTATATAGATTTACTATCTACAGGTGGTAGAACCAGTGTAGTTGGACCGGGGAAGTACAAACTGCCACACCTATTTTTAGCGTGAAACATTTTTTACGTTTCAATGGCATCCGTGATTGACTTAGAACCCATGTTCTATTTGAAGTTGCTTACAGATTTTTATGGGCAGCAGTGACTACTTACCATCAGGTGGAATGCATGCTATTTGCTACTTCAATCAGATAATAAAATCGTTATAATTTTCATCTTAAACCAGTGGCAATTAATTTTTAATAAAAACGTAATTTTAGAAAATAAAATGTCGTGCAAGGCTGGGCTGTCGACCGAGCTACCGAGTTTCTTCCATAAACTACGACTGCTTTTTTTCACTATATAGTATATAGTATACAACAAAGTCGCATCTCACTGTCTGCCCATATGTATGCTTAGATATTTTAAAGTACGCCACGGACTTTCATGAAGTTTTTTTAAGACATAGAGTGATTCAATAGGAAGGTTTTTATGTATAATATGGTAGAGAATGGCTGATAATTTTAGATTTATAACTCGTAAGGTGGAATGAAGTTCGCCGGGTCAATTAGTTTTAAATAAAGTGTTGATTAGCTGTAGTAAACAGTGTACAGATGCACAATAATCTTTATTCAAAACACGAAAACATCTAAATATCTTTAGATTGTGCGTATCTTTTTATCTTAATCTTACTTGTAGTATTTAATTCGTAAGTACGTGCAAAGATTACCCCATGTATGTTAGTGTAATGAATTTATTATTATTTGATAATCTAATATTTATCAATTATTAATAAGCAATAAGCGAAGTTTGTGAGTGTGTATGTTTGTTACTTCTTCACGTGTAAACGGCTGGAGCGATTTTCATAAAGTTTGGTAGGAAGTTAGCTAACACTCGGGATTAACATATAGGCTACTTTTTATTGCAGAAAATATCTTATTGCCACGGGAAAATCGATACATCGATTTTTTTTAACGCGGGTGAAGCTGCCAGGATCAGCTAGTATCATAATAAAGTAGACAGGTATCGGAATCTACCATGGTTCGACTCTTGTGTACCACAACAGATATTTTCACCTTATAACGCAGTGTTTAATGGTAACTTTTAATGATATAACGAATGTCATTATTTGACATAATATTCCTTAATAACATTCGCGGATGCGAATGCTGTTTTTCTCACTTAGTATAGGTTTTTTTTTATCTGACTGAAGTAGCAAACGAGCATGCAGTCCACCTGATGGTAAATGGTCACTGCCGCCCGTGGACATCTGTAATCAACTTCATACAGAACATGGGTTCCATCTGAAGTCAATCACAGATGCGTTGCTGCTACGTACTATGATGGTCGCCTCATGTGAAAGAGTACCGGAGGATATAAAATTTGGCGACGTTTTTTTAAGTCGACAAACTGCAGCTGGATTTCAATTTGGATAGATTTGGTGACCTTTTTTTGCGAAGCAATGCAATTCAATATTCGCAAAACATTCGCACCAATTCTTGCGAACGCGAATGCAAATATTATATTACACACATTACATAGTCACATTGTTCTAATTCGAAGGATGTGATAAGAAAGATACACTTACATATAAAAAGCATTCTTTATTTTTTTTTTATATTTGTACCTAACGATAAGGCAAACTGGCCACCTGATAAAATGTGGTTACCGTCGCCTATGGACATTTGTAACACCAGAAAAGTCGCCAATGCATCGCCAACTTTGAAGGAGAGCTCTTTTTGCACGTGTCTTGAATTTTATTCAGAAAAAGAGTTTCATAGTTCGAGCATAGGTAGACTATCTAATCCTATCTGCGCTTGATTATACGTGTTGATGGCAGCAGTGGTCACTATAGTATCAGGTGGACTGTATGTTCGTTGGGTATTTCTATCAAAAAAAATATGATTTCCAATTAAACATTCGTTGGTATACTTTCTGCTCAACCTATTACGATTAATAATAATGTTAATAATTAATAATAGTTTCTTTATTACTCCCAATAGTCTTAAGTACTAAGGTTACCAGTTTGCTAATGTTACCTTCATAATTGGGAGTCAGGAACCCAAACTAGGATACCCTGTGCTATGAGCTCCTGGCTACCCCTCTGAGATAACTTACTTAAAGCAATATTGAGCAAATTATATGTGAGTATGTATGTGTGTGTGTGTGTGTGTAATAATAATAATTACGAGTATTATTTTTCAATGAAACTCTTAACGAAATTTAATCACTAGTGTGAAAACACAATTCAATTATATCTATATCGTTGATTTTTAGAGATTAGGCTATTTATCAATATGACGTCATAATTATACGTGATATCGTACATTTAAACAGAAATGTAAGTATATTCCGTCGACGTGGAACTGAGTCAATGAAATTATTTGTCGTGTAATTACATACATTTATTACACTGTAAAATTGTGGCAATTGTTATTTGCAAATATTTTGGGTGTAAAATATGAATGCGAACTTATTACTTATATGCGAATTTATTATTATACCTACTTGTTATTAAGTCTAAACGATAAAAAAATCTTCTTATTACATATTTCTACTTCTTATTTCTACTTGTGTCTACATCTACCGTTTTTATTATTTTCTGCACCGATTCGTTTTTTGAAAATGCAATTATGCATTAGAATGCCATTTTACCTCTATACTGCTTTAAATATGAATAAATAAGAAAACTCAACATAGGTACAACACATTTCAAATAACAACTGTATAGTTTTGTTTTAGCTGGTTAAATTGCATTTATGCATATACGAATATGAATAGCAAAAATGTTACGGTCACCATTAAAATATTTGCGATTCGGTACACGGCCGACAGCGTACACTGCACCATCACATGCGTACCGCGAATATCTAAATATGCGGATCCTATTAAATCAGAAATAGGTATCCAATCAGTGGCTACACGCTTCAATGGATTTATGCAGTTGTTATGGCGGTAATATCCATGTTCTAGGCCCTGGGCTCGTGTGTACGTATTTTTAACTCTGCGACACCGTGAATAGAAAAAGAGAAATATATTGACCGTTTTATTATGTCAATTGTTTGCAGTACTAGCATGTACATTGCAATGGACTATTAATAGCTGCTATGCTAAAACTAAATAGGAGTGCTTTATCAAAGTTAGATCCAATCTTTTGAGTAACAAAAGAAACTATATAGAGAAGCGGTCATGCCTGAAATTTAATTAAGAAGAAACCATCAAAAGTCCTTATTTTGAAGAAAGGTACATGAGTGCGAGCTACATCGCAAAGTACTCAAGCATTATACATATAACGTGCTGTTAAATCACATAAAATACGCCTACAACTTACCCGTAGGTACCTAACCCGACAATTTCCCGACGCTACACAACATTGAGTTGTCAAAACGAGTCGCTCCCCCACGAATTGATAAAATAGCTTCGGCTCATACCCGCCAAAACGATAGAAAAATCTACAAAAGGCCGTACACTCGACGACTCTCGACCTAAACGCTTTAACTATGTCCCAACCCCATACTTCAGGATTGCTCACTCCACTTGTCTCCAAAAACCCGTGAATATTTTATTGGATTCTCCGCCTAATGGCCGGGACAGAAGAGCCAACTTGGCGTATCAAAGCCGAGATAATGATGGCACTTCAGCCGATGGTTTTGGTATTGCTTCTAATTGGTGGTGGTCCTCATGTAAAACTGTTGCACGCGCCACCCCTATGTAAAATATGTGGGAACGCTAGGCAGCTAACCATGTTTTTTTATAATGTGAGTATCAGATCTTATATCGATACTAAAGTATACTAAAAATAAGTGTGATCATACGTTCAGTATTCTGACTGGCTGAAAGATTGAATTGAAAGAAATTGTAAATTGTGTTCAATATGCACACGATTTACACTTCGGTGCTCATTACGATATACCTAATTCAAATTAATATACCTATGTGTATTATTGTATGGTATCCCGGGATTCCTAAGTTGTGAAGAAAAAAAATCATTGGCTTGAGCGGTGGCTACGCAATCATTTACGAAGATAGACATATTTAAATATACGTACTAGTTACCCGTCGCAACGGTCGAAATTCGACCGTAATTCAACTGAAAATTAATCATATAATATTATTATTAATATAAATTTTTATAAAAGCATTTTTTGTAATTTTATCTGCCTCGCATTTAGCACAAATACGTGTCAAATGCATGGTATTATGTGTAATGTGTTTTTCAACTGAATTTGTTTTTTTTTAATATTGCATATGCATTAACTAAAGAAAATAATGACATTTTGCACTCCCTTGTATGTGAACTACAACCATGCCAAATTGCATATACCTTTATTTGCGTAATTTCCTTAAAAAGGGTTGTAAAGTTTTGCTTTACGTATTCTCGTCAACTTATTATTGTCCCACTGCTGGGCACGTATATAAATATTCACCTGCAACATTATCAGTATTACGCTAGAAGTTTAATTGATAATTTTAACGGAAAAACCCAACCTAAAATCGTACAATATATTTAAAAACATATTTTTAAAAAGATTTATACTTAATACAATAAAATATTGTTTAGATTATATTATCAAACACGATAATATCGCTAGATAATAAATCTGATATACGCAGTATTGGTATCAATGATATCAAGATACATATTGATTAATCGATGATAAGTTTTCCCAGGTATAGTGACAACATCACAACCACGCCTATTAGAGCGTTAAACTTAAATATTTTTTTATCTGACTGAAGTATCTGAAGGCAGCAGTGATCAGGTAAACTGCATGCTCGTTTGCATGCAGTTTACCTGATCACTGCCGCCCATGGACATCTGTAATCAACTTCATACAGAAAATAGGTTCCATCTGAAGTCAATTACAGATGCGTTGCTACTCCCGAGGACTACGATGGTCGCCTCATGTGAAAGTGTGCCGGCAACCACACCCTTCTATCGAAACGCAAGAAATGCTTCACATCGTAGCAGGTGGTAGGACCAGTGTAGTTCTGGGGGAACACTGGGGAAATACCACCGCCACACTTTATTCTAGCGTGAAGCAATTTTTGCGTTACGATGGAAGGGTGTGGTTGCCGGCTCAAATGTAAAAAAAAACGTTTCAGTCGTGTAGTAAATTCATACTGCATGAATGCATTGAATGATTTGAGATTTGAATGAATTTCTGAATAACATTATTTTTAATTATTCCGGATAGCATATAAATCTTATAGAAAATATTTAAAAATGTAAGATAAATTAAATACAAAGAATTTCATCAAACAGAATTGAAAAAAATATTTATTCCAGCAATGCGTTAAATGGAACGCGGTGAAGTAAAATGATAGTTGCGTTCAAAACATGTAATTCTAACTTTTACTTTGTTTAGCAAGTAGAAATAATCAAATAATCTTATTTTCTGCATTTCTTTTAATCTTTTAAAAGCAAAAGTAGGTCCAATTGTCATAGCTACATGGCAATTGTATCCACTTTCCCAAACTTTCATACATTGAATGTGTAATGTCATCTAAAGCAAATTTTAAATCCATTAAGTTTAGGTATAGTTTAATAGTCTCAACTTTTAAACTCTACACAATAACCTCGCGGAAGGTAGAAGCTATTATGTAAGAATAAATCACAATTTCCTGCGTTTCCTAAAACAAAGACATTAAGGGACAATGCCGGTTGATTTTAATTAGGTACCGCGACTAATGGCGTCTCGAGAGCGTCAAGCGAGCAAAGCAGCAAGGAGGCGCTTATTAAGGCCGGGACAACCAAAAGGTACCTGCCATATTGCCTATTTATAAGCTATAAGCGATTAACTATTGGTGCAAAAAGTGATTTTTTCTGTAGGTATTAATTAAGTGTTTTGGTAATATTTTTGAACGAAACCCTATTACGACGACTCCGCTGTCCGTCCGTCCGTCTATCTGTCTGTAACTAGGTTGTATCTCATGAACCGTTATAGCTAGACACTTTGGATAGGTATTTTTAGCCAAATATGAATGTAATAGTAAAATTTAACTGCTTTGTAAATACGATGCTTGGTAAATGTCACGGCTTTTGATCAAGGTTTGTTATACTTTGACGTTTTATCAACTTGCGATAGGTAATTACTTCCGTCGCCTACAGCATTACTAACACAATCTTTAGATAATCGCCGAAAACAGACGAATAGACACGAATACTAGGTAATAAAATATAAACAACCTACTCGCGTGTTTTGAGTTTGTTTTTAAATCAATATGTGCAGCATTAAAGTGCTGGTCTCTGTTATATCTAATTTTTAATTTCGGTTCGTTCATAAACTTAATAGCTGACAAGACAAACTTAATCAGGCAGTCACCTGGCCCCAGATTTTGGGCAAATCTCGTATGTATTTGCGCCATTTCGACACTCGTTTGTCCGTCGAGAGTACAACAGGTACTTCACACCCGCTAAATAAAGAACGTTTTAATACTATTCAAGTTCGCATTACCATTTGTGTTGTAAGAATCTCTTACCACACGTCGCACAAAAGCGCAAGGCGCTGAAGATGGAACGAAACTAAAGAAATATAAATAACCACGTTATTTCCACATTGACAGGAATAAAGAGTGAAGTGCTCTTGTGCTGTAAATGTGGCCCTCGATTCTGCTTCGCAAACCTTGACATTCAGGTCTTAAACGCCCGTCACGGTATGATGAACTTCAGTCGTCAAGGTTTCAGCTCATAGTTTCTAATGTTCATAATTTGATTAAAAATAAAACCATTGATTTCTTATTCGCTTTTCATTTAGTAATACTAAATAATAAATTTATTTGTTATCATACTTCTTAAATTTCAAGGCTTTTTCCTTTTATTCAAGAGATGATTAAATCACAACATTAGAAGCACCGTCACATTTGTTGTATCAATAGTGTTAAACGCTTCTGAATTCCTTAGCGCTCTGCTTAATCCTACAAACAACAGACAGAGTAATACCTATGAGTTATGCAACCACCTCTCAGGGCAATATACATGCCTGACTAAAATAAATGCAGTGAATGGTTTTAATACGTAGCCTAGAGATCCCATAAAAGAAGGAGATAGTTCATATCATCATAATTTTCTTCCCATGTTGTGTTTAATTCCATGAAGAAGATTTAAAGGTTGTCGTTGTATGTTCCGAGCGAGAAGGCACCAACGCTCCACTTATTTTTAGTATATTTATATATGTGTGTTGTTCGGTAGAAACCTACTAGCAAGGATGCTGGCATACATATGATGTGGCCATCTTAATCCTTTTAAATGCAACGTCAAATTTAAACAAAATCCAACCGGTAATTGAGAAAAGTTTCGCTTCGCCGTTGCCGGTCCCAAGCCCGGATGAGAAAGAAGGAGGGTTTGCCCTGGAGGAGAACTACCCAGCTGTAAAACACTCAACGTCGAATATCGGGCGGCAGTCAAATATCCCGTACAAATTGGTTTCAATGGCCATGAGGACTTAAATCCCCTCAAAAAGATTGCCGTGGAAGGACCTGGGTGCCCACCACGATGTATAAGCCCAAGAAAAACCCCCGTTATGGAAAGTACACATGAAAGAGCAATCACGTTGGACGATCCGATTAACAACCGGCGCCGTTTGGTTATCGGGCCGAACGGTGTGAAATTGGCTACCGAAGCCTCTGCTGGGACGGGTCACCAGGTTCCAGCTAGCGGTAATGCTACTGGTGATTTCAGCAAAAAGATCTCAATCCGCGAACAACGGCGGATTGCCACCTGGAACATCCGTGGGGCACTTGATCCAGGAAAACTAGATATTGTGGAAAAAGAAGCGGAGTGTCACAAATTATCCTTGCTTGGTATAACAGAAACACATATAAGAGGACAAGGACACCGCAAAACCTCTAACGGAAACACCCTGTACTTGTCGGGTCCCTCGAATTCTAGCGCTAATGGCGTCGCTATTTGGGTACCACGCCAATTAAACAACCATGTCCTGGGTTATAACCCAGTATCAGATAGAATAATAACCATGAGACTTAACACACGTCCATGCATATTAAATTTTGTGGTAGTATATGCCCCCACAGCGTGCGCTAAAGACGAAGTGATAGAAGATTTCTACTCAAAACTTGAGACCACGCTCTCCAAGATACCGAATCGTGAGATAACACTTTTGATCGGGGATTGGAATGCTAAGGTGGGCAACACAAGCGAAGACCATCATATCAGGACCACGGTTGGTAAGTACGGCCTTGGAGCCAGGAACGAAAGAGGTACCAGACTGTTAGAATTCTGCATCGACAAGAAACTGACCATATTGAACACCTGTTTTCAACACCACCCAAGACGCCTCTATACGTGGAAATCACCTGGTGATAAGTTCCGTAACCAGATCGATTACGTGATGATAAATAGTCGATGGAGGTCATCAGTTTCAAACGTAAAGACCTTTCCTGGCGCCGACTGCGGTTCTGATCACTGTATGCTCGTGGCCAATTTTGCCTTACGTCTCAAAGCAATAAAAAAAAGGGCACCAATGAGACCACGCACATTAACATCTACGGAAGAATTAGAATTCCGTAACGAGCTGAACCTCGAAATTGCAAAAAAACCACCACCCGCAAACGCAAGTGCAAATGAACGTTGGATCCACCTCAAAGACCAAGTATGGACCACGATCGAGAAGATAACTAAAAACAATGCCTCGCAACTTGCCTGTAAGAAATCGTGGATATCCATTAACACCTGGAAAACAATAGAAGAACGCAAGAACTTACAATCGCAGGGACCACTTAATAAAGATGACCGCAATAAATACAAAGAGTTAAGCAGAAAGATCCAGCTGTACTGCCGTCGCGACAAAAACAACTTCGTAGAGCGAGTCTGTCAGGAAATAGAAGATCACGCAAATAGAATTCAGAGCTCTGACCTTTTTAAAAAGGTAAAGCTTCTCACGAAGCAATTCAAACCCAGATCATGGATTATTGAGAATGAAAATGGCACACCACTTCAGGATCTAGACGCAATTATGGAGAGGTGGCGGAGTTACTGTGAGCAGCTTTATAGGAATTCAACACCATCTGAGCCAACACCATTGAAACCCTCATTTAACTGGGACGAACTTGATCTTGAACCTCCTATATTACGATCTGAGGTTAAAGCTGCAATTGCCGCACTTAAAGCCAAAAAAGCTCCAGGACTGGACCAGCTTACGGCGGAAATCATCAAGGCCATGGGTCCGTCAGGAGAAGAAAGCTTATACAAAATATGCGACAATATCTGGCAAACTGGCGAATGGCCAAGCGACTGGACAAAGTCCATCATACTACCACTGCATAAAAAAGGTTCTACGGCCAAATGTGAAAACTACAGAACTCTGGCTCTCCTATCCCATGCTAGTAAAGTGATGCTACACATAATTAACAATAGGATACGATATTTCTTAGACTGGCAGATTCCACAGGAGCAGGCAGGCTTCGTCAAAGGAAAAGGAACTCGCGAACAAATTCTGAATGTTCGCCAGTTAATAGAAAAATCGTATGAGTTCAACATACCTGTCATCCTGTGCTTCATCGACTACAGTAAAGCCTTTGACTGCGTCGTATGGTCAGCTCTGTGGAAGGTGCTAGGGGAACTCGGAGTACCTAATCACCTAGTAGCTCTAATACAATCACTCTATCTAAGCAATCAGGGTATCATAAAGGTCGAAAAAGCTACTTCTAGACCCTTCAGCTTTGAAAAAGGTGTAAGGCAGGGCTGCATTCTCTCCCCCATTCTCTTTAACATCTATGGAGAATACATAATCAGCCGCACGTGTGAAAACTGGGAGGGTGGTGTCACAATCGGGGGCAACAAAATCACCAATCTCCGCTATGCAGATGACACAACACTTTTAGCTGCTAATGAGACGGAAATGCTGAATCTCCTGGAGAAAATGGAAAAGATCAGCTTAGAACTGGGTCTCAAAATCAACTACACCAAAACAAAGTTGATGGTAGTAGACCGAAACAACCAGCTAAAGCTCTCGGACGCCTTGAAACTTGAGACTGTGGACAACTTCATTTATCTGGGTGCAAACATCAGCAACACAGGCTCTTGCGAGAAGGAAATTCGTAGACGTATTGGAATGGCCAAAAATGCAATGACCCAACTACACAAAATATGGAAAGATCGTAACATCTCACGGAAAACCAAAATGAGACTTGTGAACACACTAGTATTCTCCATATTCAGCTACGGGTCCGAAACATGGACGCTAAAGAAGGCCGATAGAGATCGCATTGATGCTTTCGAAATGTGGTGCTGGCGGAAGATGTTGCAGATTCCCTGGACTGCATTCCGCACTAACAATTCCATCCTCCGTGAGCTCAATGTGCAAACCAGACTGTCTTCCATATGTCTACGAAGAGTACTGGAGTTTTTTGGTCATATCGCCAGAAAAGACGGTAACAACCTGGAGCAACTAATGGTCACTGGTAAGGTGGACGGCAAACGCCAAAGAGGCCGCAGTCCAATTAGATGGTCCGACCAAATCCGGGTTACACTGAACACGAACCTGCACGAGGCACTTCATGTAGCGAAGGATAGACATAAATGGCGCGACATCATCAGAAAGAAAATGGCTCCATCACGGGAGGATCACGACCCTCAGTAATGAGGAACACGACGCGAGGAGGAGGAATTGAGAAAAGAAGGAGAAAAAGTACAAACACACATACACTGTCACACTGTTTTAAAGGTGGTAGAACCAGTGTAGTTCGACCGGAGAAGTACCACCGCCACACCTATTTCTAGCGTGAAGCATTACTTGCGTTTCGATAGAAGGGTGTGGTTGCCGGCACACTTTCACATGAGGCGACCATCATAGTCCTCGGGAGTAGCAACGCATCTGTGATTGACTTCAGATGGAACCCATGTTCTGTATGAAGTTGATTAGAGATGTTCATGGGCGGCAGTGACCACTTACCATCAGGTGGACTGCATGCTCGTTTGCCACTTCAGTCATATAAAAAAAAAAAAACAACCCTTTCATATTAATAATAAGAAAATGAATAAATCTCTTCAGTTTAATCTCATGGTAGACATGGTGGTTTATCGGCGGGCGTGCCTCAAGTCGCATTCCGATCGCCTCGACCCGCGACCGTTTATGATCGCACTATTAATGACACGGTAACGACCGGGAAGAGAATCGATTCACGACTCACGACCCATTTTACTATCGCACTTGTGGTCGTGTCGTAGGGGAGATCCTTAGGACAGTTTTCTTTAAGCATACATAAATTCGGTTTTAAATAATTTGAAGTAGTGATATTTTTACACATACCATCCTTATAATACTACTAATTGACAGTCGTACACTGAATTACTAAAAATAGCGTTGATAACTGATTTTGTGATTATGTCCTAAGGTACAACCACGCCTTGTGCTTTGGGAAAATGGCGTTTGTACCTTCGGTCAAAATATGTTTATCCACAGAGTTTATTTTTTTATTTGTTTCGGAATAGAAGAGTGATAATTATACAATGAAAAACATTTTTGATAAATATTTTTTATTTGTGGTTATACTGCTAATATAATACTCTCGTAATATTTCTAATTTAAGGAACATGCAGACATTAAACTTTGCAACACATGTTTATTTAAGTCAACACAAAACACATAACGTCAAAAATTTTAGATGTCTTTGTCAAAATACCCGCTATTCCTTTTAAATTCAGCTTGGTTAATTAAACTCATTTTACCTTTAACGGATGTATTTAAAATAATTTGTAAATTATTACAATTTAATTGAATGTGAGACATGTACTACTTTGGCCAATATCAAGTTTAGTTTTCGAATTGAATTACGGTCGAATTTCGACCGTTGTGATGGGTGACTAGTAATTAATAACATGTATGTTTTTTCACTTTTTAGGTAATATGATTGTATAAACCAGTACGTAAAATTTTAATAAGCACAACTTACATATATTTATCTGGTTTAATATTTTGGTAAACTATATTCTTATACTAATTGATATGAATGATTACTTATGAAAGTGCCTGCTATGTAAATAGTCCCCAAATGTATTTTTTTTCTGTTAACATATTAATTCAATTTGTTAAATTTGTTAAACAACTATAAATAAAGATAACTGGTGACACTTGATAAAAAATAAGTTTAGAGAATATAATAGTTTTCAGGGTTACATTAATATCTGATAAACTGATAATCCATATGTATAGACAATATTCAAAGTATGTGTGATGAAAATATTGATTTTAACTTGCAATGCTAAACAAACTGTAACTACTACTTTAACCACTATGTATTGTATGTTCAATATTGTTTATCTTTTAGCTTATTAACAAAATCACTCTTCAGTGCCAATGCACTAAAGGGGATTTTGTTTTTATCAATATAAGTACACGTGTCGTCTAGAAAAAATAATGGTACATACCCACTTTATCTTCCAATAATGAACACTATCTTTACGTGACTTATGATAAAGGTAACGTACTTATCGAACGATATAAATTTGAGAGATCCGTGTTGGTCTACAGTGTATCAAAAATGTAGGTACATTTTATTCTGTGATTAAACAAAATTTGGCTAAAAAGTAATTTGAAACAATTTGCCTACTATTAGACGAAACGGTATAAGCCCACACTCAGGCAGGCCATTCAAGCCCACTGAACAGTTCCACTACATCCTGGCTACATCATGAGATCAGCTCTAAGATACCAAGTTATTATATTGTCATCCAAATTTTATATTCATACAAAGTTTAATTGCGATACGACTGTTAGGAGTAGGATTTACTTCCTACATTTGATTACATTATTTGCTTGTTAGTTAGGTACAAGCGAATCTAAAATAAAGTGTGTAATAAAAAAGAACTTTTTGTTATCGGACTGTGTTTAGGCAGCATTGTTTTTAGTGTTTATAAATGTAAAATTGCATGAATAAGATGGTAAGACAGATTTTGTTACATACTTTTGAATGTAGGCCTCGATGATAACGCATTTATGACAGATTTCAAATGTAGGATTCGTAGGCAATTCAAAATTGATTACTAAAACGATAATATACTTTGATTAAAATATGCTAAAAATATAGATGAGGCACAGATAACCTTATTTATTTAGAAACTCGGTTAATAGTTAACTTATATTCTAGGAACTCATTAAAAATGCGCAAAATTAAACAAATGGTATTTAGATAACATAAAATTAAGTAATTAAACATTTTTACATTTTTCATAGAAAATAATTCAGTCGTACGATATAAACACGTGATAAATGTCACTCACCTCATACAGGGCACTATTAATTCTTGATAAAACTTTTGGAATCCAATTTTTGAACACAGTAACACAATCGAAACACATTCGCGGTGTGATTTGTATGGCATACGCCATCGGAGTGTTAGTAGACAAAATCTTTCTTCCTCGTATCTCAAAAATAACAGTAGATTAGACAAAAAAACAATAATTTCTGATAATATAATCATCCTTCATAATATAATCGGAATTGTTCACTTCATGAGGAAATCGATGTCATTGATAATTTTATATTTTGTACAGCAGAATTAGATATGGGTACCGAGTTGTACTTTTGATAACATAAAAAATTGTAGGGTAAGTATGTGTGTGTAAGATTGATAAGTATGTATCATAATATTTTTTTAATTCTGGCGCAAGAAAGTCACCTTTTGCAATACTGAGCCGATGATATAGCTTGTAATGTCGGATCATTAGTTTGCTTTTTTGTGCAGGGTCCAGCACAAAACAAAATATAAGTCAAAATGTTCACCCTAAACCCGTTTTTGCATTCCTCCTAACACCACTTTAATGATAAAGTTCTGAGTAAATTTAGATACTGGCTTAAGTCAGGATAACTATGAATTCCAAGAAAACAAGTACTGAGGCCGCTACGCAATGCCACCTAAGTGTTTCATTAAAATACAAATTCATTTCAATAAATTCATATTCGATTTAAATTCATATTTATCTACGGACAATCCGATTTATTTCAAAAAATTATATTGAATTTCAGGGTAAATCTATGTTTAAGGTACACTTGATGTTTTTATAGCACGTGTACACAAACACAAGTGTCATGCTTACCTTAGAATCTTTATCAAGATAACAGTAATCTTATCAGGGTTTTTCCAGTAATAAATAATACGATGTTTTGGCTATCTATCTACGCAAGTGCCAGGCGATCAAACATAAATGAATAAATAATTCATGTTATAATCACTACTTTATACCAAGTTGTATGACCACACCATCTACCAGTCTAAATATAAGACATCAGAGGGAGGTCGATTCAAAGTGAAAAAGGTTTAAATACTCCTAAGAGAAATTCTTTCCAGAAAGATCACTCTCCACACATCTTTGAGAACGGTTTTAAAGAACCTTGTAGCGTTCAGGTTTGTTTTTTCACATTTAAAGAAAGTGATCATTAATTACTAATACGCAAATAACCTTTATCAGTAGTACGTGCCTGGGATTCGAGCTCCGGAACCCCTGATTAAATTTTAATGATAAGGAAATCACCGCTTAGTGGTTACCTCACTATCATATAAGCTTATATCGGAAATATGTGTTAATTTTCGATGAAACCGTAAAAAAAAACAAAGTTCGACCGGGGAAGTACCACCACTACGCCTATTTCTAGCGTGAAGCAGTTCTTGCGTTTCGGTGGAATGGTGTGGTTGCCGGCGCACTTTCATCTGAGGCGACCATCATAATCCTCAGGAGTAGCAACGCATTTGTGAGTGACTTCAGATAGAATTCACGTACTATTTTAAGTTGCTCACGATGTCTATGGGCGGCTGTGACCACCATCAGGAGGACTGCATGCTCGTTTGCTAGTTCAATTAGTAGAAAAAAACTTTAATTACCTCCGTTGCAATCATCGTTTGTTAACGGGTCGCCATCCTCTTCATTTCCTGAAACAGGTAAATGTTAGATTAAAGATACTTGAATTTAGTTAGATAAAAGCCTTATCGAGTTATCGCATAATACAATGTTAGTTAATTTGACATAGTTGCTCGGCGACCCACTTGACAACCGCGGTTGTGATTCAAACGTCATTGATGACGTCACATAAAAACAAAATAATTTGGATAATACTCTAGCTATCAGCAAAAAACTAAGTGTATAATTATCGTATCGATATCGGCTGTTTTATCATGTGGCTCTACACGCCGGTTATTTGTGGACTGTAGCGTTTTGCAGATATTAATAAATAGGTAAAAAATATAAAATATAAATTAGACTTCCAGACTAATCGTTCATTTTGAAAGGCCATTTATTAAATGCCTTCCTCAATGTAACTTTCCAGCAGTAAGAAAATATTTATTTGAGGACGGATATTTGGCGACCCACGTGGCGGAGCGGCTACCGAACAGTCTAACATATAACGGATTCCTTATCAGACAGACAACTGAATGATAATTTTATGTTTCTAACCTCGGTCTGTATATTTGTGTTCTTATTCATTTTTTGCCTGTCCACGGCACCCAAGACGCAACAGACATTTCTAGCGTGAAACATTTCTTGCGTTTCGATAGAAGGATGTGGTTGCCGGCAAACTTTCACATGACGCGACCATCATAGTCCTCGGGAATAGCAACGCATCTGTGATTGACTTCAGATGGAACCCAAATTCTGTATGTAGTTGATCACAGATGTCCATGGGCGGCAGTGACCACTTACTTGTAGGTGGACTGCATACTCGTTTGCTACTTCGGCCAGATAAAAAAAAACAGAAATCCCTAGTTCTGGTCTGTGTGTAGAAAGTGTTATGTTAGATTATTTTTATCGTACATATAAAAACAGTGTTAAGGTAGAGTTCTGTTTGTTCTAGTGTGAATTAGTAGTAAAGGAGACCATTTTTACTTAGTCCTAAGACGATGCAACGTCTCTGTTAGTAGCCTCAAAAAGGAGGCCTCTATTCCTATTTAGGTTTTATTACAGATGTCCATAAGCAGCGGTCCCATACGTGTACCTATACCTAGCGTATACAAGTAAGTAAGTAAACATAATCAATTCTCTCGTGAGTGGGACAAATAGGCCTAAAGATAAGACATACGCAAAACGGGTACGTTTAATTTAAGTAAGAAAAACTAAATGCTTCAAAGCTAACAGGATAGGATACTGGCACCGACAAGCACTGAAGAGGGTCTTGTTGGTTACGGACGATTTGAGCTAATTACTTGCGTGCAACGCATCCCTCGAAGACAACTACATAAGTGGATGAGGGTGTCTAGTTTGTTAGTTCAAAATCAATACTGTACGTGTTGAATGAGAGTCACAATAGATGGTCTGAAATACCAACCACAGGTAGACCTCTGACTTGTCAGTTACGAGCTTACTAGAAATTAATTATCAGCTGTTTTAATGTTTGTGGAAAATATTTTGGCAGTGTCCCTCACACGCTGAAGGAAGTAGAAGCAGTGTGATGGTGATAAAAGGACGACGACACATATAACCACACATTTCAGAAGTGTATAGGTACTTAATATAGGCTTTTTTTTTGGTACGTAATTGTTATTTTATGTTGATAAATTTGGTCTCAGTTTTCTTTTTAATGGTTCTTTTGTTTCTTTTAATTTTGTAGCAACATAATAACATAGACTTAATTATTTGAGTTCTATAGTTTAAATAAAACCAACTCTAAATAATAGAAGAGTCTAAACGATGTTATATTATATTTAAATTAGGGTATTTAAAATATTTGTCCACAAAAAATGCTCTTCAAACAACAAAGCCTTTTTTTACAAGGGACAGAAGCGAGTATATATAACAGAAATTTATACTGAAATATAATACAGAAGTTATATATAACAGAAATATCTATATGTATTGCACATACTCGTATGCAACATGGTTGATTAATCGTTATTAGGTAGTAAATAATAATAAAAAAAATAAAACCTACAATTCTTTGTTCGACTCCGGTAGCACCACCGCCACGTCTATTTCTAACTAATAACAGCATTTAGCACTGCATTTTCGTAGGTACTTATAGTATGTAGTCTCAGTGGAAAATACTTAAAAGGTGGTAGAACCAGTATAATTCGACCGCGGAGGTACCACCGCCACACCTATATCTAGCATGAAGCATTTCTTGTGTTTCAATGGAAGTTTGTGGTTCCCAGCACACTTTTTTATGAGCCGACCATCCTAGTCCTCGGAAGTAGCAACGCATCTGTGTTTGACTTCAGATATAACCCATGTTCTATATTAAGTTATTTACAGATGTTCATGGGCAACAGTGACCACTTACTATCAAGTGGACTGCATGGTCGTTTGCTGCTACAATCTGATAAAAAAAACTTATAGGCTTCCCAATTAGTCTTAGGTAAACCGTATGTGTTTTCTACTTTGATATTTTAAAAATATTTATTGCACAAATAATTTCAGCAAAGCAATTATCGTAGCGACCCGGTGTCTAGTTATCAAAACATCTTGAGCAACGGTACCCGTCACGCCCGAACACCTTTCCACCTACTTACTACTTAGTTTCAATAGATCGAGGCACGCGACAGGACACCGGAACAAAAGCGCAATGCACTACAACCATCATTACCAAATCGAAAAAGAAGTCAGTACCAGCTGCCTTCCTACTTCCTTTCCTTACAAAAGTGTAATACAAGATGTTCGCTTTGTATGCTGGTTTATTTTAGGGCACATTCATTACGGCACTCAATAATAATTTGGCGCGTGTTCTTATCTGTGTGCTTGTGGAACGAGTTTGTTTGTCTGTGTGTTGTGCGCGTGCCGTGATTTCTATGATAAACGGAAACGAGTTCTAAAACATATTTTGAGGGTGATAAAAGAATACGTATGCCGTACGCTTCATAAATAACATTCCATTCAAACACACATTTAAAATTAACGACTTGATATAAGACCTTGTTTAACTGCTACCTTATATTTATGTAATTATATGTCTCTGAACAATTAACGTGTTATCAACGCCAAATTTCACAAATATTTTTATTTTTTTAATAATGCATAAGTATAGAATTTTCGTTTAAATACTTATATTTACTTATTTATTAAAAAATATTGATACGAATAAATCTTCGATCAATCCTCTCCTAATAATTCCTCGCATGATTATCTGGAGTTAAATTAACCGTAGACGTTAAAAGAGCAAAATGGGCATTATAATAGACCCACTAAAGCAGAGGTCAATAAAACCGCGTTCATTAGAACCAGTTCCAAGATGTTGGGCCATCTGCTGAGGGCGGCGCGGCGTCTTCCGCTCCATTGTGGACGCACCCGCGCACGCGCCGCTTGCAACGCTCCCGCGACGTCTTTGTGACGTTTTTGCCAGTCTCCAAGCTGGGTCAGAGAACTCACGATATATTTAATGTATTACGAATATAATTTTCTATAAAACGAGTTTACCAGAAATTATTAATTAAAATAAAAGAACGCTATTAATACTCTAATACTCTATTGACTCTATTAGTATAAATATACAGAAAACTTACAAAAAGATAACACTAAAGCATCATAAGAAAAAACTTGATATACTCGTGTAACAATTGATTATCTACTCTGTTCAAAGAAAAAAATATATAAATAATCTATACTAATACATAAAATGGGATGATGTGTGCCTGTATGTCTGTGTGTTACTCAAACTCTATACTGATATATAAAATGAGATGACGTGTGCATGTATGTATGTGTGACACGCAAGAACCACTGGTCTGATTTACATGATATTTTTTATGGATGTTGATTATTTAACTGGTCAGACTATACGTGTATCGGCTACTTGTAATTTACATTTTTTACACTATTTAAAGATGGCGACTATTTTTGTGACATTTATGTCCCATTGCGTAGATTGGGTACTGAATCCGCTGAAACTTGAAGTTGACATAAACTATCTGTTGTTCGTTGGTATAAAAATTAAATTTTAATCAACATTTCGTTCGACATTTGTCTTCAATAGGAGCGGCATATTCCAGGCTAATAAACAGTTATAACCCTCAAAAACGACACCGTGTCATTCGGGCCCTCTGCCCCTGTTTGTTCGGAAGCTAAGCTGCTATAACGGTGTTTGTCCTCACAAATTTATGTGTGTCGTTACCGTGCTGTCTAATCAAGTCAAATCTACTTATCTACCAGAACCACGCCTTCATAAACTGAGCTCCCCACAGACATCTGTGAGGCTTGTTTCGTTATGAACTCATAAGCTCTGTGACGGAATAAACGCATGACAAATAAAAAAATCAACACCTACTGTAATTTATCTCCTTCAGATGTCTTAAGCTGAAATGTGTTTGATACAAACATTTGTATATTTGGTTTTATGACTCATTTGTATGTTTCCTTTTTTAAAACTTAATAAATAAAACAATAAAAACCTGTGCTATAAAACTGTTCTATTGATTTACTTCAATGGCTTTATGGTGATAGTAGTACAAGTAGTAATTAGTCGCATTAGACACCTGCTGCGTAATCAGTGTGGTCTGATAAAGTACTAGATATCCTGTAAATATTAAAAAAATATATATCATAGTGGAAATAACGTTTTACGTCAAGTGCTGCCATTATTTATCAACAACGTTACGACAAATTCGATACGAGTCATCTATGTCAGAATTATATACGTTGCTTTCTATTATGAAATATTTCACCCTTTGATAAAATATAATTACAAGGCGGTAGAACCAGTGTAGTTCGACCGGGGAAGTACCACCGTCAAACCTATTTCTACCGTGAAGCATTTCTTGCGTTTCGATAGAAGGGTGTGGTTGCCGGCACACTTTTACGTGAGGCTACCATCTAAGTCCTCGGGAGTAGCAACGCAACTGTGATTGACTTCAGATGGAACCCATATTCCGTGTAAAGTTGATTACAGATGTCCATGGGCGGTAGTGGCCACTTACTATCAGATGGACTGCATGTTCGTTTGCTACTTCAGTCAGATAAAAAAAATATAACCTCTAAGAATTATTTTTTATTTCCAAGAAATACGCATTGAAATTAAATTCACATACGGAATGCGTCGCTTTCGTTTGAAAATTTACGTTCTATTAATAGTCAAGAAACTCCAAGGCGTAGTTTACAGCAGCTACCATAACACTTGTATTGTGTTACACAATGTGAAAGCAGTCGACACTCACACAGACAAACTGTAGATGAGTGTATTATCGTATCGGACGCACAGGCATTGTCCATTGTGTCGACGCCTTAGCCCATTGTTCCCTGTACATAACGCTCAATCGATCCACTTATATACTCTAAACTACTTCTCTTATGTACAGAATAGATGCAACGAAGAAATGTTCCACTATGAAATGGTATTGTGGAAATGTATTAATGTTATCAACCCGGCATTTGGGTTTCAACGCCAAATTAAATGATTTATTGTCATGTCGGATCAAGCCACAGTAATATTGCACCCCAAAGAGATTTTCCTATATAACTTGTTCCCTTTATACATTTGTTACTTTTACAAATGGAAAAACTCATATCCCTAACATAATATCTCTTTTTTAAATAGAAAACATAGGTTTTTTTTTCAAAGGATCTATTTTCTCGAGCTGAAAAGCTAGTCCTATAGGCAAGGCTTACAGTACAAATTTTGGATTATATGTTTCCAACTGATGATGAGACACATAGGTCTTAAAATGGACTCATAACTTTTGAAAGGATTTATTAATAATTATTTGCATTGATTTCTTATAATGTTCTATAATTTTACTAAGGCTATAAAAATATTTGAAATTGATGTAAAATTTTCTAAATTTGAAAATTAATAAGCTTTAGAAACATAACTGGCCTATATTGTAGCACAATACAAAGCAAAATGCATTAGCACCGAAATAAAGGGGACAATATTGAACGAAAATATTATAATAAAGTATGACGCATTATTGTGAATGTGACAGTCCGCGTGTCCTACAACCCTCGCAAAGCAGTTTAAGGGTTAACAGCGCCCCCGAGAGGGTCTTCTTCATAAACTGCGAGGATAATTTAAACAATTACTTCCCGAACATTTGTCACTTTGTCAATATTCTCCAGAAGATTAATTAAATGTTCATAAGCTTCGATCGTGTACTGTTTATTCTTTTACCCCAATTTCCTGACTGTTACAATGGTTTATTAAAATCTTACACAGGTTTAAATTATATGCAACTCTCCACTTATCAGCATGGCATCTTTTAGAGTTTACATTCTGAATTGTGGCACGAGAGCAGTGCATAAAATAGTTGTAGCTTAAGAAGACTTTCACGTATAAGAATAACTTTAACAGACAAGGCATGTTAAAAATCATCATTAAAAAATCTTATAAACTCGCGCCCTCAATCCAATAAAACAATTCTCTCTTAAGAAAACTGCATTTCCACACGTAGACGTGACGGGAGTGACATCAAACATGAATTAAGTTTCTGTAACCCTCCCTCGCTATCAATCGCAAGACACGAACACGATCCGTTAAGTGGTCGATCGGACCCCGCGGCGATTTAATTCACTTCTCACGCGACTGTACCCGGTCTATCAGGGTTGCCAGAGAGGAAAACAACAAAATTAAGAATAATTGGTACAGCTGATACTTACAATTAATTTATTTTATTTTTTATTTATCTATGATTTTGTGTTTAATTAGAATTACAATACTTTGAAACATAATAACTTGAGCCGTTATAACTTAGTGACTAGCGACGCGGCAAGCCGCGCAATTATTGCAAGCGACGACACTGACTACAAGGAACTCTTTATTTAATTGATGGTTTAATTCAAATGATAATAAATATTATTCATCGAACTCTTTACCAGTTTAATTATTCTTACCATTTAATACTGGATATTTTTTTAAATTCAAGCTTCGTTCCATTTTCAAGCATCTACTGGCAACCCTCTGGGTGGGCGGAGGAGACGTCCAGGGATTACAAGGCAAGCGACTGTACAGATATTGTCGATTTATACGAGATATGCACGAGTAATGATGCCAACGTAATTGTTCGAAGGATTTACGAAGTTACTTCGGGATCCAATAAGATTGATTGCTTTGGAAATTTTTATTATGTCCTGTGCCCCGGGCTTTATGGCTGAACTTTATTTTTATAGAAAAACTAGTAATATATCGTGGTACGTTTTTTACATACGCAATAGAAGAGGCAAATGGAGTTTTGCTAAGTGTCAACTGAACACATACTTTAAGTAACTATAAATTATAAAACTCTCTCTGTGTTAATTAAATATCAAGTGATAGATTTGCAGACCATAAGCAAATATTACGAACTTGGTACTTTACCTTATGTGATGAAAATTCAGATGCAAAACGGTTTGCTAATATTGAACAAAATTCTGCATGAACTTAATTTTAACCCTTTGATGTTAGCTTATGAAACTTAGAACGCGTATTTATTATAAAACATTACAACATATCACGTAACAATATCTCAATTTTTTTTTTTTTATATTAAGACCTAACGATAAGGCTGACGGGCCACCTGATGGAAAGCAGTCACCGTCGCCTATGGACATTTGCAACACCAATCGCCAAGGAGTCGCCAATGCATCGCCGGCTTTGGAGGAGAGCTCTTTTTACACCTTTCTTGAAGAACCCCATGTCGTAGCGCCCCGGGAATACCTCAGGAGGAAGTTCATTCCACAACTTGCACGTCCGCGGCAGGAACGAGCGCGCAAACCGAACCGTGGATGACCGCCACGAGTCCAGTTGATGCGGATGGAACCTCCGGAAAGCCGGTAGAACACGCAAAGGGAACCTATGTCCCTCCGCAAGCTTAAGGGTTCTAACCGATCGGTGATCCTTGGGTCGTTGACGATTCGGACCGCTCGCTTCTGTACGGAGTCAAGTGGGTTAATTCATTAATTCATTAATAATTCATTTATTGCATTAAGTTGGTACTGTGGCGCTCCAGCCCAGAGATGCGAGCAGTACTCCATGTGGGGCCTTACTTGTGCCTTATAAAGCAGAAGAAGATGCCCCCCAGTGAAGTACTGCTTGGCTCTGTTAAGAACGCCCAGTTTTTTAGATGCCAACTTAGCTTTACCTTCCAAATGACTCCGGTACTGCACATCACACGATATGTCAACTCCCAGGATCCCCAAGCTTTTATTAATGGTGAGCGGAATTTCCTGAAACTTTGGCGCTACAACAAACGGGTTTTTTTTTATCGGTAAACGCGCAGACTTGTGTCTTCGTGGGGTTGAACTCAACAAGATTAAGTCGACCCCATATCGAGACTCGCTCCAGAGAGTTCTCGATTTCAGACACAAGTCGGATTCTACTTTCTTCCACGAGTGTCCGAGAGGCGTTCGCACGGCCTGTGTATGCAACATCCCCCGTGCTGTCATCTGCATAGCAATTAATTTATGTAATCGAATTGCGTACAAAAAATGGTAAGTAAATATTGCTGAAACAAATCTATATTGCTAAAGTTTTAACTCTCAAAAATTTACTTAAAAATCGTAGAACAAAACCTTACTAAACTACATTTAACTTAGTACGGACACTTCATTGCGAGACCTAAAAACAGCGATGTGCATTGTTTTACCCCCAAAAAAGTAAAAATAACACGAAACGACATTTATCCGAACATTATACGCTATAATAGAGACGTAGCATTTTTTGTTCGTTCTCTTTGTCTGCCTAACCCTCCCCTGCACACCAAATTAGCGGGATATTTCGGATACTAATACCATATTATGACATAGATACTATACAGAAAAATCTGTTACATTTAATACATTCACTTTTTGTAATTCGAAACTAATCTAAATAAAGTACCTAAACAATATAAACAAGAACATTCGTTCCATTACAAAAATGTATTCTGACCTTTGAATTCTTCATTTATACATACATAGAATAAAAAATGTTTTATAAGTTATTACAATAATAATCAAATTATTATTTGTACGTCGAAATTGCATTATTTTATAAATTATTTAGACGACACGCGTGACGGAGCGGTTACCATACAAGTCTGACGCGCAGTGGGTTCCGGGTTCAATTGCCGGCCAAACAGGTATCTGAATGATGAGTATAGATTCATGTTCTGGGTCTAGGTGTTTATGTATTCGTCTTGTGTGTGTCCATGGCACCCGAGACACAGGAGAGAATCCTAGTATGGGGCTATGAGTGTAGAAAGCGTTTTGTTTTTTATACTTAAAACCAACAAGAGAACATTTAACAATAAACAGAAAATGTAAGCATATAAAATAGAATAGAATAATTGTTCCTAAATATCTATTGTCTACATTTGTCATATAGAGCTATCAAACGTCACCCTCGCGTGGGGTTCCGCAGCATATGTCACAAACCCACTGATAATATTTCACGCAATTGTAAGCCAAATCCCGTGCACAATAAAATTATTGAGTTACACATGTCCCGGGGCTTCGCCTGCGCAAATATAGATATGTTATAAATGGCCTTTCGCCATTATCTATAATGACCCCAAGCGCAGTAGGTGTTAACTTTTTATTGCAGTGGATGATATATTTTATGATAAAGAAATGGATGCTAAATGAAAAAAAAATAAAGGTTACGTTTGTTAGCAATTTTATTTGTTGTTACATTTTACATAAACAGTTACATAAACGACTTTGGAACCTCATATTAGACTATCTACTTGCAAATAACACGAATATTAAAAACACATTAATAAATAGTACGAATTAATAACAAACCAGAAACCACATAGGACGTACAACTAATAATACTGTAACTTTTGTAAAGAAAAAGTTGTAACTATTTTATTTAGTTTTGTTAAAAGTCTGTATGTTATATGAAACGTAGAATAGTTTGTCAATAAGTAATAAATAATACATAGGATTCATTAATGCGAATTTACAATTATGACGAACTGAAATAAAACAAAGTTACCGAACGAATATCCTAAGTATAATTTTCATAAGGGACTTCAAAGACCTTTTTTGTTTTCTCCTTGTTTCTTGTTGTCACCTTGCGTAGAGAGAAACACAAAGGCCCAGAAGCCTAAAAAATGTATCCTTACCTTGTACTGTCACCCACAGATAAAACAATGGACCGTTTGATCTACCGCCCTTAGCATTACTATGGCATCGGCAATTTGCTTGAGACAAATTGGTGCTTTGTTCAAATAATTCGAACTTTACAAACAAGTGATATAATTTGATCCGAGAGTTAAGGTCTGCGACTCTGCGATGATTAGTTCAAAGAACTGAGAAGTCTTCAAGATGGTTTTTCGTGATAGCCTACTTTATTTTTCGTTATTCGCAATAACGTATTTCTTTTAACATAGTTAAATAAAATGACGTATAGATAAACTATTACTTGTTTTATACTGGTGGTTTGACCAGTTTAGTTCGACCGGGAAAGTACCACCGATTTCTGCCGTTTGGTTGCCGGCACACTTTTATATGAAGCGACCATCATAGTCCTCGGGAGTAGCAATGCATCTGGGATTAACTTCAGATAGAACCCATGTTCTATTTGAAGTTGCTTATGGATATCCATGGGCGGCATTACCCATTGAACTGCATGCTCGTTTGCTACTTCAATCAGATAAATATAAAAAACACTTTACATCTAAATTATAAACAAATAGTCTCATTATTATTTATGAAATCACTCAGGCATTATTTAATATCAACCAGCTTGCTATTACATTATCCGGGATAATAGAACTTGTAGAAGACGGCCGCGGATCCGGCCCGCTTGGGTTGTGAATGGGCACGTCATCTGGTGGATCGGCGACAAGTCGCATTGGAATTATTGTTATTAATTAGAGAGGGATTGGATTAATTAAGTAGGGCGCCAATCACGTCGTCATCCGCTCGAATCACGCCAGTCTTGCCGAACGTCTTAGTTAACATCGCTGCCATAGACCTTAGAACTACGAGATAGGGATAGAAAGTTCATAAAATTTCCAAATTTGTAGTTGAGTTTATTTTAACTTTCAATCATCGTCAAAACTATCCGGTTGCAGTATGATCGTTTTTTTTTTGCAAATTTTTGTTATCTTATATCGTCTGATCTGGTATTTAAATTATTTTGTTTGCAAGTAAATAAGAGCGAATCTAATTTCTTTAAAATCTATAACGATGTGCTCGTTTGTTACTAATGAAAATAAAAGTATGTGAGAACTTTCTATTACTAAAAAATATAAAAAACTAAGATTATTTCTGAAGGCTTTGTCACCAGAAAACAATGTTATTAAGATCAAGCTGCGGTAAAACTTTGATAAATATGGTTAAATTAGTAAGACAAGCAATATTTCTTAGATTTAACGTTACAGCAATGTCCTTCTGCAAGAACATCAATAAAGAGAGAGAGTAGGTGAATAGTAATATTACGAAATAAATAAGCGATACCCTATTCTAGACATACACACGTCTACATAACTCGTCACTCCCTTCAGCGATAACGGAGTGGGATAATTTTAATTGTGCGCGAATTTCGCGGCGTAATGTCTTAGCCACGTGGCGCCTAATTCCGAACTACACTTATATTCCCAAATCTTTACGGCCTCAGATACGAAGTCTTCGGAACTCGGAAGAATAGGAGGCAAATTAAGTCTTTGTCAATTAACTGTTCGTAATTTGTGCATTGTTAAGGCGTGGTAAATAATTTCACGCCAATTGAGATTTCATTAATGAAAAGTTTGAATTATTTAATGAATTAAAATTTGTGCCGTGACTTACTTTTATTATTAATGTAACAAATAAATCCTGTAACAAATTATTAATACATATGTAAGACACAGTATATGTACGAATAGTAATAGTTATTTATGTGACTTTAAAATCAAAAATTCTAAAAATATCTGTCACTTGCATTCACAAGTTTATGGCCTATGTAACATATATTTACTTTATAATTAATGATTCTTGACGATAATCATCAATAGTATTCGGAATTTAGTAACATTTTCTCAAAATAATATATTTCTCAAAATTATATATTGCTTAAGTGTTATGCCTATAAACTCCTTTACATACTCTCTTCTGTTTACATACGCATCTCATTAGATACCTAGGAAAACACATACCTAACATATCTTAAAACAATAACATCACAGACAAATCCTAGCATTCAGACCCCACCTGTATATCAGAGCGTCCTTAATTCCGCGGAAGGACGAAAATTCTTTAATTCCTCCCGCAATTAACACGGACGGGGCCACGCCAAGTGTCATCGTAAGTTTCAGAACGTCATTAAGGGCATCTGCAGCGCGGTAAATAACGAAAAAACTCCACAAGGGGGGCGAGACGAGATTTTATTTAACAAAGTCTATATTAACCCGATGCAATTAGAGAGAGTTAACGAGCTTTCCGTAATGACTGCGGGTGACTATTCTCGGAGCAACCTGACATACATTATATAACTGTGTCGCAGCTATGCGACCGTGTTACCTAATCCGTGCGTATGAACGCTTAATACATTATAATAAATAGTAATGCTTAACGCATTTTCAATAAATGTGAAATAAATAACAGGTTAAACGTTGACGTCATTCAATAATTTAGGTTTGCAATGATTATATGTTCAATATTCGTCATATATTATTACAGAAACGTTATGTAAATGTAAATGTATTTTTTAATTGTTATACCGGTAAATTAACACCATTTTTTATAATGCAATGTAGACATAAGTTAAATGTATATAATTAAAATATTACCCTTAGGTTCTCTAACTACCACTTGACACGATAACACCACTTTTTTAATATTTGGGAAATATCGAGTCTACATGTTCTACCTACATATATGTAGATAAGCAGACAATGAACAATACAGTTAATCATCGACTCATAAACAGATTCAGCTATTATTAGCTTTAGGATTATTCAATTCTTTTTCATTCTAAACTATAGTCACGTCTTAATCTTACTTTTTTCGGTCACTGGACAAATGTATTCATATTTTTTAAATCCATAAAACGCATTACGTAAGCTAGATTAAAAATTAAAATATTAAATAGGCCATGCAACACTTGAGAATAGGGTACCACTCCGTTGACACATTACCAGAGAGTGATGCGAATCCAAAGCTGCCTTTGAATATAATAATCGTTAGCCGGCGGCTATTTATTGTTTAATTAGCCGAGCCAACCGTTACGCTTTCCCGAGCCATTGTTTATAATGCTCTTATTGTGGAACTTGGAAAAATCTTACGTGATAACGAATGTCCGCTTTGTTTACTCAGCAAGTTTAAATTTAATCACCGTGACGTTTTCCTGTTGGTAAAAATTTTAATATTTTTGTTTGAAATTGAGTTATCAAACGACTTTACAATGTATATAATTGGAGGGGCTTTGTCGCTGGTGGCAGCAATTCTTTGTTTCACTTAACTGTGGGTTTATCCATATCAGGCCCGAAATAAATGGAATTGATGTGTCTATAATATTTTTTTTATAATTCATCTGAAATATGCTTTTGTAGTTCGCTTGTGAAGCTTGTGAAGCAGTTCTTGCGTTTCGATGGAAGGGCCGTTGCCAGCACGCATTTATATGAGGCGACCATCTTAGTCCTCGGGTGTAGAAACGCATCTGTAATTGCCATTAGATACAGCTTCATGTTGTATATTAAGTTGTTTACAGGAGTCCGTGAGCGGCACTGACCACTTACCATCAGGTGGACTGCATGCTCGGTTGTTACTTCAATCTTATAAAAAAAACTTCACTTACATGGCCATTAATGAATTGTAATATAACTAAAATTTGAAATTTTAGAAAGCAATAAAAGTAACTCTATACAAAACGAAATAGGTTTGACTCGCAAAGCCTTATTGGGCATAATAGGAACATTATAAAAAACGCGCTGAAATTTCATGTACTTACTATTTACAACGAACAAAAAATGTACATAAACAGCAAAATTTCTAAATCCAGACGTTTAAATAATTGCCATTATTATCTGTTCCTATCTTCGTCCGTATAACTACCTTAAAACATTCATCACGAAATCACGTAATAGAAATGCTAATAAAGGAGGTACTTTAAAATTGAAGCAAACGAGGTATTTTGGAGAAAACTAGAACGATACGATTGTTAAGCGAGCGCTGTCATTAGGTAAATTATTCGGCGTAGAGCCACATGCAACCGTAGAGCGTCTACGATTGTCAGAAGCTCGTTTTGTACTTACGAGAATTGTAAAGGCATTTCGCTATACTCGGTGTATATATGATACACCGCTTGATATTCGGGTATAAATAATTATTATGATATGAATATTTTAATAATTATATTGGAACATAATTACTAAGATATCATCATCGTCAATCTATTTTTGTCTCACTACTGGGCACGGATTTTCTCTCTAGGTAAGAGGGTTTCAGGTCATAGTTCACCGCAATGATCAAGTGGAAATTGGTTGACATCTAACACCTTCCTTACTAGATTTACCTTCATCGTTTAGCAGTGATAACTAATTTATAATACGATTAGTTGATCCACCGAACTTCGTTCCGCATAAAAGTAAAAAATCTGAAATTATCAGTTTATTCTCCTATATATTATACAAGTATTATACACAAAAACCTTCCTCTTAAATTACTATATCTATTAAAAAAACTGAATTTAATCCTTAGTGTAGTTTTAAAGATCTAAGCATACATAGGGACAAACAGTGAGAAGCGACTTTATTTTATACTATGTGATTTCAACCTCAGATTTCCCTATTGGATTTGGATTTGAATGTTGCAACCATTAAGCTGTTACATAGATATAAATAAACATACGTATATTGTTAACGATTTCAGCAATCGCGAATGTGAGCGAATATGAAAGGATAAAAAAACTTCAAATATGAATTTAAAATAAATCTTTTATATTATAATATTATCATACTACTATTCAAATCTTTATGTTTTGAGTCGTAAATGCAGCTTAGTTAGTAAACCTCTTTTTACCTTTAATGGGTGCGTTCAAAATAACTTGAAAATTATTACAATTTATTTAAATTAGAGAAATATTGGTGCTACTTTGGACAATATGAAGTTTCGTTTTTTAATTTAAATTACGGTCGAATTTCGACCGTTGCGACGGATGACAAATGATAATATTATTTATATTCATCATTCATAAGACACGGTAATTTTGAATATTTCCATACGTTACCTCATCTTACTATGTTTTTCCAATTGCAGTCCTGGATCATTCTATTATAAAGTTGTCTAGGCTAATAAGAAAAAAATATCTTTTCCCATGTGTCTTTCATATCCATTACTTTATGAAGATGTACGATATTGTTATGTCCAGAAATCTATTACTGGCTACAGATTTATCGCCGATGTAATATAACGTGCCATATTCGTTTGACATCTAACCTTCAGTGAAGTCACCAATCTAATAAGACCCCAACTCACACCCCTTACAATATTACTAACTTTCAAAAATTGTTGGTGTGTTGAGGATAGAGGGATCAAAGAGCTTGGTGGAGGTATGGGTGCACCCAATGACACACGCCATCTGGTGAAAGCTATAAAAGGAACCCTCTTATACGCGTGTTATTGTCGGCACTTTCTTGTAAGGGGTTGTGTTTGTACCATACCACGCTGATGTCCAACCCTCGTGGAATCACTAGTTTCTTAAGAGCTATAGCAGATAAAGTAGGCGAAGCCATATGTCTACTTATTAGAAATGCTTCATAAAATTAAGAGCTAACTGATATTTTGGAGGACTATGGGAATAAAATATTTTATTAGCAATTATGAAAATCCATACGTGTAAATTGATTATTAACTAAAACTAAATTAATGAAACCTCGGATGAAAATTAAATTTGTGGCTTTCGTAATGGTCCGTTCGTATTAACTTGGGATTCCTGTTATAAGTATTGTTTTCTGATATATTGTTATCTATTGTTTGCACTTTTAGTGCTACAATAACGAAGAAAATAAATTGAAATCAAATTTTCTTAATTAACTATGAAATAATGATAATGATGTCTGAGTAAAGGAAGATCTGAGTGGCGACCATGTTTAGGCCACCCTCGAGCAGGACTGATGACTTAAAGAAGCCGCGGAAAACCGTCATTGTCGTAGGAGCAAAGCGATCATTCTGATGCAATCTGATGAACTTGATGTGATTGATGAAAATGATGATGGACGGATGATTAATATTTGATGATTGACGGATGATTGATAACGGATTGATAAAAGAAAAAATGAACTAGTCCAACGATTTTACCCAAAATTATCTTATTAGAATTTTGTACGTACAATAAATTTTACGTTATAATAAGTCCCGTGACTTACATCTTAAATACATAAAGCTTAAGTAGCTTTATGTATAAGTGTAGTGGTTAGGTGTGACTTTAAAATATTGTCCGTTTTTAACCTCAAGTTCTTACACGAATTTCTTCGACATCAAATATACAAGTAATTTTGAACCTGTTTTCTTTGTCTCTATTGCTTTGAAAATGTTTCACTTATTTTTTTCTATTTATAGCTCCATTGTACGAAAGCATATAAAAATTGACGAATAGATATATCTTATTATTAATCTCTGACTGGATTAAAATAACTCAATAGATATAATACTACACATATTCGTATGTTCCACTTTTATTCGGAAAGTATTTACCGTTTACATGATGAAAGACAAAAACCGAATACGAGATAGATGCTCATAAGCATTACCTAAAAATACCAAATAACAAAACTCTAAAAAAAACATTTCAATATAACTGACAGTAAACAAACAATCACAGCGAGCCCTTCCAACGAAATAATTAAAATCTAATACTTAATGTTGCGTGATAGTTATCTGCAAGTCAATTAAGGAGTTCAGAATTCTACATAAAATTGCTGTCTTGTTTTCCGCCGCTGTTGTTATCTTCATATTCGATCTGACTGCGCGGCCAGAAATTACCCCCCTTTATGGATATTTCACCCCCCGGGGGGACACTTGACCCCAGTATCTGGATACATCATCTACCCCTAAAATGAACTAATGGACTTAACAAGGACATAAAATGACTAAATGTGTCATGATGTAATGGTATGCCGTGTGTTGAAATTGAAATTAAACTTAACTACTTAATTAAATTATACTCTTGTATTTCATAATAATTTGCCAATTAGATAATAAAAAAACTATTTTCTGTTTATAATTTGTCATACAATCCAATAACTGATATGATTATGAATCATATTAGAATTGTATATTAATTTTATTATAATTATACCTAAAAATAAACATATAAATTGCAATTTTCAGCAATACTTTAGGCTTAACGAATATTTACCTATTTAATTAAATTCATTATTTGTAATTCCTTAATTAATCTATAAATAGCTATTAAAAGTGTTACTTTGATACGGATTTACACGTTATTAATTAAATATTATGTTCTCGTTTAAACTATCAGTCCACTCGTTTAGCCCGAAAAATTTACTTCGCCTACGACAAGAACTTTCGGACTCTTCTAGGCATCAAACATCTTGGGAATGATTTTTTTCTACAATACACAATAATGAGTTGATGATTTGCCATAACAGCGCTAATAAAAACTATTATGATATTATATTTTATTATTTGCTACTTTCATTAAGTTCGATCATGTATAATAATAATATTAATCTATAAATATTTTTTTAGCAACCACTTATTGTTATTTATTATAATCAAAGACATTTACATATGTAAACCTTAACAATCATGTAAGGAACAGTAACCTTAGTACGAATTTATTAGATTTCTTTAAAGCAATAATTGTTAACGTCTTTTTCCATGCATTGTTATGTAAATTTCACGTCAACATTTTTTGGCTAAATTTATCAATTTAATATAATTTAAAATCTAGTGAAAACTTAAATATAGGTTTTTTCAAGCCAAAGATGAGTCTAACAAGATAATGTTTTCCCCAAGTAAAACATTCTTATTTCGTATGTCAGATTTACATGTTTCGTACCACATCCGGTGAATGTGGGTATCATAACACCCATTACCAAGCTGGTATGAATACCACAGCGGTGCATACATTACCGCCTCGCCTTATTGCAGCTGTTAGCTAGCAACTAAGAAGAGAAAAGAAATCAAAAATTAACAGTCGATCAAACATCTATCTCAAATTACGAATATGACTGTATCAATTCGAAACTTTATTCTCCATAAAATCCCTTGGTTTAAATATGCTCCTGTAACTTTTTGACGTTGGAATAATGTTCAGTATGTAACTTATACGGTTATTGAAAAATCAAACACAAGTAATATTTTAAGTTCGTTACTAGCTCTCACTAAAATCATCAATTGTAAAAGCAAAATCCTTAAAATACTTTAATTAAGTATATATTTTTTTTTTATTATTTTATAGTATTTAATTACTTTTGTTGCTAAAGTAATGAATCAACTTAATACCATCGAAGCTAGAATATACAAATGAACAAAAAACTGACTTTTTTAGATTAACAGTTTATCTCATTTTTTACAGATCTCATAATTCGAGTCTACCGACACCGTCACTACAGGTAAGCAACTGCACCAAATCTCTATACCTATATTAATACGTGAAACAAAAACTTGTGAAGCATTTTTAAGTAATATGTCCCGGACGTATTACTATGAAACTTTGCATGGTTAAAGTGGACGTAGAGAAGAAGTGCACATACATAAAAACAATTAAAAACACATTACACACACTACCGTGCATTTGTCACAAACACATAAATAATAAACGAAATAGAACATTCAATGTCTTACTATGAAAACACATAACGTCAGAAATGTCAATGTTTTTGTCAAAATACCCGCTATTGTTTTTAAATGCGGTTTAGCTAATTAAACCTCTTTTTATATTAACGGGTGCGTTCAATATTACTTGAAAATTATGATATTTTATTTGAATTTGAGAAATATTCGTACTACTTTGGACAATTATGAAGTTTAGTTTTTTAATTAAAATTACTGTCGCATTTCGGCCGATATGACTAGTCCATTTAAATGGTTAAAACAGACAAACTAATAAGAACGACGTTACAGGACTATACCAATTAGAGTGTCTCGTGTTCCCCGTTTCGGTTATATCCAGCGTTTATCATCAGATGGACTGCAGGCTCGCTACATAAAATTAAAAGCGGTCTGAGCTTTCAAATTAAACCATACATAAGAATTATTCAGAGCAATTAAAATACGCGAACAATGCAGGGCGGGGCTCAATGCGGTTGCTATCGACGGCATAAAAGGTAGCATGTAATCTGGACCTATAAAGTCGTGATAACTCGTCCGATAGTAAAGCAATTTCAGAACGACACAATAATGACACCTATTAGGTAGTGGCTCGACATCCTGTCGCATAATAACCCCGCATCGGGGTGGGGCTACGGACAACCTACTTTCAGGCTATGTGAACGTTTATGTACTTAGCTTGAACAAATAAATGCAATACTCGAATAAATAAATTATGTTATAAGCAAGTTTGATTTCTTGCTACGTGTCTGTCTATTGATTATAGATTGGACATTAATATCGATATTTATTAGGTCAAATAAAAAAAATATATTAAATACATTTTGCTTTTGTTGTTTATATGACATTTATCTATCTATATAATTCACTTCAATGTTATATATTTTTTTATTTGAATAAAAATGCAAGTGTCGAATCTGTCAAAGTTTGCTTGACATGCAAGTGTCGAATCTGTCCTTTCGGACACTAACACAATTTTTATCTTTTTTTTATTTCTTTTTTACCTGTATAAGCATTAGTTGTATTAATGATTGCCAATGAAACAACAAGAGCATATTATTTCTTTTAACACTTGTAAAAATAAAATCTTTTCTACGCTATACCAGGAATTAAATTATTAGGTAGGTACATCTTATAATATATTTACCCCGCAATAAGTTAAGCTGAACCACTAATCTTTGTCGACGTGAGCGTGGTCAAGCGAAAACCATCAAAAAACGTAATCATCCACTTTATATTGCCGCAAATACAATTAATCTCGCACGAAAGAAAACGCCCAATGGCAAGTCTAGACGGGCAATCTCAGGTGAGATCTAGTTTGAAATAACTCCATAATTAGAGCGGGGACAATAAAAGCTGAATCCATACGTTGTCGTAGCGTTAAGCTATAGACGAATTAACTAATCAGACTCCAAACACTACAAATAAAAGAAATGTACACTGATTGGCACTAGTAAAAAAGAAAAAAAAAGAAAGGAAAAAAAAACGGATACTACAAGAAACTGCAATACTGAGCTGTTATCTCTGCAATGCTGCAACAACTATTTTTAAACAAGGAACTTAATATTTTTTTAAGTTCCATATTCTGCATCATGCATCATATGTATAGACATTGGATTTCACCAAACGACTAATATTATCGTAACACAATACAATACATTTGATATACGTACGCGTATACATTTGATCTATAAGTCAGATGTCATTCCAGAAAGTTCTTGAATCGGAGTCTATTTGATTACTTTGTGTACGGAGCGCGCGGTCAAGCGGCGTGAGGCGTTGGCGACGGACGCCTCGCGTGACGGCCGCGCTGTCGTGTCGCCTTCCTCCGACAATAAAATTATAAGTCGACCATAGTGACAATCCAGTGATTTACGCCGGCACACACGCGAATATTCTAATATGAAAAGACCTTAAGCTTTTTACTGCGACGTAAAAAATATAGGAGGCGGACAAGTTAATGAAGAAAATATGTTCGCCGGTGAGATAGGCCGCGACATGCGTGACCGCCGCCGCCTAATTAACTGCTTTTCCTATGTTTCCACTCGGCCTAGCTTTGATTCGATGATAAATATTAAGGTCCTTTCCTTTAAGATTGTGATAAGATAAGTATGAATTAAATGCTTATTTTTTAGGTCTCCATGGAAAGAAACCATTCTTTCATAAGTAATTCCTCGTTACTTTTGATATAATCACTGTTAAGCCTTTCACTTGCCAAGTTTTGGAGTTATTTCTTTAGGCGCTTTAGAGAGAAATTCAGTGTAATTGCGCAATAAACCACACGAAAGCGACAGATATCAAATCTGGCACTCCTTAATAACGGTTAGGTATCAATTTAAACGTCATGAACTTAACCATGTATATGAACTTATTTAGCCTAATTTAGACATAGTTAGAAAAACAAAAGGGACTGGAGGAAATGGAGTCGTACCTATTTAAGGTCGGCTTACCAGTCAAACTACCGCTGTAGTCAAAATTGACATTCTACGTGCGTCTCATTTAGTTCGAACCAAAACATAACAGATCTGCAGGTAAGACAGCTAAAGATTTGACAATGCTGTCACGGGATCCTGTAAAAGATCTATTTTAAGACATAAACCAGGAGGTTTATGTCTTAAAATAGATAGTGTTGTCTAATGTAGGAACATTAGACAACAACACAAATAGAACATGAATTAATGAAATACAAATCGGATAAGTGTAATTGGATCAGCGTCCCCGCACGCGTCGCTAACGCGACATGCGAACTGTCTGATATCGCACACAAGCTACACTCGACCTGATAAAGGTATCATGCACTCAGCTACTTTTATTCCAGTACTTTTGCACATTTTTACTCATAGTACGAATAAGCATAAATATGCACTCTCTTATACTATTATAATACAAGTATGGGTAAGAAGGTCTGTTTTGCACTACCTACTTCTGTTAAAGCAAATACATACTATCTTTCTTTGTCTAAATTAATGGTTAGGTTTATGACCTAAAATAGCCATTTAAGTAGTTTAAGATATGTCATATACAGATTAGGCAATAGCAGAAGTAGAACATGTAAAGTAAATTAAATACAAATCGCATAAGTGTAAATTGGATCAGAGTCATGAACTAAGCTACTTTTATTTTAGTGCACCCTCTTAAGCTACTATAGAACAAGTATGGGTAAGAATGACTGTTTTACACTAGCTACTTTTGTTATAGCAGACACATACTTTTTCCAATATCTAATGTATAAGGTTTATGACCTAAAATAGATCATTAGTTTGTAGATTAAGAAGGTATGTCATAAATCTTACAGATTAGACAACAGCAGAGGTAGCATGTATAATTTTAAATACAAATCCGATAAGTGTAAATAGATCAGAGTCGCTGCATGCGTAGCTAACGCGACGTGCGAACTGTCTGACACCGCATACAAGCTACACTCGTGCTAAAGGTATCACACACTCAGCTACTTTTATTCCGGTATTTTTGCACACTTTTGCTCATACCTATAGTGCGAGTAACATAATATCATGAACTTTACTTTACTTTTATTTTAGCGCACTCTCTTACGCTACTCTGTTATTCTGGTATTTTTGCACATTTTGCTCATACTTATAATACGAGTAAGATAAATATCATGCACTTAGCTACTTTTACTTTAGCGCACTTTCTAAAACTACTCTAATAGAAGCATCGGTAATAAAGACTGTCTTACATTAGCTACTTTTGTTTTAGAAGAGAGATTTTTATTCCAGTTAATGATTTCTAACTAAGAATTCTAATGAGTGCTACACACGAACAAAAAAGATCAAATTATCGATTTATGTAGAAAATACTTGGTCATCCTTGATAATGATAAAAAAATTAATTAAAAATTGCTCATAATTAGTATTGCATAATATTAATGCGACCGTTATATAGTACTAAAATAATAATTACTAATATGTCTTCTGTTTCTGTCGAATAACGATAATATTAAAAGCGTTTAATACTATCGTATCGTATCCCTTAACATCTTCAAACTAATATAGAGTAGCGACTCTATATTAGTTTGAAGATGTTAAGGGATAATATACGTAGGTATAACGACACATTCCAGTTTAGCTCTTAGGGATATCAACCCTAGGTAAAACTTTTAATCTAATTTGGAGTTGATTACATAGGTATCTACGTAGCAGTCTTCATTTACCTTCAGGTGAACTACTGCGTATTTGCTACTTTTATCTTTGTTGTAATATACAAACTCATTGTGTGACGCTAGAAAAAAAATGTGTGCGTGTACTAGCGTACACTCGTAAGAAGTGAAACTTCTTTATGACGTTATTTTTCAAAAAATAATTTACTATATGCAACTTTACAGAAATTGGTTAAATAAAGTTAAATTAGATAAAGTTTAATAAAAGGCTTTTATTAAACTTTATCTAATAATCTAATCTATAATAATCTATCTAATATCACGCGTGGTAGGGATAAGAAAAAGATGGCGCGTAACGGAAAAAAAAAGATGGCGCGTAACAGAAAAAGATGGCGCGTAACAGAAAAAGATGGCGCGTAACGAAAAACTGTTACACAAAATTTTTTTCCAACCACGATAAAGAAGTTTCACTTTTGTTTTCAAACCCCGATAAAGAAGTTTCAAAAATTTTGTCATTGTTGTATTTTGAGAATGTTACTGAAATAATGGTATATGGTGCAATGTTGGTTTAACTATAAATAAATGAAATAAAAAGCGTTAGTGGTAAAGTTCATGAGTTTAACTTTATTTCCAACAATCTTTTAGGTAAATAACTAAAATAAGAGTACAAACGCTTTAAACGCTTTCTACACTCATAGCCCCACAGTAGGATTTTCTCCTGTGTCGTGGGTGCCATGGACACACACAAAGACAAATACACAAATACCCAGACCCAGAACAAGAATCTAAACTCATCATTCCGACACCTGTCTGGCCGGGAATCGAACCCGGGACCCACTGCGTGTCAGACCGGTACGGTAACCGCTGCGCCACGCGGGTCGTCTAAATAAGAGTACAGCCAAAAAGTTAAGCGCACGAAACAAAAAGGAAACAAAGAAGTTACAATGACAAGCACGAACTAAATTACTTTTAGCTTCCTTACGTGGAATGCGTTAAGAACCATCATTTCTAGTAGCCATAGAAATTCTACGAATTCCTTCACGGAAAGCTAGAAAGCACGAAGTACTCCAATGATAAGGTAATAGCGCCAGTGTCCACACGACACCAGTAATGCGGTGCTGACGTGTTTATTTGAAAAGGAAGTTAATGTGATCCTAAAGGGGTAAACCTTTTTTAAATACAAATACGGGGGTATGTTAATTTTTAGTGTCTATTAACAAAAGGTTTGTTTAATTTTAATATGTCGTTATCAACTCATTATTACGTTATACCTATTTTAATATTATTACGTTATTATTATATTAATACGTGAAGCAAAAACTTGTGGTGGATAAGTAATATGCCGCGAACGGATTAGTATGAAAATTTTCACGGATAAAGTGGACGTAGAGAAGGAGTGCAGAATGTTAATATTTTTTCAAATAATGCATAACATACATACATAAAATCAACTAAAACACATTACACACACTACCGTGCATTTGTCACAAACACATAAATAATTAACGAAATTAAACATTCAACATAATTATGAAAACAAAGAATGTCAAAAATGTCAGATGTCTTTGTCAAAATACCCAATATTGATTTTAAATGCAGCTTCGTCACTTAAACCTTTTTTTACCTTTCGGGTGTATTTAAATAAAATTAATAAAATTTTAATATATGAAATACTTTGGACAATATCAAGTTTAGTTTTTGAGTTGAATTACGGTCGAATTTCGACCGTTGCAACAGGTGACTAGTAACTATTACACGGTTATACAAGGCTACACTCAGAGTGCAATCGTTTCTGCCTGAATCCGCTTCATACACTTTAGAAAAACTTTTGGATAGTCTTAGTTTTTTAAATGATTTTTAGATGCCGTTATCTTATCAATATAGCGGTTCCACTATAAGAAAAAGAACTTTCCTTGGTAGATTTGTTATTATTTCTAGCGTTAAGCGGTTTTTGCGTTTTGGTAAAAGGTGGTTGCCGGCTAATTTTCATATTAGGCGAAGATCTTAGTTCTCAGGAGTAACAACGTATCTTTGCTTGACTTCATATAATACCTTTGTTCTTTACAAACTTCCCTACAGATGCATGTGTTGCATGTTACTTCAATCTTATAACAAATTAAAAAAAAACAACGCGATAACGTTAAATGAAAAAATTTAAAGTCAAAAATAATATTTATAGATGAGTCATCAAATTCGAGTGAGTTACATCTATATTGTAAATATAGAAATATAACATATGTCCATAGACAGACACAGACAGACATGGCAGTCAAACTTATAACACTCTTTTTGCGTTGGGGTTAAAGAAGAGGATTCTATTGTTTATAATAAAAATACACAGTGCGCAGAAGCGGAGACATTATTTGCGTTTTAAATCACGAACAGCCAAGCGATAAATAAGGTTCTGTTCAGTAGTGTTATTTAGAATTAAATACGAGAGATGGTGTCTTCCTGAATTACAGACGTCAACGCCAACAATCTACTTGCGAAGTACATAAACCTTAGCTAAACCTCAACGTTTTCTGCTTAAAAGTTATCGTGTGACAAATTGACGACCTGCGTGGCGGAGCGGTTACCATATTGGTCTGACGCTCAATGGGTCCCAGGTTGGATTCCCGGCCAGACAGGTATCTGAATGATAAGTTTAAATTTATGTTCTGGGTCTGGGTGTTTGTGTATTCGTCTTGTTTGCCCATGGTACCCACGACACAGGAGAAAATCGTAGTGTAGGGCTATGAGTGTAGCAAGCGTATATTTATTTTTTATTTAAATTATATACGGACTTAATCCACATAATGTTAAACATCAGTAGTTTTTAAATTAAAACATCTCATAAACACCGCGAAAACCTAGGTAAAACTGGCTGAAACCTGTCACTCACATATCAATCATCATTTAATGTACTTAATGCTTTTTATCTTGCGATATATTTCTAAATATTTGAAAATCCCTTAATTATAGTGACGTTTTGTAGATAATTTATTGATATACCTACATTAAACATAACTGATTAGCACTTTCAATCTATAATAATATAATCAAATTAATCTGCTAATATAATCAATGCATATACAATATAAATTACATTTACATAATCAAGTCGTAAGTGTTACATTTGCGCGTTTTGCACGTAATTTCTATTAGCAAATAGCAAGTAATGTAAGACAAATTGACACTGACAAATTTATTAAAGAAAAAATTAAAAATAAAACTTCGTTAAAATTAGGTATGAAGTGAAAGAACCTCGGAAAAGGAAAAGGAATTAATAATGTAATGATGCGTACGTATTATTCATAACTTAGATGGGTACAAAGCAATTACCATAAGAATTTGAGCTTTACAAAATATCTAATATTTATTATTTTACACATAATAAAGATCGTAATTACTTCCAAGAGTGCAAATCAGAATACTACTCTACATAGGACGAGTGTCATATAAATTAGACTGAAATAATAAAAGTAGAAGTCTTCATAGGTCGCTTCCTGTTGTTATTTGAGGTTACATTAAAATGTTTATTGACGACAGTGCCGATTTGCCGTCAGTGGATTGCATTTTTATAAATAATATTTTTCGAACGCAAGACTACTTCTTTAGCACACGTTACCACTAAAAAGACTTGGCGAATCATACTTCATCAATCAATCAACCCATTATTGGCTCACTGCTGGGCACGGGTCTTCTCTCAGAATAAGAGAGTATATGCCATAGTCCACCGCGCTGGCCAAGTGCGAATTGGTGGAATCATACTTCATACTAATATTATAAAGGCGACGGTTTGTGAGTATATGTTTGTTACTTCTTCACGTCTAAACGGCTGGTGCGATTTTAGTAAAAATTCATAGGGAGTTAGCTGATACTCTGACATATAGGCTACTTTATTTACTGTGGAAAAATAACTTATTCTCACGGGAGAATCTATTCATCGTTTTTTTAATGCGGAAAGCTGCAGGGTTCAGCTAGTTACACCACAACACTGGAATCGACTCAGTTGTCAGAGTGACATATGTATATAGGCTATATGATTTTTAAATATGGCGTCTGCTATCAAAACTGTTGGATTGTTAATATTTATAATAATAATAATTTATATAATCGTTTAACATTTACTTCTACCCGATTAAAAGACTAAAGACTTATAAGCAAGCGTTTTTTTTTTGTTTTTTTTTTTAATAATTTGTTTTAGTTGATAGAGAGTTCTACTTAATAAAAAGAGATGAAATCATTCCAGTAGCTCTACATTGTATGAAACTTACTTAAGAAGAGTTTAACCTTATTAAAGATTTATTTAGTGTTTCCTTCATAAAAAAAACAACGATTTTTAATATACGTGTAGTACTGACTACGAACGAGTGCTTTTCTATTCCCCTGATATGTGCAAATTGAATTATAATTGCCGTGCCCTAGAGCTACTTGTACGCTAAACTATTCTGCCTTAGAACAATTTCTATTAAAACTAGAATTTTTAATGCTTCCTAACGACCACAAGACACGAGAGCATTCTTTTGAAATCCTTATTGGATACATAAGATATGTTCATTTTTGTCCAGATTTCCTGATAATCGTTACAATATCATTATATAATTTTAGACTGTAAGGTTTGACTTGAAGGAGGTATTTAACTACGACTTACTAATTTATAACTAATTTCCATAGTTCCATATACCTAAGTTTATCACGAGTGTCGTTTAACATTTTATAAACTTCTTTAAATATTAAAATTAATATACGTATCATTTTTAGACGCAAGCTTATGTTACTTCGTATTCGTTGATAATAACATAATATTTTACCATACTGTACCTCTTATACATTCGCTTTGGGCTGGAATTTCCAAAAAAATATAGAAATGTCTGGACATCTCCAGAGTTTCAAGTTAAGCAATTCCAGCTATGCAATGGACTTTGGGTCAATCCATATATATGCCTTCTACTTTTATATTTTTATAAAATAGAATCTCGTCTCCAAAATTTGTATTTAGAAATAATCAAATAAACAGCAATTTGTTCATTTAATTGTATTTAGATTGACATACAAACTCAGTATAGAGCCCGTGTGTCAATTTAAATTTAAATTCTGAGTTACATTACCGGTTCGATAATAATTTAACTCTTTGTTTTGTCATACAACTACTAAAGCTTCGCGAAGTATAATGCGCGTTCACGTTGTAATACTATTTTCAGCAATTACAACTGTATCTATTAATGATTTTAGAAATGTTATCATTTTACATTCGCGAATGCGAATGTTGGTTTTTTTCAGTTCTCGGTGTAGGGTGACGGAGGATATAAACTTTGGCGACCTTTTTTTTGGAGTTTGAATTAAATTTGTATAGATTTGGCGATATTTTTATGCAAAACACTGCAATTACATATTCGCAAAACATTTGCACAATTTTTGCGAATGCGAATGCGAATATCTAAAAGCATGCAAATATTCGTTACATCACTAGTATCTATATATAAAACTTAAAAACTTAAACACTTTCTACACACATAGGCCACAGTAGGATTTTCATGGGTGCCATACAAAGACGAATAGGCAAACATCCAGACCCAGAACAAAAATTTTAACTCACCATTCAGATACCTGTCTAGCCGGGAATTGAACCTAGAACCCACTGCGTGTCAGACCGGTGTAACCACACCGCCATGCGGATCGTCAAATATATTCTACTTAAGTTACGCTTATACTTCAAGAGTTCAATTTGGTGCTGTGTTCCAATCTCATTTATAGCCCGACCATTCCATTCTTTCTGATACGGATCGTCGGAATGACCACGCATCGAAGACGACCGTCATAAGTCAAAAGTCACGAACGCGGCCTAATTGACGTGACTACACAGCCTTAATAAGCATTTGTAACGATAAAATACTATCAAAAATACTTAACCTACAAACGAAATCTTTATATACAGGCTTAGGGAACTCATTTATATTTTTAAACAGTTTCGCAAACCTTCGTTTTATAATCTAAGTCCAAATTATGAAAGGGTCGGTCATAAATGTAATTAAATCTTCTATGGAGTTGTCAAGTTGCGTAAGTCTGTTGAAAAGCGAGTTGACGGATTTTTCCAATGTTGGCAGCCTTTTGTTTAAGACAATGAGGTGTTTAATATAAAATCAATTCAGAATCTTACTCTTCGTTGTAAACTTGAATGCTTTGAATGAAATCTGTAAACATATGTATAAAATGCGTTAATATCAAGTTTCATTAATATTTTTTTGCATTTTCAGCCTGTATTTTAATCATTGGATTACCTACTATTAACCAAAAGTTTAACATTAATATTGTAATGTACGTCATGCTACAAAGCGTTCTATAAAAGTAAAAACAAAGTCTAATAATAGCAACATAAATGAAGATTAATTGTCATTTTTGTGTTAAAAATGTTTATTTAATTTTAACGGTTTTTTTGAGGTTGAGTATATTCATATAAACCTTATTAATTTTCAATAAATCATATGCAAAATCAAACAATCAATGTTATCAATAATAAAAAAACCTTAAATTAAATAAATTTTTATTTCAAAAATAGTAGATAACATCTGGATTTCCAAATTTATAACTCGATTTTCTTTTTTATGAAAAGTAGCTTTTTATTTTTAAATAATTTGCTTAATTACATAGTGATAAGTTTTGAAACATTTTGAAAAGAAAAAATCTTTCATCCGACAATTCAGGCGGTCATTCCTTATATAAGAGTATGTAGAAAAGAATCGAGATATCGTATAGATCGTTAGGTATGGCAGTAACAGCAATTCGGTTTCATTAGTGTGCGCGATACCGACGCCAATTACGCGCTTTTATCACCAATTAATTCTTTACGATGCGCGGCTACGACCACAATGGATATACGTATTTACAGGAAATAGAATACATTATATTGTACGTCGGACCCTTCAGATAAAAATGTTTACGAATGGAACATTTGTTTGCTTGGTACCTACACTATCTTGAGTACCGTACAGTAATTGTGCTCTGAGACCAAAAACCGACACGAATTTCATATTCTTAATGCCTTAATAGGAGTCATGGTCGGATTTTTGCAATTTTTTGAAATGTATTTCATACGCAAACTATTGCTTATATATTTCTTTGTTTTTCTTAATTATATCAAAAAGCAAACGAGTATGAAGTCCATCTGATCGAAAAGTGAATCTACCGCCTGCCACCATACCTGTATATACGTAATCAATCTCAGATAAGTCTAAAGTCGTAAACTTGAAACACCTCGTATATATGTCTCTTATATGTCTCACCACACAATTTTACCCATACATTCATGAAATTCCATGTCATGTCCAACAAATATTTTTTCCAAAGGTCAAGTAATATGTAAAGGAGACCAATTGCGTGAACCGGCGATTCTTTTGATTTCATAAATTTCTGCTTTGGCTACCCTTGCCCACCTTTGCATGTTCGTCCAATAATATTTCACGCTCATGTTGCCACAATTTTCATATTAACATAAGTATGAACGGTTTTGAGCCAAATAGTCAAACAAAATCAAGATAATTATAAAGAAAAATATGTCAAGAAACAGTTTTTAATCTAGTTCTTAGGGGACAACCTTTCCAAGCAGTGTATTACAGTACCATCATGCAATTTTAACTTTTTTTATCGAAATAGAGTTCTCATAGAAACTCAATTAAACTCTCGCAAATATTCTTTACTGAAGTAAGTGTTTGAATAATATTTTATCCACATGAAGCAACAAACGGGCTTACTATCCAAATCTCAGTTCAATAGCAAGCCCATCTGTTGCTTCTGCTACTGCAGTTTGGTACCTCAAAACCAACGTAGCACAAGGACATGTACTCTTAAAAAAGAGTAGAAATTTTAGCCGAATCGATCAATGATATTGCATTACCCTTAACTGAGCTGGAATGCCTACAATTTTTTTTACCACACCTGCACTGCCACCTTAATATCCAAGAAATACCTACTATATTAAAGGTGACAGAACCAGGTTCGGTTTAATCAGGATAGTACGACCCCCACACCTAATTTCAACTTAACGAAGAAGAAGGATGTGTATGTTGGCTAATACCCCTCTCACCGATACACACATTACACCGATTACAAATTAACCTATGCCCGGTGACCTGAAGAAGACAGCGGGAAACCGTTGGATTCAGAAGGCACAGGAACGGTATGAGTGGCGTCATTTAGGGGAGGACTATGCCGAGCAGTGGACCTCAAAGGGCTGATGGAAGGATGGATGGAGACCTTAGTTCTCAGCAGTAGTACCTTCGGTTTCCGGCAAGGAACCTTCTACGTGGTGTTGCTCATGTGTCTTTAGAAGGCAGTGACCACTAACAATCAGGTACGCGACCTCGTTTGCTACTTCAGTCTTATATAACAACACAAAAGCAATACTTCTATTGTAACATCTCAATCGTTAAAAGACAGATTTTTCCTAAAATATTCATTGTCGAAACACCAAGATTTTCCGGCTTAAAACCATTCCGAAACTTCTACACGCTTTCAAAAACAACACCAACAATATTGACAGATATTATAGTATAAAACTGACTTAACACGGCAATTTTCTATTTTAGCTAGTGATTTTGAATGCGTCATAGAACCTACATTGTAGCAACATCGACGACATGACGCATGAGACTATTTCTACGTTATACAACCCAAAGGTTTCTAGTGTCCTATTACGTATCACAGTTGCGGGAACCGATATTAATTTGTTAAAGGTTAATTATATCTGGTTAGGTGGGCGAATTCTTGCTTGAAGAATTCTAGCTCGGTTATAAGTAAGATGGATAAATTAGAGAAACGTTTTCCAAGAATAATTCGTTTCAATCGTCATTAGAACTGAACAATAATTTCCAAAGAAATAAAACAAAAAAAACACGTACGAGAAAAATGTTCTTAACTATTAAAACACGCACGCTTTCTACACTCATAGCCCCACACTAGGTTTTTCTCCTGTGTCATGGGTACCATGGACATACACAAGACGAATATACAAACACCCAGACCCAGAATATGAATCTAAACTCACCATTCAGATATCTACTGGGAATCGAACCTGGGACCCATTGCGCGTCAGACCGGTATGGTAGCCGCTCTGCCACGCGGGTCGTATTGTGTTTTAAAAGTAAGTAATCTATTGTCGTAATTTGAAAACAGTACCTATAATTGAGTTCTTGCTTATATATGAGGCGAACGTCTCAGTCCTCGGAGGTAGAAACGCATCAGTAGACTTTAGATAGGATCCCTGTTCTATATAAAATTGCTTACAGATGAGTATGGCCGCCACTGACCACTTACAATCATGTGGACTGCAAACCGGTGTGTTAGTTCAAACTCACAAAAAAAGATTCTTCTAAGATCGAAGTAACAAACGAGCATGAAGTCCACAGTCCTATGTTAAGTAGTCATCGTCCATAATGGATTCTGTTAAAGGACTTCATATAAAATAATTAAAGGTTGATTTTGATTGATTGACTTTCCTTTTTTTTTTTAAATGACTGAAGTAGCAAACGAGCATGCAGTTCACCGCAGACACCTGTAATCAACTTCATACAGAACATGGGTTCGTTCTGAAGTTAATCACAGATGCGTTGCTACTCCCGAGGCCTATGATGATTGCCTCTAGAATTGCCTTCACGCTAGAAATAGGTGTGGCGGTGGTACTTCCCCGGTCAAACTACATTGGTTCTACCACCTTATAAAACTAAACACTTCAGATAAAACCTATATTGTATATGAAGTTGCTTACATATGTGCACGGGCTGCAGTGACCACTTACCATCAGGTGAACTGCATGCTCGTTTGCTACTTTATTATTATACAAAAAACAGTTCTACCTGAATTTATAGATGCAATGCCTGAAGACTAAGAGGGTTGCCTCATATATCAGTCTACCGAAATCCACACTCTACTACTGAACTCAGAACTATTTTACGCTATAGATTATTATACTCGTAGTACCTCCCAGATGAAATCCACTGGTCTGACTACCTTTCAAATCTAATCCATTAGCTTAATCGTTTAAGGCGCGTGGAGTACAAGACGATACAAAAATAAACTTACCAAACCATTTTGTAATATTATCCTTACTAATAAATTATTTATAACAATACAAAATGCCTCTTCCAATAACAAGAGATCGTGCCATGTACAAAAACAAGGGATTGTTTTGTTTTATATGTCAAACTGAGAACTTATTATGGCTACTGGTGATAGGAATAATCGTAATATGAATGCTATAATCATATTTTATTTATTAGCTATTATTAGGAATTAGACAAGCTTTACATATGTATAAATTAACGTTGTTTGTGGTGTGTCTTGTATATTACGTATCCATGTTTAATATTTCTTGCTACAAAATCTACTATTTGTGTGAGGAGATTATAAGACTAAGTACATCCTTTAAAATAGGATTTTAGAACAAAAAGACATAAGGAAGGCGACAGACAGACTGAAAATATAATATAAGGCGACCATCTTACTATACAGGAGAGAAAACGCATTTGTGATCAGTTTCAGGTGGAATACTTGTTCTATGTAGAACGAGTTACTCATATCAATGAATACCAGTAACCAAGTCACTGTTATGATTAGACATCGGATTATATGTAGGTACTATCAACATGCCAAAATATGCATGCAATTATGCACTATAAAAGAGTGAAATATGCACCAAAGTGGTGTAAAATATGCACTATAAAAGACACATGTCATTTTCGGTCGGAAAACTGAAATCGGTCTAGATTCGATGACCTTTTTTTTGTTGTCATGTTTGAAATATAACAACGAACTCCGAATTATTTTACCCAAAACGAATGAAAAGTACCAAAATGTGCAATAATGCTTAAAAACTGTCATTATTATTATTATAATTATAATCCGATGTCTACTTATGATGAATGAGAAGGAGGACTATATCATTTGTTACTTCATTAAGTCGAATATTTAGCAAATGTACACATCCGATCTTATAAGACTGCAAATATACGCTTCAAGTAGTGAATATTGCTAAAATTCGCTCAACACTGACGCTGTTAGCCACAAGCGGATGTTTCATAGCCCTTGGATAAAGGCCCGGCTATCGGAAGTGCGATAAAATGAGGAAAACGGAACATTACGCTGTAATCCGACACGTGAGATAAGGGGAAATATTTTCCGTCTATCACAGACACTTTTTCAATTCCTACCCACTTGTGATGTTTCTCTTTTCCTAGAAATCGTGCGAAAATCTTGGCAAAACACCAATCATCTTATAAATCACTAACACCCATATGAAATTTCATTATAATATGATATCTGCTATATATTTTCGATATTACTAAGTAACACCAGACAACCTATTGCCACACTATTGCTATACTACCTGTGAGACCTTACATAGGCTTGTGTTTTGTCGTAGTTAACAAGTAATAAGAATGTTAACCAAAACAATATATTAAGTCACACAAAAAATCATTACTACGCCAAAATTAAACCAAATAAGGCATTCTTAATGTTGTATGACAGATAGTTTTTAGATATAAAAAAATAAAAATTATAGTGATAGATTTAATTATAATAAATTGCAAATATTTATTTAATTTGAAGCTAAACCTACCTTTAAACTTTTTCAGCATTTCTAGTTACTTGTAGTGAATTTCTATTGACTCCATCCTGTATCGGAGTGACGGATGACAGGAGCTAGATTAACTAAGGCTATTGTCCGATTGACGGATCGACGTTGTTCATTGTCCCGATAGATTTATCTCGATGGATTCTTAGAGAAAAGGCAGATAGAACCCTCCCAACTATAGTGAATCGGTAACTACATCGAGTTTGTTTTAATAAGATAATTCTCCCACTGTATACAAGTAATTTGCGTTGGATAAATTACGAAACGTACAAGAGTTTCATTAATATAGTATAAAAATAATAATAAAAATGTGATTGATTATTAAGTTACATTTAAAAACTAATTTATTAAATATACATTTGTTCTTTTATTTAAAATTTAAACTAACGTAGAATAGTTTGCTAGAAATTGTAAGAAACGTACAATTTTCTTAATAAAAATTAAGGCAAGTCGTGGTGATTTTTGAAGACGAAATGTCTAAAAGGAATGTACAGGAAATACTGAAGTGTTGAAAAAGTCTACTTGGTCTCTATCGACACTAAAATGTGCCAGAGTGATAGATGGCGACACTAGAGTCACTAGACTCAGTACTATTGTTCGAGTGATAGATTGATGTCGCTTATCACGGACCTTTGTCCGTGAGATTTGGAATCAGAAATCTATTCGACCAAAGATCTATCTTAACAACGGAATAAGAAGAAATGGGAAACGTTAATGATCATTATCATTAAAAATACCTGACTAATAGCCCGTGTAGTAGAGCAATATCTATACGGGTTAGATACCTAGATGCGAATTTCATCACTAGCTAGGCAAACAAAAAAATATAGGTATATTTAATTTTCTGTTTTAATTATGGGTTTCGTGTATGTATGATTTCATGACACGTCATACGAAATTTAATGTGGAGGAAAATGACATACTGTCTATGTATACATATATCCATATTAATTGTTATTAAAAAGAGATAAAATTTACTCGAAAAGGAAATCAAACTTTCGCTTCTTTGTACATTCTTCTATTAAAATTTAGTATTAATATTTCTATTTTTATTATAATAAGAAAAATTCTATGTCCTATTCAAATAATTAGCACCAACATATTTTTCAGCCGGTTAGCTGATAAGCTATGGGTATGCCTTAAGAAGGCACTTAAAGGCGACGGCATCCAGTTATTGAGCGTTCCCATTTTAATATTAACGTGTAAAGGACATGACGAAATAGAACTGATTGATCACAAACAAGTGCCTTTTGTAATAAGGTTCGTGCCTCAAAGCTATTATCATAATAACGCCGGCGCGACGCTCGGAAGCGAGATAGCATCGAATCGCGCGCACTGGACAATAACCCTTACCAACATTCATTTATAATAATTAGCATAAAACACTGCTGATATGACTTGCCACATTTTTGGTTACAATGTATTTGGGAAAATATTGTAATCATAAATCACGCGAATCAATTCAACAATAGATTGCTCTACCGCCTAACGATCTCATGTGAGTTTAAACAAGATCGTTTTTGACAACAACTTTGTTCTACTTTGTATGGTAGTGATAGTTCCAGTAATAACACCATAACAAATTTTGAGGCCCTTATTTATTTTATTTGATATTTTAATTACATTGTTAAACACTTTCCACTTCCAACTTTAAATTGACAAATCTTTTGATGTGTTTTAAGATGGATTTCAATGCAAAGACTAAATAATTATGTATTATCCAATATACGGAATATAAACATATTTAAATCTATTAAGTTAAATTCAGTTGCTTATGTTCGATGCAATTTTAAACACACTATTACTTTTATGGTATATTTGGATGAACGAGGAATGTTTTTTCTGGAATAACAGAAAACTTCACCAATATATGTGTGTAAAGTTTTAAAAATATAATACATATTTATACAATAAATGAGAATTATTACCTCTATATCGTATTACCTCTATATCAATTCCGGTCAATAGATTAAATATTTTTAGATATTTTAATAAAGTAAATATTTAGGAGAATGCCACCAGCCTTGGCCGTGAGTGTAAAAAGTTACACACCCATTTATAGGCCCTAAGTTCTGGATTAAAGGGTACGTTAATTGTGACACACATATCCCGCAAGTACTGACTTATTTTTTAAGAATATTTACCACCGACGACCGAGCGCCCACCGGTAGGAATATTCTCCGATAGGTTCCATCTGAGGTTGATCACATATGTTCATGGACGTCAAAGGTCACTTACCCTTAGACGAAAATCATAACCGTTTGCAATTTCCATAATATAATAATAATTGAGTATGAAACACTTGTTTTAATAAGATTGAAGTAACAAACAAGCATGCAGTTCAAATTAGGTAAGTGCAATCTGCTCATGGACATGGGCATAAGTAAGCTGCTTATGGACATAAGTAAGCGACTTTGTACAAAAAGGCTTTTATCTAAAGTCAGTCACATGCATTGCTAAGATGACTCCCGATGACTAAGTTGATCGCTTCATATAAAAGTGAGTTATAATGTTACACTTTACTACCTAATTTTCGTAGAAATACTAGTATGCCGTAATAGTCCAAATAATTTCAAAGCAATTTTCAGTGAAATGACATGAAATGTCTTTATTTTGCATAGGCCTACGGGGGCACTTACAAAATCAGTTACACTTTTTTTTCTTACACTACCACCGGATCGGAACACAACCTGAACTGAAAAGATCCGACAAGAAACTCAGCGGGTTCGTCTTTTTATTATTTTGTATCTATTTTTTTAATATATTAACAATCATGTTTTTCACATTGTAATAGAAGTTAGCTGTAGTATCTTGCCTTACAGTTACTAAAGAAGAGACCTACTACTTACTACTTTTACGTATCCACATGAAGGTGATATTGAATATTTTCAATAGTTAACTTTACAAAACTTATATTACGGGAATATAAATGTTTTACATTTCACACATTGTATACATAGGGCATGTAAATGGAAACTACAAGCTTACTTCTGTTATCGTTGTAAATAACTATTAAGGTAGGTACATAAATTACTTGTACTGTAGACTACTATATTTATTCTTATATTCTTTAGAACATTTATTCTAATATTTTTCAAACTCCAACGAACCGAATTTTTCTGCGGGGTCTCGTGACCTTACTTAAGGAAGCAGATGTTAGGGACAACCAGTAAATGTCAAGGACTCGGCTTTTCATCATTACAAAATGTTTAATTAAGATAAATAAACGTTAATCTTTCTAGATTTTAATATTTATGTCAATGCTTATCGCGAAGCATACATAATAACATAAGATTTCCATGGAATTATAAACGCTACAATACACTCGCAGATAAACGTTTTCTTGTCTCATTGTGAGATATATAGTAAGTATACAATATTATAAAAATATAAGCCACAAAGTATTGAAAAACTGTACGGGTTTTAATATCATTATCATCATTACATAGTATAATACAAAGTCGCTTGTCGCTGTTTGTCTCTAATATGCTAAGATCTTTAAAACTACGCTTCGGATTTTAATGCAATTTAGTGTCCAACCGAATATTCGGTTTCGGTTTCGATTGATTAACCAGTTTCGGTCGAACACTAATGCCGTTTTTAATAGATAGAGTGATTCAAGAGGAAGGTTTTTATGTATAATACATGTATAATAACTATATTATCTCCACTAGGAGATACAGTGATAATTTTAGATTTTTGACTTTTAGGCGGAAGGAAGTTCGCTGGGTTAACTAGTATTATTATATGTTGAGGTTAAGTACGGTTTAAGCGAACAGGTACCACCGCTACCTCTATTTCTACAGTAAAACAGTTCTTGCGTTTCAATGTAGGAAGGTGATTGCCGGTTCATTTTTATATGAGGCGACCATCTTAATCCCCAGAAATAGCCATGCATTCGTGATAGAACCCCTTGCCCATATGATGCGGCCGTTTACCATCGATGGGACGGATGCATGTATGCTAATTCAATCTTATAAATAATACTATCCAAAAGCATCAATTCTAAAATATGACAATATCAAAGAACATATAAAACATATGTTACAAACCAACAAGTAGCTTGCCTGGGGACACTACTGTTAAACTCATGACTACATTAGTTATAAACATCCATAAGAATCTATATAATGATTGTATTTAAATTGATCGTGCCATGTTATTATAAATATCATAAATCAATAGAAGTCACATCATAAATAAATATAAATGGTTATATAAATAAATATTATAAATGCATATATTTAATTTTATATAATGTAATAGTAATGTTTTTGTCTCTGTGACGGTTTCCGTAACGTCTGCTATTTTTAGTATAAAAGGGAGGGTATTATCGTAATATGGATCGTTCTAATAATTCGCAATTGTAAGACGTTACTCTGTCCGAATGTATTCTGAAATTGTATACGTGTAAAATAGTGAAAATATACCAGTGTTGTACATAATGTGTCGTTTACTTTAGCCATCCAATCCTACTTCTGTAACACATATTAATGAAGCCTTACTTCTTATATATCATACAGATGTGTATGTATAGCACTTCATATTGATGCAAGAAATCTACAATTTTTTCGATAACAAACGTTAGCAATGAGCTTTGTTTTCCCATATTCTTATATAGAAAGTTTCCTATTACTACTTAGCGCATATTTCCGGTACATACTCAACATGGCAACATGCCAATTGCCCATCTCCCAGCGGGGTCGAGTCGTGACCTTACTCGTGAAAATGGACGTTGATGCTTATGGATCTTGTTAATGTCAAGGACTTATTTTATTGTGCGGAACTATATGCGAGTCCTGCCCTATGACGTCCCGTAAGGCTCAGTCAGCATAATGTTTGGTTTCAAGTTCGATTTGTGGTGGGTCTATATGACCATTGTAGTATTCTGTCTATGGGTGTTTTTATACCCGTCTTCGTGTTATTTATTTATTAGGTAATCCAACAGCAATACATAGAACATATACACTTAATACATGTTATGGTACTAAATTAAGTCAAAACAGGATTACACAAACAGTTTTGTAAAATACACAAGACCAAAGTATGTTCATGCATGCTATAAATGTGTGGGTGTATGTGAATGTGTGTGTGTGTGTGTGTGTGTGTGCTTGTGAAGACTATAAATAAATAGTAAAAAATTGAGTACTAGAATAATATGGCAATGAAATTAATTAATATTAAAGTGCAATTTTCTAGCTTGTTATTTTAGTTGACTCTTTGAGAAATAGAAGATATCTACGGCACTTATGATAAAAAATCGCATTGTAGAACTGTTTATGTAGAAAGCTACACGTACCTAAGCCTATGGGGTGTAGCAATATAAGATACCTATATTTAAGTGAAGTTACAAATTAGAACTTGACCAACGCCGTAGACTGCTTATTCGCTATTCACCTGTGAGGTAGACTATTGTCAAAACTCTCATTCTGAGAAAAGACCCGTGCCCAGCTATCGGACTATAATAGGTTGACAAGACATAAACGTTTTTAAGCTGCAGGATATGATTAAATCAACGTAGACGACTCCGCTTTTGCAAAATCGTATATTTTTCTTAATCATACTTAAAGTCTACATTTAGTATAAGTACACCACCGCAACACCTATTTATGCCGTATAATAACAGCTGCTGTGATCTTATTGCAGGTATGTTTGAAAGAAAGCGGAAGAGTTTTACGAGACGTCCCAACTTAGTCCTCAGCGGTACCAAGGTAATAATAATAATGTAATAATAATATAATATAATGTGATCTGTACCTACCAATCTGACTTATTTAACATATCAGAGCATTTGTTGAATTTTTTACCGGCCAACTATTACGTGATTTTTAAAAAAGATCTGTAAGTAGGTATTAGGAACCAGTTAGTTTCACAAAAAATCTCGTTTAACGATACATTTTAATATATCTATTGTTTTGTCTTTTTATCTGATTTTAGAAGCAAACAAGCATGCAGTCCACCTGATGGTAAGTGGTCATTGCCGCCCATGGACATCTGTGAACAACTTCAAATAAAACATGGATTATATCTGAAGTCAATCACAGATGCGTTGATACTCCTGAAGACTACGATGCTGGCCTCATATAAAAATGTGCCAGGACATTTTTATTTGAGGCCAGCATCATTCACCACACCCTTTCATCGAAACGCAAGAAGTGCTTCACGATAGAAATAGGTGTGGCGGTGGTACTTCCCCTGTCAAACTAGACTGGTTCTACCACCTGTAAAACCTTGATATCTATATTCATAATATCGATTCCTAAAATTATATTATATTCACATTATCTGCCTTTATCGCGTTATTAGCGTGCGATATGACAAGTACCTTACTAATAACTAAATGCTATCAGAACAATATCTACAGTCATATCTCATTGTTACCTACAGCTCGTTCTTTTAATGCGCAATGGTACTAAAGTAACGGCAAGTAATTTTTCTTTTAATTTCACTCATTCACGCAATACTGACCTCGGTATTATAACGAGTCCTAAATGCTTAAATGACAGTAATGGCATGGGACATAAAATAAGGCTTTATACCTTTCTGTAGGCGTAAACTTTTGTAGGCTGTTTTCTACTTTTTACTTTTTGGTTGAGTTTCAAGCCATATCGTTTATCTGGAGTTAATGAGTACATGTATACAATGTACGTGTTATACCTAAACTAATTGCCAAATTACATATTTTCAGGATATTGTTTAAAAGTTAGATACTCATTTTATGTAGTCGCTTTTGAGCATGATAATTTTAAGAATAATACAGATAAGATGAAAAACTGATATTAAAATATAAGCAGATTGTCTAGATTATATATACACGGTTATTTCTTTACTAGGTATGTATAGTAGTTATAAGTCTTTATTAGCAAACTACATGTACCTACCTATTATTTTTTTAAAATATCACGAAAGCTTTTTATCAATAGATAGCAAAATATTAAATTCATAATTTCTATAGGTAGCAATATATACTTCTACAATATTTTTTAAATACCAAGATGATGTTTTTGGCAAACAAAACTACCTCTGTTAAATGCTTTGACAAAGATGGCAGACCATTAATATAAACTTACATTAACAAAAAAATGATCTATGAGCCAGCCCTGAAGTACACCTATTTTAATATAAGAGCCTGTTAATTTTCCCCCTTATCAATTAAATGGAGCACAATTACACTCGCTGAACTCTATTGCTTAAATAATGTAATAAATTTACGGATTTAACTTGAATGACATGATATGACAATTTTAACTATAAGGTTTATGTTCCACATAGTCCAAAGCCTTCGACAGTTCCCAAAAAAAATCGTTAATGTCCTCAAATATACGTCGCAATAATAGCCATCACCATCAGTAGTAAATAGGTCTTTCATTCCAAGATACACCTATTCTAATGTATCATGTAACAGTTATTTCCTTACATTCAGCATTATCGAGGTGAAACATGGTTAGTGAGTCACAGATAAGGTTATCTCGCTGAGATCACCCTGTTATTGCACACACTACCTTAGACTTTTACTGACGTTTATAGTTACTGATCAGATAACAACTTCAGTATATAAATTGACTTAGATATTATTCGAATTACTTTTGAATTTTTTTTTTGCAACATTGAAGTAACAAGCATGCAGTCCACCAGATGGTAAGTAGTTACTGCCGCCGATAGACACGAGTAAGCTACATCTATAGAACAAGGTTCCTATCTGAAGTTAATTACAAAGGTGGTGGCTATTACTGAGGACTTAGATGTTCGCCTTATATAAAAAAGAGTTGGCAACCACACACTTCCACGGAATCGTAAGATTTGTTTTATGCTAGAAATAAGTGTATCAATAGTACCTACCCGTTCAATGTACATTGGTTTGACCTGAGATCAGCCAGTCTTGAAACAAATAGCAGAGTAACTCCCAAGAGTTCTTTTATATATAGATCAGCATTATAAAGGACATATTAGCGCTACTTAGCGCCAATGTAATTTCTTTATCTCTACTACAGTTACTCAATCACAGCGAAACAAATATAGGTATGTACATAGGTTATGAAAACCACCGATTTTTACATTCGATGGCCGATATCTATTTAATTCCTCGTAACTACTAAAGTATTTATTATAATTACGACGTATGATAGGTCATTTAATCGCTATGATTGTCTGCTAAATGTAGGTTATGTAACGTCACGTCAAGTCAATACAGCATAGTGCCCTGGACAAGTGCCCATCATAAAGTGATGAATAATTGTAATGTTACATATTGATTTTTCTTTTTTTTAGTTGAAAAAAGAACTAAGAAACGACTATGTGAATATACCGCTCTAAGTAGTATGAATAAGACAACATTCCTATTGTTGTTCAGAAGATAACCGGGATGGTATTCCAATTTATATCAAGGATGCGTCTTTGTCGTATATTTGCGAGGAAATTTCCAATATTAAGACAAAACTTAACGAAATATATATTTCGCTACTTGAATTGAACACAACTCAAAAATGCAATTTTACAGGAGAGCCCCAAAAAAAAAACAATGCAAGAAGCAAGTATTTAGATCTTTAATATTTTTTTACAACTTTTAATATTAAATTAGGTTCCAACTCTAAAGTGAGCTTAAAATTATATTAAAATATATGATAAAAGACCATTAATTAAACAATGTGAAGATACAACACAAAGTTTACGATTTTAGGCCTTTGATTCTCCGATTGAAGTAGCAAACGAGCATGCAGTCCATCTGATGGTAAGTGGTTACTGCCGCCCATAGACATCTGTAAGCAACAACATATAGAATAGGAGATATATGTGAAGTCAATCACGGATGTGTTTCTGCTCCACAAGGCTACAATGGTAGCCTCATATAAAAGTGACTTTTATAATATTATAATATCTCAGAATCACAAGGCCTAAGCGTTCGGTAACGAGCCTTTGTATACGTCACTATACTTTAATGACGTTAGTAACGAAGTGTACATTAAATTAAATAAGACAAAACACTTCTCTCCACACTCCCTTTGGGTTATGTAATGAAAGGCCCCGCTGAAGCCCCGTATGGCCGACCTCATTTCCTTGACTCGCCTTTAATTATAGCTCGCCTTCGCCCACATTCTACCCCGGAAAGTTTTAGCCTAATAGTTGTCTTGCCTTAATTAATGTCAAGAAGCTGTTTATATCGCGTAAAACCTGAAATATTTTTAAGAAATTTAGATTTTTTCTCTTACATTTCTTCGAAATAATGTATCGGAGTGCTGAATTAGATCTCGAAATAAAATTTAAGATTTCTATCGTTAATTATAAAATATTAATATCTATGCACCTAGCTACTTTATCTATGATTAACGTATTTTATATAGAAATTTCGGTTACTAATTGTTTTGCAGTAGGTACTATAAAGTTTATGTTTAAAAATGTTTATATTGCACTTTATGCATTTCTAGAAATTTCTCATGTTTTACATCCTATTGATTGAAGTAAACAGTAGCTAACAAGTGCCTATTGAGTATTGAAATTCAATCTTAATTGTGCCGGAAAACAATTTCCCAGCGAAACATATTGCTTGTTTTATCGAAGGTGTTTTATCTCGGCATTAGCGGAAGCTTGCTGAATATAAACATCTGCCAATCGGGTGCTTTAGCTGCAACGGGGCTCGTAACAAAAGGGAAGTGCAATTTTCAGTAAAGGTAAGCACGGCCCGTAATTTCTGCGCGATGCATAAAATAAAGCTGAAAAGAACATGGTTCGAGACGACGTTTCTTAATTTACGAGGGCGTCGTGCGGTGAGCGGGCTTCTCATATCCGAGCGCCATCTGCAGGTAAGTTACGACGGCCGTGCAAGCACGCACCGCGCACACATGCGCGCACGCACGCACACGACGCCTCGCTGACTGTCCACCGGCCGAACAATCGATCGTAAATCAGCTTCGATAAAATTATAGGAGGGAACACAATGGATGTCGCCGTGTAACATCTGCGCTGCATAATCTGCTCTCGTCCCTCCGCAAAGAGTCCGCTTTCACGCGCCACCTGCCACTCCCGCCGGCTAACTCTCCGACTTCGAGATAAAGTCCACATTCGCACGTGTACAGACAAGAAGTGTTTATTTTGAGATACTCCTGGCACGCGACAGTGGCCTTTAAAGCGAAGCCTTTGAGATGACATTGCCGTGCGGCGAACGCCGCTCTCGTAATTGCGAAATTCACGCTTCGCGGTGCGGTACAAAAATAAGATTATGGATTCCGCTGAGTTCCAGCGTTATTGTGATTCGAGGATCCGTCCTTATGTATGTCTGCGAACTTTACGACTACTATTCCTGGAGGAATAAACCTCGGGCTTATTGAATATTGTGCAGGTTATTTATGGAGGACAGAGCCACGGTCCGGTGGATGGCGACTGTTAATGTCACCGGATCCCTGAACAAATATTGGTTCTGAGTTAATGCGAATACTCCGATACATGTACATAGAGAAAGTTACTGAAACGGTCAGCAAATTGACTTAATTTTACGTACGATCGTTACTTTTATATCCTTAAGAAAGGGAATAGGGTCATTCGAGTCGATCAGTTGGACGGCACAAAGGGCATCGAGTTTCGCGACACTCGGATGAGATCGTTCCCGGGAACTTTTATGAGGGTCATAAAACGTGGCTAGTCGAACTAAAGGCAGGACGGTTTTTGAACGTCAGACACAACGCACATAATATAGGTACTGAATACCTCAACAAGAGATAAGTTCTTAATTTAATTATGATTTATTTTTTGCTGTAACGTATGTACCTACCTATTTTTTTACCCTTATCCTATTAAACAACGATGTTGCAATAAAAAGAAGACAATACATAATAAGTATTGATTTTTAAATGTAATTTTAAAAGTTAAGTTTTTCAAACTTATGTGCAAACAACATCTTGAAAACTAAATTTCAGAGGGGTGTCCATTTTTCTATATGGTGTCCCGTTCTTGAAATAAGTCAGCATTTTGTCGTAAGGCATCTTATTTTGAGTGTAACCCCTTGCCCAGTAGTGGTAGAGTAACAGGTAGAGTAACGATTTATATTTTATATTTATAACTAAAGTAATTCTTACTTTTACTAATTATAAAGCCTTAACCGGTAAAGGTAAAACAATGAAATTTTGACACTAAAAACAAAAGATTTTTTAATATGCTACACCTAAAAAGATTAAATAGCCGTTAAATGTTTTTAATATACTTAAGTCCATATTCTTTGCATACGAAGTCGCGAAAAAGAGTATTGAATATAAGCAAAAAATCAAAATCACTTTCAATAAAACATTAAAAGACACTTGATATTTCCATGTAATATATGTAGGTATCGATATTTCGCAACTCCATACACAATCATATTTCAGTTTAATGACATAGCTACGATAAAACTAGCAGATATGAACGCTGTATGCTGTATCAGTGCATTAAAATATATACCTATCGTTCTCAATTTCACACACGTAGGTAACTACCTAAACTACTCACCCGTCGCAACGGTCGAAATTCGACCATAATTTAAATTTAAAAACTTCATATTACAAAGTAACACCAATATATCTCTAATTTAAGTAAATTGTAATAATGTTCAAGTTATTTTGAACGCACCCGTTAAAAGTAAAAAGAGGTTTTACCTTTAAACTAAGCTGGGTAAAAATAGCGGGTATTTTGACAAAGACATCTGACATTTTTGACGTTACCTATGTGTTTTCATAGTAAGACATTGAATGTTCTATTTCGTTTATTATGTATTTGTTTGTGTCAAATGCAAGGTAGTGAGTGTTTTGAGTTCATTTTATGTATGTCTTATGCATTATTTGAAAAAAAATTTAGCATTGCGCGATCCTTCTCTACGTCAACTATAACCGTGCGTAATTTCATACTCCTCCGCCTGCGGCAAGTATCTTAAAAACGTATCACAAGTATCATAAGTATTAATATATAGATTTCGCATGCTATATTGGCATAAAAGTTAGCCTTATCTTTAGGTGAACTACATACAGGAGCAGTGATAGCGTAATGGTTGAAACTTGCCCTCTCAATCGGGAGGTCCGAGGTTCAAACCCATGCTCGCACCACTGATTTATGTGCGTATTAGAAAATAATTATCACTGCTTTTCAGTGAAGGAAAATATCGTGATGAAATCTTCACACCCGAGAGTTCTTAAAAAAAAGTTCTCGGAGGTGTGTGAAGTGCACCAATTCGCACTTGGCCAGCGCGGTGGACTATGGCCTAAAAACTCTTTCATTCTGAGAGAGTCCCGGGCCTAGCAATGGGGCAATAATAAGTTGTACCCAATGACAGAAATAGATGTGACAGCCACCGGACATGAACCTCGAAAGCCTTAACTTTAAATGCATTCATCTACCTGATGGTGAGCAACAAGTGCTGCCTATCTCCATCTTATTTTTATTCAACCTCAAATAACATAAGGGTCCTAAATTTAGTAAACAACAACATAGTGAATAGCATGATTCAACTACGGCTTCTGGTTTAGTACTCGTGAGGACAAAGTTGGACACTTTTACTTTATAAAAATGAATGATTGTCTATATGTCCTATAAAGAATCGTAAACTATTCATTTGATAATGTGATGATCTTTAGCAAAGTTATTCATGAGCGCGCGAAGGTTTCTGGTGTTTTTTTTTTTTTGTGATGGCGTAGCAAAGCGTGCAGGGTACCAATAGACTTCTTTATAAAAATGAACGTTTGTCTGTATGTCCACTATAGAATCATAAAATATTCATTTGATCATGTGATGATCTTTAGCAAAGTTGTTATTCATGAGCTCGCGAAGATTTCTGGTGTATTTTTTTGTGATGGCGTAACAACGCGTGTAGGCGCTAGTACTTAATAAAAGACACACATATAAAACTCTTCAAATCAAATTTCAGCAGTAGATACCTAGGTTTAAAGATTACAATGGTGTTATGAAACGGAAGTGTTTGTGGCAGTAGTGCATTCAGGTTACCACAAGAACTCTCACCATCAAGGCTGTTGCACTATATGGTATTGATCTTCCATAAAAATACCTTATACATTTTAGTATAAACATCACTTATATGTAGATTTCTTGTTCCTACGGCGTAGCGGGCTGCTATAAAACGCATCGTAAAACTACATTGCACTGTAATATGTTGTGCAAGCGATGTTTGGGAAACTGTCTTGCTGATAACAGTTGGTTTTGTACACCAAGATGTGTTATGCAATGAAAATGTATTGAAAAAAGTGCGCATAGAATCTTTGCGCATAAAATCACAACAAACTGCAAAGTTTAGAAGCGCTACACCTTATTCGCGCTGGGGCTTCGGTGGGCAATTTCGGCTTTTACATTTTAATATGAGGCGACCATCTAAGTCTTCAGATAGTCATCCCTCCGTTAAGAGAGTCATCCATCTTAGAGTTGAGGTAGAACCCATGTTCTATAAGCTTACTGATATCCATGGACGGCAGTGACCACTTACCATCAGATGGACTGCTTGCTTGTTTGATACTTCATTCAAAAAACGCGCGGTCCTGATTATTATACCCGAATATTTGGTATTAAAATTATCGTTCGCCTTATAGGATATCAAAACTTTAAAAACTTAATGGCAACTAACCCGTATTTTTTAAACAAACAGCGTTGATACAGAGAGGTAGAGCTAATTTATTTCGCCCGTGGACTTACCACCGCCACACCTACTACTAGCGTGAAGCATTTCTAACGTTTCGATAGAAGGGTGTGGTTGTCGGCACAATTTCACATGAGACGACCATCATAGTCCTCGGGAGTAGCAACGCGTTTATGATTGACTTCATATGGAATCCATGTTCTGTACCTATTTAGTTGATTATAGTTGTCCATGGGCGGCAGTGACCACTTACCACCAGGTGGACTGCATGCTCGTTTGCTACTTTAGTCGGTTAAAAAAACACATATAACACTTAGGTCAGTGATCTATGTATGATATATACCTAAGTATAGGATACATATATAAATCATACAAATATTATAAAGGCGAAAGTTTGTGAGTATGTTTGTTACTTCTTCACGTGTAAACGGCTGGGGCGATTTTCATAAAATTTGGTAGGGAGTTAGATAATACTCTGGATTAAAATATAGGCTATACTTTATACTGTGGGAAAATATCTTATTCCCACGGGACAATTGATTTTTGTTAACGTGGCCGAAGCTGCGGGATTCTACTAGTATCCCATATGTTGAGCAAAGAAAACCAACAAGTTTACAATTTACAGAGTCCGAAGTTTAGCTCCCAAGGGGAATTTTTAAATATTAAATAACTTCTCCCTATTACCTAACTATCTTCTATTCAATAACAAAATTTTCAAAATTGTCAAGGTTTGTTAGTAGATCTATTTTAATTGAGAATACAACATAATTAAAATGTAGCTAAGTATTACGGTTCTGCGATACTTGTATTTTGCTATATTAAAACTGTAATGTTTTTTCTTATTTACCTTTATACTTATAAGTGGTTTGCTAAATGTTGACATTATATTCAAATTCAATTTATTATATCGTTAAGTTATTGACACTGTATAAATTATTAACTTAAAAAACTGCTTAAAAATTGCATGCCCTACTCGGTTGAAGTGTTTTTCAATGTTTGTGACAAAATTGTAACAGTTATAGCAATAAATAAACTCTAAACTCTAACTTTACCTACTACAGGCATGTATGTTTACCATCTTATGACTTAGAGGCTGTTGTAAGTCATCCGTCTTAACATACTTACACGACAAACTATTAAGGGATACCGAGTAACGTACCTATTTATAAGCTTAAAGAAAGCTCTATCTACGCTCCCGGTTATTTGAATTAATCATAAGTTATTTTATATGGCCTTTTTAAAATATATTTTTAATATGTGTCAAATAAAAATAATACATACAACATAGTACATACTATAAGTTATCACATCGGAAGTAACTTAGTATAAAATTATATGTATATACCCTATACTAATGTGATTGAATATCCTTAAGTACATAGTTATACTTCGTAAAAATCTTTCCTGCTCGAAACAAAGAACAGGTACGTAAGAATAATGAAATTGTGCTGTAATAACAAAACTAGCACAATGAAACAAAACCTGAAATCTGGTTAAGCAATTTTTACTCTTTGAACTAAGCAACAAACTTTTCTTACCCTTGAACAAAGTTCTGTATAAAGTTCCGACTGGGTACTTACATAAGGAAAAACAATGCCCGTTTTACGTGACAGCCCGGCGACAGTGACACAACACATGATGTAAATAAATAAGGAAAAGCCTCCGAGCGCATCCAATGACAAGTGACAACAGAGGGTTCGTCCCTCCTAATGATACCGCGACTGAAAATATACTCTACTACTGCGCTATATGGCACAATACAGCGGAGCGATGCGCGGAGGATGTCCCTTGCTATCTTGTCAGGCGGGGGAGGCGCCGACCAATGGCAACACACGCCGAGCGCATCACTATCCTTATCTTATGTACCTACTGCGCATCTTCAATTCACCTAAAGTTCCCACTTCAGTTTCCGAACTTTCAGCGGTTATTAATAAAGTTGCCAGTGACACTCACCTTGCGCATTGAGCCGCCTCGCCACCGCCTTCAGCCGCATCGCGTCCTCCACCGCTCCGGCTGTCAAATCCGATCGCCAATCGATGGTGATCTATTATTAAAAAGTTGACTTTTCGAAATTGGAACAGTCGGAGTGCGCGCACGAGTTCGGTTGGAGCGGGCGCAGTGTGGCGCGGGCGGGCGTCGGGGTCGTACGCGAGTCCTGCAGGATGGGGTGGTCGTGTTGAACGCGAGGAGCGCGGCGTGTCACGCGAGCGGTCGGCGGGACACTGCGTTCACGTGCTCCGCCGCACCGCGACCGCGGGGAAAGCGATTTTCACGCGGGAAACGCGATAGTGACCGACCCGCGGCCGCTCGACAACTGTCAGTGGAGACTTGAACATTTCAGCCCGCTACCACCCACCCACTTCACGACTCGTCATTACTGCTACCTCCAGCCATTACGGTTTCTTTCTTGTTTAGTGTTATGCTAACACGAGCGCTTTAATCAAAGCGCTCGGTTAATCATACATAATTTCTCCACATGGCCAACGGCTAACGATGACACATTTAACCTTATTTTCCTTACCTATACAGCCTACACGTAATATTTACGTTTTTAAGAATGTAGACCTTAAATACAGGACACTCATGATGAGTTTACATGATATTGTAGTAAAATAGTAGAGCTATCGATAATAGTTCTACACTGATTTTATATAGGCATATAACTGAATTTTTGTTATGTACATATATACTTATTCTACATACCTACTTAAACATATTAGTACCAAAAAATGCCTTCGAAGTTACTTTCACGGCCACAGATACTTAAAATGAAAATTCTGACATGCCTTGGAACAAGGTTTTCTAATGTATTCTTCAAAGATCTGCATATTTTTGTCATTTAAAAGTATGATCAATTTTTATAGTTAGAGGTACCTTATTTCCGAATCAGGATTAATTGCAAATGTAAATGGGTGTCAATAACTATTTGGGAGAACATTAGATGGGTTTCGTACTTCTTTGGTATCCACCTTGCATTATAAAAATACGTAAAAACAATAACTACCAAAATATTCACTTACTTTCACGTATACCTACTTATTCATTATTATAAAGTAGCTACCTATGTAATAATGAATACGTATACGTGAAAGTATATTATAAAAAATAAACTTTGACAAATAAATAAATGAACTTTTGTTTTAGTTTTTAATATGTTTTTGGTTAAAATCAGCCCTGCTTTTCATTTTCCCTAGGTCCATAACACAGTTACGAGCCTAAATATATACATGACATATACATTAGCAAAACTAGATATCTATCCCAAAAACAAATTCAGTAAAATCTGTCTGCACGAATATAGTAAAAGGTATAGGTAAAAGTGGTTCTTGCCATCTGAAATCAACATCAGATAACACCAGAGCCTTATTCGACGTAGGCCACAGAATCATTCCGTTCCAAGGAACATAGAAAAACTTTTGACCTGGAACTTAAGAAGTTGTTCTCCAAATGTTTCTCTCAAAATGCGGTTCTAACATAGCAGGGCCTAACAATCTTGTTGTTATAGAGAAATCAGTGTGTTGTTCAGAATTTAACACACAAAAAGTTCTACCTTTTTCACATTATTTTTAATTTGAAAAAACAATGAGGAAGCAATTCTCTAGGTAGTCACTGCCGCCTATGAACATCCGGAAACAACTCCATATAAGACAGGTATTAATCTTTTTTTTATCTGACTTAAGTAGCAAACGAGCGTGCAGTCCATCTGATGGTAAGTGGTCACTGCCGCCCACGGACATCTGTAAGCAACTTCATATGGAACATAGGTTTTATCTGTAGTCAATCACAAATGCGTTTCGAGTCCCGAGGACTTAGATGGTTACCTCAAATGACAGTCACCCAACAACCATATCCTTCCGCCGAAACGTAAAGACTGCTTAACGAAACAAATAGATATGGCAGTGGTAGGCTCCCTGGTCGAATCGTACTCGTTCTTCCCATTTAAAGAAATAGTGAACACATTAAACTTGGCATGATTATGATATTCTGAACCAGCAAGTATATTATAGATACAGATACATCGGTAGTTATACCTAGCATGCGGTTCAGGCGAACAATAGAATAAATGCGGGTTATTGTCCGCCGTGTTCATTGCACTCATTAGCCACTACACTTCTGTCTTGCGTGTTGCATGTCCTCTTTTGTCTGAAATATATTTCGTTTTAGAGGTACAACCGACCGCCCGGTTCGTATTAAATGATGGCCCATTAATGACGTAAATTAACACATCATATTAGATGGCATATATAAAAGCAGTGATAGCCTAATGGTTGAAACTTGCCCTCTTCATTGTGAGGTCCGAGGTTCAAACCCAGGCGGGGACCACTGATTTATGTGCATATTTTTAATTAATTATCACTGCTTTTCGGTGACGGAAAACATCGTGAAGAAACCTACACACCCGAGAGTTCTTAAAAAAAAGTTCTGGGAGGAGATAAAGTCCACCAATTCGCACTTAGCCAGCGCGGTGGACCATGGCTATGGCCTAAAAACTCTCTCATTGAGAAGAGACCCGTGCCCAGCAGTGGGACAATAATGGGGTTGTACCCATCAGATGGCAAAATTAAATCTATAAAAACTTTTTAAATCCTTAGACTCTGGAAATAATAAACGATTACCTTCCCTAAAAAACAATTCAAGCGTAGTATCTTATTCCCGTTCGGAATGACAAACAAATTGTTCAACTCTATCTTAGTAGAGGTATGTAGAGCTTCTTACGATTACAAAGTTAAATGGTTGTAAGGAATTCTAAGGATGGATGGATTTTCGCGAAAATCTACTAATTGGATTCAAATAAAATTTAGCACATATTAGATTATCACATATACTTGAAAAATGTAAATGTACCTTTTACAATAATAACAAAACCCAATTGGGTGGAGCCGCGCGAAAAAAAATTGCGTGAGTTGAAAAATACGTTCATTGGATGTACTTTCAGCCCTTTGCAATTTTTCTTTTATTAGCTTAACACGGTAACCAACTAGCCATTCTTGAGGATTAAGATGGTCGTCGTCGGATGGTCGATGGTCGCATTGACGACAGTCTGCAACCACACACACCGAAACAGAGCTTCCTCTGTTTCACACTATAAATAAAAAACACTTCATATTTTGAAGATGGTAGAACCAGTGTAGTTCGACCAGGAAAGTACCACCGCCACATTTATTTCTAGCGTAAAGAATTTCTTGTATTTCGATGAAGGGTGCGGTTGCCGGCACACTTTTATATGTGGCGACCATCATAGTCCTCATGTGTAGCAACGCATCTGTGTCTAAGTTCAGATAGAACCCATGTTCTGTGTGAAGTTGATTACAGATGCCCCTGAGCGGCAGTGACCAATTACCATCAGGTGGACTGCATGCTCGTTTGCTACTTCAGTCAGATAAAAAAAAGAAAAAAAAGGTTAATATGTCGAAGATCTAAATTGAATTAGATATGATCATGTGATCATGATACAAATACGTGTCGTGTTTGTTACAATCAGATCATATTCAGTCGTTTCATCCATCCATTCGCTTTTAAAGTGCTGGACATAGGCCTCCCGTAATCTGTGTCACTTCGACCTAAGCATCTGCATCCAGCGACTACTTGCCGTCTCGGTCGTCAGTCCCCCTGGTCGGGGGCGGCCTACGCTCCTTTTTTTCATTTGTTTATTCGATGTAAAAGTTACTCCAACCTTAAACCACTTCAAAAATGAACGTTTAAAATTACAGATTGCTTAACATCCTATTGTCTACGGAACTCAAACTTTGGCTTACGTAAACAATGAAAACAATGAGTTGAACTCTTCTTAAATCACAGTCGTGAACGGAAGCAGCAAGGGGTGACCCCTGGGGGTGGAAGCCGTAAATATGATTATCAGGGGAGGCGACGGACTAATCATATTCTCTGCAATTTACATAAATATTAGCGTGTTCCGTGACACACGAGCGGGCGGTCATTAAGAAGCTTCGGTTACCTTCGGAGTTTTTAATGAAACTAAGGCCGATGGTAGATATGACGTGCCTCAGAAGTCGCTTTGTCTTTTTTATGAGTGATTAATGTGAGGGGACCGTGTTTGCTATGCATATTCAAATGTATGAGGCATTTGTCGGTTTCTTTGGATACGATATTCGTTTGTTGGTTTAAGTGTGACTAAAATAACTAGACCATGACCACGGATCATGTTAGATAGAAGTCTTGTCTTGTCTAAAGTCTGTGATCCGGAATTAGATATAAGAATGAGTAAACCTGGATTCTAAGGAAACAGAGAACATTTCTGCGTTATAAAAGCAGTGCTTCACAATTTTTTTAGTGAAAAAGCTTCTCATTTTTAAAAACACTAACGTTCGTAACGTATCGTTAAGTGTAAGCAACATAAATAGATTTACAATAAACAATGTATAAATAACTACGACTATAAATAAAATACCTTCCTACAAGCTTAGTTAAGTACATTTTTATTTTTAAAAATCCAATAAGGGTTGCATAAATAGGAATGTGAACACTAGGTAGTTTATGGAAAATGTGTCCATAATATGTACACATTTTCCATAAACTACCTAGTACTACTGACTGACTACTACTGATTTTAATTGTACTCAAATTATTTGTGGCTTCCTATTTTTTATTTATGGCACATAAACTGATATACAAAATATTCCAAAACCCTAATGGAACTAATATCGCAGTTTAATACATACCAAAACCTTTTTTAACACGCTTTTATTTTTGTTTATGAGGGGAAAAGGTACCCGACGCCGTGGGAGCGACGTTGGGTTATGTGGGATTTTTATCTCACTAAAACCCACCTGATGACTGGACCCTGGGATCTCCAACGGAAGTCAACCGGGGTCCTGCCAGCGCGATGCCCCTTTCGGGCACTTCCCCGGTGAACGAGTACGCTCACCGCACCTTCTGTACTTTAGTGCGGAATCTGATCACACATGGAAAACCTATGATCCTAGTTTTGCATGGATGCATCTATAGTTTTGTTTAGAGGACATGTCCAAAAACAGTTACGTAATCGATGTCGGCAAAAAAGAAGATCAATCAATTTTTCCGACTCTAGACTAAAGGAAGAGACCGAAATTAACAGTCATTAATAGAATTAATAGTCTATCTGGAATTACACAATTGGCTGTTTGTTGTTTGTTGCTTCTGTTGTTGCTGTTTGTTGTTGTTTATTTTACTAATTTGCTGTTTCTTACCTACACTTTAATTCTAGTTTTAATTTGAAAACTGATTGATATCATTGTCATATCGAGGAAATTGTAAATACATTGATTATAAAAAAAAACAATTGATTGCCTTCAGTTTCAGTCGACTGCTTATAATAGTGATGTAACGAATATTCGCATTCGCATTTGCAAGAATTGTGCGAATGTCTTGCGAATATTGAATTGCAGTTCTTTGAAAAAAGGTCGCCAAATCCGTACAAATTTAAGTCGAAATGCAGTTTATCGACCAAATAAGGTCGCCAACTCTACATCCTCCGGCCCCCAACACTGAATAAAACATTATTCGTCGGTAAGTCATCGGTAAGTGATATTCGCATCCGCATTCGCATTCACAAATGTGCAAATAATAGGTAACATTCGTTACAACACTAATTTATAATTGACTTGAATAAAGGGGGTGACTGAAAATCAGCGCTGCACAAGTTATAATCTTTGTCAGCAAAAGCTGAGTCACGTCCCTTTGCCTAATGGTATTTTTCAGTTATCTATATGTGTTTTTATTATTTAAAAACGGCAATAAACAATTATTATTATTATTATTGTTGTTTTTTGTCTTGATTCTCCCTTTTGAGGGGTAGAGTTTCCATCTGCGCGGGCCTTAGCCAAGCGTAGAAGGAGGAGACATTTCTTTTACAAATTTAAAAACTTGCGCGTGATGCGACAAGTATTGAGGATGGCGGCTTTTTGCAAGAGTGTTTGTGTATATGGTGGTAATTGTAATGTATTGAGACTTGTGTTTAAAGTTTTGGGAATGACACCTGTTGTTGAAATGATAATAATAATAATTATTATTAATTGTTTTATTTTTATATTTATACTACTGCGTCTGAAGGTAATGATTTTCGTACGTATACATACATATACTTTGTGTTTTTTCGAAAGCAGGTCTAGTTTCGCTGTGAACATGAAAGTCACAATCCATCGATGAAATTTCACCCCACTTGTGCTCGGAATTTAAACCTCAAATCCCAGATAAAGTTTTAACCACTAAGCAATATTCTTTCATATGTTCACACGGACAACCTTGAAGTTACTCTCCGCGGATATGAAGAATTGCAGACTCGGCCGGACCGCTACAGACAAGGCTCCTCCCGAAGTATATTAGCGCAGGCTGGTCTACATACTTCGCTGATATCACGGATAATTGTAAGACGCCGACAAATTAGAGGCGACATTACATTTTGCATCAGGAAATACCTTGCGTCAAGTCAGAGGACTTTGCATCTCTTTCGCAACGCAGTACGAAATGCTGCGAATCTCTTCGAAACATGACACTCACCAAGGATAACCGCCAATCGTACAAAATATACCATAAAATATAGGTACTTATTCGTAAATAACACTTTAGCAGTTTCTGCACTCACAGCCCTGCACTAGAATTTTGTCCTGTGTAGTGAGTGCCAAAGACATACAAAGACGGATACACAGACACCCAGACCCAGAACAGCAATCTAAATTAATTTCTAAATTATTCAGATAGGTACCTGACTACCCAGGAATTGAACCCAAAACCCATTGCGTGTCAGATCGGTATGGTAAACGCTTCGCCGCGCAGGTCGTTTAACAATTATGCATCATCATAAACCAGCTTCAACAATAAACCTTCAACGAGCCGTCAAAAACAGACAAGATATTATTTGCTTACAGAGAGCTTTGTTCAGGCGGCGACGTTGAAAACTTTGTAATTTATGTGCAAACACCACTTTATCGAACACCAGTTCACTAAGAGAAAGTTATTAAACAGTAAACGCAGTAAAGCCGTATTGATTAATAGAAAACGTAACTTTAGATAGTTCCAGTTTGTTTTGTGTCAGAAGTAAATTGTCAATAGTTTATGTGTTTTTTGAAGGACCTTGTGATTAGAGCCTGATTAACCTTTAGGCTATTTAGGCTGCAGTCTAGGGAGCGAGGATCGGGAGGGCGTGCGAAGATAGGTTTGGCGACCTTTTTTTTTAGTCGCCAAACTGCTTTCAAGTAACATTTGGCTACCTTTTTTTCGTCGTCAAACTGCAATACAATATATGCAAAACATTCGCATGCTAATGCTAATGCGAATGTCTAAAAACATGCGAATTATAATTTTAGTTATGTATAGTAATCGTTAATAAAGTAAGGTAGTGTAAATCATGTTACAATTTTGAAAGTAGTAAACTAAGGCAAAACTAATACCTATAGGTACTACTTTCAGGATGACCGTAACACACATGGTGGGGGCACGTCCTCATAATTAGCCTAAGGCGATCAGTCGCTGCTTGTGATGTTTTAGTTTGAAGAGTGTGGTAAATCAAAATAAATTATATGATGGTTCCAACTCAATCTTCAACAAATTGTTGATAACTGTCATTAAATTCCGAGTGGAACGTTCTCTAAATTTATTAATAAACATCCGTGCATGGGAGAAGTTATACAGGCTTGTGTTCCTTATTGGTCACAAGTTTTTTAACAGCAACATTACCGTTGTCGTGTGATACGCAAGATCGCAATCAAAATTACATAATAAATTTATAGTCTTTAAAGCAAATAGTCTGCTTGCCTTGACGCCTAATAGGCTAGTCTGAAAGGTTTGAGTCATAGTACCTTATGAAATCGCGATCCTATGATGAAACATCAACTTGACGTAGAGGATATATAACTAGCCCCACAAAAAAGAGTGTATTTAAAATTACTTGCGAATCAAATTATTACAAAATACAGATGGCATTGAACACTTAATAATAAGTGGTCATATAGATGTATAGACATATTCGTTCTATACTTTTGTTATATTAATTTACGTCTCTACAAGTTACCTGCGTATTAAACAAACCTTAGCTTAAGTAAGAAATATAATCAATAAACACATACCGACAAAAGTAACTTCAAAATATATGTTGATCGTATGTAATAATGACATATTATAACTTGAGTTCAAATACGTCTTGAACAACCTATCAGAAACAGACAAGACATTGTTTGCTTGAAACCCTTTTGTCTCAGGGGGTGACGTGAAACTTTGTAAGTAATTTATGTGCAGAAAATCCAATCTTTATAAAACACTGGTTTACTAAAGGTAGGTAAATTATTAATAGTAAAGCGTTATTGATAGATAGAAATTGCTAAAGCATAGTGTTCATCGTTTTTTTAACCAATTATGACATTTTATTAAATGGTACCTACCCACCTATATAGTAGGTACCTATATAGGTAACTTGTATATTTTGTTAATATAAGTAGGTACTTATATTAACAAAATATACAAGTTTACTTTTGATCACCCAATAAGGTTAATCACCCAATTAATCTACACAACAATCCTCTAACAGGAAAGTTATCATAATTATTTCTACTACCTAATCATTTACGGCAAGAAAATTCAGTTCTTGTAAAATATACTAGGTTAGGAGACGAAACTTACTTCTTACTCTTCAAGGTGGTAGAACCAGTGTAGTTCGACCGGGAAAGTACCATCGCCACACCTATTACTAGCGGGAAGCATTTCTTGCGTTTCGATAGATGGGTGTGGTTGCTGGCACACTTACAAATGAGGCGACCATCATAGTCCTCAGGAGTAGCAACGCATCTGTGATTGACTTCAGATGAAACCCATGTTCTGTATGTGGTTGATTACAGATGTCCATGGGCGGCAGTGACCACTTACCATCAGGTGGACTACATGCTCGAGTGCTACTTCAGTCATTAAAAAAATCTTACCTACCTACCTACCTGTATACCTATAGTAATGTGTGTAAAGTAGCAGTCAATGTACCTAACATTAACAGCATATGCATATAAACCAGTTCTATTTTATCCATCTTACTTCTCAGGAAAAGTAAGGCTTCTGTGATTGACTTCAGATAGAACCTCGATCTGTATAAAATTGCTTAGATTGATATCCATGGGCAGTCTGAATCATAATCTGGTGACCTGCATGCTCGTTTACTACAATCATGTAAAAAACATTATTAATTACATCTTTTCAACTGTGTTCACAATACATTTATGGCAACAAAATTAATTTCCGACAACAATAATTCGCCCTTTGCTAACCCAAACAGTCTCGGGCAAAATAAATAATTAATTACAACACCTCCAATCCGAGATGCAGACTTTACCCTTCCGTAGATGGGGAGCCAGATGTTAACAGACTCGAACAAACCCCAAATATCTTGTAAAGCCACCCACTGAGTATCTCATATACATAGGTATACTAAACACACTGATGCACCTAACATTCCATGCGCAACCCAATTCGGGGCTGCATACGGTCTACTTTCCTGTTCCATTAACGGCATGTTTGTCTTTATTGATTCCAGAAACTGTTTCTTCTTTATATTATATCGTACGAAGATCCTGATTCGCATTTATAACGACGCTTAACGTTTCCGTCTCAAACGATATCCGACTGTATTTTCTATACTTTATACGATGTTCGGATCTTCGTCGTGCGTTAGTTAAGTCGTTTTTGAAGTAAGCTCCGTGTGATATGATATCACGGCGAGACAGAAAGGGACAGTAGAGCGCAGTCTCCTCGGCAGACGTCGCGGTCGTCATGGCAACACATCGATTCGCCGCGCCCCTGCCTGCGGTGCAGCCTCTGTATCCAGGTCATTCAGCAACGCTGAAACGACGTCAGATCTAATTAACTTCTTGTGTGTCTGCCGACTTTGCTTGAGGATATAACTAACAAGTTGTACACGGTACATGGAATAGGGTAATTGTGTTTGTAATTGATTACTAAGAAGAAATTATTGGAAAATGTCTCTACATGTTTTTAGACACATAATTCTAACACCATACATTATGTAGATAGGTATCTGTATCAAATGCTATAAAAGTTTTTATACCATTTCTGATTTTTTATCTGTTCATTGTATAAATTTCTTAAACACATTCATGGACAGAACTCGATTTGAGATGGCACAACGTACGAATTCAAATATAAAATATTATTTACAACAGAACGTTTATTCCTGATGAACTTTCATGATAAAATCTTATTATATATACCTTGTGTCACACCATGTAACATGCTAGAAACTTTACTGTCAGGATTCTGTCATGATGTATTTAAAACGTATTAGACTCTACGTATTCATACGTCATGTACGGAGATTTACTAGGTATGTCATTTTAGAACACTGACTCAAACGGTACTGTCCGCGAAAGTGTTAATGTCATATTGCCGGACCTGCATTTTCGAAGTAATCATCATCATTTTTTTCAGTGTTAACTCATTTGAAAAAATATAGATTAATAATTTACAGTGCCATAGTATCTTACATACCATGCACTACCGCCTTAGGTACAGCTAAAGTAATAGGTACCAGATATAGATGTAACTGCAAACGCTACCTAAGTGTATTATACTTATTATAATACAAACCTAATTCCTACACTAGTTTCTAAAATATCAGCCGCGTATCAATATCCTTTGTATGCACAAGTACCTACCTATTTCTGAATTTATTTTCAGCTGACGAAGGTAGGTACCTACATGTTTTTAATTGGCTTCCTTTTTTCTCAGTGTAAAGTAATTTATTGAATAATAGTCCAAAACGTTCAAGTTCCTTACATACCAAGTACCTAAGTCTAAGGTATTCCTTAGGTGCATGGATATCTGCAAACTCTACAAAAGTTTACCAACTTATTATTTATATGTATATAACTTATTATTATTATAATACAGACCTATCACCTAATCCCTACACCAGTTCTCCCACTCATCTGAAATTTCAGCCGCGTATCAAAAGTCTTTGTATGCACAAATATAACCGAATTTATTTTCAGCTGACGGAGGTAGGTACATGTTTTAAATTGGCTTCATTTTGTCGGCAACGTCAAAGGAAGGCGTGAGAAGGCAGCCATGGCTCGAGAGCCCCTATTAGGTCCAAGCTCTTGCCTTTGTTAAGCCACTGAGCCCATGTCTTTGAGATAGAAATTGGGTCGACGATTCGCTCGAAGATCAAAGATTCACGACAATGGATGCCAATTTGAGATTTGAATTTAACCTGTATTTAACGTCTTTAGGAAATGTAATCTTCATTGTAGGTGCTTGTTTGAACCTTACTGCAATAATTGTGAAAAGAACCCTTCAAACTGTGTGAAAAGAACCTTCTATGCATATACCTAAGCACGTTAACCTTAGGTAGGTATATTTCATAATAATCCCCATCGAAAATTGTTGCGGAGTATCATCTAGGCCTTTATAGAAGGAACTTTAGAGTACGACCTAGAAGGTAAGTATGTTAATATATTTATATTGAATCTTCTCAGTTGAAGTCGTGTTCTGATCCGGTTGTAGTATAAGAAAAAAATGTATCTGGCAATTTGTAAGTGCCCCCGTAGCCCTATACAAAAAAGATTTTTTTTTTATTTCATATGCATCATACTTTTTTTAAAGTTTTAAACAGCGTTGCCAGATGTCCCTAGTTAGGCGAGAGGTCCTAATTTTTAAATTAAATTAAATGTCCTGCGACGGACAACGTCAGTCCCGCTTATCGGGAAGAACTGAACTTTTGCAAAAAAAGGGTCGCCAAGTCTATACAAATTAAAGTCGAAGTGCAGTTTCAGATCCTCCATCGCCACCATATTTTGGATCCTCCGGCCCTTACACACTAAGTCTTGAATAAAACTAAAATGTGTATGAGGCGCGGCCCTTTGCTCCGCGAGGCCATGGCCCACACCGTCCACGCCTTACGCCTCTGCTGTCCCACTTTTAACTATCTAATTCCGCTTTTTTCAATCAAATAGGTCCTAAATCTTTATAAAAAAAATCTGGAACGCTAGTTTTATATCTAGTTTATTTGATGTTTGGTATTATTTCGAGTGTAGGTATACGAGTACCTATTTACTTGTATACACTCGTGTATAGGTACTTGTAATAACCCTAAGTTACTGCAAGTTATAGGTATTATTAAAAGAACGTACTAGCCTACGAAATTATCTAAACAAACACGATTTATACGATGTGAACTAAAGTTTAAAGGAACCAATTTATAAAAAACCGAGCACGGATGTCTTTAAACGTTAATTTGGCATGAAATTGAGCACACCCTGACGTAAAGTTTAAATCGTAAATCCGGCCGTTTCGGTGCTCGTAAAATAACATAACTGACACATGGACAGTAAATATTTAATTTCAACAGCAATATCCTATAAAATGTGATGTAATATTATTTTTAACTAATTTCTAATGTGATCAATGATTATATATAGGTAATATACAGGAGATTTTCATCTACGCCACCTGCCATCCCTACTTTATAATTACCGATTATTACCTACGTAGAAATATTGGCAAATACTTGCTGCATGTGACTTTGTATGCGCAAACTACCTTTATGTTATACAGGAGTACCTACAAGACATTACAAATTACAAACATTCGTTAATTCGACTAATAGTAATCAACAAATCCTTTTGTGAAGAAACGTCTTATATACAGAGGACCTTTTTAGTGATTTTAGAGAATTATATTATACAAGTACCTATAACTATTATGATTTTAATATCACAAAGTTTAGTAAAAAGGATACCTACAAAAATAAATCTTTGATGTAGTATCAGAGCCATCTGTAAGGCAAATCGAAACAACTATTAGCTTAATAGACTTACAGACGATAAAGTGACATCTAGTGACAAGTACAGAAAATATAGCGGAATCATCTTAGTTTACTAATGAACATGTAGATGTCACTACATACCACAACCAGTAATATTGACTAGTTAGCACAGCTTACATCTTTTCCATAAATTTCGCATAAATTATATAAATACTGCAACAAATGAATTAAAACTAATTTTATTTTTTTTCAAAACAAATAAAATACTAGAAGAGCCTAAATATAGTATTCTTAATTTATTGCCATATAAAAATATAAATGCAAATTTGTCAAATAAGCGCCCTCTATGGAACTGTTTTATCGACAGTTGTCCGAGTTTCACGCATGCGCGTCGCGTTCTAGTCCTTCTCTTTTTCTATTGGTTTGTTTTGTGTCATGCCCGAACCCTTGCTTGTATTATCCTGCTTGTGTATTTTATATTAGAAATAATTAATTGTAGATATAATATTTTTCTATCTTTTAATGGTAGAGTAGTTATTAATCTGTTTATCGTATTGTGATGATAAGTGCTGTGAATAACTGTACTCAGCGCTGGGAAACTAAAGCGGCATCGTGGAGTCACGAAAACGAAGGTAAAAAAACTTTTCATTGTTTCTACGAATGACGCTTCGGTTGGCTAGAAAAATTGGAAATCGATTCCGAGACTTACTTTGGGCACTTACGTAGAGTTACTTTATTACTTTCAAGTAGTTTTATAAGTTTTAGGATATGGACGAACGAAGTTTAATGCTATAATTTGTTTGGCATCTGCCAAACGTGGAGTATGTTTTCGATTGCATTGTTGATGCAGAAATCGTTTTGCGTCAAATGTAAACAGTAGTTTCTGTGCATGTTGATCGACACACAGCCATAACAATCATTGGTAGAATAGAATTAAATATTATATGGATACTGCTTTCAAAATTTGGCAATACAATAATTAATTATACTATTAAACCCACAACTTTGTAATTTATTAGGCAACAAATTATACCCAAGCTATACAATCAATAACTCAAACAAATATTAGGAAAAGAGGTTATCTTACTTGATAAGTAACAATACAGAGAATTATGATAACACATACAAAGAAGTTATTTGTAAAGACCTGTAGAATTTTGTTATATACTTTAAATAGAGTATATTGAAGATTTATTAACAAAATGGACACCAAGTTGCACATACAAAATAAATTGTTATAAAATTAACCTTAACAATCAGGTGATTAGAATGTTACAATGAGACAAAGCAAAACACCTATCAAGCATGATGTTTGTACACAAATTGCATATTGATATTAAATGTACTTCAGTTTTATATTTTCAGTATCCTCAGAAAACACTTGTAACTAGTAGTACTACATTTTTCATCATTATTTCTTATCATGTATGTAAATACCCTTTTTCTTACAACATCTTCAAATTACATGTGTTATGTCACAAATTATGTGTGTGGTAATAACTATTACATCAAATATATTATCAGTTAAAAGGTGAATGTGGTAAACCTCTTAGGTTTGAGTACAGACTTAAAATTAGGTACCATTTTTTCCTTGCTATACCCTTATAAAGTGGCTTATATTAACTAAATTACTTGGATAGATTTAAGAGCATATATGAACATGAGGTATTTCAACTCTCTATCCTAGTTCTCGAGTGACAATATATATCAAATCCTTATTCATATTATTATATTATTGAAGTAGCAACTTAGCGTATTTAACTATGCATTGCTGAGGACTAAGTACGAAGAACTTTGCTAAAAATATCATTACCACTTGCCTTCAACAATTCAGCAAACAGTATCAAATAGCAGTTTGCTGGGAAGTAACATCCTCCTGAATGAATGAGATAAAACCATGTAGGAACACAACTTATATGCCAAAAACGTGAACAAAGTGAAAAGCAGAAAAATCATGGTATTCATTAAAAAAGAAAAACTAGTATACACCTGTGGTTAATAACATAATACTGGTATAAGGCACAGATAGGTATGGCAATAGTGCCTTTAGAATCCACTTAGGCTTTACCATCTTCATGTAGACCTAATCTCTTATTAAATTTAATAGCAGAAAGCTTCCAAAAAGAACAGATGGTAACAATGCCTATAATTTACTAAACAACTGTATTTGCTCCAATATGTTCCAGCTTAGTGATTCATAGTGTTGGTTGTATAATTAAAACATATCGGTGTAAAACCACATAGAAAAATAGTGTTATTTTAAAATCATATGTTTTACATGTATTATAATGAGGGTGATCGAACACTTTGTCATTTGTGCTTATTGTGCTTACCATTTCTTATTATAAAAAAACTGCGAAAGTGTGTTTATAAAAAATTAAAATGTTGATTTGAGGTTTAAAAATTAAATTTTGATTTGAAGGTTAATTGCTTTATATTATTGGCTTTATTCGACACACTTTTCATAGAATATCTTTTAAAACCTGAATAATTCGGCCGAATACAAATAGTGAAAAAGATGCCGTATACGCCAAATACCGAATATTCGACGCGTCTCTATTGAAAATATATATTTTAATCAACCTGGAATAACATCATTTTATCTTCTGGTCAGTTCTATTACAATATGGGTGTGTTAGCAAATCACTCACAATATAGCAATAACATTGTTATTAACCTATTTCTATTTGGTTTCCTCCTAGATAATTCATACTTTACAATCCATAATGGAGTTGCACAAGTAAAATACACCTAGGAAATAACTAAATACAGTCAAAGGCCTTGGTGTACATGAGATGTCTCCACTTATCCTTAGATGACCTCAAATGATTATACTTAAAAGATCAACTGTATAGACTTCTGATAACCATAATGTTGAATTGTTGTTGTTGATGGATTTATTCATATTTATGTACCTGAATCGCCATAAACATTTAAATACATTGCTACATAGTATATGCATTTAGTTGGCACACACATAGCTATAATATTAATAGTGTATGAGCTGCTTATTGTATATCTTAACAAAGGAATATATATAAATACAAAGCTCATCTAGTATAGTCATATGAACGAAAGCATAAAAGTAAAAAATGTATATTTTAACGACTTTTTCTATCATGCAATCTGTTTAATACACGTATTGTCTCAATGCACGTGTTCATACTTACTATAATATACCTAATTACATATAATAATTGACAATAATAATTATACTATATACTTTACAATATCAAAGAATAACAATTATCTTTACTTGTGGTGTGGGAATCTTGTATCATTTTATTATAAGGAAATAAAACTTACTTTATTTTAACTACGAAACTTATGCGGCAAGTGTGCTATCTCTAGGCTTTTGTACGAAAGTTTGTTTCAATACTGCAGTAGAACTACGTACCTACCACTACATAGCGTGATTGTATTCAGGCTACCTGCTCGGGCGGTCCGCTCGGGGAGCTACGCAGCAAAAAAGTAAAAAGATAATTTTTCGTGGAGTCGGCCCTCGGACGTGAAAGAACAAAGGTTTTTACGCTTACCTAGTTATAGCTAGTTATGCCACCTCCCCGCAGGTGTAACTTGTTATCTCTTACCGAGAATTTCTTTATTTCGTTAGTGATCACCCTCGGAGAAAATGCCGTGTGAAAGTACGCGACAGAGCTTTTTGTGTCCCGGCATCCGATTTCATTGTATCTTGAAACGGCGTAATTTTTCATGTTATACGGGTTTTCTATGTAATATTACTAGATAAATAGAAAAATTCCAAAATTGCTTTGGCAATATCTTGGTCTATTTTATTGTTAATACTAATCATAATACTTTTTACACTCATAGCCTTGCGCTAGAATTTTTCCTGTTTCGTTGGTGCTAGGTAGATACACAAAGTCGACTGACTACACAAGCGCCTAGAAAAGAAGTGTAAAATCATCAGTTAAATTTCAGTGTGACCGGGAATTGAACCCGGAACCCGCTGCGTGCGAACTAGTACATAGACCGCGTCACCGAACAAATCGCAAATTAAAGAAATAACGTTTGCACGTAGACTTTCCTCATTCACGATCTGAAAGTAAAACATACCAAATTTATTTTTCGATCGAGAAATATTTGTTGCTTAGCGTCGGTATCCATCCGGCTTCAAGATCAGTCATCACGTAAGCGAATGACGATTGTAAAAAATACGACTAGTGGCATTCACCCGTCGCCCTTGAACCGGCTGACGGTCACCATCGCTCAGCTGGTCCCGGCGCTAGGCCTTGAGTGTGCCTAGGACGTTCAACCAAGCACTGAAGTTTTTGTATGTACTTTTACATAAACCTTAATCGTTATCATAGAAGTAGTTCGATGTCAGATTGGACTGTCGTCATAATATTTTTGAATCTTGTTAAACGTTTTGCTAAGTAGAATTTACATCAGTTACCTATTTGACTCGCCTAATACGGTTTGAGCTTGTAGTTTTTATTGTAATATTTGAGTCATAATTAAGTGTTACACGTGTAAGCAGTTTTAATTCACTGCTGACAATTACGGAAGTATGTATGAACTAAAACCCTTGGAATTCCCCGTATTCTTAAATTCCAATGATCTTAAATATGGTCTGCTGTTAAGTGTTAAATTGTATTGTATCATAAAAATCCTTAAGCAGGTTTAAATGTGTACATGATATTCTTAACGTCTTTTATTTTTTTATGCCGATTGTTGTCTGTTCATACGATATAATAGTCTACACGTATTTGCATAATAAAAATATTTTTTTAATCATTCTGTTTCGAGTACAACTTCACTGAAACATATATTCCTACTTAATGGCACCAGTTTTTTTTTGTGCAATGCATTTTAATTTAGCTTAAGTTGTAAAGGGTGTGGAATCGAAGATTTCCTTATAAAGTATTTCCAACTTAGTCTAAAGGAATAGCAAACAACGTACATATAATGGTCTTAAACCCTACTCCTTATGACCATCCGCGTGGTGGAGTCGTTACCATACCGTTCTGACGTGCAACGGGTCCTGAGTTCGAGTCCCGGCCAGACAGGTATCTTAATGATGAGTTTAGATTCATGTTCTGGGTCTGGGTGTTTGTGTATTCGTCTCGTGTGTGTCCATGGTACTCACGACACAGGAGAATCCTAGTGGCTATGAGTGTAGAAAGCGTGTTTTTTAATACAAAATTATTTAAAAAGGTAGTGGAAACACTGACAGAACTACTGACGAAGTACCACCGTCGTGCCTATATCTAACGTATAGTGGTTTATGCGTTTCGTTGAAAGGTTGTAGATGCCGGCTGAATTAAATACGAAACTATCATTTTGCTTCTCAGGAGTGGCAACGCATTTAATACAGGCGTTTCTGTTTTATATGGATTTTTAAAGATGTCCATGAGTAAGTGGAATGCATACTCGTTTCCAACTTCAATAAAAAATCTGTTCCTGATTAAAAAAAAAATAAGCGTTTAGTTTCGTCGTTTGGTCATTGAAATTGACATTTTCTTCGCTTTTATGATCATTAATAACCAAATTATAAACTAAATTACTCAAATAGCCTACATCAAGTGATATAAGGTTACGTATACTCACTAATCTTCTAACTGCCAACGTTGCACAATTAATGATCATTTGTAACAATGACTTGGAAACAATCGAACGTCGCAGGTACTTAATAAGATTCCGCAACACGATTCCTTTAGCATTGTTTACTTATCGTGCTGTTTTGACGATGATTAATTATCACAAGGATGCCCTATCAGTTTCTTGTTATGCTAAGAACAGCGTGACCGAATCGTGTAATTAAGACGTATATTTTAAAGGTAGAACGTAGCGATTCGAGCACGGAGGTACCGCGACCAAACTAACAGTTCTAGCCTTTCGGTGAAAGGGCGTGGTTGCTGGCTTACATTTTTATAAGGCGCACATCTTAGGCCTCGAGAGTAGCGACGCATTTGTGATGACATGGGTGACAGTTTCTACTTACCATCAGGTGAACTGCACGCTCATATGCTACTTCATCTTATAAAAAAAATGCTCTCGGGTACTTTTATTGTGTGTCTATTTAATTGTATCTTCGCCTTGATATGTATAAATATTACATGCTCTTTATATAATGACTAAATTATTCCCGCGGCTTTGCCCACTTCGATAACGTCTACCACGATAATAAGTATCGTATGTGTTACTGTAAGTCATAAACAATTTAAGTATCAAATTTCAGCAAAATACGACCAGTAAATTTGGCGTTAAAAGTAACAAACGCACAGTTTCACAAACTTTCGTATTTATAATATTAATAAGATATCAGATTTTTAACGGGCATAAGTTGTACCATTGCGCTGATACGGTTTTATTTTGATGGTTAAACAAACACTGATCCATGATTAAATTTGCAGCCGAAACCAAAACGCTTTTAGTTCCCATAATATTTATCGAGCTTTGTTTATCTCTTTTATACAAAATACATAGGTACATATAGTGTTAAATTGTTAGTAAAATATTTGCTTAATGAAACCTATTGTATTAATAGTTTACAATTTCACTTTTGTTATATAGTATATTTTAACGTGGAGAAATCCTTATGTATTCCCCTTAATCCTTATGTAGTCCCCTTTCTACGCGGGGGTGCAGAAGCCATGTTGAACTCTTACCGACTAAAACTCCACGCCGTTTCTCTGGACATTAGTTGCCAGGTCTCAAGAAAGCGTTAGCGTTACATTCCCGGTCTAGCCACTTCGACCGGCATACAATGTGCATGCAAAAGGTCCGTCTCATTGTAGATAGCAACTGCCGCCCATGTACCTGCATAAATTTTACACTTATCTAGGACTTGGAACGCTTAACATAAAAATCGCGCATCTTGTATCTCCTTTACTAACCCCTTCTAACAGAACATAGTTTAACACTGATGTTATAAGGCAGAAAGAAGTATGGCAGTGTTGCTTTTTTATCTGACTGAAGAAGCAAACGAGCATGTAGTCGACCTGATGGTAGACATCTGTAAGGAACTTAGAAGATGGGTTCTATCTGAAGTCAATCACAGATGCATTGATACTCCCGAGTACAAGATAGTCGCCTCAAAAATAGCACGCTTCAAACCACGGAGTGTTCAAAAGTAGTTCTAACGGTAGCTAATTATAATCGCTATTACGGCCTTAATTAATGGTAATAATAACAGTTATATTTAATTTGTCTAATCTTAAAGTACAAAGTGATAAATGTTAAAGCCATTAATTTTCTTTTCCATAAGTTAACCCTGAAGCACCTACCCTTGAACTAAACAACGTATTCTGTAGACTCGAGTCACTTTCCGTTGAAACCTACGACCTCGGAAAATTATAATTATTACTGCGGTTTAATAGAAACGTTTAGAATCGGAATTGATAATTATGATATTTTGTTGCGGGTGATTTCTGTTTTGATATTTTCTTTATCGTTTATGTTTTTTATTGTATTAAGTCAATCTTATATGTTATTTTAGAGATGTGCCGAATATTCGGTTGTTATTCGGTATTCGGCGCCGTTTTCACTATTAGTATTCGGCCGAATTATTCGGTTTTATCGGAGGTGTGTGAAGTCCACCAATTCGCACTTGGCCAGCGCGGTGGACTATGGCCTAAACTCTCTTATTCTGAGAGAAGATCCGTGCCCAGCAGTGGGCCAATAATGGGTTGATGAGAGAACTAGTGTAGTTCGACTGTTCGGCAAGGGTAGTACCATTGCCACACCTGTTTCTAGCGTGAAGCAGTTCTTTCTATTGGGTTGAAGGATGTGGTCACCGGATATATGAGGTGACCATCTTAGTCCTTGGAAGGAGCAACGCGTCTGTGATTGACTTCAGATGGAACATGGTTCTGTAACAACTTGCTTACAGATATCCATAATCGGCACTGATTACTTACCATCAGGCTGACTGCAGGCTCGTTAGAAATTTCAATAGGTTAAAAATATGTTATCTGCAGTTGATTACAGATTATAATAAGTAGTAGTGGGCACTTACTATTATTAGGCAAGCTGCAGGCTCGTTTGCTATTTCTATATCACAAAACCGCCTAAGCGCGAGTCGGACTCACGCACTGAGGGTTCCGTATCGTTATCTATAAAATACGGAAAAAATCATATTTGTTCTATTGGGGCCTTAAATTTGTTTAGTCTGTTTTAGTATTGGTTATTGTAACGGCTACAGAAATACATCATCTGTGAAAATTTGAACTGTCTAACGAACTAGGGTTCCGTCTTTACCCTTGGCGTACGGAACCCTAAAAAAGTATGTTATATACCAATTAGGTATAACCTACGTACTCATTCGCTATTTTATCGCTTTACCCAGTTACGCCACGGTAACCTTCGCCCGTTTGCTTAAAGTAAGTATAATGTATATGGACATAACTTACATTTGTTTAGATACAAGTACTTCGTGTGGGTCTTAATGTCGCATTGTTACCTACCAGAGCCATTAACAGCCAACGGAAACCCAAATAAAGGTTATCAACACGATTATGTTATGATATCATGGATCTAACACGGTATAAATTAAATTTTATCAACCCTTCCAGATACATTGTAAGGTTCTTATTTTGTCAGACTGTCTTATAGTAATCGATAGCTTATCACACACATGTGTCCAGAATATACAATAAATTATAGCTTTCTATTTGTAGGCAACCTCAAATGAAATAGGAATATAACTTAAATATTGCGCTGTTTTTGTTTTAAATTTTACTAGTTGACCCGACGAATTTCGTTCCGCCTAAAAGTCAAAAATCTAAGATTATCAGTGTATCTCCTCTATATTATACATATATCATACATAAATCTTCCTGTTGAATCACTCTATCTATTAAAATAACTGCATTAAAATCCGTAGTGTAGTTTTAAAGATCTAAGCATATATAGGGAAAGACAGCGGAAAGCGGTATAAACTATGTAGTGATTATAAAAATATAGCCTGTAGGCCCTACATTAATGTCCCTATAGTTTCGGGATTATAGGATTACGGTACCCTCTGCCTGTCGTAAAAGGCGACTAAAAGAGGCTTCCGGGGTTGCGGGCGGGATGAGTGGGAGCTCGAACTGTCCGGTCAAGTGACCCCGGGAAGGACGGCGGCATGTGTGGTTGCATGTTGCCGTAAAAACCAGAAGGTGCGGTGAGCAGTTCACGCCCACCAGAGAAGAGCCCGATGGGGCACACGCTGAGGACACCGGCGGCGGTCAACTGGAGTTCCCGGAGTCCTCTTCGCAGCGTCGAGGTCGGCCACCGGGGGGGTTTTACTGCGGTAAGAATCCCACATAACCCGCGTCGCTCCCACGACGTCGGGTTCTTTTTGTAAGTTTCCCCCTCGAAAACAAAAAAAAAGGCCCTACATTAAAATGATCGTTATAGCGCTGCCTCTAATACAATCCTTAACCAAAATGTATATCAAAATAATCTAAATCTACGCAGTTATGTAGGTATACGGTTTGTGTACACATGCTATCGACGTAGCACCTATTCCTATCGTATTTAGGGATATAAATAAATTTAAAATGTAGATATTCCTCCCCGGTTCCGATATCAATTTTCGTTTAATGACATGTTGGGCCTTCGTAAATTTATAGGCCGATAAGTGTACTCTCTTCCACAGAAATTGAGATATCGACCCCGCGTTTTATATGGCTCAAGTCACAAGACAAGTATTTTTACGTTTATTTAATGGGCTCAAGCATGTGCAGGAATTTATTGTTAATTTCTTTTTATCTGATTGAAGTATCAAACGAGCATGCAGTCTACCTGATGGTAAGTGGTCACAGCCGCCCATGGACATCTGTAAACAACGTCATATAAAACGTAGGTTCTATCTGAGGTCAATCATAGTTGCGTTGCTACTCACGAAGACTAAGATGGTCGCCTCATATAAAAGTGTGCCGGGAACCACACCCTTCCATCGAAGCGCGAGAAATGCTTTACGCTAGAAATCGGTGTGGCGGTGGTACCTTCCCGATCGAACTACAAAATAATAGATACCTACTTATATGTAATACATTTACATACAACATTTAGAAGTTTACTTAGAAATATATTTTAGAAAATAAAAATTAGGATATTTGAAATCCAGTCACATTTGCGAAATTACATTAGTCGTGGTTGAGTTCCGAGTTAACATCCCAAAAGGGTGATAAAATCTTTCAACAAATTAGAATCGGAAAGAGGCTTAAACGTTATGATGTAAGAACGAGAGTCCTCTGCAGGCGGATCACGTAGTGTTGTCAACTTTCGCAATGGCACCTCGCTGTTCAAGTGGTTGGCTTGAAGGCTGAAGAGCCGAGGTTAGGATACTGACGCATAGTTTCTAAAATAGTATAATAATTTCTGTGCGTTTGTTAACGTTTTGTCGTATGCTCCTCTCGAGTCACTGAAGACAATCAGTAATCAGTATTTTATTACATAAATACAGGTACATTGAGCGATGGTATTTACAAATATTGTTTCAGCTGTATATACCCTATTAGTATATACAGCTTAATATTATTACATTTTTAATATCTACTTTCATATCAAACATAATTCTTAAAAAAATATTATATTATTTATTCTATGTCATAAATACATTTATATTGATTACATTCTAAATAAATTAATAATACAAATTAAATAAAAAAAATAAGAAATAAGAAATTTTGTCAAAATCACATCGTATCATTCAAGAATTCATCAACACTGTAATAACATTTATTTACTAGATGTTTTCTTATTTCTGATTTAAAGTATAAAACATTGTGATCTTTAACCGCATCTGCCATATTATATATGCTTCTATTGTAGAGAGCCGTTTTTGATACTTTTTTAGTTAGAACCTTATATTTATTTTTTGCTTTTCTTGGAAATTTTGTGTATCTCACATTAAATAGGTGCAAATTTTCTTTTACAAAAATGCAAGTCTCGTAGATATATAGACTTGGTAATGACAAGATCTATTGGCAAACAGCATTAATATACTATTTTAAATGGAGCCCTTCGTGGTTGTACACTTGGGTTATCATTTAATTATTTCTGCTTAATAGATGTGTTACGGTGAGATATTTATACGAGGCATTTCACCTTAATCGCCAGATAAAACTTCATCGTCCGTCGTTCCCAAATATTATAGATTGTAAAAAAATAAGAACAAGTTTAACCTACGCGATTCTCCTTATTTTGTTCTAATTACAACACAACACAACAATTACAACAAAACACGTAAAACAGGTGCTCTGAAATAAGGATTTTAGTGTGCTTATGTACCTAATTGTTTTGTTTAGTTATAATTGATATTTTTGAAGTCAATGTTCGTTTTAATATCGGCCAAATATCTACCTCTACGATACTTTCTATATGACAATATTCGTGAACTTTAAATTACTTTTACTTAATTACAAAACAAATAACGTATCACTTATTTATTTAATACTCATACGGACTTTAAAGTCGTTTGAATTTTCATATAAAAAAACATATTGTGTTAATAATAATATACCATACATATTTCCCACTAATTAAGTATAATTTGTATTTAGAATGCGCAGGCGCCAAGGCTTCTTCGTGGGGTCACCCGCTACATCCTTTGTAGCCATTCACTCGTACCGAATTTCACCTTGCGCTTACGTTGTCCTGTTACCCGTTGAACAACTTGAATTATAATATAACTAGGTTTACTCGCGACTTCGTTCGCGCAAACTATGTTACACACATAATACGAACATTCAACCCCTATTTAGAGATAGGATAGCGAAGCAATTATTCTTACTGGTAGTCTATGACGTACGTACGTTGACGTTGTAACCTACAATGATCCACAAATCGTTTTTTATTAGATATCTAAATCATACAATGAACTTATCGTCCAAATTTCACGGTTCTAGCTTTATTAGATTAGGCTCTGCAAAGATTTGACTAGAAGTGAATGTCCTTTCACTTTTATACATATAGATGTGTGAGAAACATTCAACACGATCCTTTTTATAAGCATTCACTTATCTTTGTCCATATTTCCGGATTTGAAGTATGCGCTGGTACTCGATTTACTGAATTTGAGCATCCATCCATCATTTTGTGGTCCACTGCTGGACATAGGCCTCCCCTAAATGGTCCATCTCCAGCCGGTCCTGTGCTCTCTGAATCCAACGGTTTCCAGCTGTCTTCTTCAGGTCACCGATCCACCTTGAATATGCATACCTATGGTATATTTGGTATTTTGGCTTACTTTTTCAATTAAGAATGTGAACCAGTATGGTTATATGTGTCCATCTCGCTAGCATTATGAAGAATGAATGAAGGGTAAATATTCCATTTCAGCACCGAGTCTTATTTAAACAAATGGTAATTAGGACGACAAAGTAGAAATTTAATTAGGCTTGACATATACCTACTATATTCAAGGTTTCAGGATAAATAATAGGTCTCTTGGTCTCTACTTGGGACAAATAAAACGCAGGCATCATATATTCCTTTAAAATACTACAATATTACATACAAGTATAACAGCTCCTTTAGCATATTGCAATGCAACAAAATATAGTAGCAAAACTATTTTATATAATTTCTGCATATGTCTCTGCTTTCATTAATGGCAGTGTTGCTTTTGAGTTATGTATTTGAGTTACCAAAGTTTCGGGTGCAAGTCGCATGTAATTATCGCCCTCGTGTGTACCTCGTGCATTCACTTCAACAGTTGCAAACTTATGTATCTTACTTAAAAGTAGAAGCACCTAATTTGTACGTACTAAGTTTTGTGTCTAATAGTGATGTAAAATTTATATACAAGACCAAAGGAGATGTTTCAAAATGTATGGACCTTTGGCCAGGTATCTGTACACCATATGATAAAAATGCCAATAAAGTATAGAGCACTTTTTGACTAAGCATTTTATTATAATCGACTGTGTTTATTGGTACAAGACTAGAATTTTAAGTTAGAATTGCAACACAACATAATGGCGGCGGTAATATTGCATTTTGACAGTTGAAGTTAATAAACAAACTGTGACAATGACAATTAGTTGTCAATGATCATCTGATCCAACGCAGTCATATTATTTATGTGTCAACTATAATTAATAACTATGCCGTTTTAGACTTACACTTCACACATTCATTTTACAGTTCTACTGCTTTCAAGTTATTTGATGGTCAATTGATAGAAAAAAAAAATATTCCGTGAAAATATCTAACAAGACAGATGAATGGATCTAGTAAAAGAATCAATATGACAGTTGTCAGATAATGACAACTACAGTTTTATCCACATACTGTCTAAATCAGTTGTTCCGCCATATTCGAAAACGAAGAAAGTAGTTGATTTTAATTGGTTTTGTACCAGAAAAGTACACGTTTTCATGAATTTTAAGTATTTTTTTAGGATTCTTGAGATTTTTCTCGATTTTTTGAGATGGTGTACATATACCTAGCCAAGATTGAAACATCTCCTTTGATATGTTTTATGTATCTTTGTCGTTTAGAAAAACATTTGATTTAAAATAGAGTAGTTCCCTGTGAACAGCTATTTCATAAGACTGGTCTTTACGACGGTATGCGACCACACATACCGTGGTCCTTACCGGGGCCGCTTGATTGGACGGTTCGAGGTCCCACTCCAGCCACTCCGCATACCGCGGAAGCCCCTTTTAGTCGCCCCTTACGACAGGCAGAGGATACAGCAGCGTTATTCTGGTCCTGGAACCAAGACCGTCTACATAGTCTGACTCGCTCGCCTCTAGACCTTTTATAAAGGTTTTAACCTATCCTTTACTGATAAAAGTACATACATTATTCGGTACGAGTACCGTGCTTCGTAAAATTCATACGGTTCCGTTACTGGATACCAAAAAAGATTTGGAAACCGGTTCGTATTTTTCCATCTTGTAAATAATAACAGACTCTTTAGTAATATTTATTATTAATATACTACAGGTATTTTGATAATATATGATGCCGTTGGTAATTAAATACATATTGAATATCAAAACATTGATGATAATAGTATTTTACGTATAATGTATTCAAAAATAAACATTATAAAACATCCCTGCAATTAAAATCACTTTTACAACTGTTATTATGTGCTATGTTTTGATTAACTATACATTTTACAGCAATAAAGACATAATTTCTCATCTAAGTTCCTAATGAGGCAAATAAAAATCAATTTCGGTAAGTAGAACAAGGGACGATAGTTTAAACTAGACAAATTTCACCTTGTGCCGTTTAAACTTTGATTGAAAACCAAAGCTCTCAGCTCTTTAAGTTTCTTGTCAGGAAACTTGCACTTAGCCGGCTAGCTTCTCATCTCATCTCATCAACCCATTATTGGCCCACAGCTGGGCTCGGGTCTTCTCTCAGGACGAGAGAGTGTTAGGCCATAGTCCACCGCGCTGGCCTAGTGCGAATTGGTGGACTTCACACACCTCCGAGAACTTTTTTTTTTTTTTAAGAACTCTCGGATGAGTAGGTTTCCTCGCGATGTTTTCCTTCACCGAAAAGCAGTGATAATTAATTTCTAATACGCACATAAATTAGCGGTGCGTGCCTGGGTTTGAACCTCGGACCTCCCGATCGAGAGGGGAAGTTTTCAACCATTAGGCTATCACTGCCGGCTAGCTTATTAACTTTAAATTATTTAAATAGACTTCATGATACTTTTAACGTGCCTCACGATCTCTTAGCATCAAAACCTTGACTTACTCTGATTGATTCTAGCAATGTAATAATTGACTCGAAACTACTGGGCGTAGTTGATTTGAACAACTGCTTTAATTTGCATAATAGTAAACCGTAGTACAAAAAATTAAGACGAGAATTTGATTTTAATCCTATTATCTTGTTTGTACCCAATAATAGCAGGTATGCGCCATTGGTGTCTGATGTGTGGTAAGGGTATCTTAGGTTTTTTTTATAAGTTAAATTAGAAAAAGAACATGCAGTCCATCTAATGATAAGTGGTCACTGCCCCCCACGGACATCTGTAAGCAACTTCATACAGAACATTGGGCTCTATCTGAAGTCAGGTGCGTCGCTACTCCCGAGGACTAAGCTGGTCGTCTCATATAAAAGTGTGCCGGCAACCACACCCTTCTATCGAAACGCAACAATTGCTTCACGCTAGAATAAGGTGTGGCGGTGGTACTTCCCCGGGCAAATTACACTGGTTCTACCACCTGGTAAAGGTAAAGCTAGGTTTGTTACAGGTCAGGGTAATAACGCATATGTAACCTAAGCTAAGATCCTGATTTTACCTGGGGTTGATTACTGTTCATCACGTGAAAGGCACGTTTGCCACTTTCATATATCCAAAAACTCTCCAATCCATAAAATGAATAAATAATACGTTAGAAGTACAGGAAACCAAGTATGCCTGCGCTCAAAATCACCAATCAAAATGTACTGCAAACCAATTGTCCTTTTTATTTGCAGTTAAGCTCAGGTAATTAATCTCATTGCGTGTAACAATAATAGTTTTTCTGTTTGAGGTTTTTAGAAGTATCCGCTACAAATGTATCTGTCTCATCATATCCTATATCCTCACAGAATGTGAGAGTTTTAGGTCATCCACCACGCTGTCCAAGTACGAATTGATAGCCTTTACACATGTTTGAAAAGTTTTTTAAAGACTCAGGTGTGTTCGTTTTTCTTACGAGAACAAAGTTTCAACCACTAGACTATGACAGCTCCGTAAGCCAAGTAATAACAAGTAATAAAGCAAAATATATAAAACTACTTATAATGTACGGTCTATTTGAGTGTACTCCCATACACAGCTATGTATTGACGTAGGCATTAATATTTATATTATTTAGTATTATGCATTTACATAAGGCTCGGCTAAAGCATTATCTGATCCTCTTGTGTGGATAAGGTGCTCGTAGGTGACGCAATATATCACACGTGGGATGAATATTTTATACGGAATTGTCTGCCACGCTTGCAATCAACGGATGCTATATGTAAGCTCCTCTCGAAGTAATTTAGTTCTAAATTAATCGTCACTTGCACATAACACAATAGTAGTGATAATCTAATGGTTGAAACTTGCATCTTAGTTCGGGAGGTCCAAGGTTCAAATCTCAGGCACGCACCACTTTAATATGTGTGTCTTACCAATTAATTATCACTGCTTTACGGTGAAGGAAAACATCGTGAGGAAACCTACACACCTGAAAGTTCTTAAAAAAATATTCTGAAGAGTGTGAGAAGTCTGCCAAATCGCACTTGACCAACGCGATAGGCTTTGGCCTAAAGCTTTCTCATTCTGAGAGAAGCCTCGTGCCCAGACTGGAGCAGTAATGGGTTGACGACGACGGCACTTATACTACAGTGGGTTATTCGTGGCTTCTCCTAATTCTGTCACGTCTCCCACGGTAATGACAATGTTATCCTATCGTATGTGTATGCCAAAATTCAGCTCAATTCCGGTAGTTTATGCGTGAAAAAATCAACCACAAATACATCATTACGAACTGTCGTATTGAAATTATTAACTAGTTGACCAGGCGAACACCGATCCGCCTTAAATTAAAAAAAAAATCTCAGTGTTTCTCAACTATATTATACATTTATTATACACAAAAGCCTTCCTCTTGAATCATTATATCTATAAAAAAAAACACATTAAAATCCGTAGCGTAGTTAAATCGCAACACTGATATAGATATATTTAAACATTAAATGGTACGAGTATAACAAGAATAAATAGATTTTTTATCTTTCTGATTGGCCGGGAATAGAACCCGATACTTTGCATGCGGAACCCGTTAAGGGGACACGTGCAGATTGTTTGTTATAAACGTTATACTTAGCTTTTGTGAGCTTGTTTACTCAAACCAGCAGTGAGTCAGTACCCTGTCAAATGCAAATGGACCGATTTAGGTATTTAGCAATTTCTGTTTACAGTTTGCGGTAAAACAAACCAAATTTTGTTATGCTAAGTACTTATGTCAACTTATTTTTTACACATAAAGCACATAAAAACATGGAAACAATTAATAGCTAACATAAGACCATTGCTTAATGTTTTTGCTAAAAATAAATAAGTGAACCTATGTGTGTACACTGTGATATATTATTTACTTACTAGCAACTACAGCCGTCGTCGTTTTAATCCTGAGAGCTAATTCATTTTTTTTGTACGAGGAGAGAAACTTTTTAAAGGTTGCTGGGAGGGTTACGGGAGCTGGGAGCGACGCCGGTTATGTGGGATTCTTACGGCACTAATACCCCCTTGGTAGCTGTCCTTAGCGCTGCGTGGGGGACTCCGGGATCTCTAACGGAACACAACCGGAGTCCTCCGAGCGCAATACCTATTTCAGGCTCGTCCCTGGTAAGTGATACGCTCACCGCACCTTCTGTGATTTACGGTGGCATGCGACCACACATGATGCCGTCCTTGCCACTCCAGCCGCCCGTAATCCCGATAGCCCCTTTTAGTCGCCACTTACGACAGGCAGGGCATACCGTAGCCCTATTTTGGTCCCGGGCCTACAGGGACAAAAGAAAATAAGACCGCTCGAGATTTGAACCTCAGGTCTCACGGTCGGTCGTCGAAGCAAGTTCCGGCTACTGCAACTTGCACCACCAACGACTAGGGCTAATTCACCTACTACAGTTATACTACTACCTAATATAATGAAAAATACAGATATTTGTATGACCAACTATTTTCGAAGCTATATTTATTTGGATGATATCATAAATACATGGAGTAATTTCTTTTTTATGTCTTTTGAGAGGTATTCTTTTTTGTCTTTTGAGGTTCAAAAGCTAAAATTTTTTGACGGTTACGTTTCTTTTTATTTCGAAAGAGTGTTCCAGTTTTGCATAGAAATTAAGTCTATACCGCGTTTTTATTTTCCCATTTTTCAGTCTAGACTGCTGTTTTAGAAATTGGGCATAAAGAGATCTTATAAATATTTAAGCTAGCCACTCCATCTTACATTGAATATTTAGCTTATGACCTTCATAGTGTCATTTATGAATTTTTCATGTACCTATTTCGTGAATTTAACGAACAATTTACATGTTTCTATTAAAAAAGATATTAGTTTAATCATTTTATTTAGTCCTTTTTTCATTATTTCAAAATTATTTCAAACAATCTGCGCCCGCTGTTTCGTCCGTTTAAATGGTAGCACAGGTTTTAATTTTAATAAATTGAATTAATCTTTATTTTAATAAATTCCATGTATACTACGTGGAATTTATTAAAACAAAGATTAATAACCTTCAGACACGGACTATAAATATATGTGCAAATTCATTAAATTCACCAGTTTTGATTTAAAACACAGTCAAACCAACAGGCAAAAAATAAAAAGTGGAAATGTCAATACATTCAACTCTTAATACCAAAGCATCTTTTTGCAAGTATACAAGATTGTATAAGGATTTTTTAACTCGGAAGGATCAATCCGTAGATTTGTTTTGTGACAGCCTATGTAAATTTAAACTTAAAATCCGAAAATTTCTCAGCAACAGTTATTCATGATTTTTACACATTTTTCTTATCGTTTTTCTTTCAAATCTGTACTTAGTTATTGTACACTTATTATATTGCATGCCGTGACCGCCTATAAATGGAATTATATGTACTCGCCCTTTTTTCTTGAATACAAACATGTAATTTTGTTGGTAGTAGGTACTAATTTAATAAATAAAAATGCTAGCATAATGGCTAAACAGGTAAATATGTGTTCTTAAACCTGTATGATTAAGGATTCAAAACCTTTTTCTAAGTTGATCGATATTTTACGACATGATGAAGAACACCAAGTTTTCCTCGTGACCCCTTTGTTAATAAGATGATTTTGAATTATTTTCTAGTGTTATAAATATATGATTCCCTTTAATTATCCAACCGCATCGTTTCAGTAAAGAAAAACTTATATTAAGGCTGTATTTTTTACCAAATACGTTTTCTGGGCAGTCTATCTTTATCCGGTTTCCCCAATATCTTAATGTATGGACGGCGCGGCTTAGAGCAACGTCCGATATCGGAATGGTTTATGGGCAACGTCCCGCGTACGTACGTGCCGGGGGACTACATACGCTAGGAATCTATATTTGTAAAGAACGAACATAAGATACTTCACGTATGTGTTAGTTTAAGTTTTTTGTACTGGTCTTCTCGTTTATTAAAGATTTTTGATGGAAAAAAGTGAGGAAATAGAAACTATTAAAAATTGGTAATGTATATTTTGCTTAGCAACATGTCATATGTTATAAGCTATATGTTATAAGTACCATATTTTCTAGCAAATGTACATGAACATTTCTCATAAGTAGTTTCTCGAAATTAGGTCAGTTTATCGGGTCGTCAGTTTTTTTTCTATAGACAAATGTAATATGGAAAACTAAAAATACAACAGATGATCACACGTAATTCAAAGAACAACTTAATTATAATAGTAATAATTGCGGTTTTAATTGTAGCTTCCTCTTAATTCAGTCACGTTATATTACATGAATGTTGGAAAGTATGTTTCCTTATTTTTGTTGTTCCGAAACAGTCCGAAAATATAACTAAATTTTCTAGCGGATACCGGCGTAGCGTTTCCTGTGCAACATAATTCCCCTCAGTCGGGAGTTGAGTGTCGGAAGGTATGATTTTCCGTAAGAAAGCATTCGATCAGCGTTGTCACGGAAGCCTTTTATGACATGATGAATTTTGTGAAATTATGTCGTCGGGACGCCGCGCGTCAGCTCGGCGCGTTATCACAGGGCAACACTTGGCGCGCGGGGGCGGGCGCGCTGGCGGACTGGCTCCCGACCGACGTCAGTTCAGAGCCGAGCGACGCACTGATCGACCGCCTCGCGTTGCTCGCGACTTTACGCGAACCTACCCCTGCATGTGCGCCATCTGACTTCTCCTAGCGCGCATCCTAACCCTGCGCTCGATAACGACTCGTCTGCGAGTACATTTTTGGCCCTTCGCATAAAAAGTTTATCGACCCTACCGCTGCCGGCATAACAACCCTTATTCTCTTCATTCAGCCGGTCGCTCCCTCTAATTATTGACTCCCCTAAAGTTTGAAAAAATTGGAGTCTCGATCGTACCGTTTTATTGCTTTAGTATTTTTATTGCCGCTCTCAAATTTCAAGTTAATTACGTGTTTGAAGTTATTCCTATCTCGTCCAATTAATGTTTCTTTGCGATAAACATTTCCTTTGAACACTCGAAAAATTCGAGATCCCATAACTTTGACCATAAGGAACAATTAAATTAGTATCGATCCATGCGCCGGAAAACTCGCAGATCTGTCGCGGACGTAAACCCAAGTTGGTAAACGCTTTACGTCACCGTTATCTGTATTTAGGTCAATTAAGAGGCGGTGAACCATGACACTGCGTTGACATTGGCGCCTAGTTATCCCAGTGCGAGTGGTGAATGTGAACCGGTGTTTGGAACTGCAAGCGTGGTGTCGGGGTGTGCATGGTTGCGTGAGGTGCACACCCGCAGCGGATGTGCACGCCGCTGCCGCCCTGGTGGTTCGTGGCGGCTGGAATGCAAGCTGCTCTTGACCTAGCTAGGTAAACAACACAACTTATTATGTCATCGCTCACACATCAACAAACTTTAAATGAGTTACAAGACAAATGACAACAGTGTGCGACACTGCTAAGAACTTTATGCATGCAGGAACTGCATTTGTATACCTATTAAGCGATTTTAAATAATGTGTTGATTACTTCCTTATGCACATAACAAGTAGCGCGTATCTGTCAGCGATGTAATCGTAATGTTGACGCTTGATATTCGTTTCATAATTGATAAAGATATAAGCGATGGTTACATCAATCGTGTCTAAGGCCGTTGCCCCAAATATGTACCAACTTCTTGATACCAACATGCCCTTTACAATCCCGACGTTTGACAGCGTTGATAATACGATATAATTAAGTACGCATGCAAACAACAACCTAGTTTAATATTACGATTTTATACATAATCTGATCTAGCTTCACAATAGAATAACAATAAATCTACTTTTCCTGATCGATCTAGTGTGACTCCAGTTTCTATGTAGCGTACGTTTTCCTCAAAAACACAAATAAATCTGAAGAATCGAACAGTAGGCAATCAGAGATTACAAAGCTTCTAATATCTGGATCAAATGTAACGCGTTTTTCAACACGCATTTTCTGCCTAAAATCATATGTAATTGAAAAACAGAAATAGTTTTTCTAATCTATAACTATTCGAGATTATATTCTTATTTATTGTTATATATGAAACTTCCGGACTCCATATCTTCATGCTTTATGATTTTTATATACTATGCTAAACGCACTTTTAAAATATCGCATAATTTTGCGATATGGTTATCGTTTCCACATTATGCCATATTATGTTTATAGCCACTTTAATGTTTTACGAATATTTGTTCAGTCCATTAGCAAAACACGTTTATCACTCCATTAATGGTTGACGTCATTTAATAACAATCAATGACTAATTCTAGTAGTGCAAGTTTAGTTTCATTTGATTTTAGATTCCTTTTTCCCTGCAACCATTTAAGATCTAAGAGTTTTTTTTTGTTTTTGTATGTAACCTTTGAAAAGATCCAGTATTTACTGGTTATACGTTGCGCAATAAATCTTAATTTTATATTCAAATACTAGAAGCTTAGAGTATCACGTTACTTTAATTAAATCGATTCTAAAATATTATTTTTATTGTTGTGTTGAAATATTATGACTCGATATAGGTAATATAGCCATTTATGCATACACTTCAATGGTTATAACGTCAGACACTAATGCAAAAAAATCCTGGAATGAATTTCCTGACAATCAGACGTTTAGTCATTGATTTGCATTTTCTTTGCTTATGACTGTAATAGTGAGCAAATCGGGTATTTATATGTGACTTCCTAAACCATAAACCACTTTTTTGACTTGTCTTGCATTAAACTTGAATTGAGTCTCGATTACGTCGTCTCTGTAATGAAGATTACTTTATTGTGATATTGTGATATCCGTCGATATCCCTCTGTCATCACATAACGAAAAATTCCATCGATCGACAATCAAATACACGTGGGGCAATCTTCATCGAACCGATTTACGTCATATTTCCTACTACGACTGAACGAGCAAACTATCAAAGAAGCTCCTCTCCAAGGCCTTTCTAGTCGTCATAAACAAGAGGTCTGCAAAAACAGCGAAACGTTTAAAGTCGTAAACGTTTCGGCAGCACATAAGTCTTATGTTATTAATATTGTAAACCCGAAAGTTTGTAAGAATGTATATGTGTTTTTAATTCTTTTACCCGAAAAGTACCGGTCGAATTTCGCTTAAATTTGGCACGTACCTACATAGTTTATGACTTGGATTATCACATATGATGCTCATAATATCGGGCTAGACATAAACTAAGGGGGCGAAGCCGCGGAAGTAACTTAGTTATAAATATACAAGACGAAGGTAACCATCCGTCGTCAGCCTTCAAGTTAAACAAACACCCACGACAAAGTAATCCTTGTAAGGGGTCGTGCTTGCGAAGCGTTTGATTAATTTATTTAATTAAGTAATTACATCGTGGGTTAGCCAAGGAAGCAATATACAATTACACAATACATTTGATAGAAGCGTTCTGTCGATATGAGTGACTTTTTCATGTATCTATGTAATACAAAAGTTTGACAGATGCTATCTGCGATCGGTCGATATGGCCAATGTTCATTTTGTATTATTTATTATACATATGATGTTATTTGCATTTATGGTACGTATGCTGTTGATATCATTAATAAATTATATGCAAGTGGAAATTTACTACGTTGATCAAATATGACGTTTGATATTCGTCGGATTTATGGTACAATGTTATTTTGTACATAATTATTTATGTTTATAGTAGAAGCATAAGTTAATACATTAATGATACCGCGTTACGTCATCATTAGTTTAATTGGTCAAAGCAAGGTTAACGTTAAAATGTCAACTGCAATTTACGTAATCCTAATAAAACAACTTTTACAAGTGCATGCATTACCTCTTCGTTTGTTTATAAATTACTGTAAGCAGGATTTATCAGATTGAGTTAATTAAAACTACTCTGAATAACCTAGTTTATGGTCTAGGAATTGAAAAGTGCCGATTTGTTGATAGTAAATTGCTGACGTAAGTGTTACGTCCCATTAATATACGCTCGCTTTTAATTTCGTTATTTATTTTTTCAAAAAATGCGTATTTCGCATTAGGTCTCTTTTATTCTCACTGTATGAAATTTAAAACATGTAGAATGAACTTCCTTCTAAAGTATCTCAGAAGCTTCAAGACATAGTCCTCTTAAAAGACTGAAGAAAACTTTAAACGTGCGACGGATTAGCGTATCGTTTGATGTTGCGAATGGCCGCATAAAACGACCATTAGCTGTCAGATCTTACTATTCGTAGCTTTATCTTTTAAATATAGGAAATATTAGGAAATAAAGAAAAAACGAAATTGGTCAGTTTACTTTGCTAATTATTTTTGGTACTGGTCATGTAAGCGCTTGACAATTAAAATAACCATTTACGAATACACAAACGTTAGAAACAAAGTCGTATCAGTTTAGGACCTAATATTTAGTTTTTAGTGTTTGAGCAGCAAAATGTTTTGAGTTTAGCGTTTATGTCGTCTAGACGCATTTAACGTCACACATGTGTGCAATCAGCGGAGTCTTTGTTCTTAAATATCACATGTCGTGTATGTGCTAAATGATTGTATGTACTTCCACGAGCTTATCCCACGCATGTCATACGGAATGGCGTTTTGAAGTTTAGTCAAAAGACAAAACTGTTTAGTTTTCTAACGCTAATTAATATCAGATGAACTAAATTTGATTAACCAACATGATGTTTTACTGTAGGCCTCGTTCGAGTGCTCAGAAGCGCTCAGCGTACTATATGAAAGGTTATGCTAGGAATTTAGCTACGAGACACGATTCGCAACGATGAAATCCATAGACAAACTAAGCTTGCCGACGTTCTCAAATTAGTAAGCTGAAGTGGTAATGGGCTAGCCACATTGTTCAAAGGACCGATGCCCAATAGGGAAGAAAGGTCGGTGAGACCATTTTAAGACAAGACCAAGGTCTCCTCCCGACCAGGTTGACATATGACCAGAAGTCGCGGGAAATTGTTGGATTCAGAAGGCACAGGACCTGTTAGACTGGCGTTAGGGCAGAAAGATGTCCAGCAGTTAGTCTTAAAGGTTGACGGAAGGATGGAACTACATTTACAATACTAGTTAATATTTTAAAACTTCAACCTTTTTTATAAGTCCTAATTTACTAAAGAAATGTCTGTTCTGAGTGTGGTAGAATGTTACCTCATGAATATATGTACATTGTTCATGTTCGGAAGCAATACTTAACATGTTATGTAATTGTGGTTAACAGTACCACCATTACACTAACACGAAAGGAATCCTACGTGCGTTAAGTCGAACAAAAGCAATTGACCTCGAGTTATGAACAAAATGAAATTCCTTCGATCCGACGGAAAGATAAAATAACACACCAATTAAAGTATACTTCCATATGTGTAGCTATAAAGCGGACTTGGAGTTTTCCCTTTATAACGGATAATAACTGTGAGCGATATCGGAAGTTTTACTGCGTTGCTCCAAAAGTACTGCATACGGCAGTTATAACTTAGTACGGTGTATGAAGCAAAGATCTGAAACGAAAATGACCAATGTTCCAATGAGAGGTCGTAAGTCACAATCTCTTAAGTTATTTAGTCAGCAGCGCGTGCCAGATAAATGGACATACATACAAACATACACACATACTCTCGAAAAATTCGTGTTTTTTTCCTATTTCTCCACCGCCTTCAATTTTTTCTGCACTTCCTTAAGTTTGACTGGGAGAAAATGCTATTAATCATTAAGTCCGCCTTTTGTCCATTGTTTTTTTATGGTCAATAAAGATGAAATAAATAAATAAAAATATTAAGCTCCTGACGCGGTCGGATTAAAATGAGAAACAACAGTTTTTATTACGTTGTGTATTAAAAGTGTGATATTTTATAAAGCACGGCAGTGTATACAAGCGCCAGCTTGCGCAGCTGCATCAGTGCTATAATTTTTAAGTTAAGCTGCGAACAGACGGAGACGGATGGAGGGACGGATCTGGACCGTTCCCCGAAAAACCGGCTATTTGCGAAAGCTTAATCCGCTATTCCGTTTTTCCATCCGTCTCAGTTACATCAAAAAGTAATTTAGATATTTTACAACACTGCATACTAGAGATGTAACAAAAATTCGCATTCGCACGTTTTTACATATTCGGATCGCATGTTCGATTTTGCGAATGTTTTTGCGAGTATAGAGCTGCATCTCTGAAAATAAGTGTAGCAGCTTTCATGTTGGCGTCAAATTAAAAAAATATATTGTATTCGCGAATGTCGGTAGGAGTTATTCGCATTTCGCGAATGTTCAAATACCTATATATCACTAATGCATACCTATATTCGTCAACGTTAAAAATAAATTTTCCTATTAGTTGACTCTGAAAGGCCCTTTGGAAATCAAACGTTTTCCTTATTTCTTTTGCGATCCCGATGTCGAAGCATGGCCTAGTTTTTTCTGAATTCACTTTATTAGAATTCCTTTTGTTTCTTATCTTGACATTGTAATGCATTTGCATTTAATTTACCTGACGTGATTGTTGTAGTGTCTAGAAAAGTGGTTCCCAACCGGTGGTCCGCGGACCACTGATGGTCCCTGGAAGCTCCTTAAGTGGTCCGATAAGATGTGGTCCGATCTAAAATATTGTAACATAAGAGGTTATCACAATGACAGTCAAGTAGCGGACAGCCGTAACTGAACCAAGGATCACCAATTAATAAAGAGTACACAGAAAGCGCATTATATATTGTTTGCTTTAAATAATAATGTACGGGGTTATTTTTTTAATAAATCACTTATTAAAAAAATAACCCCATATTAATTTTCAGATTTATTTTTATCTTAAATTACACCCTCATTCCGGTGGTCCATGGGTCGACAGATATTTTGCCAAATGGTCCTTCGTCACCAAAAGGTTAAGAACCACTGGTCTCGAATCTAAAACTAGCCTTTAACTGTTATTGATTCTAACGCTATATTTAAACATTTTTTATTTATCTCACGCTCCGTTCGTAAGCCGTTTACGCGAAATTTTCTAAAAATATTCTATCGCCCATACATAAAATCATAACAGCCGTTTTGTGCGCTGAATACTAATCTCGGTATAGTTTTACTACTTTAACCCCGATCACCGATCGGCCGCTTCACAGCTGTCGTGTTAAAATGGGTCCTAATTAGAGATGCGCCGAATATTCGTTTGTTATTAGGTAATCGGCGTATTCGGCTTCATTTTCACTATTTGTATTCGGTCGAATTATTCGGTTTTGATGCCGAATATATTCCGGTTCGAGTATATCTATTTCCTTGGCTACACGTCTCGGTATAGAACTAAATGACAATATCTTTTACTTAACATTTATGTAATAAGTCAAAGAAATCCTATGTTTTTTTTTTAATTCTTGTTGAATGAAGCTAATGTAATATATGTATAAAGCAAATTAACTTAAAATCGTCATTTTTAAACCTCAATCAAATCCACATCTTATTAAAACTTACATCAACATGTATCTATAAACTTTAAATCAAATTTTTTAACACTTTCGAAGTTGTTTGTTAACATGAAAATTAACATGAAATGGTAAACCGAATAATTCGAATATCAGTTCGGTAAAAGTTAAACCAAATAGTATTCGGTGCTCGATTATTCGATGAAACCACTATTACTCGCATCTCTAGTCCTAATGAACTTGGGCAGTCGGATACCGGCCGGTAGCGTAATGTTTACAGGGCGTTTATATTCAACGTGGCGTACCACCCGCGTCGTTCGACGCTCACGATCGCAATAATCTTACCTAAAACGTCGGTGGCGGTCATGTTATGAATTTTATAAGCGATCGAGAGGAGTTTTGTTGACAGTATTTTAAAGCTTCGGTGTATTTATTGATACGAATTAATAAAACTACAAGTAATAATTCTACAAGTACAGTATTCTAAGACTATATCTAAAGCAACTTGACGTTATACCAAGACTAGTAGAACCTAGAATCTCGCAGCTTCACCCGCGTTCACAAACATCAATTGTCCCGTGGGAATAAGATATTTTCCCTCAGTAAAAAGTAGCCTATATGGTAATCCTGAGTACCAGCTATCCAGCTAACTCCCTACCAAATTTTATGAAAATCGTTCCAGCCGTTTAGACGTGAAGAAGTAACAAACATACTGACAAACTTTCGCCTTTATAATATTAGTATGAGTATAAAGTATGATGTGTACCTGCTATTACTGATAGCAACTAAGTAAGTGAATTATGAGAATTATCCCAACTATAAACAGAATCTCTGTAAAAGTTTCGTTAAAGTCAATTTTATTGGATCTCTAAAATGATGGATCCTGCGTAAATACCGAAAATCCCTATACGATAGCAAGGGGCTCCGAAGCGAGCAGAAGCTTACGTAAAACGTTAGCAGCGGTTATATGAAGTTGATGACTTTTAAAAGGGGACGTTAATCTACATAACAAAAATATCCAGCCGTGGGCGAGTATGGTGGGTCATTACACTAATCTTCCTGTTTGTTACTATAAATACTATAAAGATACACTTGGAAAATAAACTTCTGGCCCAGAAAAATATCAACAACCTCATTAAAGTTTATGAAATTACAGGTACGGTTTTTTTACCTGACTGCGTTCTGTATGTAACATTTTCGAACGTATGTGTATCTTTAGAATCAAGCCTTTGAATAAATTCTCAATATCATTTGTATCGAAGTTTGTGGTTTTAGTTGTGAACAGTTTCGTTGAAATGCTATAAACGTGAAACAGCAAATTCTGGCTAACAGCTGTAGCTTCATCTTATTTCCCGGAAGAGTTCCCTACAATGACAATCCATCCCGATTCCCGTCGGAGTTGTCTTGCGGCGACCGGCTCGCAAATGTAACGAAGATATGCCACTTTCTCAGAGCGCAAGTGCCCCTTTGGAAGATTTCGCTTCAAATTTTCAAATATTATTACTTTACATTATTACTCGGGGCTGTTCTCCTCGTTTCACCAAAAAGTTATTTGAATGGATTAGTTTCAGTTCAGAATACAACTTAAGTTCATTACTTCTAGCCATTCATCTTGTTGTATCTAAGCAACTAGAAATTCAAAACAATTTATGCTAGCTACACTGTTACTCGACTCCGTTAGAAGGAGGGTAATGTTTTTAGATTTTGTGTGTATATCCTTTGGATCAAGCTTTACAGCCCAAACAGTCTAAAATATTTAGACATACGAGGTGTCTTTGTCGTTTTCGACTACTCGTGATAATGAATGAAGGGAACGATTTTTTAATCATAACAATGTGGATATCCAATGGAAGTTGGTAAAAAGACGTTTACAAAATATATGTATATTAGTACTAAATTATTCATGATATATGTATATCATGAATAATTTAGTCATTCTTTTTCTTACATCTAAAAAATCTAAAGAACTATCCACTATTTGCTAATAATAAGGTTGCCTTATATCGAATTTTCGTTTCAGATATCAGATTTTTTGTAGCTCAGAATTTAACCTTTCCTAACTCGTACGTCGTACATCAGTATTGTTTCACTAACAATTTCGTGTTTTGTGAAAGGGTATTTCGTATTTGTACATAATAGCGAGGGCTTATCGATTCTTTATTGTATAATTCAACGTTGTAACTAGAGGGTAACACGCAACCGCTGTTTCGAACCGCCGGCGGTTGTGGTTGATCTCTGACCGAGCCACACGTTGCAGTTTTACCCGAATTTAGATGGATATTAATGTGTGTGTAATTTAAAAATGCAATATATATCTTCATTTTATTTTTAGTTTTTATTAAATAATTCAACGTTGTAACTAGAGGGCAACACGCAACCGTTGTTCGGAACCGCCGGTTAATCTCTGACCGAGCCACACGTTGCAGTTTTACTCGAATTTAGATGGATTTTAATTTGGTTGTAATTTACAAGTGTGATATATATCTTGCTTACTTTATCGATTCTTTATTGTATAATTCAACGTTGCAACTAGAGGGTAACACGCAACCGCTGTTTCGAACCGCCTGCGGTTGTGGTTGATCTCTGACCGAGCCACACGTTGCAGTTTTACCCGAATTTAGATGGATATGCAATGGAATGTGTGTGTAATTTGCAAGTTAAATATACATCTTGTTTATAGCTTCATTTTGATCAGAAAATGGATGCATTGTGGGAATTGAATTGTGTGATGTGTATGCATTTAAATGTGAAATATTCGTTACTTTCGTTGTGATGTTGAAGGGTTGAAGCCTGAAGGTGATCAAACTTTAAGTTTTAATGCTTAAGAAGTGTACATTACGCTTCCTTTAGACAAAGTTATTGCTGAACATACATGTACCTTGTATCAAATATTGTGTATACATTCTGATTAACATCATGGTCAATAACCCTTATACTGCAAGGTCTCCGAATTAAAAAGGTTTATTCCAGAATCCACCAAGCATTCTATTATTGAAACCCAATTTTAATCATAATGAATCTGTCAGTGGCTTTAAAGAAAACTTCTAAAGCTCCTTTCACGGTTCTATTAGGAGTGCGAGTAAAGGACCGACGTCCGCTCGTACCCGTTTCCTGGAACCGGCAACATTTTATCTCTTGGAGTTCAGTGTACCGACACTAGCATAAACATGTGGCAAGTGTCAAAGGACCACTTAGCTCGCCGCCCGTATCTGAATATCTAAGGTTGAACACTTAACCACATTGGATGTGATATATACAGCGCTAGATTTACATATTTCTGCGGTAGGTACTACTGTTTTGATTATAATTTAGTAAAGGTTGTGAAATTCTTCTTATGTCGTACTAGCAACTAACTACAGCAACGACTTTGTCTTGTGATCGTGTTTATGTTCTTGTTTGTGATTTGTAAATCAGATACTTAAATAACACATTCTTTCATTTCCACAGGCATCAACAAGACTATGATCGACCTTAGTCATCTATAGATGTTACTTTTTTGAATATTAACGATTACATACATATCCAGGGGCGGCAATTAACATAAGGTGACATATAACCTAAATGCAAGCCTCTATATAGCAAGCTTTACCATCGTACCATTACATACAAAATAGTTTTATATAAATTATGACATAGCGGCCGTAATATTTTTAAATGAAGAAACGAGCTTCCAAACGTAAACGTAAATCTTACTAGCATACGATTTTACGCCTTTACGGTCTTAAAAATTCATTTCGTAGAGTACAGTAATGCTGTTTGGCCATTTGCTTTATCACTGCACGGAACTGTGGAAGCATTTTAATTTACCTCATGTGACCAACAGCTCGGAAGTGTTCTGCCCAATTAGCAAATTTGATTTCGATACATGGAAAAAAACATGTTGTTGTTTCCCAACACCAATTTTTTGTGAGTTGGTAGAGAAGGTATAGGTACTAAATAAAACGATTAAAAGATTAAAATTAATTAATTAGTTTAGATTTAAACGTATTTCCATTTCCTCGTTCTAAAATAAATCTGAACCGTGTGTGGTTGATGAGTGTAAAAGAATAATAACGATATATCGAAGACTTTTTATGATTTTAATGAATTGACATGGTGTTAATTGATTTATACTCACTTATTTAATTCTAGTACATGGTTTAATGTTGCATCCAAAGACCCAAATTTCTGGAGGTGCTACACCCTAAATTTTCTCTACTATATAAACATATATGTAGTTTGTGTAATTTCTCCTGCTATTTTGCAGGGGACATGGAAAAGTAAAAGCAAATTTCTGATAGCCTACTAAATTCGATTTTTAACTATAAAATACGCCATGCATAACGGCTTACGTCTTACATAGATATTACCTGTAGGTAGCTAATATCCTTGTAAGAGTATATACATTATTTGCGTTACACTGTACTCGTACAATTTGATGATATGATCCCAACTGTCTGGGATCATTCTTTATGTAAAATCTTTCTTTACATCTGTACATATGTGATATATTTAGGTCGTTGATGGAAAAGTCCACGCCAAAACACTGACACCTCCAGCAAACCTCTAAACCCTCTTCCCACCGTCTCCCAGAGCGGTACTCAAAAGAAACGATTTCTGAACCTCATAATTTTATTACATAAGCTAACTTTGTTACTATTTAATAATTGCGTTAGCATAATGATTTTATATATTTTTTATATATCGTCAAGTGTGTAGGAATAAAAAAGACTATACTACAATACTGCAAAGACTATACTGCATAGTCAATAGCCAACATTCAAACAATCTTTAGTGTTTTTTTTATTTCTGCTAAAAAAAATAAGACAAGTAATAATAGTTAAGAATTTAGACACAATTATTATACAAATACTCATAAGAGTGGCACTTTGAAATAACCATGTATATGGTAGGAACGTCTCGTCCTCAAATATTAAGTCTCGTGCTCAGCAGTAACATATAAAAAAACATTGCAGCAACATTATTCAAATATGATGATAGGGTATTAGCTACTGGAAATGATTAACAGCCAAAACTTGGCAGACAGGTGCATCGGACACTACAATTCCGACTAACATCGCGTCTGGAGTGCCATTATTAAATCTCAGCATTAAACACGAACAAAAGCGTAGTCGAGATGGATAAAGTGGGCCTCTTCTACCTCGAAACTCGTGAAACCAATGGAATTATACATGAAATTACGCAATTTCAAAATTGTACGTAGAAACATGAGGAGCATTGCGAAAGTTAGTGATTTTGATTACAATTAATATAATGTTTTGCAAGGTAGTCAAACCGGTGTAGTTCGACCGGGGAAGTACCACCGCCACACCTATTTCTAGCGTGAAGCATTTCTTGCGTTTCGATAGAAGGGTGTGGTTGTCGGCACACTTCACATGAGGCAACCATCATAGTCTTCGAAACCCATATTCTGTATGAAGTTGATTGCAGATGTCCATGGACGGCAGTGACCACTTACCATCAGGTGGACTCATTTGCTACTTCAGTCAGATAAATAAAAAAAATTAAATAATTAATTTACAAATATGTATATACGTATTCCTAAAAAATCTCTCATTTTTAAGACTCCGGGATCTTTGTACGATTCAGGTTAATTTAGTTTAGTTTTACAAATTACAAAACTTTGTCCCTCTGCACCTGTTTGGTTTATCACGAAAACTACTAAACCGTAACTGACGGAACTCTTACGGAATGATAGGTGTATAATACCTAATAAAAAAAGCAAAATAAGGTATTTTAAATGCATTAATCGAACAGAAAAGACCTTACTTAAAATTAAAAATATTTAGTTTATATTCTTCGTCACATATTAATTAGATTTATGTTTTCCGATATACTTTTAAAGTGGCTTTAATTACATACTAATAGTAGTTTTAGCTAAACTTAGCGTTAGACGCCACATAAGTAGGTTAAGTACATTGGATTAATGTCAAGAAATGCGGTCAATATTAATAGTTCAATCGAGTCGTTATTTATTAGGCACTTGTGTGTAATTGCTGTACTCGGAACTCGGACATGTAACAGGTAAATAATATATCGTGCGTCATTGTTGACTATTGTATATATTTTTAATATAAAAACAGCTGTAGAGTATTGTATGTATTTTTTGTTCTCTGGCTATGAGTGGTACCGATGAGTATTTGTTCTATTATTATTTTTTGCTATGCAGTAGAAACAGGAAATAAATATATATTTTTCCCTTCTAACGTTAAGTGCTGTCTGTCTTTATGAGTTACTTATTATAGACTCAAGATAAGAAAATAGGTGGTACAACCCGTGTAGTTCGCCCTGGAAAGTACCACCACCACATCTATTTCTAGCATGAAGCAGTTCTTGCGTTTAGATGGAAGGGCACACTTTTATATCGACCATCTTAGTCCTCGGGACTAGCCACGCATCTGTGATTGACTTCAGATAGAACCCTATGTTCTGTATGAAGTTGCTTACTGCTGGGCGGCGGTCACCACTTGCCTTCAGGTGGACTGCATACTCGTTTGCTACTTCAATCTTATAAAAAAAATTCAATGTAACACTCATAGATATACTACTGCCTCTGGAAACTAGCTCATACACTTGACGTTAGTGCATTTACTTAGACCCTATTTCCTGTCCCGCGGGTCCGCCTCCAAGGAAAGGAAAGGAAAAGTATTTTCAATATGAAAAGTCTGACCGCGTGACAAAGAAGCCCTTATCAGGGATGATACTGTCTTTATACGAAAATATGTTTAACCTTGAATGTAATATACAGAATGAGAAACTATTAAATTTATTTTTTTCTTAAGCATTTTTTAATAAGTTTACATAATTATACATCGGTACGTTTCTGCGCATATGCGTTTAATTAAATATTGTAAATAAGGTAAAACTGGTTTTTCAAGTAAAGTAAAGCCTCTAAATCATTTTTATGTTGTAATAATCTTGTACGTTTGTAGGTACATACAACTATTAGATTATTACAGAAGGAGCTAAATAGCAATGATAAATTAGTGCAAATAGATGTATGTACTTATAAATATCCAATCAATAGTGTTCCAGTCAATTAGTTAGTAATCCAAGTCATATATGATATCTATATAGTACACTTTTTTTCACAGTTAAGCGATGCAAGGTAGTAGAACCAGTGTAGTTCGCCCGGTTAAGAACCACCGCTTATACGCACCTTTTAGTGATAATTTACCATCAAGTAAGTAGCAAGCGATGATACCGTTTGCCACTTCAGTTTGATGAAAAAATATGCTTATCTACTATCTTTCGATGCGGATTGTTGAAGATACGTGTAAGCTAAAATATTCAAGCCTATAAGGCCTTAAGCAAGGTTTAACGAATGTTATCTAACGATAACAATCGAGGCCGACCATTTAACTTGCCCTTCAAACCGCGGAAATGCTCAGGAAAATTTCCTTCTACTAATCGACCATCCAAGGACTGAGCTCCGATTGCATAAAGTAACATGGAATCGTTAGTATTGCGACACACCAAGAATGTATACACCAATCGTTTTCTTTATAAAATTGAAGCAACTATTTAAATTGAACGCCTACTTCAGGTCGCCCAAAGACGCCGCTACTGCTGATGGCTAATTTGAAACACATCATACTAATAAATAGGTTACTTATAAGGATAATTGTACTCTATAATTTGTGAGAACAGTAAAGTACCCAAAAAAATTTTTCATGATCTGGGAATAAAGAAACGAAGTCAAAACAAATCGAATTCATGGGGATTTCTTACAGTGTTTCTATATTACTTTTTACAGTGTTTCTATATTACGGTTACACAGTATAATAATGCGTTGTCTTGCGACCTACATATGATTTCATTTTTTCAGCTCAATCGAATATTGGAAATTGAGTTAAATTTTAAACCTTTACATTTGAATACAGGGACACGTGGAAAGTTCATATGGGCTTCTTATAAAAAAATAACTTTATTATGGGAATACGAATACACGCTCACATAGCCCATATACTTATGCTGAAAAAAAATTGGTATTCTAGGTGGCATACAACCCTCAAACAACAAAAATACAGCGCTTAACACTACCCTCATTACGTCCGCTACAGGGGGTTCTATGCCTTTTCCATTTATTATTAAGCAATGAGTTAATAATAACTTACTAATTAGTCGAATATATGTAATTTATTACAGTAATCTGATAACATAAGCGGCTCCAATTTGGTATTATTACTTACGCTCGCTGAATATTCATCACTAAATCTGAAAAGTTGAAACATTTTTCATGCAAACGCATTAATAATATACTCACTCTGTATTCAAATTAACCACAAAAGCAGTAAACGCGAACGGAACATAAACTGAAAATGTATCAAAAAGTTGTATACCTTTATAGTGCAGATTCACGCAAGCATTACAAAACCGCTTAAACGTACAAATTTTAAATGAATAATTATAGTGAAGAGTGGATTTGTATGTTAAAGGTCGATCGATAGTAAGCATCACAATTGAAATAATCATTTAGTCTTCTCGTTAACATTTGTAAAGTAACTTTTTTATGAAGAAACGTGTAAAGGAAATGTAGAGGTAACGCGGAATGTATAAGAAAACACTTTTTCAAGCTACAACACGAATATGTTACTAACCAAGGAATTAAAATTATTTTGTTAAGAATCTAAAATGAAGGTCAATTTAAGTTTAGTAAAATAATGAGAAAACTGATATGATCTTACCATCGTGTAAAAAGGTAAAATAATGAGTAATAAATTTACCGAACGCGGATCGAACGTAAGCCGTCTAAACCAGTAATAATATGTAATCTATACGTACGAACACAAATTCAAATCCTAAAACATTATAATCTTGTCTTGGTTTGGGATCCGTATCCAATGGGTAAAAACAGAACCCTATTAATAAAAGGTACTCCGCTGTCTGACTATCTGTCACCTGGCTGTATCTCATGAACCTTGAAAGCTAGGCAGTTAAAATTTTCACAGATGATGTATGTCTGTTGCCGCTATAACAACTTCTTGAAAAAGAATAACTGACTTCGTGCGCGAGTGTGACTCGCGCTTAGCCGATTTTTTATTAAGGGCTGATTTACACCTGGTCGTCAGACGAATTCAGTTGCTCGCCAAGTCGCTTAAGAAACTAGCCGACATAAGTAGTATAGTTGGCAGTGGGGTCCGATTACCCTCTTCCTTATTATTTTAAAGCTTGCAATTATTATTTAATTACTCAGTATGGTCGTCTTTTTAGGGTATTGAATGGATTTCAGCTAGGCTACCTAGTAAATCTAAGTTAACGCTAAGTTTTAACGGCACTACGTTATTCGTTCCAATATTTTTAAAACTTCACTATTTACTCTGATTTATAATGATCACATCTAGACTTTAGCATTTAAAGTTTGGCTATATTTCTAGAGGAGCGAGAAGGAAACTTCCAATTTTAATTGTTATCGTGATGCTTTAATAAAAATGTTATGACATTAACCAGTCATCGTGTTACCGCGAATTTATTCAAACTATTTTATTACCTGTATCGTGGTTAAAGGCTTCCGCAAAGTAACGTCTTTTTATAATAAACGATTAGATGCCTTTTTATAATACAATTTACTCGTTGAATAAATTAAAAACCTGTTTATGTACTGTTATAAATTATTACCGGTGTTTCGCCCCCTATATTTGTATGTTTTAAATATTATTTATAACACAATATGTATATTTTAAACCGCTAATCGGATCGATTACTCAGAAAAGGTTCTTTTTGATAATCCAATTTTTTCTGTTAAATAACGCGACAAGCTTTTATATGATAGAAAATTTTACGATGCAACAAAATGATGGGTTTGACTACTACAAAACTTATTTTTTTCTTTTCAGTGCACTGAAATAAAAGTTGTTTTAAAAATATTTTTTAATATTATTTTATTTTAGTAATAAACCACGCGTGGCGAGGAACTGTATCATCAACCAAATCCACAAGTTGGTAAAACTTGATGTATTTTTGTATGTATGTATAGAAATGTTAACAATGTCCGTTCTGTAACTCTATGCTTTTAATCTTTTTGATTTTATCTTTTCATAATTTAAAAAATGATTGGAAACACAGGTCAAGAAACGGTCTAAATTGTTCGAACTGAACTGTAATTTGCTAAAAGTCTCTAAATACCGGTAAAACACGCTCCGCGGAACGGACGGGGTTGCGATAAAACAAGATTTATATAGTGGTCGCGAAGTTTAAGGCTTTTTCGTCTATTGCAATATGGAACGTTCGGGTACGTTGGTGGCACTGAATCATTGATTCTACGTTATCTAATTCTATGCAGTAATAAATAATTTTATAACGATTAGTTAGATTTTATAAAATGTATACATAACGTAAAGCAACTCGTTAGTAGCATTGTGAAAAGGCTGATTAACAAGCTTATAGGTTGCTTTAAAAGGTGGTAGATCTAGTACCGACCGGCGAGTTACCACCATTATAGCTATTTCTACAATTCTTGCGTTTCTTTTAAACATTGTTAATATCTTAAATATGAGGCGACCATATCTTCAAGTGGGGCAACGCATCTGCGATCGATTTTAGAACTCTAAAAGTTGGACGATGTATGTACGAAAGTACGGTAAACTCTCCTAATTCGTCCCCCCTAACGAAAACCTTATTTTTTTTAATTGTAAGTACTCTTAATTTACCTAATTTAGTTTTATTAGTTTTAAATGAAAAGCTAATATGTTATAAACTTTTAAGTAACAAGCAATTTCCGAATACCTTACAAAAATACGAGTTAGGACTATTATTCTTAAATCGTTCTTTTAGACCATAGCATAATTCATGTATAAAGTACTTATTTAGATTAAGTCTTAGTATTCCGGCAGATGGTCTTCGCCAATTACTTATTCTCGGCCGTAGCGGTACGTTTTAAGAACTTGCTCCAAGTACGAAATGAGCGCAAGGGCCCTCAAACACTGCACGAATTTCAAATTTGCCGCAAAAAATATGTTAACAACCATGGTGGTTTTACTACGTAAAAAAAGATTCGCAATTATACACATCAGTACATCCGATATAGTTAAACAAGGTACAGACAATATACTTTGATACCAGGTCGTCTAAAATGTGCAAAATATTATAAAAACATGTGAAAAACTTACTTTTTTAAATATTTTCTTTCGGCGGAAGCAGCGTAACAAGATACCAATATGGCCGGCTATTATTAACATAAAATATATGGCCACTAGAGGAAGTAGTTATTATTACCTAAGCCGAAATTTAGTCGAAGTACGATTTAGGCACAAGTACGAATTAACAAGTTTCCCAATAAAGTGCATCAGTTACCACTCACCATTGGATAAAAAAGAGATTAGGTTTTTTTTTCTTATCCGCATCGCATTAACAATTTACAAGTTGTACATAAAGAACAATAAATAAGACCTTATTGTTTTATTTATCACATGTTCGTTTTTATGTATGCCCTGCCTTAATAGCTGGTAATAAATTTTAACATTCCAAGTCCTTACAAGGGCGTTAGAGTAACTTTGTACCTACAATGAAACCCGTGGTACGTACTTTTTATATAAGATTGAAGTACTAAACGAGTCCACCTAATGTCCTAATTTAAGTGATCACTGCCGCCCATGGACATCATCGTCAACTTCATATAGAACATGAGTTTAATCTGAAGTCAATCACAGATGCGTTATTACTCCAGAGGACTAAGATAGTCGCTTCACATGAAAGTGGACCGGCAAACAACACCCTTCTTCTACCGAAACACAGGAACTGCTTTACGCTAGACATAGGTGTGGCAAAGGTACCTCCCGGTCAAACCATCGTTCTCCTTGTGAACTACTGAGTTAGGAAAAAAACTTATTAAAAGATAAAATCTTGCAACATAGGCCGGCGTTGTCATTCATAGAGGTTATGGGAAGTCCCAGCTAAACGGCCGAGCATCGTTTAACTACAGAATTCGTAAGGTTGGCTGGTAGGCGGTAGTTCGTTAGACGCTTCCGCGTTCGTCAGCCCAGTGATTAGGGTTGCCAACATTTCGGATTGTCGATAATATTGTACATATAGCCTACGTTGTTAAAATATAGAACCCCCAAATCAAAATCATTATGAGAAAACTAAAAAAAAATCTTTAAACATTTATTCTTATGCATTTTTTTTACATTTTCAAAGCTTTTTACTTTTTTATTGCATTCAATATTATAATAGAACCATATGGAAAAAATCCGTATAAATAATTGAAATTCGGTTTAATATACTAGATAATAATATAAATAACAAATAATAAAATTATTATTTCAATGAACCATAAATAAAATAAAGTTGTAATTGAATTATTCGTTAGTTTTTTTTTAAATAAAGCTCTACAATTTATAACTAACTTTAAGCTTAACTTGGGGTAATTTTTCGTGGCGTCTGCATTTGAATATCCTCCCGCAACTCCCCACGATTAACAGCATGACGCCCTAAGAGTACCCACAAAGATGTGAAACCATCTATATATTCTAGCACGGTTGCCAACCCTACAGGCAAGGCACACGCCGACAAGGTCGTGCGAACCTCTTTGTCTTTATTTCGAAGTCGTTACACTTAAAAAAAGCCTCACCGGTTATTCACATGTTCGCGCAACATCAATCTTATAATCAAACCCGCCTACCATATCATTGTATTGACGTGTATTTATGGTGTTGGAATGGAGTAGGTATGGCTTTGTTTAATTTTCCTGTAAAAAATATAAGGCAACAAAAGACGTATGGTTTAACTGCGGAAGCACCATTGGTCCTTTCTGCTCTGCATTGACTTGAGTCGCTGTTTTGCATAGCAGCTGATTGCTGGTAAGAAATAAATTAATTAGGAAACGTTATTGATTATTATTAAGATTTCGCGTCAGTCTTTAATTGACAGTGGGTTGGTAATGTTAAGCCGCTTTTACACCACGCAAATGTCATCAACCAACGCCTGTCCAATGGCATTTTTTTGAGGGTTCTTTGTCCAAATGGTAAAAGCGGGACCCTATTACAAAGACTCCGTTCGTCTTTCACGAACTCGACTCACGAACCTTGATAGCTAGTCTGTTGACATTTTCACAGATGAAGTATTACTGTTGCCGCTATAAAAACAAATAAAATATTTTTAAGGGGGGTTAAGTTATTTACGGTACAGAACTCTTTGTACGCGTCTTAAAGTCGCACTTGACGGATTTTTTTTTTATTTTTCATATGTCATCTAAGGCCATCTCTTAAAGAATTTTTAGACTTCAAATTGCACGTTAACAATGTTATTTACAGGATCTCATCATTCTCATTCTCTATTTAAACGTGACTGAAACTCGATAAAGTAGGTTAAGTACGTCAATAGTCCGACATCTAAGTTGTATTAAATGAAAATAGTTGGAACGCAGGAATCGTTGAAATCTGCACTCGACACGTGCTCCAAACTTGGAAGCTTCAACTTTACGAATATATGTAGGTGCTTAGTAAAATATAGAAGTCACGACTGAGATTAATTTGTTTGTTGATGTTCATTTCTTCATCTTCAACTCGCAGACAATAAATGGTCTAAAATTTTCTTATTCTGAGAGAAGACTTCTGCTGGGCACGGACCAGCAGTGGCAAAATAGTGGGTTGACGAGACCTAACTCTGCTCCTGTCAAATCTCCCTCTCTCTTCTCATGTTATGTAAAATGTTCATTAACATTTTATACCCAAAGGCAGACTGCCGATACGATATATCATACTTGGTAAATTTAAAAATCAGCACCTACTCGTACATTCGTATGCCAACAAAGTCGCTAAAACATTCATGTCAGTAGTTACAATATAAATGGAGGTAGAGCACGTTACAATGATTACTGGTTTTTACACGTGCCAATATATTAACAGAGTATTGCTTCCATTGATTCCTTTACACTTTTATATCGTAGTTAGTTTAAACGATAGGTTTTGTTGTAAAGGGCCGTTAGTGCCATTTATAGTTTTCTCAAAACGGTAACAATTTTCGTTTTCACAAATACTTTGCGAGGTACATAGCATTAAAATACTAACACATAATTGACATTGCACGCTATGTACGATAACTGAATGTACGATACTACTATTTATGTACACTTTTGTTACCATCTGTCGTCTAATTACTACATCCTAGCTATAAATAATTTTCATTTCATTTCATTTTATATTTGCGGTGTTGGCCATATCATGATATTGCATGATACTTTGTGATCATGAGCGAAAAGTAAACATTTTTTTTTGTTTTGAGGAAACATAATAAACTGTAGTAGAAAAAGGTTGAAACAAAATAGGCTCCTAATTAACGTTGTAAATAAAAAAAAGGAAAACTCCACGTAAACAAGGCATCCGATATCGGATGTCACGAAAAAAATATTCAGTAGATACTAGATACTACGCCAGAGGTAACAAATTCCCTCCGATTTCCCTCATTAATGGCATCGTCATTTATTACTCCGTAAAATAGAAGTCTTTTTTTTGCATCCGCATTTTACAGCATCAGTTTTCCAGCTTTGAAAGTAATATTTAGAAAAGCTACGCCATTCCGCAAACAATGGATGGAGACCATTATCATGCAGTTAGCAGAACATGCTCTCTGTTGCTGTGTTTACTGCGCTTAATCTCGGCTTTCGAAAATAATATTTACTGTCATCTATAACTATGTACACGTAATAGTATTTTTTTCCGCAATTACGAAACGCATTTACGTACTAAGAATGTATATCTTAGAACGTAACTGCTTTTCGTAATTGCGTAATATTTAAATATATTGGTATATATATAAATATTCAAATATAGGTACTTGAGGTTACCGTTTTAGTTTACTTTTCAAGCGTTTTATGTTTTCTTAGTCACGTACCTATATACATATCTTTTATTATTTATCTTTTATCTTACCTTCGCGGCTTCTCGAGCTTTGAACATGTTTACTTGGGTAACGAGTATCCTATATTTTAATCTAAAACGTAAAGTATCTGCGTCAAATTTCAGCGAAATCCGACCAATAGTTATTACGTGAAACATTAAAAAACACACATATGTACGTCCTCTAACACGTTCGCATGTATAATATTAGTAAGATTTAATGCTTCAGCACTGTAGTATATACATACGTTTGAGTGCTTATATATTTATCAAGTAAGATTTTTCAAACGTTGAAAGGCAATTGGAAATAAGGCTCCATTAAAAATACATGGAATCGGAGTTAATTAAATCCATTCACAATTATGTACTTAATAACGGAGTGGTTTATGAAAGGTTCTTGGGGACTTGCGGAAACATGAAATTGCGGGTTTATTGATTTTGATGTTTTTTCCTTATAATTAAATCTTCGTAAACGATGTACCAAATACCGTATACTGATAAAGGACATTTAATTAATTTGATGTAGCAAACGAGTATGTAATCTACCTGCAGGAAAGAGGTCAATGACGCCAATTGAAACCCGTAATCAACTTCATATTAGATTAAAGTCTATATAAGTCGGTCGCAGTTGTATTGTTACCCTAATGGTATGCCTCGTGATCTCCCAGCAAAGCAGAACACAGCAACATACAACACTGTTATTATTACACACATAGGTGGGTACATTTACGACTACAGCTACGGAAAACAGCTACAGTATCTTACGCTTGTCGTAAGAGGCGACTAAAAGGTGGCTTCGAACCGTCCTGGAATACCGACGTAAAGATTAAATGATGCGGTAGACTCTTCGTAGCGCCGAGGACGGCCACTGATAAAGTTTTAGTGAGGTGTAACCAGGCGTCACTCCCACGGCGTCAGATACCTTTAGGTTTTCCCTCGAGAAAAAAAGGACCATAGGTGGTGAACCACAATGTCCCTGTAATTGCGGGACCAGAATAGGGCCACGGTACCCCCTGCCTGAGTTCCCGGAGTCAACCATGCAGCGCTGAGGACAGCCACGGGGGGGCTTTAGTGAGGTACAAGTCCCACATAACCCGGCATTGATCCCACAGCGTCGGGTACAATTTTGAAGGTTTCCCCCTCGATAACAAAAAAAAGTAGTGAACCACGAAGCTTCCACTACTTTAACTTTTAAAAAACTTGAACACCAGCACTCCGCGTTCCTCACTCATCTCGCCTTACCCATTCGCTGTAATCAATTCAGTTGTAATGTACTCGAGACGAGTTTACGATTAAGTCACTCAACTTGTTTATCTGACGGAAGTAGCAGACTATTACATACAAACTACATTATTATTAATGCCATTAGTGGATCGTAACATAACACCAGCTCGTGTGTTTTATGAAAGAAGTAGTATTCATTATCATTTTAGTAGACATTATAGCATCTTTGACAACTTCATGGCAGTATTCCAACTGATATGTCATAAGTTACACTTAATCCAAAATTATGTGAGGATAGATCAGTTGATTGTCCGGGTGGCGCAATCGCCACCATACTGAGCTGATATAGAAGGTTCTGGGTTAGATTCGCGGCTAGTCAAACATTTCAATTACATTTTTGTACTTCTATTAAGCGTTCAAATGTCTGCTTGTTTTTGTCCATGAAAGCTAGCAACGTATAATGATTTTGTCCTCTAAGTTATCATTACTACCAAAAACACCTGTTACCAAAATATTGATACGAAATACGTACCTTAATTTCGGTCACAGCTACGTTGCTGTTTGTGATCGTTGAAACATAAATCAGCCATTCTCTATCCTATACACCAGAACCCAACAACGAGTCAGTGATACAGTGCCAACCACTTAAATAGCCTCACCCTTATATTATGAGTTTATTATAATTTTATGGGATTATTTGTATCAAAAGATCTTAAATTTGAATTGTACGCTCTGACGTTTATCGAACGACCATAAACATGTCCGAACATGTCTTCTTTCGAAACGTCATAGAGGCAATAGCTAATATGAGCCGTCTACATGAATAGCCTCGGCTAATGTGTTCCTTCATATCGTGAGTTTAAGTTTTGATTTTAAATTTATTTTATTATAATTCGATAATACAGACGGAATTCTATTAATTACCTGCAGTAAAGCGATAAAAAAGTGTTTTTGTAACAATGGGACGTGGCAAGAAACTTACGAGTTTAGAAATTGAAAAAGTGAACTTTTATTTAACTGAAAAATTATCCCATCGTAAGATAGCGGAAAAATTAGGTCGCAGCCCAAAAGTTATTAATAATTATGTTAAAAATAAGGAAAACTATGGCCACCTGTATAAAGGACGCACAAAATTTTCCACTACGGATCGTGAACGTCGCCTTATTTTACGCTCTGCTTCAAATTCCACCAAGACCGCCAGGCAAATAGCTAGTGAAATAAACACCAAAGCATCTCTATCTACAGTGCGACGAATAATTAGAACATCATCTTACCTAAAACGAAAAAAAATTATGAGTAAACCTCCTTTACGCGAACGACATGTAGCGGCTCGATTGTCTTTTGCAAAAAAGTACATGTTTTGGAAAACTGAGTGGCAAAATGTGATTTTTAGTGACGAGAAAAAGTTTAATCTAGATGGTCCAGATGGATTCAAATATTATTTTCACGACCTAAGGAAAGAACCGATAGTACTGTCACGTCATCATTCAACTTTCGGTTCGGTGATGGTTTGGGGGGCAATTTCTTACTATGGTACTGTTAATTTAACCGTAGTAGATGGCAGATTTAATGCTGAAAAGTACTTAAATGTATTAAAAGAAACAAAAAGTAAGTTTAGTAAGGTATTAGGTAGAAAAAAGATAATTTTTCAGCAAGATAACGCTCCCATACACACATCAGCCTTAGTTAAGAACTGGTTTGGAGAAAACCAGATTGATCTTCTAGATTGGCCATCCGTGTCTCCTGATCTCAACATCATAGAAAATGCCTGGGGTTGGCTATCGCGGCAAATTTATTCCGACGGAAGACAGTTTAGTAGTAAAGATGAACTAATTCGAGCTATTTACGCTGCTTGGAATTCTGTGGACAATAATTACATACAATCTTTATATGAATCAATACCAAATCGTATTTTCGAATTAATTAGATCTAATGGAAAGTATACCAAATACTAAACTGAATAATTTTAATAATTAAACATTATCTTTTAGCGCGTGAGGCTATTCAAGTGAAAGGGGATTTTTTTTGTTATACGTTATTTCTTAAGACATTGAATAAATGACAATAAATATTTTACTTATTATTACCAGGCTTCCTGTCTTATTTCATATTTAATGCTTAATGTGTAGCTTCTTTTTATTTTACTATGTGAAATATTAATTTTAATTAGTGAGGCTATTTAAGTGGCTGGCACTGTATAAGGCAAAGGACGATATTGCCTTTTCCTATGATACCCCAAATAGTTTTGCTACTTTTAAATGACTCATCATGTCAGTCGTATTCTTTCAGCTGGATCTAAAACTAATTTGTATATAATTTGACTGCGGTGTTTTAGCCCGTAATCCACCATAACGGTAGTAGGTTAGCTGTGTGCTCGGGCCCCCCTCGAGCGTTGAACTGCCGGTTATATTTAACTGCGACAACACGTGTGTCAGAACACAACACACAGCTGGGGAGCTCACGGACTGTTTAAAATCGGAAAATATACAATATGGTTTCCAAAATGGGCATAACATTCACATCAATGTATATACAAAGCCTACATTTTTAACCGACTTCTGAGTGGTATACTATGTCGGTGCGTAAGTGATTAATTGTGCAATACAAGAAATGGCTAAATACTCAAACTAGACGTAAAATTGTCGTAAAGTCAAGTTTTATTTTAGTCTTTTAGATACGCCGGTAAAAAAACTGTAATTTCTACGGAGTTAGTACTTTCGTTTATACAGCGGAAGTTTTTACGACAAAGTTACTTAGTTATAACATTCCTTACCTTTTCGATTTTTTAATCTCTTTTTGCTAAAAATATAGCTTGCTTCTTCTGATAAATTCATCTATTCGTAAGTTGTTGGGTATAATCGACTCGGCAGTTTAGTTACAGACGGGCTTTAACAAAGAAAAAGCGTTACTTTTTATATTTTGGTATTCAGTTTTCTGCTATAACACACTGGCGCCTAAAATATATGAAGTTCTCGGTATATGTATGAGTGTATACAATTCATTTCTTATAAAAAAAATATGTCTAAATGTCATGTCAAAATTTGACGCTGAAATTTCCGGCTTCTTTGAATAACTCATGTATCCTTTCACATAAATGCGTCACATGCTCAAGAAATTTACTAATTCAGAATGAAACAAAATATATTAAAATTCCAGTAGTAGTTAGGTACGGAAACTATACTTAAGACTCGCCCTCTCAATCTCAATATTGCATTACCCATTATTACACTGGCATGCACGCAAAATCTGTCCTAGTTTAAACTATGAACCCTTCCATGGTAGTATTGTAGGCGTACAGTTTATCTATAAACGCTATAACATAATGCTGAAATTAACTTTGAAAGTTTAAATCTTATCACTACATAGTAAAAACAAAGTAGCTTCTTGCTATCTGTCCCTATGTATGCTTAGATCTTTTAAAACTTACGCTACAGATTTTAATGCAGTTTTTAATAGAGTGATTCAAGAGCAAGGTTTTTATGTATAATACATATATAATATAGTGGAGAAACACTGATAATTTTAGATTTTTGACATTAAGGCGGAAGGAAGTTCGCCGGGTCAACTAGTTAACATCATAAATGCGAAAATTTGTGAGGATGTATATGCTTTTTACTCTTTTAAGCAAAAACTACCGCCGAGTTTCTGTGATACTTGGCTCACACATATTTTATGACCTAGATTAACATACAGGACACTCATACCGTGGTACACGTGGCCGAAGCGGGCGAATAACCTAGTATAGTATAAAGAAACTCCGAAATATGTGAAATGTCCAATGTCTTTGAACTCATGAGTCACATTCCGAATTCGTTGAATGTTTTATTTTTATGAATGATAAAACATAAAATATATGTAATTGTAAATATATATAACAGATTTTTGTTTAGAATGTTTTTAGTTTAATATTAGTAACTATTAACTCGATCAATGGACCATTTAATATTAAGCGATTATTAAAAACCCTTCCATATCAGTAGTTACTTCATTCATTATAGCTTAAATGTTATCACTACATAGTATAAAACAAAGTTGCTTCTCGCTGTCTGTAACTCCATATTGTATGCTTTGATCTTTAAAACTACGCTACGGATTTTAATGCAGTTTTTTTAATAGATGGAGTGATTCAATAGGAAGATTTTTATTTATAATACATGTATAATATAGTGAACAAACTTTGATAATTTTGATTTGACTTTTAAGCGTAAAGAAGTTCGCCGGGCGAACTAGTAAATTATTATTATATGCCATGTTTAAAAGGCTCTATGAATATGGCACAATATAAACCAGTGCGCTTTTATATAGGGTTGTTGGGATACAAAGTGAAACTATCCCATGTGTCGGTGTCTACCTGAAGATTCACAATGGCGTTCAATGAACCCCGTGCGACGCCCACCCATGTCATTGTGACGGTTGGCGAGCACTTCCCCATTGTTACTTTCTGAGGCACACTTCGTAGTCTGTATAATGGTAAAACTGCACGTGTCTTTGACGATGTTAAGTTAGTTCGAGCAAACACGGGTGTGTACAACTCTCGACTACAATATGATCGTTTTCCATTTTAGTTGATAACGGTTACGCAGCCGATATTTTCTTCTTATATCGATATTGAAAACTGTTTTCTGTTATCGATATCACTAGCGCAACTTGTTGATTTCAAGTTGGCAGTCTTAGTTGCGAACGATCGATAAATAATTATTGAACTTGTTTTGAACTCATACTCGATTTAATTAGCCTTGTCTCTTTCTCTTTTCAGTGTAGAAAGTAGAACTTAATGATTTCCTTTTGGGAATAGTCGCTTGCCTTCGTACGTTATTTATTATTACGTAACTTGGCTTTGTGTGTGTATGGTATGATAACATATTAATAAGAATTAAAAACTGTTTTTATATACGGTATCGGATGCTACATCAGAGCCATGACTACTCAATGTATGAAACCTTTGCGAGGTTTTTGCGTTCATTTGAGCAAAATCGCAAGTTTGAACGCTCCACTAAACCAGTAAAGCTTCACGTTGCATTGAAATTGTTGAACGTTTTTACGTTCATCTGAACTAGTTCTAACGTGTAGACTAGTGCAGCTCTTCTACCGTATGAACTTATTCGTGTTTTTTGCATTAATTTAGACAAGTTAGGACGTGAAGACTGGTGAAGCTCCTCCAGGCATGCAATTGTTTTGCTTGTTTTCTTTAACGTTTGGTAAGTTCGAACGTGTAAACTTGTAAAGAAGTTTAAGCAAGGTATTTGAAGTCTTTTTTTTGCTTAATTTGGTCGAAAGCATAGAAGATAAAATGTACACCACCGATGAAACATTTTTGCGGTTTTTTGGGCAGATCCTAATGGTCTGATCACAATAGTAAGGGTCCTCCACTTGTGAAGCTACATGCTTTAGGGTTTTAGGATAAAAAATAGTTCCAAACATAGTTTTAACGACATATTCCAGTGTAATACGTAAGTCTTTGAATTATTCAATGTGTAATCACATTATTAACGAGTTGGAAAGTATAAAATATACACACGCTTTCTACACTCATAGCCCCACAGTAGGATTTTCTCCTGTGTCGTGGGTACCATGGACACACACAAGACGAATACACAAACACCCAGAACAGCAATCTAAACTCATTCAGATACATGTCTTTCCGGGAATCGAACCCGGGACTCATGGCGCGTCAGACCGGTATGGTATCCGCTCCGCCACGCGGGTCGTCAAATAACAATATAAGTACGCAAGCTCGATTAAACTAAGTAGGGGCATATTTATGTGAGTGCGCGAACAGACGCCCTAAACAGCTAGAAGCTACGAAACATAACGCAAAACTACACTTATATATTGTTTATTTATTTATTGCACTTCTAAAATAAAATAGGGCAAACTTAATTCCGCATAACATTCTCTACCAGTTAACTGTGAGTGTATTATGGTGCGTTAGTTGCTCGTCGAATTGGGACACACTGAAAATCAGTGGCCGTGGTTCGCCGCGGTGAGGCTGAGTGTGGACCCTTTTGTAAAATTTTACTGCAGCAATGGTCAAATTTTAAATTAATGTCTGCTATTAAGTATGCCTCATTATGTTGTAGTATTTTTTACACATAAATCTTTCTTTCTTTATTTATTTAATACAAAATATAATTTCTCTATTTTATTTCTACTTATTGATTACATCTCAATTTCTACTGGGTTTTTTTCTTATAATATGTAATTTATACCGTTGCTACACAAAACAGCATTAGTAATTTGGAAAACCTAAAGCTTCTGTAGACCTAACTATACTCAGTAAGTAAAGTCCGCGGGACCGAGTCGAGAGTTTCGCTCTCTTCCTTACCTTTAAGATATCTTGATATTCACGAAATATAATTCTAGTTGCTTTAATGGGTTATCTACCGAAAATTTTGGTAATAAATTAATACAATTAAGTAATTAACCTCTCCCGTATTTATCGTTGGATACTCCCGAACGTTTTCAGTACAGTACCTAGCACAGAATTAATTTAGGAGAAATTTAATTAATGACTTATAGAATTTTATGAATAGACGAAATGTTAGCGGTGTCTTTAATTAATGCGTAATTAATTTTGACGACGCCATCGCCTTATATTTCGATAGAATACTAATTGCGAATAGTTGAAGACGTTTATTGGATTACCGTCTCAATAAATTGTATAAGTTGATTGATATTTGAATCGGGCCGAAATAGTCTGTTTTCTTAGAATATTGTAATTTTTCTCTTTGATTTATTTAACTATCGTCTCGTAATATATTCTTTTGTATTCCAATGTAGTGTTTGTATGAAATGGTTGGTACCTAAAATAGCAATTTACTAAGGTAAACTTGCTGTAGACTAAATAGGGATATCGATTAACACTACGCGGCATAACTAGAGTTGCCAGTTATCCGTTTTTCGAATAGCCAGTACGATTTTCACCATCTATGTCTTCAATCCAAATTCTTGGAATACCGGGCTAAAATTGACCAGTTTTTATGAAATCTTATAAACTTAATTTCTACTAGTTAAACGTAACTCTCACTTTTATATGTACCTACCTTCATGATATAAAAACTATAAAAACAAATTATGCCTTTTTAAAAAATAGCATAATCGCTACTATCATCTTGAACAGATGATAGTTTTGAGTCTGAGTTAATGTCTAAAACATATCTGAAGGAGTGACTAATTAATTTAACGAGATATAATATTTATTACACAGAAGTTCTTTTGATAGGTTTTTGATATATTTTTAGAAAATGTATTGACCATAAAAACATGGAAGGAATGTCCGATTATTTCCAACACATCTGGAAACCCTAGGCATAACTATGTGTGCATACGTATCTATGATAATGTAGAGATCGTATATATAGATTGATTTATTTTAAGAAGTTATACAGTTTCATCCGCGGAACTACATAAACAACTTTTACGGTTAGTAGCAAATAACTTATCTATCTTTAAACGTCTCAAAAACAATTGCGCCTTTATCCACTAACAAATTAGCAGCAAAATAAATTAAAACACATTTTTAAATCAGATGTTCAATGTTTAACATGTTTACAATAGTTTTTAAGTGTATGATTTTAGAACTGAATGCCTAAAACCATAGTGAGTTCATAAACCGCATTAGTAGCCAGCTGTTTATAAGAAGCCACTAGTTGTCACATCTAAAGGCGAAGCGCACTCGGTAGCCTAACTTGAAATTAGAGACATTTACAATATACGATACGTCGGCGGCTTAACATTGAGCTCCAACACACCCAAGATATTATTTCTCGTCAATCTAAAGGTCTTAAAAATTTCGACGGAGTTTACGTAGTGCGAAGTCGGGGCAGCCGGAGATATTGATCGTAGTGCGCGCGCACATTCTGGCGAAGTGTACATAGATGATCGTTGAGGCGTTTCGGTGGCGCGCCGCAACAACTGGAGTGAACTCTTAGTACCATCGGAGTGTCATCGACAGGTCTTATGTTAATAACGACCTTCTTGATTATCCCTCTTGCAAAGTTGACGGTCCAATTTTTGTACGCTTTTCGCTCCTGAATAAATATTGTTTTTGGTTCGTCGGCGTGGATTGGATTGATCTGAGCACAAGTGTACTTTTGATAATTTCGTACAAATAACATTTTCTCGCGAAATCAGACATTTGATTAATGTAATCCAAATTTGTGTATACACTACAATTTTCTTCGTGCACTTTTACTTTCACTAAAACTACAAAATAGATTGATAGTGTCTAGGCGCTTATGATAGTCGCAAAAAATCTGTTAATATTTAGCGCTGACATAACCACGTATTTTATGTTACCATTCGGAGTACAAACTTATAATTAAGTTATAATTCCACAGTTGATATAGAGCGGGAGAAAGCAGATTGAACATTTCTCGCAGCCGCTTATCTGGGTCTCCGAGATTAATGGCCCCTAGTTAAATCCCGGGTCCCGCACGGACACCGCTCGCCACCGACTGATGAACCCCGTATCAATTCCACATTTGTCTTGTGACTCGCTTCATTTGTCCTAGTCCAAGCCCCGTGTTAAGCGCGTTTTTGTTTCGCGTTCCTCTTCCAGTGGTTTTGTGCGGATTTGTGTTAATCGAAAATTCTTGTATGTATTTTATGGAACAGGGCAAGCGGAAATATTTTATTAAAGCCGGTGAAGATTTTTAGTAATTAATAAAAAATATTCATCTATGAATTTGAAAATGAAATTTAAAATTCAGTTTATAGTTTTAGGTACTTTGAGTATCAGAACAAGTTAACATTGGAAAGGGGTGAAACTCTTTTAATTGGGCTTTTACTGGAACGTAAAGGACTATGTCGTCGAAAGTTGCACACGTTATTGTTAAACATAGTTTGATACCCACCTACCCTGTTGGGTAGGTGGGTAGGAAGCTTTAGGTTCTTGTTGGGTATCAAACTATGTTTCAAGTGAATTTTGGAAGTTACAATAGACGTCGAGTTAATCTACATTTATTTTTAACTTAAGTAGACTTGATTGAATTATTTTAATTTTTTATCAGATTTTACGTGCATATTTTTTATAACAAATGGTAACCTCAATCAGTGACAAAAGTGGCCACGAGGAGTGGTTGTACATAATTAATAACTAAGGATCCTTTCTACTTCCTTTAAGCGAACGTGGTGTATTTGTGAATTACATCATTCAATCAGCTGATATTTATTGCTACATCAATGTTTATTTGTAGACCTGTTAAATTTCCATCTAAGTAAAATATTTACGTTGCACTTTTTTAGTTCAGTGATGATTTTTACGAAACGTTTATAACATGCATACAATGATTTAAAACTCATTCGGTGGGCGTACCCAATAACGCGGGAGGCGGACTCGCCGATATCCTATTAATTTTGATGCGCTGTATTTTACACGGGAAAATATCGCATCGGAAGCGAACCGGCCAATTCATCGCAGTTAATTGATGTCACGACAATGACCGTGTTATGGACCCATCAGAGGCAATAAAGAGCATTTTGTGCGTACCCATTAGGACGGTTACGGCCGCGACTGTACCGCACTCGGCATTCGTATGTACACTATGTACGTCTCGATACGCCCTCAGTTAAGACGCAGTATGTAAGTATGACACGTTCTCGTAATGATCAGCGATCTCTGCCCTCTGTGATATGATACGATTTGATTCTACAATGCGTCATCCTTAACATATAATCCTGCTGTTTGGCACATGAAATATAAAGTAGGAACGATATGTTAAATTTATCATAGAATATTGAGAAGTAACTTTTAGATATATTTATAGATTTTTCTCCCCCGGCAAATCAAGCTACAGCTAAGAAATTGAATTTGTTCAAATGCGAGCGGAGTCACCGTCGAAACTCCGTAATATCAAATGAAGGATATCAAGAGCACATGTAGCATAGATATATCAAGTAAAGACTATTCGCGTGGCGTAGCGATTACCGTACCGATCTAACGGGTAGTTTTCGGGTTCGATCTCGGCCAGGCAGACATCTTACCGACGTACTTAGTTTTTTTTTTGTTTGAGTCTGGCCTGGGTAAGGTAACTAGTTTGCAAGCTTAGGGTGGTGTAAGAGAATGAAAATGTTATTTAAAGTTTGATATGTAATAAATTATATCTTAATATTATAAAATTATAAATACGAACGTTTGTGAGGATGTATATGCGTTTCATCTTTCACTCAAAAAAATCCAGTCGCATTTCGCTGAAATTTCGCAAACACATAGTTTATGACCCAAATTAATACACAGGACACTCATTACTGTAGTATACGAGAACGAGGCAGGCGAAGCCGCGGCTCACACCTAGTATAATATAATATTCCTGTAGCCCTCAATCAAGCCTGACTAACCTTGGTCCGCTCGCCGTCACCTTACCTGGTTTACTCGTTAGTCACTCCGCAAGGTCTCGGCTCGGGGATTGACATTCGATTGTGAATTTACCGCTGAACTTGGTCCTAATGAAGATTTCGTAACTTTTCGCCGAACGGAACGACCTCTGAACTATTGCGCCACTTACCTGACCCCAGCGGCTGTTGACTGTTTTGATTAGTTAGTACGTGTAAGGTAATCTTATCAACACAACGTTATCAGTGTAGATAAATTGAATTACTAAACGTAATCGTAGTTTTAGGAAGTCTTGGGTACTAATTATCACTCGCTTTAACCGTTAGGCGTTAAAGCTGTTAAAGACTGAAGTAGGAAAATATCTTAGGTGTGTTCCAAATTCACAATTACTAACTTGTTAGACTATGGTGTGGTATGGTCTTTTAAGACCCTCGAAGTGGGGCAAAAATAGGTTAATGATGATAATACAATTTTCCTATAATATATTAATAGATACGACCTGTTAAATACAATCATCGTAGGGACAGTCAAATCCCTTAGGCTTATTAATATATTAGTGACGACCTGTCCGTCATGTAGTGTCTTCTAAGTAGTACCCTCAACCTTACATTTGAATGACAAATAAACTTTTCTTTTCTGTATCTGAATTTATGTACTTGCGTCCTTGCGTGTGTTTGTTACATCCACGACAAAAGAGAAAATTCTGTACTATAGTTAAATATGAGTCAGGAAACCTTTTATTAAAGCGTTATTTATTAAATACGTTAATGCACCAACGGAACGCTAAATCGGACTTAAAGCATATAGATTGTTACCGAACGTGCGGAGATCACCAAGCGATGCTAGTTCTACGCGCGAACTTGACCTCCTTACGCAAAACATGTTTGATTTTACATATAATTATAATGCAATGATGCAATGTGCGGTGTCATGCATTTTCGCAATATGTTTTAATCGCCTTCGTGGTATATATCTATTGTTTAAATGGAAAATATATTAATATATGGAAAGAACACGGGATGAACAAAAAATATTCTAGTAATAGAAAAATAATGTAATGATACAAAAGTATGTTTCTTTACTAAACTAATTATCAAATCAAATACATTTTGATCACCTCTGTGATAAAAAATCTTCTATATATAGGTATAGAATATAGGTATATGGTGAAACAGGTAATTAAGAAAAAAATACTGGCTATAAAATAGCAATGTATTGATAAAAATATGTTTCTTAACTAAGTTAATCATAAAATCATAACTATAAATATAGTCTAATCTAAAGTATTGAATTAATGAAATCACAGTAAATGTCAGAGCTATGCGAAAATATGCAAAAAATCTAACATCATCATAACTGCTTATAATAAATCTAGAAGTGATTACTAGGTACTTTATCATAAGCATCGACATTGACATTATAGACTTTCAATAAATATAATTGAAAGCCAGGCTGGTAATGTCAAAACAACACCTGTTTGCTAAATGGATATGAAAGTAAGCATGTAAAAAATTAATATTTTAAATAGTTGCGCTGTGTGTCTGGATCGATTTTTTTGGAGTTTTCAGTGGTTTATAGCTGTTATTATAAGGAGTCACTTAAAAAAACATTTATTTTGGAAAAAAATCAATACTGAATTTTAAACCAAAAAACTATAATGTCTCCATACACAGACATCCACCGTCGCAGGCGCTAATGCCAGTTGCTATCAGTCCTCTTCTAAAGAATGCTATTTTGTTAAAATAATTTAAGGAATAAAAGTACGATCGTATAAGTATGTAGTGATACATTTTATTAAACGCAGGTGAAACCACGGAGCACAATTAAGAACGAAGAAGAAAAAATATTTATTCTGTTAATGCAACACATACAACAAAAATAATATAAGGAAAAAGGTAGAAAAAAAGGACACAAATAATAACAAAACAATTAAAAACACATAAAAATAGGACATATGTTCCCTATGAATATTATTATATGTGCTTTAGTCAGTAGTTAGAAGTATTACACATAAATGTCGATATAACTTCACATATAAACAATATTATTTTAATTACACCAATACATCCCGTTAGCAGATTTTACCACGTACAACAATATTAAACCATTGTAAATTATGAACGATCCGAATAAACGCGCAGTAATAAACGATATGGCATGAAATATACGCGATAATGACTTTATACACGTACACAGGATAATTTATCCATGTATGACATGTTCATATCAGTGTGAATGTCCCTTTGTTGTCACTGATACTGAGAGTACTGTTGTCTATAAAACTATCTATTTGTTTCAGGTAATACGCGTTCCGCATTGGACAGAACATGAGTCGCTCTAGATTCTTGTAAGTAGCGGAAGTTTATTATAATAGTATGTAATAACGCTTTTTACTACACTCGCCTCTAAGAATTCTATAGGATGGTTTCCATAGCCGCAAGTACACAAATATTTTACTACAATTCCTGAATCATCATTTAATTCTAGCGTGAAGCAGAAGCGTGAAAAAGCTTGCGTTTCGGTGGTAGGGTGTGCTTGCCGGCCAACTTTAGTATTAGGCGACCATCTAAGTCCTCGAGAGTGGCAACGCATCTGTGGTTGACTTCATACAGAACCCCTTTTCTATATGAAGTTGCTTACTGTTGCCCATGGACAGTGACCACTTTCCATCAGGCGGAATGCATGCTTCTTTGCTACGGATAAAAAAAAGTATGCCTAACCAGAAGTCGAACCCGGAATCCACTGCTTGTGGCAGATTAGCATGATAAATACACAAGGTCATTCGGGGTTTTCTCTCGTAGATTTTTTCGAGAGTATTTTATGTCACCGAGCTCTCATGTTGATAGCTATGTTGATATGAATTTTATCTTACACCTTTTACACTTCCCGCATGAATTTATTTGATAAACTCTGATGCGATGAATTCGCTACTACGTAGGTAATACAACTTAAGGTCTTTACCAAATAAGCTAATATGAACAAATTTTGTAAAGATTTAAAAAATATTATTAATGAAGGAGGATTTTTCAAAGATAATTGATAATTTTATTATACTAAAATGATACTGTATATAAGTTAAATAAATCTGTGCGAGAAACGAAAACCTTTTACCCAAGCATTGTTTCTTCGATCTTGGCGAGCCTTATTATGCAGCACGGCCCAAACTTATAAATTCTATTAGGCCGACACCGAGGCTGACTCACAAGGTTTTCTTGTACATTAAGTAAAAATATTTTGAAAGTCGTACAGCCGTAAACAGAAACGTATCTTGAATCTGTATTTTAATTATGCGGAATTCTCAATGCTTTAACAGCGATTATTATTGCGACAAAAAGTTTTCATGAAGCTTGTAGTGTAGCCCTCTCTACTATTTAAGTGGGTACTAATATTTTCATTTCTAATTAGGTGACGTTAAGTGCTGATAAACGTGCGGTTAAAGTGGGTCATAGTGTAATCTACGTAATTATTTAATAATAAAACGTCATTCGACTTACAAGTAAGAACATTAAAGAAAAATACGCTAGCAGTACAATTAAGAGTTGTAATGGAAAGGTTTAATAAAACGGGTATGAAAAGCCATATTTTTTGTTGAGATAACCTCAAACATCAAAAAAATGCTTTAGAATTATTAGATTCCGGAAATCTCCTATAAAATAAGCTCTAGACACAGAATTAGTTAGGAATAAGTAACACTCTTTTTATACATCATAAAACCTATCATTATTGCTAGCGATACTTCTAGGCTCATTACGATAATAATATTGCATGGTGCGCCAAGACAGCTCGACTAGTTATTAAGATTATGTCATTACTTGTGTGAAAAGTTTATAAATGTAGTACATTCAATGTACATGCAGACTCGTAAGTTGGTATTCAGATAACATACAACGGGAATGGGAAAGTAGTTGAAATGTCGGGGATTGGAAGTAGGGATGTCGCTTTTCACAGAAAAACATCAGTTCGTAAATGAATTCGAGACAAGTCTTGAGAATCGATCAGATAATATCGAATAATAGAGGATTGTTTTTCTATTTATTTTATTGCTTCTCTCAAAATAAATCAACGTAAAATAGCTCACTCGATAGAACAGCCAAATTTGGCCAATCTACCCGCAAGAAATCGACTTGATAGTCAATAAAATAGATACGTTAATTGCAATCGATTTTCTGGTACCTGACAGTCAATTTCACTCGATATCGATTGGAAGAATCGATGATTTGGTTAAACTCGATTAACAGATATCAGATCCCAATCCCTAACTGGAAATTCGATGTGGAAGCCAACGTGACGATAACTGCGACACCTGTCTCGGGGCCGGTGAATAACGGCCGCTCTCGAACATCGCGATTGCATTGGAAAAAATTGAACGCTCACCTAACGGTATGCACTGCATCTTGATTCTCGACCCACTAACTTCTATGTACTGCATATGTATTCCGTACCATAATCTAATATCACTTGCCTGCAATCGGTACTCCGTCCGCCTTACTCGTTTTAATTTGACAATTTAGTGATGATCTAATTGAAATATTTCGATATATTCAGGTGTTCACTTGTAAAGTTTATATGCCTGTTTAGAATATTTCGAAGCCTAAAAATCTGTTCTTAAAGAAGTACGTATCCCTTTGGATCCATCTAAACACGTTGACAAACGGTTAAAAAAAATAATGAAAGCAGTCAACTGGCTTTTGAAAATTGTTATTTAAGTGATTTTATCCAAACAACACTCAAAACCTTAGTGTTGTTGAAAACAATTATGTGACTAATGTAATAAATAAATATTTTATACTAAAAGAACTCCCTTAACACCAAGGTACGATAAATAATTCCATTTCCCATCAGAGGTTCGCGTGCAGTGAAATAGGCCTTTAATAATTCTGTGCCTTCCGATACAACTAAACCGACCGAATTTCTTTTACAATCGTACATTAACAGTGGATTTATTATTCCACGTAATATATCAGCTATGCAAAGAAAATAATGAACAATACGACGCCGCAATTAGCTTATTATCGGTAATGGCGATGCGTTTTCGATACTTTCTATATAATGTTTGTGCATTTCACCACTGCGGCTTCGATATCTCCGTTTGTGGCCGTCACAAAGTGTGATTGACAAGGGGCATTACGCTTGTATCGTGAGGAGCTATTTCTCTAGATGCATGCGAAGGAACATAGAGAAATACATTATCGATGCGACAAATTCTAACGGAGCAAAGTTGCGTGGGGGAAATGGACCGAGAACTTGTGCACGCGCACCGCTATAATAGATCGTCCGTCCCAGTTGGTTTCGGCGCGCTGCTCCGTACACGTGTTACATTACGGCTATACGGTTCGATATTACGGTGTGACTGAGAACTCGTATCGACTTTACGTGCAATTTGTTTATACAGTGATCTCATATAAAACTGTGTTCGGTCGTGATGCGCCTTATAATGGAGTACTGTGTTATGTTGCGCTCCGCTACCTGAGGTACGTCGATCGTCGCAGGTGTATGCTCGTGTTAATCCTTACATTCACCCTTATACGTTTTTACGTGAAATATGTCTTTGTTATATTTAAATTTATCTATTCTACAATGATAAGATTCTATATATTTTGTATGAATCGTAGTGCAGTTTATAAACGAGCTTGGTAGATGTAAAACGATTTATAATATGATTCACTAATTGACGCATCGTTGTGGTACGCCACTTTATCCAAATGAATGTTGTTTGATTTTATTAATAACACTATGGTTTTATCATAGTGAATATTACTGTTATCTACTGTATCTAAGTTTTAAAATGTTCTGGCAAATTATTCGCTTTGATCAATCTATTGACCTGAACCAACCGTAAAAAGTTTTATGATTTTCATCTTCAAACGTTACATTACCTCATCGTAAAGAATTTCTTTGAGGAAGAGGGGATTTTAAAAGGTTGTATAATTTATTTTACATGAGGTTTCGAGGTTGTTGCTACAAGGTTAGTATTAATATTAAGGTATTTTAATGATAATCAAGATCGTTGAGATTATCTATGATATTATATATTTTTGTTATTACTTAAGTTTCAAAAGAACTTTCAAAAATTATGAAGGTGATATGATTACACGTAACAAGTTTATGACACTTGAATAATATTAGTTTCTATAATAGTATTTGCTATCTATGAATATGTTAATATTAACACGAATAGAGTAAGGAACATTGTGAAGGACTATCGAGAAAGTCTACTGAATTCACGATTATTGTTATCGACGCAGGCGTGAAATACAGTTTGGAGGTCGCCAAACGTATTGTATGCGTACAGTATCGCACTTATATGGAAACTAAGCGATTTTATCCGCAATCATATCATCAGCTATTTTGTTGTACTTTTGATTCGTTTTTCTCTTTACATCTTCATCTACTAAGGTAATAACATCGAAATTATAGGAAACATCGGACTAACCATTATTCACCACCCACAAAACATATATCACAGAAGTAGAGATAATACCGTTTTGACCGCAATGCAGCTGTTGCGGTGGAGTCGAATCAGTGTCGGCAAAATGGGAAATTTCATGGAGAACTTGGACACACAGTCTAAAAAAATGAGTATAACTATCCTGAGATATGGCAGTCTGATAATACTGATGATAAATATCCATAAATCACAATGTCAGCAACCGTGGTCTACAGTTAACTATTTCATAACGAATAAATAATCTTTTTGAAGGATCTTCACTACATAGTATAAAACAAAGTCGCTTCTCGCTGTCTGTCCCTATGTATGCTTAGATATATAAAACCACGCTACGGATTTGAATGAAGTTTTTTAATAGATAAAATGATTCGAGAGGAAGTTTTTCTAATGTATAATATATGTATAATATAGTAGAAAAACACTGATAATTTTAGATTTTTGACTTTTAGGCGGAACGAAGTTCGCCGGGTCAACTAGTAAGCTTATAAAGTCTCTCAACACCAGGTGGCTGTTTTATTTTACCGGTTGAATTTTAAGAATAAGTTATCTCAAAAATAAAGTTATTACAGTAGCCGTTTATCGTTTCCTTAATAAGGACTTACAGGTTGTACTTAAAAGAGTACAGGTTTTAATGTTGTTTCTGTAAATATGTTTATTTCTCATTTACAAATACATGTATCTGTACGTTGAAAATACTAATAAAAAATAACGAGATAAAATAAAACACGTGCGCGACATAACAACATGAAATTGGATATTTTTGTGTTTGTCATACTATTGTTTCAATCACAGTAAAATGCCCAACTTCTGATATGTTATACGCGTAACAGAAGATAAGCGATAATAAAATAAAGAACTTTTGAAACGCTAAAGCTAAATATAACTTTGGAGTATTATTTTCGTCACTGATAAAAAGCAATCGATCTATAGAATTACTGACAATCAGTACGTCGTCTTTAATTAAGAATAATATAATACACTCAATGATGAACGTAATTGCGAAATGCAAATCATATTCATCACGCTACCACAATCGCGAGCGTTGAATACATTCGAGGTCGCTATGTTCCAATATCGTAGTCTTCATGAGTATCGCATACAGTTTTATCGAATGCACATTAAAGTTTTTATGCAACATTTTATGAATAACCCTCACGGTCCGACGCGATATTGACATTTCGACAAATTCCTTTCTGCGCCATTTACTCTCAAAACCTCGTGAGCGGAGAAACGTGTTCATTACCGATTCTATATTCATGTTGCTAGTTATTTTTATACAAGTGAGATTAATTACATCGTTCATAGTGAAAGATAATATTTCATATAATTATAGTTGTCATGTAATAAATTTTATTTACTACCAATCGTTGAGTGAATGTTTACGATAATACGCTTATTTTGGTTTGAAAAGTTAAAAAAGTTGATTTAATGCTCAAAGTCTATGCATATTTTTATAATGTTTCTTTTTTGTCTGTAGAGTAAATTACGTTAGAAATCTACTAGAAGCGAAAGGTATGTTAAGTAGAATGTCATTTAAAACACGTGGTGAATTTTCGCGTTGAAATTTGCACGGCAGCGACTCGAATGGCAAGTAACCGACGTAAACATAGTTACTGAAAGTGGAAAGCCTTGGTATTATCGAGTAGGGAGTTCATGCTTATTTAGTAACAACCGCTCCAGCGATTGTGCAAATATTTATGCGGGTGTCACCGTCGCCGACGCTGGACGTTGCGAGGAGTGAGTGCGGCCAATGGAAACAATTGTAACGTTTACCTGTGTTTACACAAAAACTGTTGCAGATCCCTGTCTACGAATCGTTTTTATGGCTTAAGATTCTTTATTTCTCAAAAAGGTTCACTTACTGAGAATTTTTAACAATATGTACCTACTGTGTATTTTAAATGCACGTTGCAGTTTCGTTGATGGTACACAATTTTAACTGTTTTTAATAAATTTTGATTTAATTAAGATACCTTTCTATACATAATATATTTATGAAAACTAAGTTAAGTTAAGTGTGAAATAAATAATATAAGTTATGGGAACAGTTTTGCTCAACAGTAAAGAAAACAAAAATATATTGTTTGTATCCAAAAAATAAAATATAAGCACCGTATACTGATAATTCATCAGCTACCACACGTAAGGAATAAATAATTAGGTTTCCACATAAACTGAAATACAAACTGAAAACTAAATCTCTTCAAACATTCATGCGTATAACAAAGCTCCTATCATGACTTATCTAAAATATCCGTGATTTGTTCTTTCCGACAAAGTAGACGCGATTTGTTTCAAGAGATGAGAACACGTACCGCGTTCTGATGAGACGTGGCGCAAACACGAGTGAGTGCACTAGGGATGCGCTGTTTTTTCGCGAACGAAACTCGAGAACGAAAACCTTTTTTTGTTCTCGAGGGGGAAATCTTCAAAACGTGTTATAATTATGTATAAAGTAAAAATCAATTTTAGTGTGTTTGTGTGTGTGTTGTCCTTCGGCTTCAGTGACCGCTGCATTGACTTTAATTAATTTACGCATAGTTTCATTACTGTTTATACGAATTTAATGTAACTATAGCAAACAGGGACGAAAATTTATTTCCCAAAAATAATGTCATACTGAGCGATAACGAAGAGTGACTGGATTTACCCAGCAATTAACGAATTAATAGAAAGTGTTTTTATGGAATTGATGAAGTGAAAATAATTATCAAAGCGCAAATCAAAAAAAATGTTTAGCACAGTGCGTTCGGATAACCTGAGTGGATAGATAATTTACATGGTTGTAATTAGGTAATGTAATTCTTTCACAATATTTTTAATTTCAATTTTTAACGTGGCATGTATTTGTACTTCTCCTTAGACATGGTATTTTATTTTGTATCAGCCCCACGCCTAGTTTGCAAGGCAGCTCTGGGATTTCGACCTACTTGTATTAAGACCATTTCGCGGCGCCGTTTTTGTTATCCTTATCTATAATACAGTATAATTATGTAGTGTTGTGTTGTACGTGGCTGTTACATTATTTAAGTGTAAATAATTGCAATGTATGGTATAAAATGTCCAATACATTTACAGGAATTGTCCTATACAAATGTAAAACATAAATGTATGGTAGAAGCAGTGTAGTTCGTTCGGGGAGGTACCGCCGCCATGCCTACTTCTAACGTGAAGAAGTTTATGTGTTGCATTGTAAGGGTGTGATTGCCGAGTCACTTATATAAGAGGCGAGTATTCTAGTGCTCAGGAACAGCAACAGCAACGCATTAGTAATCAGGTAAAATTCTTGTTCTATATAAAGTTGCTAACAGATAGAAATGGGCGGCAGTAGCCAATTACGATCAGGTGGACTGCATTCTCGTTTGCTATTTTATGATAAAAAAGTTGTCATAACCTTTACTAAATAAGGTGATTTACTTAAAGAAAAAATATTATTATTATTATTAGGTAAGACTAACAAAAAACTTAGTTAACCGACTTTTTTATTGTTTTATACTTTAAGGAGGTTCTAAACTTGGTTGATTTTTGTGTAAAGTTTATTACTCCTAGTTTTTCGCCGAATCCTTAAAATCAACTTCTCTCCGCTAACAAGTAACAAAGTAACAAGGAAAGAAATGTAGATGAAAACAATGGGTGGTGTTATCGAAAAAAAAACAGTTCTTACTTTGGTACGGTGTAAAGAGCTTATCTTAAGATGAATTGTCGAATGAAGTGCATTTGGTGAAATGAGAATTATAGTGTGTAGTGCGGATTGATAACTGATATTCCCATGAATAAATATATCGGTTATCAATCCGATATAAATTATCCTATTACTTATATTGGTAAACTATAGTAAACTAAGTTGGTCTCATATACATAAACCTTCTTTCTATATTATTTTATAAGCTACAACACAGCTTCGTCAGCATTATTGCTGTAAAGCAAAAGGTGTGGCGGCGTCCTATCGTATTAAACTAAAGTCCCACCACCTTCACCTACTTTTACAAAAAATACTATATTAACTCGCTTAAACTAAAGCCAATAATATGCGCAACTAATAAATAATTCATATAAATCGTAGGTAAAGTATGTTTTCAGAGATCGCGAATACGCTAGTGATGTGACGAATAGTCGCTTTCGCATGTTTTTAGATATTCGCATTTACAAGAATTGTGCGAATACATTCTCATCGACCCATTATTGTCCCACTGCTGGGCAAGAATCTTCTCTCAGAATGAGAAAGTTTAGGTCATAGTCCACCGCGCTGTCCAAGTGCGAATTGGTGGACTTCACATACCTCCGAGAACTTTTTTTTTAAGAACTCTCGGGCGTATAGGTTTTCTCACAGTGTTTCCCTTCACCAAAAAGCAGTGATAATTTCTAAAACGCACATAAATCAGTGGTCCGTGCCTGGGTTTGAACCTCGGACCTCCCGATCGAGAGGGCAGGTTTCGACCATTAGGTTATCACTGCGCGAATATACGCTATATTTTAATTGCAGTGCTTTGTATAAAAGGTCGCCAAATCTATCTTAATTAACATTGAACCGCACTTTTTCGACCAAAAAAGGTCGCCAAATACATATAGACCCTCCGGCCCTTGACACCATAAACTGGATAGCAATATTCGCATTAGCGTACGCGAATTTCGGAACGGGATATTCGCATTCGCGTATTCAAATAATATTCGTTACATCACTACCTCACGCAGGATTAGCGACACTTAAGCTCCACTCATTATCCTTAGTTAATTTTGCGCTCAAAGTCGGTGACGGCAGCCAAGTTTTGATGTTTAAAAGGGGTTTAACGGTAACTACCCTAACACCTAAACGTTAACGTCACTGCACCTTTAAGCAATATAAAGTTTCAGTTTCATGTTAAGCTCTTGTATGTTGTAGGCCACCAAGCTACAACTTTGAATGGCGTAAGCCTTAAGGTATTTTAACTAACCAACACTTTGCGCTGTTTTCGCTATATATTTTACTTGAACAAAAAATACCATATTATTATTATTAAGACTAACCAAAAACTTAGTTAACCGACTTCTTTTATTGTCTTATACATTAAGGAGGTTCTAAACTTGGTTGATTTTTGTGGAAAGTTTATTACTCCTAGTTCTTCGCCGAATAGTAAAAATCAACTTCTCTCGCTAACAACTAACAAAGTATAACAAGGAAAAAAAATGTAGATGAAAACAATGGGTGGTGTTATCGAAAAACAGTTCTTTCTTTGGTACGGTGTAAAGAGCTTATCTAAAGATGAATTGTCGAATGAAGTGCATTTGGTAGAATGTTTCGTTGTGTTGAAATATAAAGTTTAAGTTTCATGTTAAGCTTTTGTATGTTGTAGGCCACCAAGTTACAAGTTTGAATGGCGTAAGCCTTAAGGTATTTTAACTAACCAACACTTTGCGCTGTTTTCGCTGTATATTTTACAGTTAGTTACGTTTTTATAGCAAGAATGTACATAAAAGGATTTTGTAAATGGGATTTCGTAACTACTTAAGAATTCTTTTACTTTGCGTTTGTACTTTGATGTATTTAGGTATACCGGGAATGAAACCTGATTTATTTTTGCGCATTTATTTAAATTTTGAACAAATTTACACTTAAGTATAGATTTACATATATTTATAAGTTCAATGTTTTTAATAATAGGTGGTAGAATATTACTAGTAACCTTTTGTATTACTTTAAAGTACGTGTACGTTATGTTAATAATAATAATTTAAATAATTAATGTAGGTAAGTAGGTACTTAATTCAACTTGTTGTTACGTGTAAAAGTGTTTTTAACTAAATACTTCGGTATAATATCGTGTAGAAAATAATGTATGCACTTTATTACGGATTTGCCGTGTGATAGTGTCTTAATTAACCAGGTGCACTCTAGTCGATTCATTAAAGGACAAAATTCAGGAAGTGGGCAGCAGCGTCTTCCTGATAACATCAATATCCACTTCGGTCACCAAAATTCTTGTTAGTATGAATGTTGAATCGAAGGCTATGAATATCGCTTCAAAAGGACCAAATGAACCAAATAGGATTATGGCACGCGGATCACATACTTCCGTCTATTGGCGGGGAAATATACGCGCAAAGCGCATTGCTATAGTTATAGCTGTATGTTAAAGCGGATTGCATAATCGCATTACACAAGATTGTTTGTATCTAAACAGGTATAATGTTTCACGTGTATCGGTACCCTGAGTATATAGTATTGACGGCAAACTTCCGTTCGCGCTAACTCCAGGAACGCGCTAACGCCTTAGTCCAGGATTGAGTGAAAGTTTAAATGGGGAACCCATCTTCGTCATCTTGATTTGATCTAACAACTCGTATCATCTCGTCTTCTTGATTTGATCTAACAACTAGTACACATAAAGTTTAAAACCATTATCATATATACTAAATACATGTATATTAAAATCACGTTGAGCCCACTTGATTAAATAGCAAATAAAAATATGAAGCACATGATTATTTAGAATCCCAGTCTGATACTTTATGTTTATTTGATAAGTTGCTTCATATTAAAATGTAAAGATATTTTTCATGCAATTTCCAGGATGTAACATATCATTAAGTTTACTTCGGTGGTTTTCATTTAACCCACGAAAATAGTTGCATTTTCATAATCAGAGAAATATTAGAATTAAATCCACCCCTCAATGAAAAATGACATTAGAGAGAAATATATTATTTATCTTGGAATAAGTGATTATGTAGATCAGAAAATAATATCTGTACTTAAACAATTTCATTTCATTCAAAACAAATCAATTTAAATCCATATAGCAACAAAGTTTGAGATCAAAGAAATGCTCTTAGCTCTCACAGAATATAATGTTAGAGCTTTTCCAGAAATGGGTCATAAATAACATTACTGCTACTTTATTCATAATATTGTATTGTACAAACTACATTCCCTAAGTACCTAGTATTAGGTATTTATGTAAATGTGTCGAGTTTTTCTTATGAAACGTAATTTCCGGAAAAAGGTCTTGATCACGTTCCGGCTTTTTTATGCGATGGAAATAGTAAAGAAACTTGCTATGTTGAGTGGCCACTGGGGCGTTGGAGACACGAAATATATGTAATTGACCTTACCAAGTTCTTCAAACTAGACTGCAACACAATTTACCACTATTATACTAGGTCTTACTAGGTCTCGAAAAAGGTGTAGTTTTGGTTCCTTTGAAATGCAAACTTATCACCTGCATGCAGGAGCCAAAATATTCATTTGAGCGGCACATGGCCTACCGAAGGTAGATTTTATGTACTTGGTGCCATAGGAAAACTGGGATAGCGTAAAAAAGACCTTCCTATAAAAGAAATATTAGAATGCAGGCATCGAAGTAAGCCAAAAGTCAAAAAAAAAGTCCTCCTACATTTATGATATTGCGTGCACTTAAATACGTGATTTAAATTTTTTGGGATTAAAACCTTTTAAAACCTCTCCTAGATCCTCCAGTACTTACAAGACATTTGGCAAGATACAATGAGTCTATCGCATTTTAATTTCCACATACACCCACCGACATCTAATTAACACGACCAAATAAGATTTGCGTCCTTTTAAAATCCGTCAAGGCTCTGAGAAATAAATTGGATCGCCTTATCCGTTAATACATTCTGCTCTTTCACACTCTTCAAGCGAGAATACACCAGTGTAAGCTATAAAAGAAAATGGTGTGTTGGCGTCTTATTTCGGTCGATACTTGTAAGGAAAACTCCACCACGTTCTGCGTTTAATGTACATTACCACTCAGACTACCGTGTCATGATCCCTTTAATGACCGAGATATACATAACTAGATACATAAAAGTTGCTACACGTTTTATTTTATGTAGATAAGACTAACATTACCGTTTCACTCTAGATGTGCGGTGAAGCTAAGCTATGGATAGTCATCAAACCCACCATTGGAATTGCTTGCTTTTCATTGCCTAGCTCAACTTAGCTCTTGTGGAATTGGATTCATCAAAGCTATGTTTTTTTACACCGAGTAATACGAACCGAATAATATTGGTGGTAGAACCAGTGTAGTTCGCCCGGCGAAGTAACACCGCCACACCTATTTCTAGCGTGAAGCATTACTTGCGTTTCGATGGAAGGGTGTGGTTGCCGGCACACTTTCACTTGAGGCGACCATCATAGTCCTCGGGAGTAGCAACGCATCTGTGATTGACTTCAGTTAGAACCCCATGTTCTGTATGAAGTTGCTTACAGATGTCCATGGGCGGCAGTGACCACTTACCATCAGGTGGACTGCATACTCGTTTGCTACTTCAATCTTATATAAAAAAAAATGAACTACGAATGTGAGCCAATTGAGGGCTTTCAACATCAGTCCAGCTAGCTTTTCTACCTCAAACATAAGAGGTGGGAAGGCACCCTTGAATCTTTTCTTATCCGCTCGCATCTGTTACTCCAGTACTTTAGATCGAACCCCTATAGATAAAAAATAGCTTTATTGAGCCAATTTACACTCAAGTAATGAAAATCTAGCAATCCTATCGGTGGATGTGACACACTGCCGTAGCCTAGTTACCTCGCACATCTCTGGTGGAAAGGAATAAATGAACAAACACAGACCCACATTCATTTACTTGTTTTATTGCTCTACGCCTTATATATTACGCCGGCCAACTAAACCTAGGATTCTTTGTAGGAAATCCTTTTTGTGTGAGTAAATGAGAGAATACATCACAATTGTAAATCATTCTCACGAGTACAGTATCCTCAGTACGGGTCTATTACGTTTAAACAAAACAGTAATTGTTGATGTTTTCGCTCGTCTTTGCTAACGACTTGCAAGTCTGGGTGAGTACGTAAAAAAGTAAATAAAAAGTATAAAAAATAAATTAATAATACGTGTATAAACGTACGATGCCACTTGCAATGTGTGGATATTAAATGTAACCAATGATTGTTTTGTAGTCGTCATAAGTTCATACTAAAGGTACCGTACCCTTAGTACGAACTTATGACGCCTCCTCAAAACCACAAAATAAGCATTATTTGTGTCTATCAGTCATCATTTCAAAATACATTGAAGTTATGAAAACAAAAACGTACACTGTACAACACCTATACATTACGATTTATATGCGTAAAACATAAACAAAGATTGTTTCGAAGAGACGTATGAAACGTACTAAGGGCACGGGGCAGGGCATTATTACGGGGAGAACACTTTCCTGCTACAATTGTTAACATTTTTTGGCACGGCCTCCACGACCTTGTTGCGTAAGATACATCATTTCCTCTTCCTAGATCTGCAAACAAAGTCGGTGCTCCACTTCCGTCGGTCAACAAAAAAAGTTCTCTTGTTTTGTTCGCTGTGCAAAAAAATTCAACAGCGCCTACTTACATACGCATCGCTGTGTGTGTCTACTATATTATTGCTATTATGAGATTGTAATATGTAGATGCAGGTTTTTATAAATAATAATAAAATGCTCTAAATTATTTAAAACTAGGTGTTGCTACGCCATCACAAAAAAATAGAAACCTTCACGAGCTCATGAATAACAACTTTGCTGAAGATCATCAAATGTGATGATCTTCTTGTTGTGAAGTTGTTTTAACTGAATATTTTACGATTCTATAGAGGACATACAGACAAACATTCATTTCTATAAATAAGAGATTATAGAAGAAGAAGAAGAAGATGTGTTTGTGTGTTTACGGTATCGAAATATAAAAAACGTTTTTTCGTAGTACTTGTTCGTCTATTTATTATTATGATATTACGTTGAAAACAACTGAACTAATCTGGATGGCGCTTAATGATAGAAAAGTTTACAGCGGAATTGCCTACTTTTTTACTACTACGCTGCATATTTACATTACATTTCTAGCTTCGGCGCTAAGTGTTCGTTCTTATTATACAATTATAATTCTTTTTTTTAGTATAGATCCTCAGCGGATGAGATAGCTTGTTTAATTATGAATTCTAGCAAAATCGTGTTTAATACACCCACCACTCTTTGCTGCATCGCCATTCGAATTTAGTAGTAAATTCTAAAATCACCACATTTCATAGAATTAATGGAGAATATCATATAATTAATAGGTGCCCATTGCGTTTTGGAATTGTGGGCAGATTATTTAGAAGCTATTTGTGGAATGAAATTATTGCACACGTTAATATTAAATTCGTAACAATGTAGGTATTTAATGGATTGGAAAATGAAGTGCGGTGTCTGGTTTGCTCGCATTTATTATTATCACACGCAAGCCACGCCACGCATTTTCATTTTCACGTATTTACTAAGTAAACCCCTAATAAAATGTTAGCACTAATATTTATTTATTTTTTGTACTTAATTAAGTTTGAACGATACATAAGCTTTTTATTTACGTCTACACGATACTTTTAGGTCGTAGACTTCTATATCTTCCTTAAAAAAAAATGTTTCATTGGACAGGAATATTACGTGTGATAAAATCAAAGCAGAAGTGAAGTTTGACGTATGTAGATAGTATTGAAAATGATAAATATTAAATATTTTACAAGTAACAGAATAAGCACTCCGATAGAATTTGGCAGAACGCACTAATAGTACACGAAGCGTCTCAACTTATATGAAGAAACACCGATTACTCTCCATTATAGTTGTTAGTAAGTTCTTAGTTAAGGTGATAAGTAAACCTTTCTATAGTTGAGATGGATTGATGCCTTTTTTCCTGACACGTGGGTATGTGTCCATGGGGAACCGCGCCGTACGAGTACCACTTCCAGTTATTTCATAGGTAGCTTTCTTGTCACACGGGACGGGACGGGAAGAGATTGCCGCAGATTAATTTACTGCACTCGCGTGACACGAAAAATTCCTAATAACTACGAACAATGGACCGTTATCAGTATCACTCCTTGCTTATGAGGTCTACGTAAATAATTTATAATTAGTAGATAAATACGTCCCAGAATAATAAGCAGCAGTGAGAAGATATAACAATAATTCAAAAAATATTAATAATCCCGTTTTCACAGCAGCCCGTTACATAATGTAATACTAATATCAAAGGAACGCTGGATCCGAAAATTTATGTGCGTTTTTTATCTTAGAGGAATTCTGCAGGCGGGCGAGCTTTCATTTCGCTGAAAAGCGCAATTTCCCCATTCAGTGGCCGCCCTGAAATCGTTATAGAGCGCGTGAATTTAGCTTTTTATAAGCCACCTAGCCTAGTAGCGTTGATTGCCTGCAGTGTTAATGCTGCCTACTTACATGTTATATCGGAATGTAGTGTGTTGAATTGTGCGGGAAAAAACAATTATCTGCGAAACTGATTGAAAAATGCTAGGTTTTGTTTTTGTCACTAGTTGGGTAACGATTTACTTCAACTAGTTATTAGTAATGACTTAATGTTCTGATTATAGGTCAAACAGATTCTATGTAAAGGCACGCCTACAAAGGGCTGTACTTTTGACCACCTGTAACTCGTAATACTAATTAAAAATCTACCAATCCTGTACCATGTATGGACGAAAACCGTCACACTTTCTACACTCACAGCCCCCACAGTGGCGTTTTCTCCTGTGTCGTGAGTGCCATGCACATACAAACACCCTGACTTATTTTTCTAAGGTTACCAATATATAAACGATATTTGTATAGGTGTTTTTATTTTAATATAAGTTAACCTTTATTAAATAGAAACCATCAACAAGTGGAAATATCATAGCCGTAACCCACTTCGATTTTACTTAACCTCTTGCCAATAATAGGATGTCTTAGTCATTCCTACATAATGGAATACAAGATATCTCAAAGGTTATTTTTTATTATGTTAATGATAATCTTGTTTACTATCATTATAAATGAGAAAGTTTGGATAGATGTTTCTTACTCAATCACGCACTAACAGCTGAAGGGGTCTAGATCTGATAGGGTCTGAATTTGGCACTAATACGCTTTAATAGGCTTTCTACACTCCTAGCCCCACACACATGAACATACACAAGACGAATACACATCCAGACCCAGAACATGAATCTAAACTCATCATTGAGATACCTGTCTGGCCGGGAATCGAACCCGGGTCCCGTTGCGCGTCAGACCGGTATGGTAACCGCTCTGCCACGCAGGTTGGGAACTGAGATAAATTGTAGTCTACAACGGCACGTACGCCTTTGGCAGAAACAATTATCATGTAAAAATGTAGAGCACCCATAAGACAGAATAGACATGGATGTAACTTCAGGTACGGCTCTCTAGCTAGGACCTGTATTTAGCTCTATTAATATAAAATGCGGTAAACGGTATGCGACCACACATACCGCCGTCCTTCCCGGGATTGCCTGACCGAACGGTTCGAGCTCCCACTCTAGCCGTCTGCAACCCCGGAAGCCCCTTTTAGTCGCCTCTTACGACAGGCAGGGGATGCCGTAGCCCTATTCTGATCCCGAAACTACAGGGACTTCTAATTCCAGTCTACTAATTACGATTTTTTTTTTACCTTATTATAGGCCAACGTTTGGGCAGAATTGAAATTTGACCAGAATTGAAATAAGTATCTATGCTCGTCTATATTCGTCTATTTCCGTTAGCAATACGCGTAGGTAACTAAGCACGGTGTTTAAACGAAAACTTTTTTAAAAGATTCCTATGTACGCCCAGTAACAGGCTTTCAAAAGACTAACAAATGGTCATAATTATCTACTGCATCCATGAGCAGCCAGCCTAATGTTTGGAACTTGCCCTCTCGATCAGGAGGTCCGAGGTTCTAAACCCAGACACGCACCACTGATTTTTCTAATTATGTGCGTATTAGAAATTAATTATCACTGCTTTTCGGTCAAGGAAAACATCGTAGAGAAACCTACATAGGTACCCGAGAGTTCTTTAAAAAAAAGGAAAGTTCTCGGAGGTGTGTGAAGTCCACCAATTCGCACTTGGCCTGCGCGGTGGACTATGGCCTAAAACGTAACTCATTCTGAGAGAAGACCCGTGCCCAGCAGTGGGGCAATAATGGGTTGCCACTGCATCCACAGTATTGTATGGCGATGCATTGCACCTCGCAATTACACATTAGTATGTTCCGAACCAAGTATCAGACGGAAGAAGCCTTATCATTCGCTCACGACGCCAACGCCCAACTCCTAATGCTGACTTCGCGTGCATTAGATTTTCATTACAAACCCAGTCTTTGAACGATCGCCTATTTCATTACATTATTCTACTTAACGCCTAGTAGAATCTTTACGGCAACGCCCATCTCATAAAGTTTAGCTTAATACGCATCTGTCCTAATAAAATTGTTTTATTGTTTGGTTTTTCGATTAACCCAAAAAAACTTGCCTGCAACTTAATTGACTTATTAGGCGCTGTGAAAACAATACTTGTTTGTTATATTTTTGACGACCCGCGTGGTGCAGCGGTTACCATACCGGTCTGACACGCAATGGGTCCCGGATTCGATTCCCGGCCAGACAGATATCTGAATGAGGAGTTTAGATTCATGTTCTGGGTCTGGGTGCTTGTGTATTCGTCTTGTGTGTGTCCATGGCACCCACGACACAGGAGAAAATCCTAATGTGGGGCTATGAGTGTAGAAAGTATTTTTAAGGTTTTTTTTTTAAGTTATTGTTATTTGTATTACCCCATTGAGTTAGTAAGAGGATAATGTTTTTCAAGCGTATGCCCATCTCTTTGGCACGCGCTTCAAACGAAACGTTAGACGAGTGTTGCATATTATTAGCATTAAATAAAAGCTAATAAGTAGATCGTTACAATCAAGACAGATATTTAAACACCTTCATGTTACTAGTTTTGACTCAAAATCGTTTAATTAAATTGTTGCGTGCTTTTTTCCGTAACGCTTGTTTGTCTCCAACTACAGCACTTCATAATGTATAATTATTATTATTTTATTTTAATCTTTCTTATAAATTTTTATTTATTAATATCAATTAAACTACTGCTTAATGCTGCTTTTTTATGATAAATTATTAAATTGTAAATATAACATATATTTTATTAGTTACTTTTCAAAGCAACTCTCTACCAATCGACACAAACAAATAAGAGTTACAATCCATATTTATAAAAGACGCAAGTGCTTACCACTAACACAGTAAGCCGTTTGTAATGATGACCAGCTAATTAATGCCGAATAACAGTAATTTTTCTTTATATATTACTGCATTTTCTTTATAAACTAATAAGTACACGTCCATCTCCTAATGTACGATTCGCGTGCGTGCAGCTTCTTCCTACAAAATACTTTACAAGCATTTGCTCGCAATTCTACCCGCGAAGTTTCCTACGTTTCTGTTTACCTTACAAACTTTTCTACATTTCCGTGAAAGCTCTCAAGACTCGTTTACCTGTTTCTAAAATGAGCCCTTACAAACAATAAACACATATGATGTGAGTTTTAGATCGTACAAGCAAACATGCAATTGTACAAAAAACAAAAATGTTGTTTTTTCATGTAAACGAAAAAAAAAAACAAAAGTTGTTGTAGCCTGTGCCTTGGACTTTCAAGTTAATTAATATGTTAAATGAAAACATATTAATTAGCGTAAAGTAACAGATGGTATCCTGAATATTGACGCAAAAATTATATTATGTCCAAACGATATGTCAAAAAATTCGACATATCCAATATTTTACTCAATTTATTATGAATCCGTACAAAATATCTGAGTATCTGAGTGGAAGCATTAGCAATTTCCATAAATATCGTATTCGCGATACGCTATCGATCCGTGATGTGGCGCTGAGATAGACATACTCGTATACCCACCTACTAGTGATGTAACGACGATTCGCATTCGCGAATATTCCCATGTTTTTTGATAAAATTAAATTAAAAAACTAAACTTCAGATTGTCCAAAGTAGCACCAATATTTCTCTAATTTAAATAAATTGTAATAATTTTCAAGTTATTATGAACACTCCCGTTAAAGGTAAAAAGAGGTTTATTAACTAAGCTGCATTTAAAAGCAATAGCGGGTATTTTGACAAAGACATCTGACATTTTTAACGTTTGGTATGTGTTGTAAGACATTGTGAGACATGTAAGTATATTGAATTCTATTTCGTTTATTATGTATGTGTTTGTGTCAAATGCAAGGTAGTGAGTGTGTTTTAAGTTGATTTTAAGTATGTTCTATGCATTATTTGAAAAAAATATTAGCATTGCGAAATCTCTACATCAACTCGGCGGCAACGCCTGCGGCAAGTATCTTAACAAGTTTTTGCTTCACGTATTAATTTCCCATATTAGATTCGCATTCGCAAGAATTGGTGCGAATGTTTGCAAATATTGAATTGCTATGCTTCACAAAAATCCCCAAATCAAATTTGAAATCGAACTGCAATTTGACGACCCAAAAAGAAGTCGTCAAATCGGGATCCTCGAGCCCACTATACCAAAATCTGAAAAAAATTAACACGCGAATGTCGGTTAGAGATATTCGCATTCGCGAATGTCAAATAATGACATTCTTTACACCACTACTACCTACCTATATCAAGCCGAGGAGTTCACACTGTCGGCTCGCATTACTGGAATGTTCATATTTCGATGGATATCATCGACGTGGGGGTAGAAATTTAATGAGCGTTAACTGTATATATAGCGATATATATTCCATCGTCTTTACATAAAAAAAAAACTTTAGAAAAGCTGCAAATGGCTTCACTGCTAAGCCCGAAATTGATAAAAAGATTTTTGCGAAAATTGAGTTAGAAGACGTTTGATATAAGATCTTAGCACACGTACACAAATTATGTAATACAAATGGAAGTCTTAACACAGAGTAAGGTAGACTATTCCTTACATAGAAATTATAAAGGCATGTCCTTAATGATACATATTCAATTATTTATTATCGTATTTAGTAGAAAATTGAATACATAGAAACACTTTAATCCTATAACAGTAATTAAATATGTTATCTTCATCACACTAACGTGAACTATTGTTAGGCTATTACAATTAATCCGATTGGTGATAGATCTAACGATATTGTAAAGAATATGTAGTGTCGTTTTAAGTTTACTTTATTTGCTAATATTTTTTAATTTCTTTAAAAAAATATGCGAACAGTAAACATATATGTATAATACAAAAAAGGGAAAAATCCCCAATGGAAGCTGTAGCAATATTCATTAACATCGTATTCGTTACGGACTTATCGATTTCTGATGTAGTTACGCGGCTGTAAGTAAAAAATGCGAATGTCAATTGGGTCGGATTAAGGAATGTACGTACGCCACCACAGGAAGATTAATCCATGCGGTCGCACTGAATTCCAACCGATAAAACCTTATAACTTGAATTAATTTAGCCTTTCGTCTCATCCCTTTAGGTATAACTAGATTTTTCTCTAGCGTGATTACAATTAATCAGACTGGTAATAGATCTACGATATCGTAAAGGGTAAATACGCTACGAAAGTGACGTTTAATGTTTACTTTATTTGCTAACTATCTTTATGTTTTAATTTCTTAGAACATATTCGAGCAGTAATAAAGTATAATATAGAAAAAAGGGAAAAATCTCAATGGAAGCTGTAGCAATATTCAGTAACGTCGAATTCGCTAGGCTTATCGATTTCTGATGTAGTTACGCGGCCGTAAGTAAAAAATGCGAATGCCAATTGGGTCGGATTAAGGAATGTACGTACGCCCGACCACAGGAACATTAATCCATGCGGTCGCACAGAATTCCAACCGATAAAACCTTATAGCTTGAATTAATGTTGCCTTTAGTCTCATCCCTTTAGGTGTAACTAGACATTTTTCTAGCGTGATTACAATTAATCAGACCGGTAACAGATCTACGATATCGTAAAGGGTAAAAACGCTACGAAAGTGACATTTAATGTTTACTTTTTTGCGATTATTATGTTTTAATTTCTTAAAAAAATATTCGAGCAGTAAACATGTATAACATAGAAAAAAGAGGAAAATCTCAATGGAAGCTATAGCAATATTCATTAACGTCGTATTCGCTACGGGCTTATCGATTTCTGATGTAGTTACGCGGCCGTAAGTAAAAAATGCGAATGTCAATTGGGTCGGATTAAGGAATGTACGTACGCCCGACCACAGGAACATTAATCCATGCGGTCGCACAGAATTCCAACCGATAAAACCTTATAGCTTGAATTAATGTTGCCTTTCGTCTCATCCCTTGTAAGTGTAACTAGACTTCTGTAGCGCGGTAAAATAGTATAAGACCTAGTTTAGGTATGATAAAGGGAATTTATCATGAAGCATGACAATTCATGCAACATTTTTTGTAATATAGAAATTGTAAACGAGCATGCATACCGCCACTATTGCATAGCTTTTCTGGCGGGCTTTGAGCGCGGCAACCGAATCAAGAAATTCCGTAATGAAAAAACCTAACACCCCCAATACCATGTAGCGAGGCTGAGCGTTCGCTTAACGTTTATGTACATACATATATGGTTCAACAGTACGAAGCTCGCACGAGACGAGCTGCTCGAAAATCAAAATGTAAATGAAAATGATAAAAAATGAAAATGCTATGCAATAGCTTTACAGCGGCAGTCCCCGAGTTTCGCACGTTTTTTATATGTAATCAGCCACATAGAAGTTATAAATCTTACAAGAGATTCACGTCAAATGCTTAGTTTCTGTTATTAGCCAGTAAAAGGTATGGCGGTTATTCGTCGATGGCCGTATCTCAAAGGGTTCTTTCTACCACTTTAGAAGCTTACAGACGCAAAAACAGCATGACCCACTTCTTATACTGGTTTGCAGATAACAATTTTAGCTTTTATGATCACTGTAAGCTTCATGTAGAAACAAATCTTATGTAACATTTGATAAGTAATTACAATGTTCCTCATAATTACTCTCTGTTTTCCCATAATTGCTGCTTAGCATAGTGGCACAAGCGATCGATCGGAGCAGGAAATGCTCGCCATAACACTTGGGGGGGTGTATGCGGCGTTTATTATACGAGTTCCCTCACCTCCAAGTTTCTAATCACGTCAGAGCCCATAAGTGCCGACGTTATTAATTCGACGTAAACTGAATTTTCCGCTCGTACCCGTATTACGTAATTAAGTACGTAGGTACTGACTTTCCCAAGTCATGAACCCGCGTCAAAGATTTACGCGATGTAGATACCATATACATCGCGCGAATCTGTAGCGTTCCGGGTTCGATCTTCGGCCAAGCTATAAAATGGTTGTAGCAGATATCATAAAAATCTAACGCGCAAAGATCTGACCGAGTTCGATCTCCGGTAAAGTATACAGCTAAATATTAAATTAATTACTTTCAATATCATGGTGTATTTATCTTATGTGGGTGCCAATTGCTTACACGACAGAACAATTCATAATATAAGTCTGAAAGCTATATTCCACACTTATATTATTTATTTTTGTAAAAAGTAACGTATACAGCTAAATATTAAATTCAAGATTTTCAGTGTCATGATGTATTTGTCTTTATGTGGGTCCCAATTGCTCACACGACACAAAAATTCATAAGTGTGAAAGCAATATTCAAAATAAACATCGGTCTGTTTAAACTCTCGTAAGGTCATTTTTGCAAATTGCGACGCCACTTAATAGACGTATTATACTTAATATATCATCATCAACCCATTACTGACCGACACGGGTCGCCTTCTCAGAATGAGAAAAAACATGGCCATATTCCACGAACGCCAAGTGCGTGTGAGAAGACTTCACATACTTTTACATTATGGAAGAATCAGGTCCCACGTTGTTTCCCGTCACTCTTAAAGAATTAGATGTGTTTTCCTTACCCTACCTTTCCTTACCTTACCTACATGACCATTCAAGGTGGTAGAACCAGTGTAGTTCGACCGGGGAAGTACCTCCGCGACAACTATTTCTAGCGTGAAGCATTTCTTGCGTTTTGATAAAAGGGTGTGGTTGCCGGCACACTTTCACATGAAGCGACCATCATAGTCCTAGGGAGTAGCAACGCATCTGTGACCGACTTCAGATGGAACCCATGTTCTGTGTGAATCCATCATCCGGACCAGACCGGACATGACATGACATAGAATAAATTATTTTTTTAGAATTATGTTTGATATGAAAGTAGATATTAAAAATGTAATAATATTAAATATTGTATAAAATATAAAATTATTAAAAATTGCACGCCCATAGGGTATATACAGCTGAAACAATATTTGTAAATGCCATCGCTCAATGTACCTGTATTTATGCAATAAAATACTGATTACTGATTACCGAAACCAAACCAAACCGAAAACCATCAGGTGGACTGACATGCTTGTTTGCTACTTCAGTTAGATAAAAAAAAAACCTAGAAAAGACACATGTAAAGGCATATATACCTTGAATGAAAAGCTTTACGACTGGGGAAATGCTTACCACTGAGCTATCGCTGTTCTATATTTCTGGTCTGGAAACTAGGTAAGAAGGCGTGCCTTTGAATACTTGTAGGTCCTCTAGTTCCAATATTATATTTATGATATTTATTAGTAAATGATGATTATATTTTATTTTTACCGAAATTGCGTGTTATAGTGGTTCAATCGATGCTCCATCTTTGAATGAAACACCTTATGAAAGTAGGACATCGACGTAGACGTCCCATCCCAACTTATTTGGGAATGTTTTGACTTGGAACGGAAAGGAGAACAGGAAAATACAAACAATTTGGGGCACGGTTTATACAATTCTAGGTTTTCTTATCGCTGCGCGAAATGTGTGCTACTTATTTAATTTTATCAGTGAACATAACTTATAATCACCTAGTTACGTGCCCGCAGCTGTTCTTGCGAGTACATGAATACGTAATTTCTATGTTAAAAATATTCATAATTTTAGTATTCGTGTAGCCATATTTTATTAGAGAGATAATATCAGACGTACAATTAGCATTAATCCTTCTAAGCTGCGGAAAGTGTTTGTTTTCGGTGGCGCGAAATAGCCGCCTACTAATTGTGACTTGTGTACAATAAACCGAATTACTGGGAGAACAACAATGATATTTCAGTGGAGAAAAAACAAGAGGGTCGTTTGGGAATCCGGCGGGAATTCTCGTCCCGTCGTTTTGTTGAGGATAAGTAGAAAGTACACGAGAAGCTCAGGACACTACCATTATACGCTATTTACATCGGCAAGCTACTGTGACGAGAGGATTTTCGTTTGCATGCCATCCAATTAAGCCGCGCTTTTTGTCCTTGTGTTGTCCGCTTATATATTGGGTCGTCCTATATATTGGAGTTATGTTGAATTTTATATAGGCCTATAAGTATACTGTATTTTTAATAAAAAAATTGAAGTTTAAAATTATTAGCTAATTTTGTTTCAATTTACAATGATATTCCTATCCATGAATATAACAATAAAAAGGCTCGATCTGTCTGTACGATGCATATATTTGTAAAACAAAAAGTATAAAGGATAGTAAATAAATAATTGTAGAAATTTATATTATTTTTATCTGTTTACTTAATTCTAAAATATTTTAGTCTGTTTACTTAATTCTAAGTTCAATTATCGGTATACACGGCAATTTTACTATTTCTTATCAAATACTACTGTATTTGATAAGAAATAGTAAAATTGCCGTGTGCCGTTTGATAAAAATAAGTATATTTTTATCAAAAAAAGAGAGCCGACAATGGATTCTACAAGAAAAAAACATGTTTCAATAAAGTTCGTTATCCGTTCAGCTTTCCGCAAACTTGTCCATTTGTACCTTCGTATTACCAAACAGCTCTATTCATTCGTACGTTCAAGGAGTTTGACATCTTATTTACAGAATAAGAAAAGTTGTTCTTTTCGCATCCGGAGTTCCTACAACACTACTGCGTGTAATTTACAATACGGTACGAAACTCAACGAATAAGAAATCGAACTTTTGTACCTACGATTCGGTATTTATTTCATAAACAGTTCGTGAATATAGAATTTTGATGATTAACATTGAACATAAGATTAAAAAGTTCATTTTTAGGGTTCCGTAACCAAAAGGTAGAAACGGAACCCTATTACTAAGACCACTTTTTTCTCTGTCTGTCACTAGGCTGTCTCATGAACCGTGATAGATAGACAGTAGAAATTTTCACAGATGATGTGTTTCTCTTGCTGCTATAACAGCAGTTACTAAAAACGGAATGTATAAATAAATAAGTAAGAGGATTCTCAAACTGTTTTCTTGCCTTCGTGCGCGAGTCCCACTCGCACTTAGCCGGATTTGGACTATCTGTATTTACATTAGAAATAGACTACACTTCAATCTAAATAAAAATAACATATTACATAAAATAAAAATAATAACACATACAAAGAGATAAACTAACACATTAGTGATGTACAAAAATGTTATCTTTGAAGAATTAATAAACAGTAAATAAATACGAGTATGAGATTAAATAGACAACAATCATAATGAAATATGGTTATTATCCCTCAGTTTTATAATTTACTAGCTGTAAGCGTTGCCACATAATTATAAAGAAAGAAAAAATTAAACGTGTTCTGTTTACTCAACTCGGTATATACTTTGAACAGACACCGTTACACGTCTTATTAATATTACAAATGCGACAGTTTTTAGGGATGTATGTATCGCACTTTTATTCATAAAAAGAAACTTCTTTAAATTTTTTATTTGCGAGTTTATCACCTAGTTCGTTCGCTTTATGGTTTAACTCGCGTAACATAAATTTTGAGTTATTTCTTTTTATGAATAAAGGTGCGGTATGTGTGTCGGTCGGATTTCGTTGAAATTTGGCATACACGCAGCTTGTGACTTAGGTTAACACATAGGATACTAAAATCTATGGTAGACGTGACCGAAGCAAACAAATCAAATCAAATTTCGTTTATTACGGAATAGTAGAAATAGTCATAAATATTCCTCTACATTCCCGTCGCGAGCGGGCATATAATAATTATAAGATTTAATAATAATAATCATAATCAATGTCAAAAATAGAAGTTATATAAAATTAATTTAGATATAAGTATTAGTATTAGCACAAAGTCGCGGCAATAACCTAACTTTACTACATAGTATAAAACAAAGTCGTTTACTGCTGTGTGTCCGTTTGTATGCTTATATCTTTAAAACTACGCTACGAATTTTAATGCAGGTTTTTTAATAGATAGAGTGATTCAAGGGGAAGGTTTTTTTTATGTATAATACATGTATATTATAGTGGAGAAATAGTGATAATTTTAGATTTATGACTTTTAGGCGGACCGAAGTTCGCCGGGTCAGCTAGTTTATATATATAACATATTCAAGCTACGAAAGCTCTCGGGCATCCCTAACACACTAGCAAAATGTATTTACAATCGGATCAGTGGTTTCGGAACGTATAACGGATAAATGTACAACACACATTGATTATTTATGTAGATTTGCGTATTTATTATTTGCGAGAATTGTTAAGCACAACATGCAACTATTGTAAATTGTAGCAAATTTAATTTGTGACGCATGACGGAGAGCGATCGCATCATCTCATTTTACATATTTTCTTCTAATGTGCCTTAGGAACCAAAAATATGGACCTATATGAATTTAATTATATAATAATCAGCTATACGTTATGTAGAAAGGTACAAAATAATATAATCGTATTATTGACCTGAAAACTTGATTAGTAATACAAAAACAATTTGGCCATGAAGCGCGTGTTACCTGAAACTGTTACAATCCGTTGTAACTGTTTTCAATGAACATTTCATTGTTGTAAAACAATTGCAATGACAAAAAAAGTTGGATTTTGAATGTAAAGACTGTTAACTGGACAAAGAATTATTTTATAGTTACCTAAAATTGGACAATTGATAACTGTTAAATGAAAAAAAAACATAAAGCGCGATTTGCTGGCGAGCTAATTGAATTTCTTCGGAGCAATTAAAATAAGAAGTAATATTAAGAGAGTTTTATCTCAGGTTGCGTTACTCAGATGCGTTGCTACCGCTGACAACTGTGTTCGAATGATTTATTTCTTTCTCATTATTTCAAAACAGAATACAGTAAGGTTAAGTACTACCGTTAGATAAAGTAAATGACGGTGGTGCCTCCAGAACAAACCACAAAATACCTTAAATCTTCAAATACGAATTAATTTAAAAAGGTAAGCAAATGTAATAGCAGTAAACTATGTATGAATAGCCTGTTTCATAGGAGTGTGCTATTATCAGCCGAATTTAACTATTAAAATGTAATAGGTTTGTACTAAACTAAAAATATAGATAAAAACAAATATTACGTATCAATTACGCTTTTCTTCGTAAATGGCTCTGTCGAATATATTCCGTCTACCCTAGGGTTGACTTGTAGAGAATACCATTGAGCAATAAGTCTAACTTACAGTATCTTTTATTTTATAGAGGTGCAATAAATAAAACTTGTCACTCGTTGCATCGGTCGAATTTCGACCGTAATTTAAATTAAAAAACTAAACTTGATATTGTCCAAAGTATTTCCCAAATTCAATTCTTATACATTTCAAGCTATTTTAACACACCAGAAAGATAAAAAGAGGGTTAAGTGCCAAAGCTGCATTTAAAATCAATAACGGGTATTTAGACAAGACATCTGAAATTTTTGACGTTACGTGTTTTCATAGTAAGGACATTTAATGTTTTATTTCGTTTATTATATACGTGTTTGTGACAAATGCAAGGTAGTGTGTGTAATGTGTTTTTAGTTGATTTTATGTATGTTATATACATTATTTGAAAAAAATCTTAATATTCTGCACTCCTTCTCTACGTCCACTATAACCGTGCAAAATTTCATACTAATCAGTCCGCGGCATATTACTTAATAAAAATGCACCACAAGTTTTTGCTTCACGTATTAATATATAGATATCGAGTCTTTCCTATAGAACATAGGTGAAAACGTGACCTATATTTTGATAATTAGAAGGCTATAAAACTTCCAACTGCGCGCAAGTAAATTGTGTTGAAGGAAGGGAGAGCACACATTTACTTGGTTAATTGTTGGCGCATGAGTCGGTGAAAGTTGGCCGAGCCTTCGGAAATGACTCATATTTCAACAAACGATATTCACATGGAAATTAGGGCCACGTGTACAATTCCAATTTTGGAGTTTCTCCACGATTTTCGTTTTGTAATTACCGAAATTATGAGATGAAATAGTAATCGTATAATGATTATAATACTTGAATTAGCTGCTTAAAATAATATAATATGAAATTTTAAAATTTAGTAAGTATGGCAGGCTTCGTGGTTTTATTGCGGCGACATATATTTTCGCCTTAGAACACAAGTCTAAATCGTGTTCTCTTAGAATATAGTTTGTATATCCATTATGAAATGTTCTACCATACTCCTCAAGAGCTCCTTGGACAGGACTGGTGTCTAGTATTTATATTACATTCTATAAATAGATTTTTATTATTATATTTCTTTTTTTATTACAAACACATTAAGATAAATAGGAGTGAAGGATAACTTAAGATTAGGCCAATAAAATATGACAGTAGCAACAAACAACATATGGAACTAACTACAACAAAGAAGTTGACTTGATAAGACGACTTGATCAATCATTTGAGATACGACAATTGCCTACAAAGAATACAAATAATATAAACTTAATTGTTTTCCGACACACTAATGATGCCGTGGGAAAATCTTATTAAGATTATGTACAGTCAGCAACTTAATTGCCATTGCGTTTGCGACAACTATGACTATTTCATCATAATTGTAATTTAATTACCAGATAAGTACGAAACAAAGTACTTTCCTTCTAGGATTTATTTGTTCAATTTTAACTTTACGTTTCAATGTGATTTGTATTATATTAACATAATATTTCGTAGGGATTTGTTTATAAAGGACTTTCTAATTGGTGTCAAGGACCTTTCAGTTATCAATGACGGAATTAACAAGTGCTCTATTGACAATTTCGATGGGGCTAGAGTGGGTATGTATTGAAGCTTTGCGAAGAGGATATCGAGTTCCCCGCCTTCCCCCGAGCGTCAGCGAGAGGCCGCGTACCTGCCCGTGCGCCGCGATGCGCACCTCCGCTTCACCTCGCCGCGGAAACGACGGGCAGGTAGATCGCGCTTCGCCGAACCGAGCCTCGAGCTCAGTGCGCGCGTTCTCTCGCCGCCGGTGGTAGTGTCCGAGGTGCGCGGACGCACGCGCGCGAACCGCGAGCATGGTGCCTACGCCCCGTTGGTGAAGTGACATCGCAGTGCATCAACCGGCAGACGACATGTCCTGTGAAAGGAGAACTAAGGCCGCACGTTTCCTCGACCTGCGGTGAGTTCGCATCGCCGCCGCACGCTTCCTGTCGCGGCGCACCGATCTTTTGTTGAATCCTCGCACAGAATGACATGTGTCCGTCTCTTTTCAACGCGCTCTACCTGCCAAAGAAACAGATGCTCGTAGTGTGTAGTGTCGTGCCCCGGTGCAAGTATTTCTACGGCCGTCGTAAAATAGTTCCGAGATAATGTTATGATTAAAGTGTTATTTTGCGCGGAGATGATCAAGAATATAAATGACAGTGCTATTAAGTGCACGGCCTCAGAGGATTTTGCTGGAGGGAGGAATTACACAGTAGGTTCTTAGTCGATAGCGTTAACGTTCAAGTACAAAGCCATTAATGTGCGACCTTGACAGACTAAGTTATGAAACTACCGACCCGAGCACATGTAGTCTTAGAAAATTAGCGTCGTGATTTCTCTACAAAGATTCTCCGAGAACCTTTCAAAATTTGTTATCAGTTACCAAACGACAATTGTTAAACGTTTACTTAACTCCACTTGGGAATATTCGTTAAAATAATTTTCAAGTTAATAAGAATCTTTTGAACTAGAACTTGAAGCGTTTAAATAAAGCTCTTATACAATAATGTTAAAATGAAATACGATTTGAAAATCGGAGAGCGGTTTGTATCTGGTGGAATGCAGGTAGGGCAAGAGTGGCCCAGGCGCAGATGTGGGGCGCGGGCGCTCCCCGCCTCGCCTCCCGGCCTTGAAAGGCTCTTGACCAGGCCAGAGCCGCCGATGTCGTATTTATTGCAACCTCCACGATCCGTACCGCCGAGGTTATTGACGCCTCGAGACAACTATTCTTTTTCATCATGAGAACACCTAAGGACAAGGACGACTCTACGCCGCTAATGGTTGCCTTCTCCTTGAGCCACGTTCTCACGTCGATCTTATTTTAATGAATAACCACAATACATATTACGTCACTCCCTTGCTAGTTTCCGCCTTTAAAGTTTTGTAGCAACCGATGTGAGTCACGCGGCTAATACGATTTGTGTATACGTACACCGCACAATATTTGAAGGTGCTCAGTGGTGCTAATGTTACTGACTCAGCCACATTATACGTTAGGTGCATTGTCCTTATTACTGGCAAGAAACTGTCGCGATATTTACGTTCGCGTAAAGTAAGTTGATTTTTGCAGAGTCGAGCATATCTATAAATATACCCGTCAAGCAAGCGCGGACATAGGTACTCGTAGGATCGATGCCCAGGCAACCCTAGGTGAAGGCCGATTGTTGTGGTTCCTCGCCCTTTACATACTGTATACAACATCCCATTGACATCTGGATTACTCTATATTGTTTATACTCACTCATTGCCTTGTGTGAGTTTAATAATCGCTTTAATCTTTTCTAAAATTCAATCAATTTGTAGAGTTCAATTTATATTGAAAAATCGGGACTATTGTGACCTAGTGTGTGCACAATGTACCATATGGCGACGAGATCGACACATTACAAAGCGAATGAGGCCGGCATATGTTGCCGCTTTCACTCCCTACATCACAATCGTTGTTACGTACTTACATGTACAGAAAATGTTGTGACAACTTCGAATTGGCCATTTGTATTCATCTTTATGCCGTATGATGTTTCGAGATATAAATTAGAAATGCTTGAACTGGTACTCGGCTCATTAGTTAGATATTGCGATAAACCGCTGTGTATAAATATTAAACAATAATTACATACAATTACTGGACTCGGTTGTTTTTCTCTGTCGGCACGTCACTTGCAGTTGCGCTTAGAATTTAATACATCAGCTACATTTTAAATGTATCTTTTGTTGAAAAATATAATAAGCAAGACTGCTTTGCATAGTACGCGAGCGGCGTGTTTACTTAATTAAAATTAAGAATAGAGAGCAGCGCATGCAGCAACACGCTCAGTCAAGGGTAGTTTTTGCCAGCAGCTGGTAACCCCAGTGAGTCACGTCCTGTATTTGTGCCCCACCGTGGGCCGGGGTGCGTGTCGTTGACCCCACTAGCAGCCCCATTCGCCTCACACATATACGCCACACAATTTATCCTTTGCCCCTTTGTGTACTATTTTATTTATAGCTTTTTATTCATATAGTGCGACTAGCATTTTGCACGCTCCCGGATTATTGTCTATTTTCAATACATGTCGTATATTGCGCTCGTAACGTTTTTGTCCGTGAAAATAATGGTATTAGCTAATCCTCTTTATCTATTGAAGATTGCAGTTATTGCTTCCTTGTTTGAGATTCCTTTCCTGGTTTATTAGCTAAACATTTAACAGCAAAGTTATTATAGAACTACGTTTTTAATATCATAATTTAGAAAGAAAAGAAAAAGTAACTGCCTACTTAGCTAACTCACATGGCGTTAAGTTTTTCTCATTACGTTGATGAATGAAATGAAAGGGAGCTTGTTAGCCAGCTTCACGTTAAAACTATTAATTGAGTTTATTTAATTGATACTTACTATTATTATGAATAGCACTTTCGTTTTGCTTTGTTTTAATTCGTGTGCTTATTTTTACATACATAGGCCTATGCTTGAATCATATTTTTTACAGCAAGTATTAAAGAACTTATGTCTACAAACTTTCTTTTAGTATATTTTTTTAACAATTAGATCCTAAAGAGAATTACGAAATTATATTGCAATGTATGTTTCGTTATGAAAATGAACCGACGAAATATAAATACTCTATAACACAACTCTAACCCTGATCTATCAAACTCATTACGTATTCTTCTCGTAACATTATCATTTCGATATTTACCAATAAATTGGCTCTTACAGGGAAATCTTGTCTAATTGATAGTGTTGGTGCGAATTGCAAAAAATACTTATGTTTTAGAATCATCCTATTTGCACGATGCCTTGACGACCGATTTAAGTTATTTTAGAAACTCACACATACCTTTAGTATCCACAGGGCAAATACACGTTAACTCTCCAACAAACCGTATTTTTAAACTGGTATTTAGTGGTATTGTTGATATATCGCGCATCACATTAGGAGCCTCCTCCGATACCGGTTTTGAATGCAGTGGAACCGCATCGCCGATCTTATCCGACGAAAACAAAACAACTGTCCCGTGCTTTTACCCCGCAACTCGATACTTGGTACGAACTGTGTTAGTAATGCTAGGTGTTCGTATTGTTGGAGTAGTTTTATATATTTTATTTAATGTTATAAATGCGAAGATGTGAAGATATAGAATAGAATACTCTCTATTGCATACTATAAACACATACAAAAATAACAATAACATACAAAGTAGATCAGTACTATGCAATAGGCGTCTTCCAGACAACCTATGCATGTAAGTGGTAAAGACAAAAGGAATGAAAAGTGGGAAGTGTGTATAAAGTTAGAAAGGGGATAATGAAGGACAGAAATTACAGTAGGATAAATAAGTAACATTAAGTACACAGTGGAAAAAAAATTGAAATCCAAGAGTAAACAAATTAACAAACACAAAGAGAAATGTATGGAAGACTAACTCTTTCATGGAAAAACTAACGGTCGGATGTCTCAAAATTTGGCACATATAGTTTATGATCTGTATTGACAAATACGATATAATGGTAGACGTAACCGAACTGGTCGAAATCGCGTACAGTATAGTAATATTTTCGTGCAAATGTTAGTTAAATGTTTGCGATGTTAAATTTTAGCAATACGGATATTTTACCCAAAGTAATTAATGACGATCACAGTATCACAGTGCATAGCACAAAGGTAGTTGGAGGATTTTGCCGGAGGCGAAATGCGATGAGTAAATGAGATCTATCACCATTAAAAATGACTTACTTACGTAACAAGGCTAGGAACTATTAAAAAAACCTTTAAAAAGTATCTTATTATTATCATATACATAATTATGTTTTTAATTATGATCAAATATTTAATGACTACTCAAGTTACATAGAAATCACAAAAAACACCATGAAAACCTTAGATGACCCTGATTGTTCTTACGACGGTCACATCGACATTGATCCATGGTCCAAATTGAATCAGTTCATATACGGTTAAGTTTCAGTGCTAATTTACCCGATAGACCCGCCGTCGTGGCATTACGTCTGACAGCCAAGGTACCAGAGTATGAATAATTCAGACGACGCCACCCTAAGTCTCGTCCCGCGGGAGAAGAAAGAATTACAAAACGGGCCTCGAAATTGTATCTTTCTATGTTTTCCTTCGCATTAGACATATATATTCCTATGTTGTTTATTACTGGCTTACCCATTGTCTGAAGCAGCTGAAATGCTTATCAGGTTATATTTGAAAGTAATAATGTAAGTTTATTATGTAGGTAAGCTTATAGTAGGTGGCATAGTCACTGCGTGACAGAAACCCTTATCTGTCTCTAAATATAAATTAAAAAATGTATACTACTTTTTCGTCATGAAACCGATTTCCTGATGTAGGTACTAATGCCATTGATTTATATTAGCAACTCCTTTGTTTCGTTAATTGAGGTTTATGTATTTGTAGAACATTACTCTTAATTTTTTACATAACAATGAATTTATTTCCAATACGTATTTGTACATATGTTGACTGGGGAATACTTGAAACCAGCAACACATGGCATTGACAATAAGGTAAAAGTATATTTCAAAGTATTATAACTCATGAGTCGCAACAGACAACTCGGATCAGAATTATATTCCATTATAATTTGGGTGTGTATGTATAAATAAAATGTATAAATTAATCACAATGAGTTCTAAATTAGGATTGCATGGTCATTTGCTTCTTAAAAATTATACTTGGTCAATGTTCTGTTTTTTAGAAATCTTCATGGGCCCGTTCAATGATAATGTTTTAACTTCTCAAAACAAGAAGCATCACTTAATCTTCGACGACCCGCGTGGCGCAGCGGTTACCATACCGGTCTGACATGCAGTGGGTCCCGATTTCGATTCCCGGCCAGACAGGTATCTGAATGATGAGTTTAGATTCTTGTTCTGGTTCTGGGTGTTTGTGTATTCGTCTTTGTGTGTGTCCGTGGCACCCACGATACAGGAGAAAATCCTACTGTGGGGCTATGAGTGTAGAAAGCATTTTAATTTTTACTGTCCAAAAAATTTACAGGTCGCAAGTTAACATTTATCGAGTGGTTTTACTCAAGGCATGTATATTCGCGGATATGAACTCAAAATTAAATATTAAAGACATTTTAAACGCTTTCACTTTACGATTACTCGAAATACTCGCGGACATAAATATTTCTGGTTATAATAATACCAAGACGAACGAACTTCGCCTCGTCATCTCTACGGGTGGTATTATCGTTTATTTTCCTTCGAAACGCATTCAAGTTGCTTCTTCTGTCCTATTTTGTCTTTCCGTTGTTTATAAATATACAAATTACTAAGGAGTAAGACGATATTTGCTTGAGATAAGTTTCAAGTGAATATCTGAAATTCATACGAAATTAGCAAATTTTACTGTTATCTGGCATGATCACGGTTCCTAGCTATATTGTTAAGCTGTTAATATTTAAACGAGAACCGGTTTTGGTTCAAAGCAACGTCTTCCATTACTTTTATTTCCTTTAAAGTAATGAGGGTTGCAAATGAGCACAATTAATGTTAATTTGTAACGGCCTTGTAAGATCATGCTCTCGATCAGAAATGAGGTAGGATTGTAGGTGTACATCAGGAATATCACGGAAACGTTACTTGCTCCGATTGTGTGATTTGATTTCTGCCTAATAACGCATATGCACTGCTTTTAATAGTCTGAAGGGTGTCATAGCCTCAGGTAGCATTTTGTACTTATTTGGGGTTAGATGTCATTGAGCGTGTCATAGTAAAGAACCGTCGACTGGTTTATTAACGACTGTTATTTCGCTATATGTGTAAAGGGACATTCATAAGATATATAAATAATAACAATAATATTTCTGCATCTTAACTCATGGTAATGAAAAAATGAGGTAATACTTGCAACATTTGTCTTTATTTATTCAAAAAACCTGGTAAATCAATCACAAAAAAAGTCAGAGCAATAGAAAAACATAATAGTAATATAATGTAATAGGTAATCGTTTTCAAAAGTAGATATTGCAAAGTTCCGCAGACACGGAGTCATTCAGTGGTGCTAAAGGCATTTAGAGGTGGAGGGTGTGCTTATCTGCGGGGCGAGGGGCGGCGGACGGAGGGGGGGGGGCTTTGTTCTCGAGCCAACATCTCGTACCACTTAGAAGATTGCTCGGCTTTGTCTTCGCGCTATACTTCTTTGTGTCTCGGGTCCCGTCTTCAATCTCGGCTCTGTAGATTTTGTTACATTCCATTTCTAATAAGTTGTTACTATTTCATTTGTAATACGTCGTTTCTATTAATGTTATAGCAACAAAACTTTAGTACTGTGCATTTATGAAATAGTTTTGCTCGCGGCTTTGTTTACTGCACTATTGGGAAAAATAAACAATAGCTCTATAAATATAGTAATTAATTAGTAAAGTAATGACGTAAATCACTATGAGGCGTTTCAACCTAGCCATCAGGGGTAGCAATGCATCTGTGTTGTGAGCTCGAACCGTTCGGCCAAGCGACCCCGGGAAGGACGGCGGCATGCGTGGTCGCATGCCGTCGTAAATACCAGAAAGTGCGGTGAGCGTTTCCAGGGAAGAGCTCGAAAGGGGCATCGCGCTCGGAGAACTCCGGTTGTGTTCCGTTGGAGATCCCGGAGTCCTCCACGCAGTGCTGAGGACGGCCACCGTTCAGTACGGTAAATGTAACGGCGTCGGGTACATTTTGAAGGTTTCCCCCTCGTAAACAACAAAAAGGCATGTACCCAACATGCATATTCGCTACTTATAAATAAAAAGTATTAAACATCTACTTAATTAAATTTAAGTATATAATTTTATCCTTTATAATAAATTTGCGTAAAATGATGTTCCTACTATTTCTTTCATTTTTCAATGCCGTCATAGATAGCAGACGTTTATGTTTGAGGTTACGTACGATTTTATCATAATACAAACGCGTTCATAATAATAAACACAGAATAAATCATTCAAATACGTATTTGTAATTGCGAGTACGGCGGCATATTGAATCACGGTTTTAGTTTGCAGTGTGGTAAGGACGTCGTGTCCGAAGCAAAGTCTTTACGAATGTAGCATGACGTGTCGTAAAACAATTACTGTCCCACTGCTGGGCAGGGGTCTTCTCTCAGAATGAATGAGAGAGTTTTAGGCCATAGCCTACCAAACTGGCCAAGTGCGAATTAAAAAACTTCACATACCTTTGAGATCTTTATTCTTTTTTTAAAGAGCTCTCAGATGTGTAGGTTTCCTCACGATGTTTTTCTTCACAGTAATGTAGTGTTAATTAATTTCTAATACTTATAATTTTAGTCGTGCATGCCTAAGATTTGAATCTCGGACATCCCGATCGAGAGGACAAGTTTCAACCATTAGGCTATCAATGTTCGCAATGTCTCATATAATCACCTCAAACGCGATGCACCAAGTCGTATGGGTAATTCATACGACACGTTTTAAAACCTACACAACTCCCCGAGCACAGAGGCCGTGTTTAAATTGTTTTTGCCTTCAGCATGTTGTTATAACCTATTGTGTGCCAATGTTGAGCCAAACATTCAATGACCCAGTTTCTCCTTCACATTGTCACCGTTTTGTTTCCTTTTGTGAGTTTTTTCGCAAATTTCGTACTTTGCGGCAAATTGTTACGTTGCTTGCCGTTTCGATTGCGTTTAGACTTGATGCATAATGAATAATTTTGGACGTTTACAAATCTTTCCGGAACGTTACAAAATGTTTTTTTCGCGTTTGTTAGAAAGTGTTAGTTCAACTAGTTCTATTATAGGACAAAGCTATATAATTAAATCTAATGTGTTAGGAAAATATTAAAGAAAACGATAGTATCATAACATATGTATCAATTTATTGGTATACAATACAATAAACAATCTAAACTGAATTAATCAATATTAAATGAATAAAAACTTTACATGAAATGGACGAGCATTGTCATAAAATCAATAAAACATAGTGAATAGGAATTTTAAACATGTAGGTACATAAAAATATATTTTACATTAAATGGACAAACCTAGCCCTAAAATAAATAGAACATAGTGAATGGGAATGTTAAACATGTAGGTAGGTACATAAAAATACAGAAATTAGAACACAATAGGTATAATACAATTAAAGTACTTAACTTACGAAGCAGCTGTTGGTCTCGTTCTGAATCATTTCCTAATTTTGCAACCCCCTTTTATACTCCCTGGATTGTTACACACGATTTGAACCAATCAAAAACAAGGATACATTATCTCTCAATAAATATTTAGTACTTTAATAATCTCCATGTGTGACATTCAAGTATTGTGTTAAAACATAATTTGAAGATTATTATCATTATTCCAAAAGTCTTAATATTTATTTAATGGGTTTAATTTTAATAAATTTGTTATTAAAATTATTATCCAATCAAAATGCAATTTAGTACAATCTCAAATTAAGTTTTTGGTAATGAATCAAATTTACTTATTGTTTATTTTTACTATCATGTTAATTGACATAAGTCAAAACATCTCAAATAATATATTTTTTTATAATTATTGAATCATTATTTATAAAACAAAAACAACAATAATCACAATACTTGTAAATTACTTGAGGTACATATAATTATTAAAATATTCAAATCAAACTATAAATGTGATTATAATTAGTTACATAATTTATTTATTTCTAAACACAATTACACATAATCTATTATGATCGTATTATTACATTATTGTAAATAATACAATGAAAATGAAACTTGAAACTTAAACTTCCTTCGGAAGTTAATTTTGAATCAGAGATCTTTTTCAGTGCCATCTAGTATCGAGTAGTAAACATAAACAGGAATTGTCAACCACATCGGTCGCTTTATTATAAGTTATCACGGCCATTCTGATATTTACTTCGTCCCCGAAGTAACATATTCAATTATTTTGCTGCTCTTACATACAACCAACACATTTTAATAATCCATTTCTCTTTTTATACATTAAGCTTAACATATCATTCCCATATTTTGGTACTATAAGACTTAAAAATATATACATAACTATATTAGATACATTATAACATTGTTCCTCTGTCACTTCTCACATTAAGTTAACAAGAAACAACGGTCAGTTGCTTTAGTAACAATGTCTCTGCCCCACACCTGCTGCACATGAGACGGGCTAGAATAAAGCAAAAGACTTTCAGCAGTTCGGTCACATTCAGTCTACCACTTTGGTAACATTTCCCTTAAAATACTAGATACATTTATCATTGTTCCTCTGTCACTTCTAACATTAAGTCAACAAGAAACAACGGTCAGTTGCTTTAGTAACAATGTCTCTGCCCCACACCTGCTGCACATGAGACGGGCTAGAATAAAGCAAAAGACTTTCAGCAGTTCGGTCACATTCAGTCTACCACTTTGGTAACATTTCCCTTAAAATACTAGATACATTTATCATTATACAATGATAAAAAAATACTTGTTTAATATTTCAAATTATATCACATATATATAGCAAGTTCAAAAATAAAACTTAAAATAGCACTTACATAAGGCTTTCCCTAATATCTGCGAAAAAACACTAAAAACTACACAGGGCACATTTTCAATTCTAGGATAATAGCAATAAATAATGAATACTGAATTATGAGAATCAAAAAATAACTTTATACATTTTATCAAACGTCAAAGACTGACTTGTCAAATTTATTTTGTCTATAGGACAGTGCAGTCCATGGTTGGTACTCCGTTATCGATATTTTAAACAACTTAATGTTATCTCAAAATCAAAGTTGTCACAAATTTCAATCAATTATGCATTGCTTTAAAAATATTATTTACAATTGCTAATTTAAACTAAAACTGTACATTGAGAACAAAAATATAATATAAAAATAAAGCTAAAATGAAAATAAAAGGTTTCGTAATTATATTTCTAAAAAATAATTATTTGTTTGTTCTTCATCAACCCAATCACCAGGCCATAGTCTCAACTTATCTTTCGCTACCGTTATATTTCTCAAATTACCTATTCCTTTAAGAATATATCTATCGTGTGGGAGTAAAGAGGAAATCTCATACGGTCCTTTATATCTAGGGCTTAGTTTGTCATGACGCCTATGATTTTGATTTACATATACTTTGTCACCGATCTGAAAGTTCCTATTGTTTCTTCTTAATTTATCAAAACGAGTTTTAAAATTATTTGCTTGCGAACATAAACGTTGGTAAGCTATTTCCCGGTCCGTTCGTAAATCTACATTTTGTTCATAAGCATTAACGTCATTGAGGCGTGATTGTATACATGGAATATTTGCATTACATCCGTTAAGTAAATGAATTGGTGTGAATCCGGTAGATTTTTGAATAGTAGTGTTAATAGACTGTTGTACTTTCCATAATCCGTTCGGCCAATCTGATGAACCATTACAGCTCGTATTCAACATGTCAATACCAGTTGCAACATATCGCTCTCTCGAATTATTTGTTTTTCTATAAGTTCTTTTACGATTTGGGCTACTTTATCTCTTTCAATGGGAGCCAAGCGGTATGGGCGATAATATACTATTTCATTTTTTGTAAACGCAAATGTAATTCACCACTTTTTACAGTACTAATTTCATCCAAAACCGAAGGGTATTTATGAAAAATAAATCTAATTCGATCTTGCAGCTCTGAGTTCAAATGTTCTATTTTAGGAATTAATGGTGACAAGTCAGATAAAGTAGACATCAGATTTATTTGTGAATTAATTGGAATAATCTTTCTAACCAAACGACTACCTAATGATACCGATATTGAACTGCATTTCTGCCTATAACAAGGTCGTAATTAAAGTTATCATCCCTCGTTACATGTATATCAAGTTCTAAACAAATTCCGTCGAAACATACTGTTGCAGTAATAATAGCACAAACGAATATTTTACTCTGCCCTATTCCGTTATGTACAAAGATGTAGGCGCTAGGTGACAACCTAATTGTTTTGCAATAGATTCTTTAATTAAACTAACGTTAGCCCCGGTACAATCAAGGTATTCATTTGTTTATTAGTAATTAAAACTTTAGTAAGTTTAATTCCGTTTGTCAAAAAAATTAGCCTCTTTAATTGGTACTATGGTTACTGATGACGGGTTTTTTGATTGAACACGCTGTTTATGATAACAAACAGATTCAATATGACCTGTCTTTTTACAAAAATTACAAATTTTTGGCTGAAAATCGTTAATTTTGGCAAAATTGATTTGGAAAGCGTTTTTCCCGTTTTCCCAGGTTCTAGCTTCAAGAGGTTCCCAAGTTTCGAACCACGTTAATGCAGAGCCCTTGAGGGCCTTACCCGCTTTAGCTGCTGTTTTGATACTGCTCCAGTTGAATTCAGTGGCGAGAGGCTCGATGCTGCTACACTAGCTCGCAGCTCCGCAATCGTTCTTTTCAGGATCGAAGAGTGGCAGTGCGACGTCATCGTCTCTCGATGGTGGCGCCTGATTGGAGACAGCGTCCCGAATTGCCGCAAGAAGATCACCAATAGCTCCAGCATCCATTCTAGAACATACAAATAAGATTAGTAAAGGTTTTAACGTATCCCACTTCTGATGTTAGAAAGTGTTAGTTCAACTAGTTCTATTATAGGACAAAGCTATATAATTAAATCTAATGTGTTAGGAAAATATTAAAGAAAACGATAGTATCATAACATATGTATCAATTTATTGGTATACAATACAATAAACAATCTAAACTGAATTAATCAATATTAAATGAATAAAAACTTTACATGAAATGGACGAGCATTGTCATAAAATCAATAAAACATAGTGAATAGGAATTTTAAACATGTAGGTACATAAAAATATATTTTACATTAAATGGACAAACCTAGCCCTAAAATAAATAGAACATAGTGAATGGGAATGTTAAACATGTAGGTAGGTACATAAAAATACAGAAATTAGAACACAATAGGTATAATACAATTAAAGTACTTAACTTACGAAGCAGCTGTTGGTCTCGTTCTGAATCATTTCCTAATTTTGCAACCCCCTTTTATACTCCCTGGATTGTTACACACGATTTGAACCAATCAAAAACAAGGATACATTATCTCTCAATAAATATTTAGTACTTTAATAATCTCCATGTGTGACATTCAAGTATTGTGTTAAAACATAATTTGAAGATTATTATCATTATTCCAAAAGTCTTAATATTTATTTAATGGGTTTAATTTTAATAAATTTGTTATTAAAATTATTATCCAATCAAAATGCAATTTAGTACAATCTCAAATTAAGTTTTTGGTAATGAATCAAATTTACTTATTGTTTATTTTTACTATCATGTTAATTGACATAAGTCAAAACATCTCAAATAATATATTTTTTTATAATTATTGAATCATTATTTATAAAACAAAAACAACAATAATCACAATACTTGTAAATTACTTGAGGTACATATAATTATTAAAATATTCAAATCAAACTATAAATGTGATTATAATTAGTTACATAATTTATTTATTTCTAAACACAATTACACATAATCTATTATGATCGTATTATTACATTATTGTAAATAATACAATGAAAATGAAACTTGAAACTTAAACTTCCTTCGGAAGTTAATTTTGAATCAGAGATCTTTTTCAGTGCCATCTAGTATCGAGTAGTAAACATAAACAGGAATTGTCAACCACATCGGTCGCTTTATTATAAGTTATCACGTTCATGGCATATTGTAATGAATTGAAGCGGTTAAAAAACTGATAGACCTTTAAGCACCTATATCTGTTGCCCCGATGCAAAATATCTATGTAGGCCTACAACTAGGGCTGACATACATCCGTCTTTACTTGGACGTCTTTGTTGCCGTATCCGGCCAAATATTATCATATCCGTCTTTTGTTATATTTGAACAAGCAGAACACACCATCCTGTTTTACGACGTCCTGATTACCAATCCAACAACTATTAAATATCTAGTTGTTTCAAAAAAAAGATGGTCAAAAAGTTTGTTCATGAGGTTGATGATGATGAAAACGTGAATCACATTCAGGCTTTTCTGTTTTTGGGCCTGGCAACCCTACCCTTGCAGGCGTGGCGGCGAAAGCAGCACTCCCTTGACACGCTACGGCGCGCGCGCATTGTAGTCAAGGCTCCGCGCATGTGCCGGTCCGGCTTGCTCCGACTGTACAGTCTCTGGACTTAAATAGACCCCTTGAACCTTTGTTGCACTTGATTAGGAACAACGCCAAAAGATTGAGTCTGATTTATTTATTTTTTTAATCTTTTACCCAATGCTGTAATGCTTGTTTACCAGGGACATAAAATTGTAGGCGGTGGGTGGTACAACTGGACAATTAGATATAACTAACAATAAGTCCTCAGAGATCCACCAATACGCACTTGGCAAGCGCGGTTGACGATGGCCTAAAACTCTGTCATTCTGAGAGAAGACCCATGCCCAGCAGAGACAATAATGGATTGGCACCAAGTCCTCAGGGACAGCAAAAACTGTGATCATTTTAGGAAGGGTTAGATTTCTACTTCCGGCAATAACTACTAAAAATCAGATTGGATGACCGCTGAATACCCATTCGCTACTACTAGTTCATTATATTGATGTTATTGTAAGTTAGTAAATCATCTTCACAGTTAAAGGAACTGATACTTATTTTTTAATAATCAACTAATGTGAAAAACTGAAACTTTAGGATTTGAATCCTGGATTAAAGAGTAACAGCACAAACTTCTAAGCAATTCACTAAAGCTTACTATATTTACGCCAAGCCTATTAACCAACAAGCCTAGATACAAGCGCCGGCCATTACTCATACATCATACTCGTACATAACTGCTCTAATCGATACGCTCGATCTCCCGCGCTGTGATCCAACACAATGCCGAAGCAATAATTTATACATATAAAGTAAATTGTCTGTGTTTCAATTTTAAATAAACTTTTACTATCACGGTTTTATGTGGTTTATCACACTTTAAAAGCAATTTAATTTATAATAAACCATTTGGCTCCTCGGTTACAGTTTCAAAAATAGGTATGTTGACAATTTGAAATCCTTATTTTATGTACCAACGCCGTTGAATGATCTCTCCACATAACCGAGTGAGGCTAGGAACATATTTCACCCCATTCCAGTGCGAAATACCAATCCGGCTTTGATGGAGGTAGATGAGGCGGCTTAAGACTCCTTCACGAATACTATCCAATATCAACCGTAACTAGCGGCCTAATATAGGGTACGTTAGACAGCCGATCGACAAAGCACGGAAGCGTGCATGAAATTTAGCCATTACCAGCCTCATGTAACTCTAAAGCCGTTGTTACTTAACTTACAGATCCGATTAGACAACCGCGACATATATGCGACGATTTCGGCGAAAAATCAAATAATTACACGTACTTAGATTTTTGTATCCGATTGAAGTAGAAAACTAGCCTGCTGCAGTGATAGCCTAATGGTTGAATGATCAGTGATAGCTTCTCGATCGGGAGGTCCGAGGTTCAAACCCAGGCACGCACCACTGATTTATGTGCGTATTAGAAATTAATTATCACTGCTTTTCGGTGAAGGAAAACATCGTGAGGAAAAAAAACGTTCTCGCAGATGTGTGAAGTCAACCAATCCGCACTTGGCCAGCGCGGTGGACCATTGCCTATAACTCTCATTCCGAGAGAAGACCCGAGCTCAGCAGTGGGACAATAATGGGTTGACAACGTGCTGTCGACCTGATGGTAAGAGGTTACCGTCATTTGACATAGGTAAGCCTTGATACTGAACAGAGGTTCTTAAATAAAAAATATGAAGTCAATCACAAATGTGTTGCTAGTTCCGAAGACCTAGGTGATCGCCTCATATGGAAGTGAGTCAACGTACAACAAAAACCTTCCACCTAAATTCAAGAATTGTTTCACACTAGAAATAATTGTGACTCTCGTATACGACCGAGGTAGAACTACACTGTTTTTTTTTTCAAATGCCTAGAGATGTTCGTCATACATAACAACTCTAATCGATACGGTCGATATCCCGCTCTGATCCAACAATGCCCGGAGCGTTAATAATAATCGCGATCGCATGTTGTTGACATTCGATATTTATTTTACTGCATTTACGTCGCACATAGCGTCAACTGTGCCTCCAGATGTCACGTGTTAGATAACTAACTGCGCCGTGATGTAATCAAACGGTTAACTAACTGTAAGCGGTAATCGATATTGGCGATTTTATACACAGGCTTATGATCGTTTTATCGATTTTTAAATTGAGAAACGACTGATATTTGATTATGTCATTGAAGATATGTAGAAGTTTTCTGTTGAACTAGCACTAACAGTTCGCTTTATATTAAGCGGTTAGCACATGAATATTAAATAATTCTAAATAAGGTTTTAGGTATAGGTCCTTGGTCTTAATCTTAGATCTTGCGAGTTTCAAACATATTTTATGGTTACAAACGTATTTTTGTTAAAAAATAATCTAGCAAAACAATCTTAACCGTAGTTATGTTAAATATTATCGTTACACGAATAATGGCCACAAAAATGACATTAAAAAATAATGCCTTCACATACTCCCACAGCAAGATTCCCTGTATCAGGACACACTCAGACGCACATTAATGCACTATTTAGATGCCTTTCTGAAGCCGGAACTAGTCACCTCATAATTGACACCAAAATCCTCTTAATAATAAAGTTCACTTTATTAGAGGATTTTGGTGTCAATTATGAGGTAGATAGGGAAGTAAAAACCATCGCTTTGTACGCTTTACGGTTTGAAAATAAGCGCAATATGCGCCAGCTTAACTGTAAGTCAGCATTAAGGCGAGCCGCAGCCGGTGCATCCTTGACATGGACGCGATACCGCACGCGCACACGTCACTCTTATGTAATCCTCACCCACTGTGGCTAGGGTTGCTAGCTTTAACACTTTAACCTTTAACTTTGTGATGTTTAAAGGAAATACTTCTTTAATTTCTCTTTACCCACTGTGGTGGCGCTAGCAACCCTAGCTGTAAGAACAGTAATTTGGTAATAACTGCCATACTTCTAATAATTGCCCTCTATAATAATGTGCGTAGATGCCTCTGCTCAATTAGTTTAAGCTTAGTCCTCAGGGAAAGCAGGACATCAGGTAATATTTCCTTCTTATTCACCAGCCAAGAATGTCACCTCATCATCTCTTCCCGTTGATGACATAGGAGCAGGTAGGGACCCAATTAAAGAGTGATGGGCAACACTTCCTTTGTAATATCAATAACAACTACAACCGTCAACACGCGTGCCAAACGAACTCAAACACCAGACCTATGTATGTCCTTCAGTGGATCTCAATAGACTGATGAATGGACTAATACTTTATAGAAATTAATGTTCACTTGATTTTATACTAGAAAAATTGTATGAATTAAATTAACCCACATTTGAATCAGCGAATATAATATTAAGTATACAAATAAGGAGGTACTGATGATAAATTTGTTTATTTTTGAAACCTTTCATGCATTTATATATATATAGATAGCAGAGTAGATAAGCATTTTGGATAGAACCTCTATATTATTTTATGTTTCAAAAGAAACAAACAATTTGCACTTGAATCTATACACTGGTATGCATATTGTAACCAACGGCATACTTCCTTTACAAGGCATTTCCTTCATTTATTTGGGGTAGGAATAAATAAAGATAACGTAGCAAGAAAACCCTAGATTATATACACTTGAAATAGACCACTGTCGATGCTCCGTGGTACTGATACGAAATGTTAATAAAACTCTTAATAAATGTGTACTTGGTAATTTCGTACTAAAGAAATACGAACAAGGCGTTCTATCCTTGACATAAATTACGTGATTCACGCTCCCTTTACTCCATACCCACGTCTTTAGGGACCAAAAGATACTGAACATAGACTATACATTCTCTCACTTATATTTTTTTGTTTCAGTATTGTATAAAAGTAGATACATCTTACACACTTCATGACAGGTCTATTCAACGATTGTAATGTAACAACAAATATTTTACAACTGAATAAATGATAATAAACACTCATTATTTGAAAACATTGTATTGATATGATATTATGACGTAGCGTTTGTCTACGGTGACTTCAACTTAGAATGAGTACACGCGAAGTAGTAATAAAAATGATTGATAGACTTCCTTCAAACAGTAAAATAAAAAGTTATAACAAAATGTGTGAGCAATCGATGATTATTAGAAAGTCTAGTAATTTATATAATTTCTAATATGTCAAATTATACGACAGTTCTAATGACTGAGACCCTGGGGCTAAGAAATCAGCGCCAAATCAGAAAATCTTGAAAGTAATGCCATTGGAAAAAGGCTTGATTTGTATATACCGCATACTACTGTGATAGCCTATTAGCTAAAACTCGGCCTCTTCATTGTACGTCCGAGATTCGAATCCCAGGCGCCACTGATGTTTCTAAAATGATGTATTAGAAATGAATTATTAATGTATTACATTGAAGAAAACATTAGAAAACCCTTACACTTGAGAGTTTCTTATCAACAAAGTTCTTAAAAGTGTGTGAAGTTTACCAATTCGCACTTGGTCAATGCGGTGGACTTTGGCCTAAAAATATCTTTTTTTGAGAGAAGACCCGTGCACAATAGTGCGAGAATAATGGACTGGTGACGACGATATTAGTTTTTTAAAATGTGTCCTTAAATATCAATAAAAATACCCTTTTATACAAACATATTTAAGTCGACGTGATAACTTCGCGCACATTTTTTTCTAAATGAATACTAATGATACGTTACAAAAGGTTAAGCTTCTGAATGTCGATTAGCTTTAAATACAGATTAATTAGCCTTTCAATTATGACTTCATGGACCCACCAGATTCGCGGAACTATATCTTACTCAAGCTGTGAGTTCATAGGAGTACTTAATTCATAGAACTTAAAAGCATACGCAACGGAAAAACCCTGCTACAATTTTTGCATATGTTTAAAATGGTATCACTTAAATTTTCTCATAGAAAATGGTTATTACTTAATGAAGCATTTTCTAATTTCATTAAGTTGATTTATTCTTTATTGTGACGTCCTACGCAACGGATTTGTGGGATGGTCATTATCCGTTCTACCAAGAACTACAAACGGCTACAGAAGGCTAAGGAGTAGTATCTACCTACATGTATTTCTACATGCTTTCCTAATCCTTCCTAATTCGCTGCAAGCCATCGTTGAAGAATAATATTAAAAAAGACAACTCATTTTGGAGTACTTTATAATATCATCAGCACATAGTGTTATGTAATTCATTGCGTTTCCTATGTTTATGTGTACCTGTGTACACATAAACATAGGAAACGCAATGAATTATTCCTTAAAAAACGCATTCACATCAGTTCCAACGGTTGAGAAGCTACGTTGTCACAAGCACAGGTGTCGAAAATTTAACACCCCTGTTGCCTCGGGACTACAATATCATTTAAGGCATTTTTTAACACATCCTCAACGTTTACCAGGTAGATGTTTTTGTACTCCCCTTTATTGAAATTTTTGTGTTCACTGGCGTTAATGGTTCAATAAAAAGTGAATAAATAAATAAATAGCGTTGGTTCAGGGCCAGGGAAACTGTAAAGTGGGTTTTTCCTTGACACAAGGCCCTGTTGCAACGCGGCAACTGACACAAGGTTGCAGTGACACGCCCTAGCGATTATTTAATTGTTATTGAAACCAGAGATAGTCGTGATGTCGAGGCCTGTAAATGACGATTCGAGATTTTATCCGCGAATTCAAGTTTTACCTATTTCCGTCAATCACTAACGTCCGCTTGCATCATTTGCACGCTGCGATGGAACAGCATCCTTGATGATTAATTAAAGTAATTACTCGCAATTATTTAACAAAAAACAACGACTACAACGCTATAACAATCACTTCTCTAATTTAATTCTTATACCCATTATTAGATATTCGCTTGGTTTTCTCAGAATCAATGGATAACGCCCACGTAGATAAAAAGAATGACCAAAAACGACCTATTAATCCTACCGATAGGTCATTTAGTTAAAAACTATACCGTTTTTTATCGAAGTAAAACTTTAATTGACCTCCTAAAAGGACGGAGCCTTATTGGTGTATATTAAAAGAGTAAATAATAAATCTGACGGAATAAGTTTCATACGTGCGTAGTTTCAAATTACTAACACACGAACTGCCGTAGGTGAATACCTCTGTACAATAGTATGCTACCTACTTGTAGTATTTTACTAACTAGCCATGTACATTCGTTATACATTCATACGTCTTATCGCCTAACAAGTTCTCATGCATATATAAATAACAAATATTTGAGCAACGATAAGTTAACCATACCAACTAAGCTTATCTTTCGCGAAAGAGATTACAAACTTCGACTATCAATTTTGACGAAGTTTCCCGAGTTCAAATTTTAACTGCGATAAAGGAGTTCAGTGAGTGTCGTTGGGACTCTCAATATTTAATATACGTTTTCGTAATAACAGTGTTAAGCGCTGTTGAGTTCTGGTTTGAAGGGTGTGGTAAAGACATACCAACTCGCACTTAGCCAGCGCAGTTGACTATGGCCTAATACTCTCTTATTCTGAGAGAAGATCCGTGTCCAGCGGTGGTACAATAATGGGTTGACGAGAGGTAAAGACATACATATCCGCAGCGTTCCAAATTAGTCCTTAGAGAAAAAAACGTGGATGTGGCAACTTCATGTCAGACTCTCATCATTTCTGAGGTTATGTTATGGATCCATAGATGGCAGTGGCCGCGCCAGGTGGACTACACGCTCATTCGATACCTCTATAGTATAAGAAAGTAGACACTTCAATGCCAGTTTTGACTATTGAATTATTATAACCATGTTTCCTGCATAGTAACAATGGTGTAGCGCTATTGTTAGTATGGATGTTTTGCAATGGAGGGAACACCTCTTTCAGGGACTCAGAGACAATTATGGCACTAAAAAATTGACAGTAATATGTCTTTTCTTAATGTACTAAGAAATACGACATCTGTGACAGACTTCGAAAATATTTCGAGAAATAATTAAGGTAGCTTACAAGAAACGGAGGGTTCGATCAATAAATCATAAACATTTTAACTACATATATATTAATACGCAGAGAGTCGCCGTATCATTTTTAAAGGTCTCCTTCGTATCGCGACGATACATATGTATGTGTATCTTTTTATTCACATTGTAATGTAAATTCGACGAATGTATGTTTTGTCGCGATTCTTAGCTGAGAGACCTTAGAGTGAGAACGTACTTTTCTCATATGTGTGTGCGTCAATCCTAATAGACATTAATATAAATTACGTTACCAAAAGTCTTAATATATAAAACCTGAGTACAGGTTGGGGTAATGACCTGTAAACAGTAATGGATATTACTGTATACGTGAAACAAGTCGAAGAAAGGTCGAGCGACTGTTCGATGCTCCCTTACATCGATTAGAACTATTGTATGAATGAGTTTATTAATAGATTTTACGAACTATTGACCATTGATAATTTAGGTATCATTTGGGTGTATTCTTCTACTAGTCGCTACTTTAAGAAATTGAAAGGCGGTTTCTTTACAATGTTTTCTTTCATCTAATAACTGAGAACTATTTTTCTTATTTGTATAATAAAGGTAATCAGACATGCGTACAGGGTATGGTAGTCTAACCGAGTTAGGACAAAAGGATAAAATCAACACAACTGGGCTATTGTATTTATTACTCGCGCTAAAATTCAATGTTGTATGACCGCGAAACGAATCATATTTAATTTTGTTATATTGCGCTACTGTGCCCTATAAGGCTCGGCCGGCCTCGCATTTCCTCGAGAAGTGTCTCGCGCGACGCAGCCGCTTTCTCCGTCCATTTCGGATAATGTGAAATGTTAATGCGACACAACTTAAACCTTTTGCACTTGTACCTATTGACATTAAACCTTTCCACCCAAATATATGGGAACAATAAAAGGCCCTGTTAAAACGACTCTCCAAAAATGCACGCAACCGAACACTGATATAAAATTCCGCACTTGTTTTGACATTTTATTATTCGTTTTAAAAGTAAAAAATGGTTTCATGGTTATTTCGAATGTCCCCGTTTCTAAATTTCCATATACAAACATGCATGTGTTACTCTTTTTGTTTTAATTTACCTACTGTACTACATTTCCTATTCTTTTGATAAGAGTAAAGTTACATCACAAGGTGGTATTGTTCGACTTTCATATTTTTAGTGTGAAGCAGTTATTACATGTCAATGAAGTATTTGGAAGCTTACTTTCATATTATGCAATATAGTAACAACGCATCGGATTGACTTCAGATAAACACCCTGTTCTATACGCAGATACTTACAAGTGTGACAACATATCAACAAAGTAACTGAATAGTTTTTTGCTAATTCAACCTTTTAAAATACATTAAAGCCATATGAGGATTTTGTGTTTTTACCTTTTAAACTGGAACGCACCGACGCTACACTGTTGCTCTAAAGCAATGTTTTTTTATTCAAATATTTCTGTTTTTGGAAAACAACACGCAAACGAATCAAAGTTGATTTCTATAGGTATAGGTTAGAAGCGTGATTTTATGGCAGTTGTAACTCCTTTGCGCGAACATTTGACGTAAACAATTCGTTCAATTACCGTATCCGCATGACCACCTATCCGTATAGAAGTCTGAACATAAAGTAACAACTAGGATACAGGATACATTCATCCTACCTTTTCGTACTAATTGTAGGCGTTGTAAACTACAACTACATTGTGATATTTTGACATGAAGTAGCAAACGGGTTTATAGCCCAATTGATGGTGAGTGGTCCATACACATCATGGACATCCGTAATCGACCCCAGATAAGATTAGATTCCCGCCTGAAGTAGGTCACGGCTGTGTGCTACCCCTGAGGAATAAGTTGGATCCAAGTATAGACATGGGTACTTGTCCGAGTCATTCCAACTCATACCTTATATAATATCGCTTAAATTTTACAAGTTTTTCAGCACTAGTCCCTAAAATTATGATTTTCACAATTAAAATGACGAAAGTAGAATTTAAATCCCGTCCCACTTATCTATCCAAAGAATTATCCAAGTGGTAGATCCAGTGTATTTCGACCAGGGAGGTACCACCGCCAAACTTATTTCTAGCGTGAAGCAGCTTTTGCGGTTTGATAGAAGGGTGTGGTTGCCGGCACACTTTTATATGAAGCCGTGTAAGTTCTGGAGAGTAGCAACGCATCTGTGATTGACTTCAGATAGAACCCATATTCTATGCGAAGTTGCTTACAGATGTCCATAGAGGGCAGTAATCATATACCATCAGGTGAACTGCATGCTCGTTTGCTATTTTAATCTTATAAAAAAATATGATATGACTATATCGCGCCTTGTAATGATGTTCTACCCTGTGTCTACTGTTCCTACCACTCTATCTTATTCTTTTTAATCCGAAAACTCCGATTTGTAACACTTTCACGTTATAACTACGAGACGGATTTCACTGAAATTGGATACTTACATAGCTTATGAGCTCCATTAACATATAACTTAGGAGGTGACTGAAGCGACCGAATCCGCGGGTAAGCCCAGTACTTTATAATTACTTGGACTCCGATGATTTAAAACTAACCGCCGGTTAGCACGCAACGCAATCTTACCGCTCGACACCTGTTCTCAGTAACTGGTTAATCACTGTAAGACAAACCGATCGGATGTACAAAGTCTCCTATACCAGGAAGTGTTTCAATACGATTTATCGATTTCTACGAACATTGAGTGAATTATGTTCTACAACTTTATTTATTGGTAGGATAAAATTACTTAACTTTCAAGGTTAAAGGTTTACGGGAAATTATGAACTATAAGTTGTTTTGAAGTGTAGATAGTAATGGGAAATACTTCTTTATATTTTAGTATTCGCAAAGATAATTATAGACGGACATAAAATTGACCATATGTTTTCACTATAGTGACATTTTCGTAACGATTAAGGAGTTGCGGTATTTCAGACGCGTGGCCAAACTCGGTTAGGTTGATTTTATGCCACAATTAGTATCTTGTATCATCTGTATTACTTTGATATAAGAAACTAGTAACAAAAGTGTATCCTAGTTGGTTTTGTGAATTGGAAATACATGAATTCAATTCTATATCACATAGATACGTGGAAGTACACATTTTGCATGTACACATGCGAGTATAGCGTCGTGCAAGGAACATAGTTACACATTTTATATACAAAATAATGCATATCACGTAGCTTAATTCCATTTACGATAAGCGGCCATGAATACATTAAGCGATATTTACATATACAGACTTCGTTAGGGGTTTCCAGCATAATGATTATAATCCTCAGATACAAGTTAAACTATCTACGTTCGAAAAGGCTCACAAATCCGACCCGTGTCGAGCTTAAGTTTCTTCGTGTGATTTGAATCAATGTTACAACCCAATCGAATATTTAAATGTCCTTTGAGGTCGACCCGTCTTGTTGATCATCGTTTTCGTATCTTGCTCCCATTATGTTGGAGTTGGAGTATATTTTGTGGCTTAATATTTATAGGGTGGTGGAACGAGTACGGTTGGACCGGAAAGTTACCGCCGCTACTCCTATTTCTGGCATGAATCGGATTAAATAATCTAATAGCTTACCTTACATCAGGGTTTCGCAAAGTGGGGTACGCGAACCCCTGGGGGTCCGCCATTCGATGGCAGGGGATTCGCGACAAGATTTACGTAATAAAAATACAAACACGCACACCCATCACATTAATAGTATTAAAAATATATTTCTTTTGGCACTATATTGTTACCTTTTATTGAAATAAAAACATTATTTTACTCCACAGTCAATTTTATTGTTTACTTGGGGGGGGGGATTAATTGGGGGATACGTGAAGTCGAAAGTTTGAGAAACCCTGCTTTACATGAAACAACTTTATATGAAACCTATGTTTTATCTAAAGCTGCTTACTTTTGTTCATGCACGGCAATGCTTGCTGATACCTTCCTACCAGGACTGCACGCACTTTCGCTACATCAATCTTATAAAATAATATAAGTGGTGACTGTTTAGATATCTTGGTAGTTACTCTGTCGGCGCATAAATCAACCTCTACTACAGGTGATAAAGTGACCAGAGGTCTCGCATCACCTACAGATATTTGCCAGTTATACTAGATTAAAGTACTGTAAGGTCTTTCAAAAATGCAATGCCAGTCATTTCGGACCAGATCAGTCAGAAAAGTTTCGGAAATGCCGTTATGGATCGATTCACTGGCAACGTATTATTTAAACTTGCTTCAGAGATGATTAGTGATGAAACTGAATAAAGCTATTAAGCGTCAACTGCAGATATATTTCGCAGTAATACTAATTCCATTTCAGAGCAGTGATAGCCTAATGGTTGAAACTTGGCCTCTCAATCGGAAGGTCCGAGGTTCAATCCCAGGCACGCACCACTGATTTATGTGCGTATTATACATTAATTATCACTGCTTTTCGATGAAGGAAAACATCGTGAGGAAACCTACACACCCGAGAGTTCTTTAAAAAAAAAAAGTTCTCGGAGGTGTGTGAAGTCCACCAATTCGCACTTGGCCAGCGCGGTGGACTATGGCCTAAACTCTCTCATTCTGAGAGAAGACCCGTGCCCAGCAGTGGGACAATAATGGGTTGACGACGACTAATTCCATTTCAGTAACAGGTCTCTGTTTGACCGCAAATGCATCGCAATTAGATTGCAAATCTCAGATAGCAGATGTCTATATACACATTACACACGTCGTATGCCAACCCATATAGTATTAATGTTACAGCTATTAATTTTAATGAATGTCAAGAATTAATGGCTAGATATGCATCTATCGTTCTAAGAGTAATGTATGACAAATGAGAAACGGAATGCAATCGATATTACACGAACAGTGAGACTAATCGTCAGTCATAAATTCCACTATAAGCTCAATCCTAAAGAAAATCGATATTTATTAGAATTACATTTATACTGACTTGATCGACCATCAAAATATCTATCGACATTTTTCCGCTAGAAAATCAATTACCGCGGTGAAGTTAACGGTGAACTGAGTATCGAATCAATGTTTCATTCAGTTGACTTGCATCATTCACCAATTACCGATGAATTATATAAAAGTATTGCATTTACGTTAGTCAAAGATGATTATTTATAAATAAATACCACGAAATAAATATCTTAATTTGTTATCAATTTCGATGTAATTTTAATCTGAAAATAAAACTTAATCGACATAAACGTTATACTTAAAACTGAGTGCTCGGTATAAAAATTGTTTCGCTTTTAAAGTCAAGCCGAAAAAAACAAATCATAAATACACGGACGTGTTGTGATCCAATTAATAATTAATCCTCCCTCCGCGCTCGCTCGATGTTCAATTCAGTTTTGGGACGTTTCAATTTCGTTTGTAAGCGTTGTTTTTATACGAATAAAATAATAAAATATACGCCGGCCGCCGGAAAAAACTGAACCATTATATCCCTGTAACGGTTCAAGTGTTGTTCGTCTTTACTAGTTTTGCGTGCTACGTTTTCAAACTAACTCGTGCAAAATGTTACTCTTTTCGACAAACGAGAACATTGCCATATAACAGCCTAAAAGTTGACGACCCGCGTGGCGAAGTGGTACTATACCGGTCTGATACGCAGTGAGTTCTAGGTTCGATTCTTGGTTAGACAGGTATCCGAAAGATGAATTTAGATTTCTGTTCTGGGTCTGGGTGTTTGTGTATTCGTCTTTGCTTGTCCATGGCACCCATGACACAGGAGAAAATACTACTCTGTCCTGTGAGTGTAGAATGTGTGTTCTTTTAAAGTCTTAGAACACAAGGAACGGACGTATTGTATTTCTTATCTAGTTAAAAAAAAAAACACGCCTTCTGCACTCATAGCCCCACACTAGATTTTACTGCTGTATCGTGGGTACCACGAACCACCCAGACCCAGAACATGAATCTAAACTCATAATTCAGATACCTGTCTGGCCGAGAATCGAACCCGGAACCCATTGCGCGTCACACCGGAGGGGTAACCACTGCGCCACACGGGTCGCAAAATTATCGCCAATTAGTACGTTTTATTGCGTTATCATTAACTTGCTGTATGGTTACTTTAGACTTGATATTAAAACCCAACGTCTATGCGCGAGTCCCAGTCAACACGCACTTGTGCGTCTTTTTTACAAAACCTCTTACCAACTAATGTTGCCCTTATTAATAGTAATGAAGGCTAGTTTTTACAACTATACCGCACTATTTTTTATCTTAGCTATAGCATGATTTAGTTCGCCATTCGAGGTTGTGGTATGTAATTTATTTATCGGCGGACTCACGTCGGCCAGTAAGTCAGTCGATAAGCTTAAGCCAACTAAATATGGGGTGAGCGTAGGCTTGCCAACCGTAACAAGGAAAATACAGGACGTTGCTAAAAAACGGGAGGTGAAATTGAAAATGTTTGCAAAAACGGAACAGCGATAGATAAAAATGTATAGAACAAAAACATTTCAGCTACTACATTGAAAAGCTCGTAAAAACGTAGAAGATAGTAAAAAATGTTATACACACAGTTAAAAGAATGTACAATTAAATTTAATTAAATTATTAATTAATTATTTAATCCAGGAAAGGTAAAATTTCACCATAATCCTAAAATTAGATATATGTATACCTATTTCCGAATTGTTCATAAATACGTAACACTAAAGCTCGTCAATGGATAACTTAGCATAAAAACTGTTGACAAACGAAAATTAATGATTAGCTTAGACTTTTTATTTATACGTAACGTATACATTTGAGAAATATAATACTTCCCAGGACATCTCCTGGTTTTATCGAAAGGTTAGAAGCCGTAGCTGAGCCACCCTGGAGCTCAGATACACCGGGATTAGTATTAGTTCGGATTATTACAACAAGATTTACATGCAAAAGCTTACTGGGTACATGAAAATGGTTTAACAAACTTTAACTCGTTGATCTTACTAGATCCCTTGATAGTCTAGGCTATGTCTATATACTATAATCTTTGTGTGCTTATAGTCTTAGGTTTTAGATATATAGCTTAGAGTGTCTAGAAAAGCTCGTATGCATAATATGGAGAAATTAACCCTGGGACGTATCGGTACCGTAAAAAGCCTTTCTTTATCTGAGCCATTAAAAATTTTCCGGCCCCGATGTGGTCGTTTTTAATCTCCTCCAGCGTTTACAACCTATACCTGGGCACCACTGGCGTCGCCCTAGTTACGGCACTGGGACTGATCAGATTAATCAGATACATATTTTCTTATGAAATTGACAAAGCATACTGTTGATATTTAAGATGCTTTGTCAATCAATGGTTAAGAGGTCATTTGGCCACTGCCGAAATATTCAATTAACCAACAATTCTGTCCTTCTTGACTAAAAGACTTGAGCAAGTTTAGTCACAAATATATTGATACCCTTGAAAATTATCTAGAAATCACTCGTATTCTAAGGAACTTAGTCCTAGACACGTTATGTCTCTCACACGACCTTAATTTCACTTAGGTAATTCTGTTTACGTTTAATGTATGTTATTAATTAAACTCACAAGCAAATTATGTTACGCTCTTCAGAGCAATCTCATTACGTATTAGAATCTCGAGAATGTTCAAGACCGATATAATTTTCTTTTGTCGGTACGTTTAAATTTCATTATCCTGTTATAAAAAATTAAGTACTGTGCTCCGATCCATTAATGAAACCATTAATTTAATTACGTTAGTATATGATATACTTATTGTATTCAACAACAATAACATTGTTAACATTAACATTAATTACCTAAATGGTAGTTCAAAGCAATTAACATGTTAATAAACATGAAAAAGCGTTATTCTCTGAATATCAGTTTAATTAAGGATATCATACGTCAGTCTATTATTAAATGAAACCAATTATCATTTTTTTTAGTGAAAATATTATTTCTTTCTATGATTCCTATTGTTTGGGTAAATATTTTTGTTTTTTTCGTTCATTTAACAACAACAAGTGTTCTCGATATAATTCAACTACTAACCCTTATGAATAGCAACGTGAGCATCGAACATCGCAACACGAGGGCACCTAGCGGCTTGCAAAAGGAGAGAGGAATTTCCCCGCGAGCCAATCACTCTCGTGAGCGGAGTGAGGATGGGATGTAATATTTACAATGGCGGCGTGCACCGAACGTACGTCATTTGTCTAGTTCATTGTTCGAGCGCGCTGGCACACGCTAATGTAGTCGGCCTAGCAACGCTCGCCGGTTCCATTCACCTCTCACCGAGCGTGAACGGTTATGTTCAACGCAAACGCCCGATCTTACGCTTGACAATTTTTAACATATTATCCACCCGAAAACAACTTCCTCGCACAACTCTCAAACCCTTGTTAACCGAAACTGGCGACGCTCGCATGAATACCGGATGGAAATAGACCATTACGCCAAACTGCAAATGGAGACCCCGAAATTTACTGTTCAGTTTAGCTGTGCGGAAAACATCTGCAATAATGATAAGTTCCACGGAGTAACGTAAATACGTAGCCGCGTACGCTGTCGGCCTGTCACGTGTCTCCTGTCGGTTTGTTTACCGATGGCCATGTGAACTCGCCAGATTATCTCCCAATATCGGTCGCGTATTAAACAAACCGCCGCTCACTTATTTGAAAATATCAACGTAATTAATGTTTATAATAAACATTTGAATGTTTAAGTTATGTATTAATGTTATACTGAACATAGAGCAAATATTTCACGGTTTAAGTATTTGACTCCCAGATGTAGTAAACCGTTGAAGAGGTTCGTTTGGTTCGGAGGTGACGTGACGGAGGGGACGCATTCACTGCCTTTCACTTCCCGCTTTTGTCATGCAGCCACTCTAGGCGACGGAAAGGCAGACGGCCTTGTAACTTACGCGCCTTCTATACGTCCCTTCCCATCCTACATAGTGTATATTCCACCATCGATGACATCATACACAATTGTAGTCAACACCTGATAAATTAGGCAAATCCGAACTTGGCATTCGGGTATTGTTAATATGAAGACAAGCTGCCGACTCAGAGCCGTTGGTGCCTCGCGCAATTAAAGATTAGCCGTGCAATTACATGATATCATAGTGGAGGAAAAAACAAACAAAAACATTACGCTCATGTAATATTCGCATGTGTTGTTGGAGCGAGGCTCCAGGGCCAAGGTAACCTTGGCTTTTGAGCGGCGACTTTCACGGTTAGACGGCCGCTGATTACATAAGATGCGTTAGATCCGCCGACGCCCGCACCGGCATCTGCTATGATGACATCGTGACCACTCACAAACCACTCGAGAACCAGTTTCTTTGATACCAACAACACAATTAAGTAACGAAGCTGTACCACTTAGATCGGATAGAATTTAGTGCTCTTCCTACGTACAATTCGTATTTTTAACCTCGTGCGGCCTTCTTATTTTATAGCACACTTAAGTTTATTATGTTGTATCGACAGTGGACTCACGAGGAATTTGGCATTTGAGACGTAACAGAATCAGAAGTGATGTTTCTTTTGCTATGCATTTTAATTTGTTAAACATTACAAGATAACTCAATTAACTTTTGTAGGAGGTTATTTGTTAGTTATTTTATTAGTTGCTTTAATATGGAAATACTTTATGGTATTCCGTGTAGCAGGAAAGGAACACGAACCATGCACAGCTTTAAATGCTTGACACACGTAGAGTTCTCCGTAGGACATCTTATTCCTGTAAGGCCCGTAGCTTAATAAAAATAAATTGTCATGTTATGAAACTAGCATAACCGGTAACTAATAATGTAAATAATAATTTAAGTTTTATATATGGGAAAATTAAACTCTATCTTCACTATAATAAGACAATTACCTGATAATGTCACCTATAAAAACTTAGGTACGAGTACCTAAACCCTAATACGAGGATTGTTAGTACCTAGTACCTGCTCGTGCTATGAATCAAATTAAAAACATCCGAATATATTGCTATTGGTTTAATTTAGTTTCATAGTTTTAGAACTTAAGTTTATACGGAATGCGTGTATGTTTGCAAAAAAAAATCAATCATTGACACATTGCGAAAGAAAAAGAAATAATTCAAATCTGATGATGATCAATGATTTTGATTCACGTTTTTAATTATAGGTAGACTAGTACATACAGCTATGAGAAGAGTGCCTATAGTAAAAGTTGGCTACGATTCTTCAAATCAACCACTGCTTATGTTTTTGCCCTTACTTTATGTACATCGTACGTTTACCTTTTTTTGGCCATTCCTTGCAATGTACTTTGCAAAGACAGGCGAAAACGTAAACTATTTTAAGGAAACGTCATAAACTCATTCTAAGGGCACCGCATCACAAAATCGCGGCACACTTCATTCGACTCAATCCGTCAACTCAATATTGTTCTTCTTTGTGGCTCAATTCTTAAGCTCAACATAGTGATCGTAAGCTCAATATTTGTTCTCTTTACTTGCAGGTACAAGAGCGGGGTGCGCTCAGTGAGGGGCGGGGGCGGCGGCGGCGGCGGCGCGGAGGAGGCGCGGCGCGGCGGCCTCAAGGCGCTGCCGAAGCGCGCCCGCACTCGCTGCAGGGGCATGAACATGGGGCAAAAGGTACTGGTGCAAACATTTAAGAACATTACCGTCAAGCAGTCGGGTAAATATTACTTGGTTGTTCACTGGTTGAAGATGGTAGAACGTTGACGTTGCTTGAGTTTGGAGGCACCAACGCCTCACCTATTTCTCATTAATGATAACACTGTTAAACGCTGTTTTCTTTTAGTATAGAAGTAGGCAATCTAATTCTGCCGCTTACGGATATGTGTAAAAAGCCTAGATAAGATCAGTCTTCCCGAATGTTACAAATACGTTGCTACCCCTTTGACTAGAAGGCAGAAATAAGAGTTGCCGTGGTGCTTTCGAAGGAAAATCACAAGGTTTCACCTTAAAAAACGAATACAAAAATAATGCTCTTTATATCCGATTGGCGTCAACGCCAAGGAAAATTAGTTTAGATTGGCTAAGGAACATGCAGACCACCTAACCTACGGGCACTATACATGAAACTGTATCACATATTCGTTGCGATTTCTCAAGATTGAAATGACGCAAAAAATTGCGTAGTCTAAAAAGAGATGTAGTGGCGATAGCTCCCTGTTGAACTACTTAATTTACCATGATTGGCCTGTCAATATACATTTTTATAAAAGCGAAAGTATATTCACTTGTGATAATCATCGCAGACCCGAAACACCTAAAGAACTATGTATAAAATTTGGACAATAAACATTAGCACCCATTACGATTTTTTGTATCCCACCCTTAACTCGCTGCGCGTACGAAGTCGCGAGTAAAAGCGATTTATTAATATAATACCTATGTTACTAAGCATAGTTGGTTTATATATATAATATATTTAGATATTAAACCCATCCTATGTACATTCCAGCTGTCCGGCGGTGTAAAGTCGGTGTCGCGCGAGTGCACGGCGCCGTTCAAGGCGGTTGTGGCGCGGGAGCTGGCGCCCGAGCCGCCGAGGCCCGCGCGGCTCGACGCGCTACTGGACGCGCCGCCAGCTCACCCCGAGCTGCAGCTCAAGCATGCGTGGAACCCGGACGACAGGTAACTTAGACATTATAGATTAGAGTCCGACCGAACAGGTCTATTGTTGGCCGAAATGGAAGTATTTTCGACTATCGCCCATCTCGAGCTCCAGCTCAAGCATGCGTGGAACCCGGACGACAGGTAACACATTATAGACTAGTGTTTGAAGATCGATTGTTGGCCAAAACCGAAATCGCTTCGACTATCGCCACAAGCTTCTGACAAAGCTGAAGGTTTAAAAACCATGCGAAAATAAATCTTGAGGGTGATTACAATTACTTTGCATTTTCCCAAAAACAATACATACGATGCTAGTCCATTACCCGATTACATACTCGGGTAATGGACTTGCTTCGGAAGCTCGTGCTTACTTTCAACGCGTAACCACTTTGGTGTCGTGCAGGATTTTACATTCGGCTTCCGTCAAATGAGCCGAAATTTTAGCCGAAACCGAAGGTTTTGCCATAGGTAGCCGAAGCTGAAACCGAATCTTCGGTTACTACTAAGCCCAAAATCATGGAAGGTATTATGAAAGGGTTCCACTAGTGAGGTGCCACCACCATACCTTCCTTTTCATGGGGACACCCTACTAAGGTTTCCTTCGGCGGAGGGGTCAGTACAAAGAATATGCCGAACTCCTAACGGCTAAAACTCCATGGTGTTCTCCTGAAGGCCCTTTGTTGGTATCCCGGGTTTGCTAATAGTACCCCACGGTGCCGACGGCGCTTGCTCACGTCCAAGCCCATCTCTGGTTAAGATGGAGCCAGAGTGGCCAAAATCACACCTGTTTCTAGCTTCAAGCAATCCTTGCTATAGTGTGGTTGTGATAGTACACTTTTACTTGAGGCGAATGTCTCAGTTCACGGGAGTAGCAACTTATCACTGATTTATTTTAGACTCCGGCGGACTTCGTTCCGCATAAAAGTCAAAAATCTGAAATTATCAGTGTTCCTCCAGTATATTATGCATGTATTGTACATAAAAAACCTTACTTTTGAATCACTCTGTCTATTAAAAAAAATGCATTAAAATCCGTAACGTAATTTTACAGATCTAACCATACATAGGGACAGACAGCGGGAAGCGACTTTGTTTTATACTATGTAGTGATACAACTCTGTCCATTTCCATGAGCTGTGACTACTTACCATTAGGTGGACTGCATACTCGATTGAGCTACAAAGTTTATTGCTTTATATATTCTAACTTCATATCTTTTTGACACAATTACATCCCCTTACTGGGAGATATATACCAAGCCTCCATCCAATGACATAACTGTGGAGTTTGACAATATAAAATAGGTATCTTGCCCAATAACAATACAATTGTACCCATTAAGCGACAAAGAGAAAGAACAGCATATATTATGCAGAATGAGAGGACCTTGCATTTACGATTCAATTCGTGTGATTGATTACGTATTTGGTGGTACAAGGCTGTTTCGATAAAACCCGGGTCATTAAGATCGCATCGTTTACGTAATAAAATGTGTGACGTCATTATATGGCCGAGGAACATAATCTTCATGTATAAAATACTGACATGATAACCTTTTTAACGCAATGCATAAACACATTACGTTACGTTTATTTATATACATTTAACACGAGTGAAGCTTGGTACTTATATTATAATTGATTGTAAAGAGAACTTAGCCATATATTTATTAAGTGAAAATGCAGCGCTATTTAGTTTTTACTTATAAAATCATCAATATGATTTATGTGCCTTACTTTCTAATGATTGTCAACTTTTAAAAATCTTTTTTGGTCCGGAGTGTTTTGCATATTATGTAAAACAGAAATTGTCATTAATGAACATCTGCATTTCTATAATTGAAACTAGATTAGAAACACTCGAGTTATTAAAGCTTTTATGAAGTCTTGTAACTCCACGATTTTAAATTAAAATATCTTGTAATTAACATATCTACAGTTAAAGTCAAGATACTGTACACAATGACATGACCCCTATATGTTTGCTCATATAATTAGCAAACATACACGAAATATTCAGCAAATATGACATACATACCAACGAGTATTTTTTTTATTATATTGAAGCGAGCATACAGCCCTGCTGACCACTGCCGCCTATGAACATCGGTAAGCTATCCCCGATAAGATGCGTGGCTACTCTTGAGGACTATGTTGAGAAGCCTGGGTTAAGTATGTCACGCTTACCACGCCCTTCAGACCATAACAATACTACTGTTTTACTGTTATAAGGTGTGGGGTGTGGTACCAAATTCAAACCATAAAGAGTTGGTAGTTCTAAGATTTACCAAGTGGTACAACCAGTGTAGTGCTACTGGGGAAGTACCACCGCCATACTTATTTCTAGCGTGAAGCAGTTCTTGTGTTTCGATGGAAGGGTATGGTTACCGGCACATTTTTATATGGAGCGACTACCAGGTTGAGTTCAAAAAGAACATATGTTCTACATAAAATTGCTTAGAGATGTCCATGGGTGGCAGTGACCACTTACCGGGTAGTCGTACATGCTCGTTTGTCTATTCAATCAGACGAATCAAAATAATAAAACAAACAATACACGAATTAACGTACGACGAAAATACGAACAATACCATCAAACGAACACGAACATTTATTAATAAAAACCGTTTCAAAATTCCAGATCACTAAACATATTCGTGAAAGAGGAGGACGCGCTCACATTCCACCGGCACCCGGTGGCGCAGAGCACGGACTGCATCCGCGGCCGCGTGGGCTACTCGCGCGGGCTGCACTGCTGGGAGGTCGTATGGCCGGCGCGGCAACGCGGCACCCACGCGGTCGTCGGCGTGGCAACGTCGCACGCGCCGCTGCACTCGGTCGGCTACCAGAGCCTCGTCGGCGCGACCGACCAGAGCTGGGGCTGGGACCTGGGCAGGAATAAAGTAAGTAGTTTCATGTTCGCACCAGGGTCTCACGCGGTCTTCGGCGTGGCAACGTCGCACGCGCCGCTGCACTCGGTCGGCTACCAGAGCCTCGTCGGCGCGACCGACGAGGTTCATTTTATAATAATTTATTATAATTGAAATATTTTAAATCATACTACATACCAAATCAATCAAATTATTTACTCGTTATTTATAATCATTACTAATTCCAATGTTGTTGTAACAGTTTACACGTTATGAAATTCTGTAATTCGAATCCCCCATCCCATCAACCCATTATTGGCCCACTGCTGGGCACGGGTGTTCTCTCAGAATGAGAGAGTAGGCCATAGTCCACTGCGCTGGCCAAGTGCGAATTGGTAGACAACCAATTTACGTAATTCGAATATTTTTGAACATAGACAACATTTTAATCACAGTATGACGTGATGACAATTTATAATTCGAATATCTTTGATCATAGACACCATTCAAACGCCCATCGGAGGTCTCATAGGGCTCATATTCATAGGTGGTGGAGGTCTCATCATATTCATTGGTGGCATAACTGGTGGTGTCATAGAGTTACTCATTTCTGGACTATCATGATAATCTTCATAATCATTATTATCATTATTTTGTTCACCCTCATCCATGTCATTATAGTCTTCTTTATCATAATTTTCGTTGTCTTCCTCATTATTGTCATTTTCATTATCTTCTGGATCATTCTCTGGAGCGGGGTATTCAAATGGCAGGTAGTGGTCATCTTCTTCTAAATGTGGCATCATGTCTTGTAACTCTTCCACTTCACCAGTGGCTATAAATTTCTTAAGTGCTACAGGACCCTCATTTATTGCTTTTTCTAATTGAGAACCAGGTTCAACAGGAATAAATTTACCATATATAAAAATAGCTGTTGGTGTTATCTGTTGCAAAGGCACAGCTCCCGGTACGGACTCTAACCAAAGCTTGAGTGAGTGCTTCTGTAGCAGAATCATCTACTGAGGGGCCATGATTCCATTGCGCCTGGAAATTTATGGGTATAGGTTTACTGTATGGTACCTTTTTAACTTTCTTTTCGAAATCCATAGGTATTAAGGTTGTATCAAGATCTAAGCCAGGAATAACTTTATCAGCATCAGAAGAAAATATTTCCACCTTATCTTCTGGTCCCATTCCAGGAATTATGGAAGGTTCTTCCAAGTCATTGTCATCTTGTACACCAGGGGGTAATGTGTTAAGATTGTATTTGTCCCTCATTTGATCACCAGGCCGATTTCTAGTCCAAAACTTAGATGTATGCTCATTTGAACCTGAACACAAAATATGGCCTAAGGGATGCCATGCCATTGTCCAGACTATAGACTCATGGGCACCCTCAATACAACCAACTTCTTTGTCAGTACCAACATTCCAAAACAGTATAGCTCCATCAGATCCTCCGGAACAAAACAAACCTTCATGAGTAGGATGCCATACTACACTAGATGCTTCTTTTTTATGTCCTCTAAATATTTGCAACTCTGTGCCCAATTTGCGAATATCAAATAATTTGAGTAAATGGTCTCGAGATGCAGTTATAAGCCAATTACCATTTTCATTCCACTTCAAGTCCATAACGGTTGATTTGTGTGCATGTAACGTTGATAAAGCTGTTCCTGATTTAGGATCCCACAGCTTAATAGGTTGTTGATTATCTTTACTTCCTGATACAATAAGGGCTTTAGTTGGATGCCACTGAACACATTTCACATCTGCCCCATGACCTCTCAATATTCGTTCTTCCTGACACCTATAGAAGTCAAATATTCGAAGTGTTCCATCATCTGAACAAGTAACAATTTTTGCATCGCTGGGACTAACACTAATACCCCTGACTGCTTCTTTATGAGCTTGGTACATTTTTACATTGTTCATATTGCTCTGCCAATACTTAATAAACCCTGAATGATCACCAGTAACCATCCAACCTTCACCATGAGACCAGACCATAGATCTTACTGTCACACGTTATGGCATATTATTCGGTCATTTTTGAGCATAAACACTGTCAGACTTAGAATGGTAGATAACAGCGGTGCGCTGGTGTTGCAGGTGTACCACAACGCGAAGGGCGCGGGCGCGGGCGGGGGCGGCGCCACGTACCCGGCGCTGCTGCGGCCCGACGAGCAGTTCCTGGTGCCGGACCGGCTGCTGGTGGTGCTGGACATGGACGAGGGCACGCTGGCCTTCTGCGCGGACGGCCGATACCTGGGCGTCGCGGCGCGCGGCCTGCGCGGCAAGACGCTCTACCCGATCGTGTCCGCGGTCTGGGGACACGCGGAGATCACTATGAAGTATATCGGCGGGCTCGATCGTGAGTGTTGTTTGATTTTTTTAGAGGAAGGTAGAGGAAGGAATAGGTGTGACGGTGGCACTTCCCCGGTCAGACTACACTGGTTCTACCACGTGTAAAAAGTTCGCCACAGACACGTTCTTGCTCCTGTCGATTTAGGTGGAACGACTCAGATAAGTATATTTTCCTTACCACACCCTTCAGACAAAAACACAACAGCGCATAACACTAATATTGCCTAATATTAGGCAGAAATAGGTGTGGCATCGGAGCTTCCGCCGTCGAGCCACAAAGAGTTTATTGTGTATACCATCTGTACAGGTGTCATTTTCCCTTGATCTATTCAACCAAAAGCCCTCGAAACTCTTCTGGACGTAGGCCTCCTCCAATCTGTGTCACTTTGATCCTGAGCCATCTGAATACAGTGGTTACCCGCCAGATACTCCAGATCAGATCAGAGATTTGTGTGTTATTTATCACGGTTATTAACTATAAATAAGCATTGTAACTAACAAATATGGACCATGTCTGAAATAAAATAATAATAATTATTATTAACTATAGCGTTTGTATTTCCAGCGGAGCCGCTACCGCTAATGGAGCTGTGCAGACGCGTGATCCGGCAGCGCGTGGGGCGGCCGCGGCTGCGGGCGGCCGCCTCGCGCCTCGCGCTGCCGCCCGCGCTCACCGCCTACCTGCTCTACCGCGCGCCCTAGCGCCGCCCGCCCTAGCGCCCGCCCTAACGCCGCCCGCCCTGACGCCCGCCCTAACGCCACACGCCCTGACGGTAGCCGACGCGTTGCGTGCGCTGCCCGTGAAGTTTACGCCTGCTCGAACGTTAGCTGACACGTGGAAGCGTTGTGACTCCGCAAGTGACGACGCTGCATGTAAAGTTTACGCCTGTTCAAACGTTAGCTGATACGTAGAAGCGTTACGGTGCCGAGCGCAACGACGCTAGCCATAAAGTTTACGCCTTAACGTTAGGCGACACGTGGAAGCGTTGAGACGCAAGCGACTACGCTGCCCGTCGCGATCTGATTTATTACGTAAAATATGCCGCGTAGCCGCTCGTGACCGTTTACATATAACACGCTGCGTAGTCTGTTTGCTTGACGTGGTAGCGGCACGCTTTGACGTAACATTGGTTCTACATATGAACGTGTCAGACACAAGCCGTCGGCAAAATAATATTTTTCTATACAATATTCCAAGGACGTGTTACGGTAGATGTAATATAAACACTAATAAATTTTGTATAGAATAGTACTATTTTATATGCCTTGGACACGCATCTGACACGCTGTCTGTAGATATAACGGGCCTCACGACGCGCTGCCGCAACGCTCAACGGCGCTTTATGTTGCCCGACTGTCCCGCAACGTTTCTACGTGTATCGGCTCTAACGCCGCCCCATCGCCTACGCGCGACGTCCGAGCGATATCAGTGAGCATTTAGAAAACTATTTATGTAACTCAACCACGATTCCGGTATATTGTTAGTGTAAATTAGACACGTTCGAAACCAAACGATCGTTCGATGCATAGACATAGATGTATTTTTACAATGAGCTTTAGTTAGATGTTGGATGACGTGTGGGCCGCGCTCTCCGCCCTTCGTAGGGCGAAACGAAACTTATCACGAATTTGGTGAGGCGGCACTCTTGGGCGTAGTGTTAAGATAATATTTAATACGTCGCAATATGTAGGCATACCTTGCTTGTGTCTGAATGAAATCGTTTGTCTTCGGGCTCGCACGAATATTTTACATTATCTCTGATATGTTTTTTTTTACTAATGTTAAGCGAAAAATGCCAGTCTGTGCGTATACTTACGCATTTAAATAGTGATAATTCGCCTGATAAATTTAAGATTCAATAGCATCCGATGAAATAATTAACATTACAGAATTTATGAGAACCAAATTTACCTTATTTTTAGAATGTGAATAACTATTTGGCCACGATCAAAATTAAATTAGCCATTATTTCGGGTCTGAACACTGATTTTATGGATATATTAACCGCGTGAATCAACTTAATACATATTCCGTCCGACCCGATCTTATAGCATCACTGGTTAGTCATATCCCAAAGACTATTTGTGCATACAAGTCAGTACTTAACAGGAATGCTCGGGTGACATAGTGCCCACTTGACGATTAATAGTTAATGGTTTATTTCTACAAAGGACTACTGGAAACGGGCTACGGCCGTCTCTCCACAGGGCATAGCCTGCATGCACATTGCGCCTTACATAGCTTATGTCAACCGAAATTATGTAGACTAATGGAATATACATAAAATACTAGTTTGTCATCTTAACCCAATTCTCTGTCACAAAGTCGAGGAAAACAGTGTGACAATAACGATTCGTGGCTTAGCGATGACTATGTAAATACATGTACGCACTCTGACACAAATATTATACATTATGTTTGCATTAATAGAATTACAAGACTTAATTTACAGATAGGCACTGTCGTCCTTCGCTTTGTGACTAGATACTTAATGTACCATTAAAACTAGTTATATAGTTGGTGTATTTTGTAATTGAATTTATTATTTTTAATTGTCATGCAAATATCCCGATACATTCACCATATTTTTATTTAGAATTGTCTGTGATAATATACTTTAATGGCAAATTATTTCTGAATTTTATGTTATATTGGTATCAATTGTGTTGACGTGGACATATCTTAATTTCAATGTTTTATGACAAATGCACCTATCTGTTCATACATTAATTATAATCTAGTGGTGGAAATGATTCGGTTCTATTCTGACGATTGATTAATTTTATGTTTTATGAGGAAGTAATGGACTAGGAAATTTTTACGGTAACATCGATCAGCTCTAAAGCAAGCCGCACGTGTTTTAAAGCCATATTGATCTCTTAGAATATGATGTCAGCCGATCGTATTTTATTTGTTAAGAAATATTTTAGAGTGAATGACAGCAACTTATACATAACTCACGAGCCTCAGCAATTATTAATAACTACTTTAAGAGATGTTATTCTCATTACAATAGCTTGCGAGCGGCGCAGCGCCGCTCGGCCCGGCCAGTGTATCCTGTGTATCGTTGGCAATCTTCATACTATATTGTAGCTCATTAAGTGACTGGTTTATTTAGTTTAGGACCCTTAATTCCTATTGTAAAAAGTGTGATTGTGTGATGTATATATCGATGGCTACATGCGCTCTTAATGCCACTGGGGATTATGTAGCTGAACATTATCCAACTAATGTAATTAAAAGTTATAGAATCATCCTCTTAAAAATCGTTGTCTCCCGTAAGTCTTCTTTTGCATCTTTAGATATTTAGGTGTAATACAATAAATTTATGTAAAAACGTATTTTAAAGCACTACTAATCAATGTCAGCCATTTTTGACCCCGATTTGTTGTATTAAAGTCATGATAAAACATAAGTACTTCCATTTTAATAAGATTTTTTCATACGTAGAGTGTATGGCATGTAGACTTCCCGTGTGAAGCTCACTTTTTATGCTGTTGATATTCACATTTTATCTCTCGCTCGTATTAATGTTTGTATGAGATATCTAGCTTCAGTTTAATCAGTTACGAATTTGTATTTAGACGAGTTTCATGTGAATATTGACGTTTGTGAGAAAACTATGATAAACTGCCAAATGCGATATGTTTGTGATGATGACGTCGCAGTGAGATTGTTGCGTGAGGAATGTCTGACCGTGTGTTCGTGGTATGTGACGTGCGTTAGAAGAATATTTTCGTTGTGTAAGAAATATGTATAATCATGATAATATAAAATACACCAAGCTCGATGTACTATTGACGCAGTTCTTTACGACAAGCCCCATGATGCGAACGATTTTCATACAAACCTTTAATTTCCAAAATTAGCGGTAAATTATTTGTAATACTTGTGCTGATGTGAAATGGGGCTCGTTGTAAAGAATTAGTTTAATTATTAGCAAAGGTAACCATTTAAAATTTTATGAACCGTCAAATTTAGTACTGTATATAAAATATCATTTTTGCGGTGTTTAATGACTTTATTATTATAAGTGGATGGAAAAGCATTTTAGTTTTATAAGTTGTAGGCAATATTTTTAAAGGTCGTTTCTAACAGATAACTGCGATTGTCAGTCGAATCTCTTAGATACAATTATTAAAAAAAATAGGAAAACGATTGGAATAAATATAACTGGTTAAGAAAATAATAAATGATATGAATTAAATAATTGATTTTTATTTGCTTTATTTTGTTACAATTAACATTAATACATAGGTAGTTAGGATTGAATGAGATTGTTTCTTTGTTTCACCAAAATAGGACGGACACCTTATATTAATAACACATGAATTGTTCATTGGTGCATTTGCAAATTATTACATATACTTTATGCTTTAATTAACATGTTTTCAATGCATAAAAAGATCAGTTAGTTCATTATTTTAAAATTAAATCAATACAAAACAAAGTTTGATTATATTAAAACATTACAAGGCTATTATTAATTAAAAATACTAGTGCAATTATGCAAATTATTCATTACTAATTGCTTAACATTTAATTTTAAACATTATAAAGGCACGGACAGTCTTATTGTTGGATAATATCAATTAGGTATGGAATTGGTAATGAAGTATTTAACATTTAAAATCTAATACTAATCGCAAAGAGTATGATGTTCAACCATTGTGTCGTCGCTTATAATAATCGTGTTGTCGTCTGAGAAATCTTGCGGCAGATCTATTTGAGCAGTCAACTCTTGTAAACTTTCGATGAGATCATTTAGTGATGCCTGTAAAATACAATAAAGCAGAAATGAGAAGTAATATAGCTACTGCTAAAGAAAAACACGCTAAAAACTTAACTACATACAAATGTGTTAAAAAGAAACAAATTGGACGTATTTATTAATCTGTGTAATTAGAAGGGCAACGGATTTTGGGAGATATGTATGTATGTTGGTCAATTCACACAATACAGCCCAACAGCTTGTCGCAATTTTCCAATATGGCGGCTGTATATAAAAGATAAGATAATAATTTGTTTTTTGTATAATATCTATTTTAATTTATTTCATTATCTTAGAACTCTGAAACACTTTACACTAAATTATTTTTTAACAGTTGGGATTTTTCTTTTCTTTTTCTATAATAATGTATTAAAAATAATAAGATCGTATTAAATAATTACCTTAGTTTCTCTGAAGTTCTCTAAGTGTTTATCCATATTTGGGTCTTCTCCTTCAAACTGCTCCGTTAAAACTTTTAGGTGATCAGGTAGTAAGGAAGTATCCAGCTCCCCTGTAGTTGATTCACTTCTTAAAATTCTGGAAATTTTAAAAAAAGGAAATTGAAATAACAATATAAGTATTTTTTGGCCCAAAATGTTAATATGGGTTGTAAATAAAGATAAAATTTTAGATACCTTAGGAATATGCAATTGAACTAGATTTTTAAATATTTTTTGTGTGTGCTGCAATTATTTCTGCTAACTGAATGATATATTTCAAGGTATTTGCTTCTAATATAAAGAAATGCTAAATTTAACGTCATACGACAAGATATTGCCAAATAGCTTGAATAGATAAATAATACCTGAATGTCTGTATAAAAAATATATCTGGCAATAATAGTATCAGACTATTGTTTATACAGAGATAGTCAGAAGTCCAAAACAATACTCTTGTAGACTAGTCTCATTATCTGTATAAAGTCCAAATCCAAACCAAACTCCAAAATACTCGAGTGTTATGCATAAATAGTACTTGTTTAACAGACAGACTAATAAACACAAAGCAGTGTCAACTTTCAAGGACTTGTACTGCCGTTGTAATGGACAATGCAGTATTTACAAAATTATCTTTTGAGATAAACGCGTTTACGTGTTTTTTTAAATCTCTACCTAAACTGAATGATCTTGCAATAAAAATTCAGTCCCATTCCGTTAAAATTTTACCGAAGCGAACATTCGGCCGAATTATTCGATTTACCATTTCTTGCTAACAAACATTTTATGTTGAAATGATGAAAACAACTGTTGATTTGACGTTAAAAAATAAGTGTTTATTTAATTTTTTTTAAATGTTTATTCGATTGAGGTTTAAAAAGTGTTGAATTAAAATTTAAGGAGTTTTAGTATTTCTTTGACTTTTAACATAAATCTTACATAAAAGGTATTATCTTAGTTTTTACCGTGACGTGTAGTCAAGAAATACTAAAACTAAATATATTCGTCACCAAAACCGAAAATAATTCGGCTGAAAACAAAGAGTAAAAAAGATGCAGAATAACAAGGGAATATTCGTCGCATCTGTACTTTTGACTGACAAGAAAAGAAAAATATTTTTTCGCCTACCCACGTGTTGATACATTCTTCTGATGTAACTACCGCAAAATATATTAATTTGACAAAAGTGTCGAATACTGATTACGAGTAGTGATAAAAGTACTTGAGTACACATTTCGCTGGCTGGCCAGTGCTACTCTCGAAGCCCGGCCACTCCAAATGTTGAGAAGTGTACCTGTAGTTACTACTACCAGTAGTGATCAAAGTATCCGTCTCCTCTTGGACCTGGCGATGAAAGTGACGCTGGCCGTGAGTGCCGTCGCCCTCACCCTCGAGGCGTAGCCAGTTCAAACGTCGAAAGTAAGTACCTGTACTATCACTAGTGAGAATACTTGGGTATTGGCCTCCAGATACACTCGAGCCAGGCGATGATGGTGACTCTAGGCGCGGTCGGTCCAAACGTCGAGAACAAGTATCTATAGTGAGTGGTCGCCCTTGCGACGATGTCAATGATAAAGATACGTACTACTGTAGTGTCGTCAACCCATTTATTGTCCCACTGCTGGGCACGGGTCTTCTCTCGGAATGAAAGAGTTATAGGCCATAGTCCACCGCGCTGGCCAAGTGTGAATTGGTGGACTTCACACACCTTCGAGAACTTTTTTTTTTAAAGAACTCTCGGGTTTGTAGGTTTTCTCACGATGTTTTCCTTCACCGAAAAGCAGTGATAATTAATGTATAATACGCACATAAATCAGTGGTGCGTGCCTGGGTTTTAACCTCGGACCTCCTGATTGAGAGGGCAAGTTTTAACTATTAGGCTATCATTGCTCTACTACTACTACTGTAGTAGTGTTATTACTGTCAGTAATGTGGACAATACCTAAGTATTCGCCTTCTCGTGTACTCGGGCCCGGCGATATCAGTCACGCTGGTGAGCGCGGTCGCCTTCTCCGCACGCGCCCGTCGCTCGAGGCGTAGTCAATTCAAACGTCGAATGTAAGTACTACTATCAATTGTGAAAATACCTGGATATCCGCTTCTCGCTAGCCCGCGTGATGCGCATTCGCCCTTGCGTTTGCGCGTCGTCGTTTGGCAAGAATAAGTACCACTGCTACTACTGGTTTAACGACTCAATATTAATTATTGCTGTCCGTGTTTGTCTTTTGATTTCGGGTTTATTATTATTATCACAAGGATAGTACCTCAGTATCCGCCGCCTGGTGTACTCGGGCCCGGCGATGACGGTGACGCTGGCGAGCGCGGTGGCCCTCGCCGCGCGCGCGCGCCGCTCGAGGCGCGGCCAGTCCACGCGCAGCGCCAGCGCGTGCCGCGCGCGCCCGCGCACCACGCGCCGCGCGCCCTGCAGCGACGCGCCCGGAGCCACGCACGCGTATTGTACTGTGCGAGTGAATATACATTTTATTTTTATCTGGCTGAAGTACACGCTTTCTACACTCATAGCCCCACAGTAGGAGATTTTCCTGTGTCGTGGCTACCATGGACACACACAAACACCCAGACCCAGAACAGGAATCTAAACTATCATTCAGATACCTGTCTGGCCGGGAATCGAACCCGGGACCTATTACGCGTCAGACCGGTATGGTAACCGCTCCGCCACGCGGGTCCTCAAGTAGCAAAAAAAAGCATGCAGTCCACCCCTCGCCTCATATAAAAAAAGTGTGCCAATAATTATGATGATAGATGTTATAACTATAATTTTCTTTAAATCCGTGCGTCAAGAACTTTAAGCGTATGCCGCTTTTCAAGGTGGTAGAACCATTGTCGTTCGACCGGGGAAGTACCACCGCCACACCTATTTCTAGCGTGAATAATTTCTTGCGTTTCAATAGAAGGGTATGGTTGTCGACACACTTTTACATGAGGCGACCATCAAAGTCCTCGGGAGTAGCAACGCATCTGTGATTAACTTCAGATGGAACCCATGTTCTGTATGTAGTTGACTACAGATGTTCATGGGCAGCAATGGCCACTTACAATCAGGTAAACTGCATGCAAAAAAGTTTAGAGGACTAAAAATAAATTATGATAAAAAAAAACATAATTGTTGAGATTTACTTTTATTTTATAAAATTAAAGTAGCAAATGGACACGCAGTTCACCTAATAACTGACCACGGCTTTTTATTGACAAAATATAGTTGTCTGAAATCAACTTCATACACACAAAAGTTCTATATGAAGTCAATGTGTTGCTATCCCCAAGGACTAAGACACCAATCATCTAGCATCATTCTGCAATTACTTCACTCTAAAAAGAGACGTAGCAGTGATTCCTCCCCAATTGAACAATATACATTCTAACACTTAACAAATCACATCAAATCATAATTCCTTAATATAATTTAAAGCATATAATATTAAAAAATATGCCCTTTAAAGTATAGTGAAACAAGTAAAGCGATCAGGCTTCCAGTTTTTAAATGAACTTGATATTGAGCACAGTTTTTTTTAATATTTGTACTCAGGTAAAATTTTATATTCATTAAATAGTATTATGACTCCTTCATTTTTGATTATATTGAAATTGAAAAGTAATCGCATTAGCATCAACCATGTATTATGTGCACGACAAATGTTAGGTGTGTCTGTCTCAGTGATCTGTCGTATTTAACCAAATAACATGAGTTGTAAACAAAATGTTATTCAATAAATATGTGCGAAGACAACGGCAGAGCAAGTTTTAAAGTTGTCTGTCCATGTCCCCGCTACATTAAGCCAGCGCTCCGCCTCCCTCGTGTGCATAAATCACTCGCCGATGATCGACTGATCGATGAGACACTGCGCTTGCCCTAACGCTCGCTCGCTGTTTATAAAGATTACCGTCTTTTATTCCAAGGAAAACCTACCAGCAGCCTATACACAACGACGCTACAATACTATACTCACAATTAAAATGCACGCTAGCAGCAACGAAGGCGGGCGCGGAGCTCTTGTTGTACAGCGTGAGGTCGACGGGGCAGCGCAGCAGCGCGCGCACGAGCGCCGTGTCGCCGTACGTGACGAGCCCCGCCCAGCGCAGCGCGCCGCCGCCCGCGCAGCCGTGCAACTTTATCTGGGGAACGATACTCGTTGTGTCGTCAACCCATTATTGTCCCACTGCTGGGCACGGGTCTTCCCTCAGAAATACAGAATGAAAGAGTTTAAGCCATAGTCCACCGCGCTGGCCAAGTGCGAATTGGTGGACAAGTGCGAATACTCGTTGTACAACTACTCATTGTCAAAACTTGGCATTGGCAAAATGGACATAAGACCGAGAAGCCATCGCACAAAACAAAAAATAAACTACTCATTGCAAGTATCTTGGGTACAACACTCATTGTACGTAAGTTACGTTGTACACTCATCGCACGTAAGTACGTTGTAAGATACGAACATTTCGTTATTAAATAATGAAGGGTGTAATATTAATACAGACGCATAATACTAAATCCTTGAAAAGGGAACAAGTGCCAGCTAGTTAGAAACGTGCAGAGAGTTAATTATTGTAAGTATTGAAATTAGAATTGAATTGAAGATAAAGATACATGAACAAATAAAACCGCCAAGTGCCAGTCGAACTCGCGCACGAAGGATTGGTTCCATTCTATCACTACATAATATAAAACAAATTCGCTTTCCGCTGTCTGTCCCTATGTACGCTTTCAACTACCTAGCTATGACGGTTCATAAGACACAGCCTGGTGACAGACAGACAGACAGCAGAATCTTCATAATAAGGTTCCGTTTTTACCCTTTAGATTCGGAACTCTACAAATAGAAGGTTATATTATATAAAATTAATACTAAGCTTATACTATATAAATTCAATGAAAAAACAACAATTTTTCTTCATTGCCTTATTAAAAAAGTTGTAACAATACTTTATCCAAATAAATAATTCAATTGCAGTCGATATTGTTATGAATATCTAGAATGTTTTAATAATAACATACCTTTCTCGAAAAGTTGCTGTTCTTGTCGAACAGTATGTGCAACGCAGCCACGTACGGTTTATTAGTCGTCGGAGTGAACACTATCGGGAGCGGTCTGCACTCACACGGCCCGAACGCAAGACAGTATATACCCCTAGACTCCATTCCGGGCAAATCTATCGAAAACCCTTCGCCTAGTATTTGGCACCTCATTTGCACTTTTTTGTTACTAAAATTCTTCAAACTCAGTTCCTTGCGTCCCGCGCTCACCCAAGTCATATTATTCAAGTTAGTTTTAATCGGAAACATTTTTGGTTTGTCCGTTCCGCCGCATATATTGATTGTAGTTATATTACCAGTAACAATATCTTCTAGAATTAAAGTTCTGAAAGGAAGTACCAAAAATTACATTTTAATTTATGTAAATCACTATCTTCAAAATACTACCTATTTAAAATGCCCAAGAACCTGTCCCCCATCAACCCATTATTGGCCCACTGCTGGGCACGGGTCTTCTCTCGGAATGAGAGAGTTAGGCCATAGTCCACCGCGCTGGCCAAGTGCGAATTGGTGGACTTTCAAGAACCTGTATGGTATAACTACTACAGAGCTAGAATGGCAACAACTATTTCTAGCCCAAAGTGGTTCTTTCTTTACGATGGGAGCATCCTCGCAATTATTTAACTGAACTTATTTAAGGGTCTACCAGTCCTCAAGGTTAGAATAGCGTTTGTGAACACCTTCCCTCAGATTAGTCCTATAGTTTTCTAGATGAAGTTGTTTGATATCTAAAAATGGGCAACAGTAGCTTTTTACGAACTCTTGAACTATATGCATGCTCCCTAAATGAAGTCCAACATTTAAGACCTAATGTTGGACTTAATTTAGGGAGCACATTATTTACAACATTTAAGTCTTAGGACTAAAATGTTGTAAATAATATGTACACAATAAACAATTCAATGTCAACTTACGCTTCATTCAGAACTTCCTCTGGTCCTGCATAAACCATATTTAACTTAGAAGTACAACCGGGTTCTATTTCAAATTTAGAAGGCGAAACTTTGAATGGGAAGTTGCTCTCAGTGAAGGCAGAACTCTGAAATTTGACAACCCAAGATCCGCATATCGACCCTGTATTGGTCAGATTTACACCGACTGGTTCTGTAACACAGAAAATAATCAGGTAAGTAAAAACAAATAATTATTAAGCGCATATAGTGAATTCAATGTCTTTACGACCCGCATGGCGGAGCGGTTACCATGTCGGTCTGACGCGCAATGGGTCCCGGGTTCGATTCCTGGCCAGACAGGGATCTGAATGATGAGTTTAGATTCATGTTCTGGGTCTGGGTGTTTGTGTGTTCGTCTTGTGTGTGTCCATTGTACCCACGACACAGGAGAAAATCCTAGTGTGGGGCTATGAGTGTAAAAAGCATGCATGTGTAATTAATGTAATGGAGATCATGATATAAAAAGAATCCATAATTTAGTTTAAGCTGAGTTAAAATTGAATTGTAAGATTGGGTCAAATCTTACATACATACAAACTAACAAGCAAGTTAAATACACATAAGGAAGCAATAATAATTTGTATAATACTGTTATGATTACCGGAGGAGAGTTGCAATTTATCAGATGGTGCTTGTACTACAAGTTTTGCGATTCCGACTGTTCCAATAATTCCGACTTTCTTTAATACTGTGTTAAGACCAATCAAGTTTACGTTTAGCGATCCCGTGAATGTCACCACTTTTTCAACTGTAAGTAAATAATACGTTATTTTTATCAAATAATTTATAGGAATTACATCAATTTCTCAGTTTCGTTACTTACGTATGTCCAAGTCTGATAATTTGGGCGAATTGAATGTGATTGTGACTTTTATGGCGTTATCATTAGTTAATCTACAAAGTTGCTTATTTGTGCCTTTCCCTTTAGGTTTACTCAACGGTTGCTCCTCCACGGAACCTTGGCGATCCATCAATGCCTTGCTCACTTCATTCCTCTTTATTTCTTGAACATTTTTTATAACAAACATACTTTCGCCTTCCGTGATAGCCAACTCAAGTTTCAAATCTACTGGACAATCACTAATAAGGACGAAGTATTTAGTGAGGGTAGATTTCTCTTGGACCATCGGAAAGGAAATTTTATTCACGCCGTCACACGATATAGCTTGTATGGTGGGCATTTTGATGTTCACATCTAAGAATCCCTTCTGTTCAATGTCTCCATCTATTGAAGCATCTTTAAGGTACATTGTAAATGGTAATTTGGTATCCATTTCCACGTTCGACGTTATATAGAGTGTGAACTGTTCGGTTTTGCCAGGCGATAGTAGAAGTGGTAGGCGCGGTAGCTCTATGGTAAGATCTTGTCCTTCATTGGGAAGGTCATCGAATTCAAATTTAGCCGTTAACCAGCTATCCGTGAGAGTTGAGACTGTGATTGTAACGGCACAGCTAACACCTAAAATGTAAGATAAATTTCCGAGAATAAAATTCTAATTTTACTTTAATCTTTAGGTCCAATTTGTTTTTTTTTTTAATAACTTGCATTACATTTTTAACTATACCTAATATTATATTTGGTATCTTCATAAAAATAAATGAGTACTAAACTAAATCACATTAAAGATGATGACTTACCAACAAAACCATTGACTGATGTTGCCAATATTTCAGCCCATTTCTCTGTAGAAATAAAAAATATCATTATAACAAATTAAGATAACAATGTTAGAAGGTATCTAAGCCACAAATATTTAGTCTTTGGTACTCATAAATACAAAAAGGAATACAAATATGTATATAGATTACGTATATCCTAAGAAAATTCTTAATTTTTCGACACTTGCAATTTTTATTTTGAATACCAAAAGAACAAATTTTCTATGTTACATGTAAATGTGTTATTTTGATTATTTAACATAATTAAATCAATTTTTATATTTATGCTGACAATTTAAAGAGTAGTTAAATTTTTATACCCCTAAAATACAATTAATTCTCATGCAATGCAACCACTAATAGGCTGAATGCCAAATTGCCCATGTGTTAGTATATATGCAAACATCATTCAAATAAATTTGTTACATTATCCCATAGAAAGGCGACAGAAGCGAGACCCACAAACCTTTAGCTAAGCATTCTTCTTTCATATTTTTCTGCTGTAAAACTTCGAGCCAATCTACTGACTTATCTAACTCTCTATAACCAACATTTGGGGAAGGAATATGTGATATGTGAGTTTCGCCTGAAAATTTTAACTACTATATTTGACATACATGATATAATTCGACACTGAAATACATACATAATAAATATAAGGGGACAAGATAAAAAAAAGAATTCATAATGTCTAAGAATCAGCCTTATTCGACTTGTTGCTATAAATGATAATCTATATTTATATCACTAAGTATTTACATAATTACACTATTCAAAAAGGAGAAACCATATAGTGAAATTGGCATGAAATTAAGGACATTTCAAAAGGGAATATATTAAAATGGCGTCTACCTTTACTGGAATGTGTAGGGCTGTCTCCTGCCTTGAAACTCATAATATTTTCCTGCACTGTGCTCAGTGTGGACTGACTCTTGCTGGAAGGGGATTTGGACCTTGTCAGGCTCTGAGTTCTAGTACTTTGTTCACTGTTACGGCTATCACTTTTGGCTTCAATATCTTGTGTAACAATGACTGCGGGTAGTTCATTTTCATCATTAAATTTTAATTTATCAAGATTAATCACTGTGTTTATAGTACCCGAAGAACTTGCCGTTTCGGTCTTTTTGGTGTCTTTCAAATGAGTAACTGCAACATCTTGATTCATTATTTTATTCTCGAGTAAATTTATGTGAAGTTCTGTTAGTGGTTGCTTCCTGGTTGGTTGTTTTGTGTGATTGTTTAGCTGAAGCATGTCTGTTATACTGATGTTTGACTGTTTTCCTGCAATAATGATTAAGTCTCAATTATATTCTGTTCCAGAAGTAGGATTTGATGGCCAAAGTAAACAACACATTATGTACAACACAGTTATGTTTTAGGAGTAAGAAATATAAAATAATTAATAGTGCAGTAATGCAAATTATATTAAAATATAAAAATATGATTCAGTCTTTAGGGCCCACTGCTAAATATAAGCTTGGGAATTGCAACTCGTATGCATGATGTTTATCCAAGTGGGTGTTGTACACAAAAAATACTGGTTTTTTGTCCATATTGTAATATTGCCCAGTTGCCTTCTATCAGTTCAGAGAAGACACACTTGGAAAATGTATGAATAGGAATAATGTAGAATAATATTTTCTTACCTAAATAATCTGCAATTTTCGAAATGCTTAATGAGTTTTCCATAGAACCCTCAGTATCTTCTGTAACCATTCTTAAAGATGATTGTAAATTTCTGAGCAAAACATCTGTTGGCTTGGAGGATGTCAGGAATGACTTCTGACTCAAAGGAATTTGATTTAATTTCTTAGCTGAACTTGGTGCTAAACTGGCTGAAGAAATGTTTAAGCCTTTGTTCATAGGTCCGCATCTCAGAGGTTCCATGCTTCTAATATTCGACATGTTTAGTGTACTATTTGGTTTTTCCATTACTTTTTCTGTGTTGAGTGTATGCTTCACAATATTATCATTGATGGGCACCTTAGGTTGTTTCACTGGAACACTGTCTAATGTGTTGTCTAATTTGAATGTTTGGTTTGTAACTTTCTCTGCAGCTTCAATAGGTACATGTGAGGAAACTAAAATTTTAAGAGAAAATAACGATCAATTTAAAAGAGAATTCGCTAGAGAGCTTTCGCTAGAGGGCGCTGTGTGATAAACATTACGAAACGACTGACTGTGCAATAAAAATTCGAAAAATAGTTAATATAGCATCAATAATGGTGAAAAGTGTAAATAAATGTAAAACTAGACCTAAGACAGCCCAGTGAGTGTTATCTAAGTTGAACTAAGCTTCTAAATAAAAATAATTCAAAAATTGTAAAACGACATGAACTGAAAGGAATAATAACAAATTTGATTATTAATAAAAAACATTTCTTAACAATCTTCTAGTGCAGTGACATTAAAGTGTGCAATAAACAATAATATTCATCTAAAGTGAACTATCGTGACGACATTACATAAAAACTTTTAAATTAAAATTTGAAAACAGACGTTATAACAAATTATCAATGCTACTCAATACTAGATGGCATTAATTACAATAGATTAACATTAAATTTCATTAGTACCATCATAGGTGGCGCTGTAGATGGTCTATTTTATTTTGCTACTACTTGATAGATGTCACTCTTTTCAATCAATACATATAATTTGCTTCTCACCGATAGAGGGCAGGACAAGTACAATAGTGTAATCAATATAAAAGAACTTAGGATTTAAAAAATGGAGAGCCCAAACAATGTTACGATTAGATCGAGGAAAAACCTTCACAAATCTAAATCGTACGAATCATTAGACATTAACACATCATATTGTACCACGGATTCTGAAATAATTCAAAAAAGTCTGGATTTGTCTACTAATAATATTGATTTGGATTTAATTAACGAGCTACAACAGAAGAACGATGAACTGACTTCACACTTATACAGTACTCAAAATGAATTAGATAACATTATCCTAGAAAATATCGAACTAAAAAAACAAATAGAAGATCTGAATAAACAAATAACTTCTTTGAAAAACATCTGTAGAACTCCAAATTCAGCAAAAAAAGAAATCTTCAGTCGCAAAAAAGCTTCAAATAAAACAGTTAAAAGCTCTGAGCAAAATAATGCCAGTTCAGTTTCCACCCAGACTGACAAATTGGAACCGGTAAAAAATGTCTTAAAAAAACCTGTTAATGATAGTATAGTCCAGCACCCTAATATTCGACTAATTAACATACTGGGTACATCCAGCTCAAAAAAAATACAGCTCAATAAAAAAAAAAAGAACATAACAAAACGAAACATTTTTTTTACAAACGAGGAACACAAAGAAAGTACCAGTAATACCATAGACAACAATAAATGCAGCAAAAGTGAGATAACTGACACTTGCTTACAAGATAATTATGAAATTCCACAAAAAAGGGCAAACTCCACTGAAACAAACTAGTAAAAATTGTAATTACGTAGAATTTAACAATTTTATGTATTCGTTGAATGATATTCAAAGAGACATTTGCTACAAACTAAATTTGCATATAGATTACTTGGATTATGAAGAAACCTACATTATAAACATAAAGGAAAAAATAAAACAATTTAGTGCCCAAACATGTTCTAATAATTTAAAAAAAAAGAAAGGTACTATTGACTATTACTTCCACAAATTAGTTGATGCAAAACAGGTCTCTAGTAACAAGAGAAAAGGAACCATACCCTATTATTTTAAATCGAATAATGTACAGACAAATAATGTAACAAAAAGTAATTGTAATTTAAGAATTAATAATGATGATAATAATTATGTAAATAATGACATTTCTTCTCCTAATTCTAATGACATCTCAAATGATAATATTTCTTCTGATTGTTTAATTAATGATAGTAACAATTTATTTCGTGTATAATCACGTCAATATTTTACACCAAAATATCAATGGTTTAATAACAAAATCAGATCAGCTAAATATTTGCATAAATGAATTATGTAATAATGGTACACGTATTGATGTTATATGTATTACTGAACATAACATGGTTCAAGGTGATGAACAATGTTTGTGCTTATCCAATTATAATTTAGCGTCATCATGTATGCGTCACACCAGACGTGGAGGTTGTTGTATTTTTGTGAAAAACTCTCATAAGTTCAACAAACTACATGACGTCAACAACCTATCTTTACTAGGCGTTGTTGAATTTTCTGCTGTTGAACTCTTAGAACACAAAATTTGCATAGTCTGTGTATATAGAGCCCCTAAAAATAATTCTCAATTATTAGATATATTCTTTGATAAGTTAAATTTTACAATTTCACAACTTCTACGCTGCAAAAAGAAAATAATTTTATGTGGGGATTTTAATATAGACATGCTAAAAGATGATAAGCATGCAAGAGAATTCGAGCTACTGTTACTAACATATAATTTAAGGATTGAAATAAGAGAGCCAACACGCCTTGTCAGCAATACATGCATAGACAACTTTGCACATAATCTTAAAGGATGTAGAAGCAAAGTAATAGAGCTCGCATTATCAGACCATACTGCACAGATACTGAAATGCCCGGTTAAAAAGTCATGTAATATAAAATACTGGTTTAGTTATAGACGTGATTACTCTTTAGAAAACAGGCTAAAGTTTGTAAACTACCTCCAACAACTAAGTTTTCACGATGTATATATTGAGGACGATCCAGATAAAGCATTTAATTTGTTCTATGAGTGGTTCAAACTTCTGTATGATCTGTGTTTTCCGCAAATAAAAGTAAAAAATACTTGTGATATTAAACCTAAATGGATCTCAAAGGGAATTAAAATCTGTAGTAAACGCAATAGAGAATTATTGTGGCGATATAGAACTTCTCCAAATGAAAAAAATAAACATCTTTTTTTAACTTATAGCAATCGTTATAAGAAGATAATTAAGTTAACCCAAAAAGCTCAAAACAATTATCACATTAATACGTCTGAAAATAAATCTAAAGCTATGTGGTCAGTTATTAATAGAACAAAAAAGAGATTTCCCCAAATTAATGTTCCTTGTTTGAAATTCAAAGGAAAAATTGTTGACCAACCCCAAGAAGTTGTTAACATTTTTAACGACTACTTTATTAACATAACAAACAATGATAGCAATAAAACATGTAATACGATCCCAAAATTTACATTTAATAATACTAATTCTTTCTTTTTCTATCCAACGGTAGCACATGATATTGACAAAATTATAAAATCTCTAAAAAACACGGACAGCCCAGGTTACGACGGTATCATAACGAAAATAGTAAAAGACTCGTCTGAATTCATTTCAGCTGTCGTATCACATTTAGTTAATTTAAGTTATCAACGTGGTATCTTTCCCAACAAGTTAAAGAGAGCTATTATAAAACCATTATACAAAAAGAATGACGCATCTGACATCAACAATTATAGACCTATTGCATTACTGCCTGTATTCTCAAAGATTTTTGAAAAAGTTATTTTCAATGGTTTATATACCTTTTTTGAAAAACACGAATTATTAATACCGCAGCAATTTGGCTTTCGAAAAAATAAATCCATAAACGTAGCAATCTATAATTTACTGCAAAGAATTATGTTACACATGGATAGGAGAGTACGTACCGTTGCGCTCTTTATGGACCTCTCCAAAGCATTTGACCGCGTGGATCATAATATACTACTCAGTAAAATATATAATTACGGTATAAGGGGAAATGCATATGATGTAATAAAATCATATTTATTAGACAGAGAGCAATTTACACAAATAAGTAATGTATGTAATAAAAGTAAATGTAGAATAACATATGAATCTGACCTTAAGGAAATAAAATATGGTGTACCCCAAGGAAGCATATTGGGTCCGCTATTATTCATCATATATATAAATGACATAACAAAAATAAACAATCACCACATGACACTGTTTGCAGATGATAGCACTGTACTCTATCATAATAGTAACATTAGTAAATTGCAAAATGACATAAATAGTTCATTAATAAATTTAATTAAATGGCTAAATGATCATAACTTGAAAATAAACCTGGACAAAACACAAATAATGAACTTTAGACAACACAAGTGTAATTCACAAAAACTTGACATATTATATTTAGACTGTAAAATTGACGAAACAGAAACGACAAAATTCTTAGGACTTTATATAGATTGTAACATGAAATGGAAGTCACATATTGATTTTATTTGCAAGAAATTAAGTACCTTTTCTTACGCTCTACGAACACTTAGGAAAACTGTTAACCAAAAGACCTTACTCTGTGCATATTACGGTTGTGTTGCATCTACGCTTAGGTATGGTGTGATATTTTGGGGCAACTCTATCAACAAAGAACAGGTATTTAAGGCACAAAAGAAGTGTTTACGATCGATGTGTAACATGAAACAAGGAGATTCATGTAGACCAATCTTTAAAAAGCTTGAAATACTAACCCTGCCATGTCTATATATATTAGAGTGTTGCTTATTTGTTAAAAGTAATACCGGACTGTTTAAATTTTGTGAAAGAGCTCGCAGAAATGATAAGTTGACCGCAGTAGCATGCAAAACCCATCTTTGTAGACAAAGCATTGTTGGAAAAGCGCCGATAATATATAATAATCTACCAAAGTGTATACGAAATATTGAAAATGCAGAATTATTTAAAAAAAGGCTAAATAAATTCCTAGTAGCAAAATGTTACTATCATATTAATGAATTTTTATCTGATAAATTTAACTGAATAATACTTATAATATTTTTTTCATAATATCAGTTATTTAATTTAGTTAATTTAATTTAATAATGATAAATAATATTATTTTGAATTATGTAATTTTATGACATTTATTTTGATTTTATAACAATATTTCAATTCAATGTATACAATATATTAAATTGTGAACTTTGTATGCCCATTTGTGGCGGGATAGTAGCGGATTTTATGTGTTTATTTAAGAACTATATTTATACCTATTATTCACAATAAAAAAGATTTTGATTTGATTTGATTTGAGAATCAAATAAGAACAGCTCATTTTTTCAATTATTAATGGAAGATTAAAATTCAAATGTATTTATTTATATTGGTGATAGTTCACTCTTTTTTCCACCCTTTTATTTTAATTAAATTGCAGGTTGCTTGTTTTTACTAAATGTCCCAATTAAATCCTAATAGAGTGCATATACATAGCAGAATATTACCAAAGTTAGGTTGACATTCACTTTGATACTGCTACTACTCTTTATCCCAAGGAAATAAAAAATATTGTACAAAATCTAGGAAAATTGTGACTATAGATTATATCCTTATGCACTTACAAGATGCTTACATAAAAAAAAAATACTGCGGCCCAAAGAATGTAAAGAATATTTAGATATGACAGCTTCTGTTTCTTATTATAATTATAGCGAAATAAAAAATAGGTTTCCCCCAAAAAATCCTTTAATCTCTTTGGGACCCAAATTATTGATATGTAAAAAGCATTACCATCAGTTATACTGGGTTGCATAGATCTATCAGGACTGTCAGTTTTGGTGAGTATTCTTCCAAATTCTGGGCATCGATTTTTAAAGTAAGCACCAACTGACATGTTGGATTGATTCATTCTGAAAAATAATTAAGAAATTAAATTCATCTAACAGGTCAACAATATACTGAGGCAACTAGCTATTTTACATTCATAATGAATTTTTAGTATCGAACTTAGATATAATAAAGATTCAATTGTCTTGGAAGAACTAATTTTTAAGTCTAAACAAAGTTGAATGACACTTTCACACTGATTAGTATTGATTTTTTAAAATTAAAAACGTAAAATCATTTGTTTTTACACAAGAGAATATGACCATAATCTTAATAACTCACATATTAAGTTTATTGGTAGTATAGAATGGAACTTACATAACACTATCTTGAAAGTTTAATTGTGTGCTATGTGTAACTGGCAGTGGTGCTTCCCTCATTACAAGAGATACTTCATCTGCTGTCAAATCCCTCTGAAATCATCAATTATAGTTTTGAAGCACAATCACTACATAGTATAAAACAAAGTCGCTTTTCGCTGTCTGTCCCTATGTATGCTTAGATCTATGAATTACACTACTGATTTAATGCAGTTTTTTTTTAATAGATAGAGTGATTTAATAGGAAGGTATAATACAATTTGTAAGATATAAATTAAATATATAAATCAGTCACCACTTACCCACCCCATGATCACATACAGAAATTCTGGACATGCCATCTCAAGGTAGTAGAACCAGTGTAGTTCGACCAGAGAAGTACCACCACCTAATTCTAGCGTGAAGCATTTCTTGCGTTTCAATGGAAGGGTGTGGTTGCCAGCACACTTTCATATGAGGCAACCATCATAGTCCGCGAGAGTAGCAACGCATCTGTGATTGACTTCAGATGGAACCTATGTTCTGTATGAAGTTGATTACAGATGTCCATGGGTGGCAGTGACCACTCACCATCAGGTGGGCTGTATGCTTGTTTGCTTCTTCAGTCAGATAAAAAATTTAAAAAAAAATGCCAGTGTGTTCATATATAATAACATATATATCAAACCAACTTACTTTAGAATGAAATGAATAATTAGTAGCTATAGAATGTCTCATAATATCATTTATCTCCAATGTCTGTTTATCCATGTGACTTTGAAGACTATCCAAGGCGAGGGAGTGGCGGCCATATTCATCATGCCCTTGATTTAATTCTGAGGTACTGGGATTTATGTCTACATCCTCTGTGCCTGTGGATCTGCCTGTCATCTCGCCTGGATTGAATGCAGTCTGGAAATTTTATTTTTTAACTAATTAATTAATTTATTTATACAGACTTACGTCTATCTTTACAGGTAACACCCAATACAATAGCATAGGCAATTTTACATTTTTTAAAAAGCTTATCATTCTTTTCTATTATTATAATACATAATCACATATTATTGTAAGACAATATGTCAAAAACAACTTTTGCAACATTTCATTAATTTTATTGTTGAATAACCATTGCTTGTATTAATTGTTAACCTTAATGTAAAGAAGTTGAGCTACTAGAATCGTGACCAGCAGTTAAATATAAACAGTAAGTAATGTTTACTCTAGCATACAAATGTTTGAGAATTTCAAGGCAATAGACAGTTTCTTTAAAGAGAAAATATATTTGTATGGAATTGAAATTGATTACCACCATCACACCACCACAGAAATCAAAACCTAGCTACACCCATGGTATATGACAGGGCTAAATGGTTTCTTGGTATGTAAGGCCTGTTGTACATGGCACGTTTTTTGAGCCGTACGGCGTCTTTACCTTACCGTACAACACTGACAACCGTGCCTACACACGGCGAATTAACCGTAGATTATTACGCAGAAAAAACGTGTGTCTACAAGAGGCCTAAAGATCCCTCCCACATAAAGGAATTTGACTTTGTAAGTAATTTAGAATAGAATATGTTTTTAATAGGTACTCACAGATTTGCTTAATGACATGTTACCAATCTCAGATTCCCCAAATCCTGAAAAAGATAATTACGTAAGTACGTTAATCTAAAATCTTACAATAATGAATTTACTAAATTTTTGCAAAATAAAAATGTTGATTTTCCTTACCTTCAACTTTTTCCAAATCCAGAATTCCCGAAGACGATTCATAATTTGTATTTGTACTAGATTTGTTAATAGTTAATTGATGGGATGCGAAACTGCTAGAAAAAAAACAATAATAAGTAAATAACCAGTAATTTTCAATGTAATATAAAATAGTTAACAAAATCGCAGCAGAATTATAAAAAAATGATTGTAATATCCGCAACCAACAGTTAAAATATTTTGATAATAAACTTGAATTACTTACCGCTTTACATCTTCATCGTTCAATAACAAACGCCTTGGAACATTAAAAGATTTGTCTTCAGCTAAATGTATTAATCTCTGGATTTTATTTGGCGTTAAAGGATTGTCCATCGTTAATGATAATAATCATCAAGAAAGAAACAATAAAGCTTACAAAATATTTCGCAGTCGTTATTTCCAATTTCCGATTCGTTAGGATTTGAATGTTTTCCATTGACCATTGCTTTGACGTATATTGACTTGACAAATCTATGCAGGGTTACCAACTCTCAGAAATGTATCCCCCTAAAGCCTCCACAAAAACCCTTAAACTCCTCACAACGAATTATGAATTGGAATTCTTCCAGGCAACCTTCCGTATTTCTGAATCAGGTGAAAAAGGTCTTCGTGTATAGTTCATAACCTTTTTTTTTTCGTTGTGAGGCATGTTGCCTGGCGGGAGATTTCCCTTTAAAAACATTTAATAAAGTTAAGAAAAAACCCCTATATGTACCCTTAAAAAATTACACTCGTAAAAAAACCCATCCTACTTTTTTATCCCCTAAATTTAGGGGAAAAACCCCTAACTTGGCAGCTCTGAATCTATGATTCATAGAATGTAACTTACGATTCTTGTATATTTAAGCACAGATAATACACATTATACTGCCTTTAAAACAATTTATTTAACCGTAATAAGATTGAAAAAATTGAAAAGTTAAAATAAATTTTACGGTACAACAAAAAAAAAATTAACTTTAAAAAATCATTCCCATAATATAAATGCAGTATGCAAACATACTCAATACAAATAGCAGGCGTACTTAGCTCATGGAATTGTGAGAAAGTTCAATCTAAAAGAGAAGAAAATGAGTTCAAATAAATACTGCAATATTTACTGGCTGTGAATGTTCTAAACCCTCGACTGAGAAAAAGAAAAAGCTTGCAGGAAACAATAAACAGTAATCGTAGCATCCATCGTAAATCATATCGTTCTTAATGCCGCGTCCCCACGCTTGCCGTAAGCTCCAAACTTCTACAAACGCTTGGCTTGATTTTGGGATCCACACGCTTGCGAGTAGGGATGTGAGATTAGTGGAAAAGAAGCGATTAATAAAAATCGATTTTTATTTATTTAAAATTAATCGATTTGTCAAAAATCGCTTTTAATAACAAAAAATAATCGATTTCTGCGAGAAAATCGATTTTTTGGACTATAATGATAATAATCGCAATCATACCTAACACACATAATCTAACACACTCATACCGTCGCACTAGGATTCTCTGTGTCGCGGGTTTCATGGACAACACAAATAACACATCACTAACTCAAATGACCCAAGAACAAACATTTATCTATCACACAAATATCTGCCCCGGCCGGAAATCAAACTCGTGACCCTCTCGCTTCGCAGGCAGGATCATTACCAACTTGCCTACGGGGCTGATTAGTAAACAAATTTATTGATACAAATTTTAGTACCATTAAACGTTATATTTATTATATTAAAAAATAATTAATGAGCATCCCAACAAAACGACAAACTTAATTGTCTCAAAAAATAAAATATAAATCAAATAAAAAAATGACATAAATGCCCAATCATATTTTACATTTGACTAGTTTTAAAATAAAATACTTAAAATGAGAATTGAGAAAACTAAACTAAAATACAAATCTTTCGTTAATCTTCAAGTTGAAACAATAATAAAATTAAAAAGAATTATAACCAGAAAACTACAGTCCTATTTTACATTTGACTAGTATTAAAATAAAACACTTAAAATAAAAAACGATAATTTAAAAAACTGAACGCCTATGTTGTCTCAAAAACTAAAATATTAAACAAATCTTTCGTTATTCAATAAGATAAAACAATCAAAAATCGAAAACTAAAATAATTGTCACTAATTTTCAATTTTGTTTTAAGTACAAGTAGTTTTAAAATTAAATGAAACGATAAGTCAAAAATCTTTAAGTTTGTAGTATTACTACAAGTTTTTATTTCCTTGGAGCAGTACTTGCATATAGCTGTACCGTTATTTTTCCCTGTTATAAAATACTGTCGCCAGCCGCTTTTGGGTGCTTTACGTTGAGATGACATTTTTATTATTTAAACAATGTTTTACAGCAACAAATAACAATTTTATCTCACTCACAAGTACTCACAACTACACTGAAACCACTTTACTCGCATACATACATGCCTACAGATGGCGCCGTTTTTAACGTATGAACTTAATTCGAGATTTTTATCCAACGCATAGATGGTGCTGTTTAAACTAGATATATATGGCAATAATAGTTGAAATAAGTTAGTTGGTATAAGTAGATATTTTTTTTATAAATGATAAATTATAATAGAGCTAGGGATATTTAGAAGTTCATTGATTTTATATACAGATTTCTTTTTTTGTATTTTATAAAATTTTGATTATAATTTATGTTGTTTTAAACTCACAGCCATTTCGATCACTTACAATAAACACTATGTACAATCTCAGCACCTGTTAATATCATCGTTTAATTCGTGATGTTCGAAAGAAAAAAATATCAATAATAGACAATACTTATTACAAAAACATCAATATTGAATATTACACTTTATTTTCAATACAACAGAACGTAGAATTGAATACGGTGAGTGACTTTTCTCAGTAGGAATTAATGATCAGACTTCGCGCGCATTTTGACTTACGGCTAAAGTCAATCCGGACTCGAGGTCAGCAGGGCATAGGCAACGCGCGAATCTAGTTCAAAAACGTTTCCTATACCTTACGAATTACAGTCGAAATCTAAATATAGTAATTTTATAGTTTTAAAATTATTTATTTAATTTTGTATTCAACATTGTTATTATTGCATTACGAATAATATAATTGTTTTAAATTGTTAGTTAAATTTATTGGTTGATAGTTTTATTCATCATCTCTAGTTTATACATTTGAAACTTACTGCAAGATATTTTCATCCGTCGCATAGATACAAACTGTTTCTGAAAATCGATTTAAACACGTAATTTATATAATCGATTTACAAAAAATCGATTAATATTACTATACAAATCGAAAATAAAAAATCGATTATAAGAAAATAATAATCGATTTAAATAAAAATCGATTATTTTTTAACATCCCTACTTGCGAGTGAAACTAATATGTTCTGAAGAGAGAAAATAATGGAATATGTAAAAGAAAACGAAACATACATTTACCTATTCATGTTTATGTAAAAAACATGCAATATTTATTGCACAGGTGCACAAACTAGATTGAGTGTTTGCAAATGTGTGGACGTGTCGCAAGCGCTTGCGGCAAACTCAATTTGATTTGCGACAAAAAACCGATACTCGATCGGATCGGCTGCAAACGCGTGCAAATATAAACAAGCCAACTATATTGTCAATATCAAGTGAGAACCAGTAACTATACCATTATACATATCCATAAATTATTTTTTACAATTTTATGTTCTTATTATGACACAAATTAAAAAAAATACTTTTTTTAACAGTCTGGATTTTTTGGTGTAGAACAATTTCTATTTAATATTTACTTAAAAAGTACCTACCCTATGTCCAATGTAAACAACATGAGCTTATCAATAATAATGTAATGGTATTCCATTTTAGTTATGCAGATAGCAGATTCCACAACACATTACTATATTTTTAAATATATTTGTATGAATATCAGAGGAATTCAAAATATAAGAGGAATACAATGACAAAAAATATGAAATTCACAGTTTAAATAAAAGGCAAAAATATGTATTACGTAATTTATCTTTATTAAGGCAAAAATCAAAGTTTACTAATGATGAATACATAATATGCAATGCACTAGATCAGGCTCGGGATAATAGGGCCTTATAAATCTTGCCTCCATTTCTTTTACATAGCAAATACAACTGTGTGAGATTATGTATCAAAGGCCATGATTAGCAATCTTGCTCCACCCACATTAAAGGCTAGTGCTACCATTGACAATGCATGATAAATGGACCAAAAAATAATATATGTATTAACTTGTATTTGGTCCTGTTAAAGGTAAAGCATTAATTTCTTTGTTGAGTCTTATTTGTTCATTGATTGCTCTCCAAGCATCTTCTTTTTCTTTTTTAGTGATGGGTCGCTTCTTTTGCTTAGCAGCTACCATCTTTTTATATATATCAATACATTCCAAATCAACTTGATCCAGCTGCTTTTTCAAGTTGAGCCTTATCATTTCCTGTTTGCATAAACCTATTAAATTCTTGAGATTACGACAATTGTCTTTTCGGACAGCAGTCAGCTCTGTTTGACACTTTTTGATTTCAGCTAATATTTCATCATCAGCAGGATTAGTGAGTGGGGGCAGATCTTCTGGATCTAATATGCCTTGTTCGACAAGCTCTTTCCTAAGACATTTCTCTAAAGTTAGAGAGTTCTTATAACTATTCTTTGTGTTTGTACCCTGCTTTATCTTGATGTCAGGTACTTCATAGGGCATCACATTTTCTTCCATCAAAGCTGACACCAGTCTTTGTGTCAGAGGACCAGTAATCATGTTCTCTGATTTGTCAAGCTTTTTGCGTAGATTTGTTGTATCCGGTGACAATCCAGTTGATCTTTGTTTGTTAGGATTAGCTGCATTCTGATCCTCAGAAATGTGCTCATCTGCCCACACCTCGGAGTAATGTCTTCCTAGTGGCGGAATGGGAGGAAGAGTAGTGTTACTACTCTGTGCCAACAACGATTCTAAAAACTTAATGTCGTCCAATGTTACTGGGGCACAGTAGGGTTCCACTGAATTCCAGAATTTATATGGAATGTTATTCTTTGGGAGAGAAAATTGAGATAACTCTAATTTAACAGAATTATCAGAGTTCATGTTGTCATTAGAATAATTGTTGTGTGATCCTCCAGATGAGGCATTGCTGAAGTTTTTAAATTTAGGCACTTTTGGTTGGTTGGATAGTTTTGTGTAGTCTTTGGTCTTGGTTAACTTATCGTCTTGGAATTTCCTTTTAACTGAGTATTGAAGTTGTTTGCCGGCCGCTTTACCCTTTTTCTCTCTTTTCGATTCATTTGTATCAATACTCTCGATTTCACCCTGGAAGTATCTAATGCGGAGCGCCGCGTTACATAGCAGTGATTCCAGTTCTAGTTGCAATGCATCGAGTTCGTCCATTCCAATTGGTTCATCTGCAGATCTGGCGGATACAGCGGTAAGCCTTGGCAAATGTACTGCATTATCTTGTAATCTAATATACGGAATAGGGCATATATCAACTTTTGTTTTGCCAACAGACACAGCGCCAGGCAGTTTCGCTGGCTTGCTATAAGGAGATACTCCAGGACTGGAAGGTTTGCCACTATCATGTCCCTTACTCGCTAGCCGCCCTTTACTGTTGTGATGCATTCTTTTCCCCAACATCTTGCCACAGTTAAATTTACCCGCGAAAATATTGACGTATACATAAGTACACACCTAATGATCACTTCAACAACATTTCCACAAGTGCAATCCGTACGAAATATGAATCGAATTTATTTGAGCTCAATGATAATTATTTTTCATAAAGATTGCTCCTTACAACATGCACGATTCAATAAATGTCTAGAAGGCAACCAATAAAAACAACTTCACAAAATGGCGATCAGTCACGTATCACGTATTTCATTTCAAGACTCAAGTAAGTTTTCAATTCATATATTGTCTATGGTTTTTTGTTTGCTATTTCAGTTTTATCCATTTCATCCATTAGTGTTGTATTTTTCGCACTAATTAATTGAACTATGAGTGTTGCTTTAATACTGATAAATTTGAATTTGTAAGATTGATATAATTTTAAACATCACATAAAGCAAAATAATTTCGTTTACAATATTTTTTTGTCTATGATAAAATGATCATGAAGTTGTACAGTTGTTCAATTGTTGATTGTTCACATTTCACAGCCATATTCTTTAATAATATTAAAAAGCTGGAGGGTTTGTTTGTTTGTTTGAACGCGCTAATCTCAGGAACTACTGGTTCGAATTGCAAAGTTCTTCATAAAGTTGAATAGATCATTTATCGAGAAAGGCTTTAGGTTATATATATATTTATAAACGCGAGTGAAACCGCTGGAACTGCTAGTCTCTCAATAAAATAAGGAGTACAAAACGAGTGAACGAAAGTAATTTGATTAAAATTGTATTTATTCTAATAATTGCTCGTCTTCCAAATGGTCTATGAATTTGTCTATGAATTATCTAAAAAGTCTGTGATTGTTGAACATGTTCTACCACAGACTATTAATATAATGAATACACTTTTAAATTCATGATATTAATAATCTGTGGATGTATTGTAAATGTGTAATTTGCTGACATAAGTTTCGTGTTTGGTGTGAAGTTCCTCAAAAATGAATGTGTTGAGAATTTAGATACGAATTACTGCAACCTTATGTCAAATTGTATTTATGCACAAGTGATATGTTTACAAGATAAATGTCCAATGCCTTCTAAGGAGTTTATTTGTTTTTGTTTGCTATCGTCAATGGCATGATTGAATGTTTTATTCAAAATGGGAGATATGTTTTTTAATTGTCCTCTGTGTTGTAATAAAGCATTTGATTCTAAGAGATCTCTTGCTGAACATTTATCCAGTGTACTGTTAAACGTAACTTGTCCAGTTTGTAATAAACAATGCACATCAATCGAACACCTTGTGGACCACTTGAATTCTGATAATTGTGAAACGACTGAAAAGTTCACCAATAATTCTGAAATAGCAAATGATGAGAATGTTATATCCACAGAGGAAACTGAAAAGTTGTTATCTGGTATAGTTTTTTCAGAATCTAAAAAGATTCTACTATTCTATTATAATCTACAAAGATGTACAAAGATTTTTCTATAATTCTTATTTCATAACATAACCTTTTTTTGACAGCTAGTGTAAGTCAAAACGGTGATAATGAAGGCCATGTACCGGCCAACGGCATAAAACTGTCATCTGAAAATAATGAAGTAAATAAAATGTATGTGGAGTTACTTGGCAAACAATTGATGAAACCTATGCCGACTCAAGAACTGAAGCTGGTGTTAGAGGACGGAGAGAGCAGATATGTACTCTTGGCTAACAACGACTCTGTTCAAAGCATATGTACAGAAAATACTGTAGTTACTAAGCAAAACAATGATGGAACAATATCTTTAACAACTGTTAAAGGTGAAGGTTTTTATTCACTACATAATTTGTCAGCTGAGAAGAACAACTTACTAACTACAAAATTGTTAATCGCGATTATACTATTTTTTAATGAGATGTAATTAATATGTAAATGATATATGGATTCAATAACCTGTTCGATATTATATTTAATTACATGACTTCAGGACATTTCATATAAATTAAATTTTGGGATCAAAATATTATTAAATGCTGATAACTTCATGTTACATATTCTGTATTTAGTGAGCTTTTCGTTAGAACCGCAGGGAACAAATCTGCTCATAGTCTTGGGACTGATTGCAGATACTGGCGCACAAAAAAAAAAAAAAAAAAAGTGAGCTTTTCCTGTCATCCGACAATATAATGTTGTTACAATAGGTATTGCATGCTATCCTCTGTACGTAAAAAAATAGCATACCTCTTATTAACATAAACCTGTAAAGCAGCAATTAATTTACAAACTACAAATTGACTCTCAGTGTAAAAATAATTACTCCTGCTCTAATTGTAAAGCACTAGCTTAAAATTAAACAAATTTTCCATCATTTACATTCAGGTTACACACAGTAATACTTAGTTATCTTCAATCACCAATGTGATGTGCGAATCTCAACTAGTTTCTAAAATGTATTCATATTTTCCAAGGAGTGTCATAACTCGTATTAAAATATTTGTATTCCATATTTCAGATCCAAAACAAGAACAAATTGCTGCACCTGAGACAGAGCCTGAAGAAAATCCATTGGAAATATATAGTTGCAACACTTGTGGAGTATCATTCACATCAGTCATTGAACACATTAGGAATTATCATAATGATCAAGATGTTGTGGTTGAGGTAAGATCTACTGTATTTAAAACATGCATGGTTTCCATGCAGGGTTTGAATGGAACAGTCTTCCCAATACTGGGAGGGCCTAGACCTCTCAACCCTTATACTATACTAGTTGAATCCCGCAGCTTCACCTGCGTTAACAAAAATCGGTTGTTCTGTGGGAATAAGATATTTTCCCACAGTAAAAAGTAGCTTATATGTTAATCCAAAGTATCCGCTAACTTCCTACCAAATTTTATGAAAATCACTCCAGCCATATACACCTGAAGAAGTAACAAACATACACACTCACAAACTTTCGTCTTTATAATATTAGTATGATTAGTATGATATTAGTACATGCAATTACATGCATGGAATAATGCATGCATTTTTAGATACATATATTTTTATAATTGATGTAGTTATTTTATAGCAAAGACCATACTTTTATATCTTTACTGGAATATTAAACGGTACTGTACACTTGTGACTAAACTAACATTTACCTAAATAAAACCCATATCTGTAACTTCCTTCACAAATGTTAGCTGTTAAGTTAGAAAGATCAATATTTACCATAAATAACTTTAATATTTCTATATTTTTCAGGAACCAATTGATGAAGCAACCAATGCAGAAACAATACCAGTTGAATGTGAACCCACTATCAATGCAGAGATACAAAGTGCTGCGGCGGATCGGTTAACACTGCGCCGGATGATCACTGACAATGGTGACATCATTGAAACACCTATAATTAAGGATGCACCAGAATCTGCTGAACAAATGGGTATATTTACGATGTATAATAAGCATGTGACATTATCTACATCAGATAACACATTCCCTTAGGGTAAATACAACACTGGGTAGTAGAACTGGTAGAGAATTAGTAAGGCTTGTATTACCCATGTTTAAATAAGATGATATAAATAAGTTATAAAAAGCAAAGACAAATCCACTGAGTTTCTTTAAGGATTGTCTCAGTTGAGGTCTTGTTCTGATCTGGGTAGTGTAAGAAAAATAAATTGTAACTAACAATTTGTAGGTGCCCCCATGGTCTACGCAAAATAATAATTTAATTAAGCATTCCTAAAATAAATTCGTTATTTTGATAATCTTTTATTTGAAGCATAATTTAAGAAAAGATTACCATTCCCTTATTCATATAAACACAGATTATATTTACATGGAAATAAATATACAATTCCAGTCCAACAAGTATTTTTCCTCATCGTGAAATAATATTGACTGGCGTTTTTTAGTATGTTCTTCTTTTTCAGCGCAAATTGGTTCTATGAAAACAGAAATTTTGAAAACTGATCCATTAGAACAAAACAGGGTATATTATACTAAAAGATTTGTTCAAATAGACAAATTTTGCAACAGTATGATTAAGAATATTAAAGAAGAAGGTAGGGTTACTTGTTAACTAATTGCTTATCTCATATATGAACTAAGCCTAATATGTGCAGACAGATTGTTGTATTCAAAAGCAGTATGTACTAAATCAGTAAAAATATAGTACAATAAAAAAATATAAAGATACTTCAATGCACTTTTAAGAAGCAACTTCAGGAACATTAATTCCTGATAAAAAAAAGAGAGTGCATCTATGCATGTTATAGGCTACTGAGTGACGATTGACAAACAGTTGTTTGTCCATCCTTTGTGTAAATAAATTTATTATTTACTTAAATTTGTTATTGTTCGCAGAAAAAGGAGGTCCATATCACAAGGTTGTAGTAAAGGAATTGGTAACAAGTGGGGGGAACAAGGTCAAAATTTACAATTGTATTTCATGTAATCTATATGTGCCAACATTAGCAGAATTTAAGTCACGACCCTGTAAAATACGTAAGTGAATTAAAATTGTCATATTACATAATTGTAACGTAATGAGTGGTGAACATAAATAATTTAATAATGTCCTTAATGTAAATTATTAATTTGTCTTTCAACTGCAGGATTGTAATACTAGAATAAGTTCTTGAAATATAATCTATATCAGGAATGGCGAACCATTGGGAAGCATGTCATTGATGGCAGGTGACATTAATTTGAGCATGCCATAATATTTTCAACTACCAGTGCGTGCATGTCATTATTTTATCTACATGCTCACGTCTTAGGGCTTGTTAAATATTGATTTAATAAAACGCCACATTAATTCATAGAGGTTTACCATCCATGCTCTATACTATGATAAAAATTTATGAAACTACGAAGCTCTATGGCATCGATATAGAAAATCCCAAGATGCAAAACTGTCCGGTGAAAAAGAGCGCTCAATTTCAAAATAAAGCGCTCATTTCAAGTAGTAAAATTGCTTAAAGCACTACAACTACTGTAAATACAACTTTAAATCATGGACGTAAGATTGTATTGCTAAAATATATGGTCGTTATGACTTTCTATAAATAACTACGTACATTTGACGACAGTTTTAGGTGTCAATTCTATATCGATGCACTGTAGTGAATTTTTAATTATTTTTGTTTTTTTTTTCAGTTAAATATCAATGTACACATTGTCCAGTAGCATACGAGAACTCTAAATCACTATGTGCACACATGAAAGTACACAAATCTAAACCAGGTCTAATGTAATTCCTTTATTATATATGAAATTATTATTTGTTTCTATACCAAATGTCTAATTCTATTACCTTGTTACAGATTTGGTATTTGATTCGCCCATTACATTTGAATGTGCGATTTGTAGCACAGTATTTCCTACAAGTAAATCACTAAAACTGCATAAGAGAATGCATGATCCTATCAAGTGAGTTAACATGCAATGCTTACATTTAAATAATTTGGAGGGATGGGTGGAGGAGAAGGCATTAGAAAGTTTGGACGTCGCCTTAACATAGGCGAGAATCTATAAATTATTGAAGTAGTTTTTTTTTGGTTTGTCGATTCCTTTGATTCATATTTATCACTCAATTCCCCTACCTCTTAACATAAGGCGAAAAAATATTTCAAAGACTAGCCGAAAATATACTTTTAGACTTCTTTAAAAGCTATGGCTATGCCCATGTTCGGAGGTCAGGATTATCTTAATAAGAATAAAAATCAATGAATCTCACGATTTGTTTCACGTCTTTAAATGGTTTAATGATCAATGTATTCGTGATCATGTATCAATGTATCTTTATAAAGTCCCTGTAGTTCCGGGATTAGAATAGAGCTACGGCATCCCCTGCCTGTCGTAAGTGGCGACTAAAGGTGCTTCCGGGTTTACAGGCCACCATTGTTAAAGTCCGCGTAATTTTACATTTATATAGTGATCCATTGGTTTATATAGGTCAACACCTTGACATAGTCCTAATGGGTGTCTCTGCCAATAATCACCGAACCCGGCCTGTGTTTTAGTAAGCAATAGGCGTTGATGGTACATAGGCAGCTGCAACTGTCCTTCCCTATATTGTCCCTTACGAAATTCATAGGTAGTGGTTCTATTCATGACCGAAACCGAAATCAATATCGCGACCCATAAATGACGTGTCGCAATACAAATTAATTTGAGTTAATGTAATGTCCGTGTAAAAGATATTAACAGCATAATAGCTGTTTATCAATAGACAGTGAACAGAGTTGCCAGCTATCTCGATTTTGGCGGGACGTCCCGATTTATGAATCAAAATTAAATGACCCGCATGGAATAGGATCAGTCCTCAAACTTATAGAAGTTAAATTCGAACTGCAGTTTGTCGACCAAAAAAAAAAGGTCGCCAAGTGTTAGATCCTCTGGCCCCATATACCAATTCTTGGAGAAAACTAAAATGTCTGCGAGGTGCGAGGCCCTATGCACCGCTAGGCCGTGGCAGCTTTTGACTATGGAATCTCGCTTTTTTCATTCAAAAAGTTTCCAAATCCCTACTTGTTAAAAAATCTTTCAACGCTAACTGTGAAACTGCCGTTTTTTTAAATGTTGTCTGGAGAAATCACTATGTCAATGACCTTTGTGACAGATCCCGTCCAATAGAGCCACCGGTAGAAACAAAGGAAGGCCAAGTGAACGAAGTAAAGTACTTATGTGTTATATGCAATAAGCTGATACCCGTGGAATACAGAGTTATACACCAGAATTCACACAAGAACACTAACAAGATGAACTGCCACATTTGCAATAAGAAGTTCAGTTCTAGAGAGTACTTGGAAATGCATATGAATGTTCATAATTTAGATAAGGTACCTAAGAGTTAATGGTTTTAATTTAGATAAGGTAACTAAACGTTTTTACGTACAGTTTGTGACTTTCAACTGAGCAAAAATAAATTTAAAAAAATTGGGAAGAATGTCGAATGCATGACGGAGTCGTGATGGCTGCGAAATATATATTTTTTAATAACAATCATTAAAAAATAAGAAGCACCAATACTTATGATTTTAATTTCTTTCAGGTAATTGTAGGTAAACAGGATAAATCACTCCCGTACACTTGTGTTTATTGCAATAGGCAGTTTGCGAGGCCACACGAAAAAGTTAAACACGAAAGAATACACACAGGTATATGATAATGTAATTATTTTTATAAATAAATAAATTAACGACGGAACGTCTGAGTATTACATGTAAAGTAAGCAATAATAGGCTACTCAAAAATAAATGTAGACAGACCAGTGCCGATACCTCTAGATAAATTGAAATATGAAAAAAAAATATAGTAGGACACAACCCATTGAAAGAGAAGAGAATGTCACAAATGTATAGGAAAAAAAATTACGGGCGATCTGACGTCAGGAATTTGAGGGAGGTTTCAAGGGTAATTACAATTTTTAATTTCGTTAAAAAATATATTTTTATAAAAGATTAAAATAAAAAAAACTAATAACTTAGTTTTTGAATTGTTCACATGAATTTTGAGATTATATGAAAAAAATATAAATACAAGGGTAGACCTTTTTATTAACTACTTTAACATTTAACTATTTTTCATATAACTACCTAACTGAAGTCCCCCCCCCCCCCCCTCTCCCAATTCCCGACGTCAGATCGCCCGTAATTTCTTTTTCCTATAATTTTTGTGATATTCTCTTCCTTTTCCAATGGGTTTCATCCTACTCTTAGTTTTGGTTAATCTATCTAGCTAACAAGATTACGTTAGTGGTACCGTTTCAAAGGGAGCGGTGCTCCCCGGGCCGCTTGTTTCGGGGGACGGATTTTTTTTTATTTTTGTACTTAAGCAACTTCAGCGATCAGTTTTCCCTTATGATAAATTGAGACACATTGAGTCTACGTAGCGAATTAAAAAAATATTTTTGTTGTAGGTGAAAAGCCCCACTCGTGCGAGATCTGCGGGAAGTCGTTCCGCGTGTCGTACTGTCTCACGCTGCACATGCGCACGCACACCGGCGCGCGGCCCTACGCCTGCCAGCACTGCGGGAAGAGGTACTTAATATTATTGCATTTTATGCATTTATTTTGATGTGGCGACCTCCCGAAACTCATCAAGAGATGGCGCTACTAGTATTCTGAAACACGCTATCGAAGTATTCTCAATACCCTGCATATATACAAGTTCTGAACAACGACTGTTGGAGCACGGCCGCTCCCCAGGCATTATCACTTAGCCTGGCGGGAGACCTCCCTTTGCCAAAGTATCACACACACTCACGCATTTTCTTTTTTTGAAAGTTCTAGAAATAACATAATATTTTTAATTCTCTATATTCTTCTTAATACATGTTAGAGAGTTTATTAATAGTAGTGGTTTTTTTCGTAGGTTCAAAGCGCACAGTGTGTACAACCATCATCTGTTAACGCACTCTGAAGTACGCGCGTACAAGTGCCCGTTTTGTCCGAAGGCCTTCAAAACATCCGTCCAACTTGCCGGTCATAAGAATTCACATACGAAACCCTTCTCATGCCAACAGTGTAATCGGTAAGTTATTTTGTTTAATTACTCAGCAATTCTATTGACATTGAAACCTAGTACTCACTAGGACGAACAACACACGCTCTTTTAACTTGGTATTGCATATTATTTCAATATATAGGAATATAAAATTTAACTTTATTTAGTCTAATACCAAAAGCAACGTTGTTCCAATTAGATCACCATTAAACAGAATAATTTCTTCTCTAATACTAACTATTAGTAGAACTACAATTGTATCGCGTCCGTGAGTCTTTGTTTGCGTGCGTACACGAGCTTGCGAACGTGCGAGCATGGATTCGCGCGTTAACGCGTGCGTAAATGCCATAGACTACGTGTGCGTACATACATTAGTGCGAACATATATAGCTTTAGTGTAACAATATTACAACATTATGTTACATATTACACAATATTACAATATTTCAAGCGTGAAGCAGTTTTTGCTATTCGTTAGAGGGGTATTGTTTGTTGTGTGTTTCACTTTTATATTGCGACCATGTTAGACCTCGGGAATAGCAATGTATCTGTGATTAACTTTAGATAGAATCCATATTCCATATGAAGTTGCTTAGACACGTTGGTCGACCACTGGCATGGCAGTGACCTACCAACAGTTGGACCGCATGTTCGTTTGCGACTTAATAACACAAAACGTCCTTCTCTCCGTCCAGTCCGTTCGCGTCGCTATACGCGGTGCGCGTCCACATGGACGACCACGCGAAGAAGAACAGCCTGAAGTTCTCGTGCCGGCTGTGCGGCGCGAGCTACGCGCGGGCCTTCGCGCTCAAGGACCACGTGCGGCAGGCCCACCAGGCGCATATGGACGCTGCTAATGCACTGGTCAGTATACTAATGTATATTTTGGGGGTTTTGAGAGTAAATAAAAAAAAAAAACAAAAATAAAATTGAGAACTTCTTTTTGGAAGTCCGTTAAAAACAAAACCCTATTACTAAGACTCCCCTAGCGTCTGCGTGTCTGGCCGTCTGTTTGTCTGTCACCAGACTGTCATGGAACTCTCATGGAACGTGAAATCTAGGCAGATGAAATTTTCACAGATGATGTATGTTTATGTGTTGCCGCTATAATAACTATATATGCCGCTATAAAAACAGAATGAAATACATATTTAAAGGGGCTCCCATACAATAAACGTGATTTTTTGCTATTTTTTATCAATAATGGTACGGAACCCGCCGTGTGCGTGACGCACTTATTCGTATTGTATTGTACATCGGTTGCTAGTCAGTATATTATTATTATTATTCTTTATCTTGTATTCTTGAGATTGTCTTATCGTTGAGATTCTTCAATAAGACCCTGCAGCAGGACAGTAATGATGATGGTTCCCTATAGCACAACCAAAGCTTGCTGTGCACTTGTTTTGCCTATGACGTCATCAGACTAAATAATTTTTATTTCTCGGACTATTATAAGGGAACTGTGGAATAAATAGAACCTGATATTATTGGAGACAATTTGTTATTTTTCGAGCACCTAAACCTCGGGACGTATAAAGGCCCATGACACGTAAAAATATAATATATTTTTACGTGTCATGGGCCTTTATACGTCTATGTATGTATTTTAATGTGCATGACCGAAAAGACAAAATTATAAAGTGTGGAGAAATTTGCTGACTATCCTTATTTATAACAAATCAAAGCGACAAAATGTCAAAAATAAGCGCAACCGACCGACCGAAAAACCTGAGCGATTATTAAAAAGTACATCAGCGTTTGTTTATAATAATAATTTTACTAGTATCGATTTTTTTTCATAAAACTTATGTTTTTCGGAAATTAATAAACGAACAAATGTATAACCAATAATGTAAATCGTTATAACGTTCAACAGCAGAATGTGCTTACGTTACAAAACTTTTGACTTATATTTTTTTGTTATTCAGTCGGGTCTCAAAGAAGAAGAGTGGCTGATACAAGACTGTGACGAAGAAGAAGAAAGCATTCAGCCGTTACATCGAGACTTAAATAATGACGTGAGTATTATTAATATACGTAAATTTGTTAAAACGTACGTAGGGTGCGTAGGGGTAATATCGGACATGTGGTAAAACCGTACGATTGAAATTTTGGACTTAAGTCGGCCATTTTTTTTTATGAGTGAATTTAATAAAAAATACTACATTAGCCTACAATCTCTATTTTATGGTTTTACCCCATATCTGATATTATCCTAACTCACCTTGTCTTTATTCTTGTACATTTGTTACTTTAGTTGTAACGATAAACTCTTGTTGAGCTTAAATTAGATGCATTGGCTTAATAGGTAATGAGGAACTAATGATTGATTAAAGTGCGTGTCAGAAATTTGCGACTTGATAACAAACATAAATAAGATTTTATTAGCTTCATTGGTTACAAAAAAAATGAAATGTTTGGGACTAGATGGGAAAAAGAATGTAGTCCTTTTTCCCGTCTAGTCTAATCTAGGCGAGTGCGGAGTGACCCATCGCAACGACCGTAATTTAAATTAAAAACTAAACTTCATATTGTCCAAAATAGCACGAATATTTCTCAAATTCAAATAAGTTGTAATCTCTCGTTAAAGGAAAAAGGAGGTTTAATTAGCTAAGCTGCATTTAGAAGCAATGGGCAGGTATTTTGACAAAGACATCTGACATTTTTGATGTTATATGTTTTCATAGTAAGACATTGAATGTTCTATTTTGTTTATTATATATGTGTTTGTGTCAAAAGCACTGTGTGTTCGTATGTTTCATGCATTATTTGAAAAAAATATAAGCATTGCGTAATCCTTCTCTACATCGACTATAACTGTGCGTAATTTCATACTTATCCGTCAGCGGCAAGTATCTTATAAACGGATCACAAGTTTTTGCTTTACGTATTAATATATAGATTGAGTCATTTAATTTCCATCTAAAATATAAGTATTGTTTTACGAAGGTAATAATGAGTAGCGAATAAAAAAACAATGCCCAAGGAGTATTCCTTAGGTATAGGAATAGGTATCTACCAAGCGAACAGACTTGATTGCACCTTTCGTGGTTCGACCACGGCCATACTTTTTTCAGTATAAAAGAGTAGTATTAAGCGCTGGTGCATTCTTTTTTCAATGGTGCTCAAATTATACTTACAATAAAAGCGCATGTGGCTGGCCTCCAAAAAAATTGGCTTGAATGTAGTTATGTTGAAAGGAATTCGGCGAAAAAAAGAGATCGTTTATCTCTAAATTTTTACCCATTCTATTACCTAATTAAAAATGGTTTTATTACGTAATGATAAATGGGCGCTGCCAATAGACTGCGCTGCATAGACATCGATATTAACTTCGAAATAGAGTTTGAGCCCTACCGTTACTGAGGGTTAAGCCTGGTGTGAGTATATCCTTTTCATCCCACTTAACACTACATTTATAAGTCTAAAAGGTGTGGCGGTAGTGCCTCTGCATTAAGGGTTACCAACTATATTAAAGACAGTATTATACTTTTTACTGTTAAACTGAATTAAGTATACAAAATACTGTTTTCATCTCAAAATGCTTAACCACCATATTTGTTAGACTTAACGCAGGCATTTTTTATTCAGTCAGAGGACAAAAATATGTTAATAAAATATTGTTAACATACAAAACTTAAACTAATAAAATACTATTAATTAAAACGATTGTATTATCTTAATAATAATAATAATAATAACTTTTATTGACGAAAACAAGGTCTACAGCAAATAACAATAAAACAAGACAAAAAAAAATACATTTAAAATACATAACAACTTAACTAATCAATACTGATCAAATAACCTACTTCGAATATTTCGAAGTACTATTCTGTCTATCTATCTTCGGTTGTAGCTATGTATATAACGGAAATTTTGAGCCCAATTCTCACCGGTTTCCAGAATTTTGATTAATTTGAAACTTTGCACACGTTTCAAGGATCGATGACAATGCAATAATTTAAAAAATAATATTAGTTTTTTCACAAAGACGTGTTTTTTTAGTTATTACAAAAAAATATAATTATTATTTTTCAAAAATGTCGCAGCACGTCGACGCGAAGCGTTAGACTGTGCTCTATTTAATACTAGTTGATCCCGCAGCTTTGCTCGCGTTAACGCCCACAGTAAAAAGTAGCCTATATATTAATCCAGAGTATCAGCTAACTCCCTACCAAATTTTATTAAAATCGCTCCAGCATCTTTCTCGTGAAGACGTAATAAACATACACACACAAACTTTTGCATTTTTTCTGAGAACTATTTATACTTAATTTCTTGTAAAATAGTGGGAAACCCTATCCGCATTTAAAGCGCGAACTACTTTTCCATAAGTGGACCATTTGAATCGATTAAAAAAGTTTGGGTGCCACTCTAAAATTGATATAGTTATGACGATTCCCGCGTCTGGATTTCGCCATATGGCCCTATTATTGGCACGTAACTGACGTAATCCGCTTCTTGGAGAGACAATAAAATTACTTGTCACTATCATAGTTAAGAATATATTTTTATTTATTTTAATTAAATATTTTGGTTACGTGAAGTTTTAACAAACATAGTTTGTTAACTTTTTAACATCAGTCAAATTCACCCGAAAGTGTGAATGGGTGTACACCTCCACTAATTAGCACTGGAATGTGGAAGTGGTAGTATGATTTTAGTCTAAGTAAGTTAACGGGAGAGACACCAGAACCCAGCAATGGCACCTAAAGGTTACTTATCATAGTTCGGAATTTCGGCTTTCCCTTCTCTCAGCATGCGGAGAGTTTAAGTTATAGTTTCATGCGCTGGTTAAGTTCAAATTGGTAGACAGACATGTGGGCTACTTCACGATATATTATCTTATTTATTGGACAAGTTTCATTATAATACTTATCTAAGTAGTATAAATAATCTTATTTAGTAAAAAGGCCGTGCGGGCATTTTATTCGAAACCTTACCCGGTTGCAGGCATTTTTGGCTAATATTGGCGTGGAATGAAGTCATTACCTATACAGTGGCGTAGCGCGGACCAAGTAGACGTGGGCAAACTCCTATCAGCGAGGCCCCTTTGCATGATTGCATTGGATAGTGCCCTTGAAAATGCCTCCGCCTCCTCCTTCAAGGAGGCCTCGTGAGGCCCCTTGTAGTGCGAGGCCGTGGGAGATGGTGCCTACGCCTATCTACGCCACTGACATTATACTTATTATTAAGATAGAGACATGTAACTACTACAAAAAAATCTTAATATTTTTTTTATTTTTACAGATCAATGAATTGGAAATGAACACAGATGAACTGATAGTACCTTAGTACGTAATAATATAATGTATTATAATTATGTGTTGTATTTGTCTATGTAAAATGGGTCCTTAACAAAATTGGCATAATATTATTTAGTATCTTTGATAATTTTATACCTTTACATGCTTAATGGTGCACAACGAGATGTTCAATAACTAGATATATGTTAACAATGTTATCTAGTCTTTTCAAAAAGTGAGACAGTATTATTTTAAGTAATACAATATTTTACTAAGAGATTGTTCCTGACAATAGTATCTTAATATAAACTTTTTAACCAATTTTATTGACATAAATTACTTTCTTGACAGATTAGAAAAAATGAAATTTCTTTTTTTACTCTTCTTTTTATTAGGATTAAAATGACAAAATCAGTTATCATTTTTTAACATTGTAGCATGTTTAATTTCTAGCATGGTTCGTATACGACCCGTTTGCTTAAAACATTATTTATGCCTAAACATTCATAATGACGTTGGGCTTGACATTTTTCGTATTAATAAAAGGTTTATTTTGTACATCCTATTTTTCTCGTCAGAAAAAAGTTTGTTTTAAGGTAAATGAATCTTTTCTCTGTTTTAGCATTAAATATTTGATTGATTGAAATATTACATTAACTTAGACACCGAGAAACATAGTAGGCGTGAGGAGAAAAATACCAAAACCCTTAGGTCGTATACGACCACGATGGATTAAACACAGTATAAGACAAAATCTTCAGTTTCAAGACTTTGTTTTTGGTACTTATTACACTTTTAATGAGACTGACGTTGAGAGTATAAATAAAACTTGTAAAAATTGAGTTATTGTATATTATAATGTGCTGAACATTCTAAATCTACCTCCTCTAGACGATTTGGGTATGTCTTGAGTGTATCTCCTGTTTGAATGTCTGTTCATGGAAATGTTACTAGTGATTTTTTGTCTTCAATTACATAGATATAATTCTTAATCATAATTTAACATAACAATAAATAACAAAAATAATATCATTGATTACTTTCATTGGTTTAAATTAATTCAATCATTGTACCGCGGTTATTGTGAGTTTTTTTATACCTGTCTTTAGAGGAAACATGTTGATGTTTCAAATTGTAATAAAACGTAACTGTAATAGGTTTGCACAATATGAAATATATTACGTATATTGAAAACTAATGAATTACACATGTAAATTGTATTACATGATGCTGTGATTATTATATAGAAATGTTTTTATGAGAAAAGTAAGTTTAAATATACCCCAGCATTATCTATTTAAAACAAGTCTTTTATTTTTGTCTGTTTGTTTCACTTAAATATACAGTACACAGGTATTACTGGTACATAATTACATGTGTACTACTTGTACACATTACATTTGTATTGCTGGTACATTTCTACTTTTCTTTTTGCTACTGATTAATAGTTAAACAACTATTTTAGCAAACCTTTATTTGTCACTATTATTATTAATCGAATTACCAAAATGAATGATTTATGTATAAATACTTGTATTTGGTATTTATTTTAAACTCTGGTCACTGCTTGCATCAGAAAATATTTTTTTATGTATTTTTGTTTTATTTCATTTCGGTATAATTATTACCTTTCATTGGCAATTTATGTAAAATAGCGATGGATTTTGTTAAAGGCCGCTGTCGTATGGACAAATTTTGTTATACATCCAAAATGTATGTGGAGTTTTGAGTAGACAGCTGTGTGTTACTTATAGTTGTATAACATACGTTGAAGTGATATTTTCTACGTTTTTAAAACATATAAATGCAATATAATATTTGTAATCTGTAAATATAACATAGTTACATTAGGTTTAATATTGAGGTCGTTCATTTTAAGCTTTCATAATTTTGTATTTAAAAATATCTAATGTGTATTGAATTTTAAACTTCCAAAACTAAATAACTGTTATGGTGTAATAACTATGTTGTACATTCAGTTTATGTATTGTAACTTGTTGGTATTCATTATAAATAAGAAAAAACATTTTATTGTTTAATATTTTTATTTTGAGTACTTTATAATATCATGTTTACTTAAATCAAATTATTTGTAAAATAAGTAGTCAATAAATGAATTTAAAGACATCTATGTTTTATTAATTAATTTATGAGGCATGGCGTTGTTTAAGACAATGTCCATTGGAATTATATGAAAAACATGGCAATAGATTTTTTGTACACAATTCTATAACCTACTTTCTTATTATTTACATAGTATTCTTTGATTAAATTTGGCATGTAGCTGTATTAAATTTAGGTACATAAAATATTAACCACCTTATTACAGTAACGTATACTACATTACACTTTTCAAAATTTACACCTAACAATAGAAAATAATTGATTTTCGGTACCGAAGTTTAACTATCACATTTTTTCTTATGTTTAACTTACACGACTTATAAATCTATAAACATTTCATTTATACAAATAATAAACAACCGATATAAAATAATGGAATAAAATCGTCTTTTTGTAATGTCGCATGATTAAGGTATCACGTTTGGCCATTCGTCCACTCGCCTTCCATTCGCCATACGGAGAATGCGTAACTCAACTTGTCCTGTGCCAGATATTTGCCGTGTTCGCTACCCGCATCACTACTATCGCTGCTAGCTGCTGATTCTCCATTTGAGAGGATCTGGTACAAGAATTCTATGTATTGTGTGGCCAGCTGCAGCGTTTGTATCTTGGAAAGTTTGTCGCTGGGAAGCGATGGAATGATCTGCCGCAAGCTCGCGAATGCCTCGTTCAAACTCTGCGTTCTCTGCCGCTCCCGGACGTTAGCCATCACTCGCTGCAACTGCATCTCTTCGAAGGACTGCGTTTTCTTTCGTGACGACTTCGAGGCTCGCTTCCTCGATCTTCTTTGTTCTTCGTTTTCGTCGCTACGCTCCTCTGTCGAGGATCGATAGGTCGGTTCACCTATTTTCGGTATTTCACTGCTATCGAAGGTTTCGACTCTGTCCTGTGAGTTGGAATCATCAAAGTAAAACGCTCGCGGAAACTGTTTTTGTCGTTGATCGGGGATATACATTTGATCATAGGGCGGGTATTGCGGCTGCTGATACACTCGATCTTCGTTGTCGAATATAACGTTCGTGGGCCACGGCTGCTGCATCTGCGACGGCCGCTCGGAGTTGCTGAGGTCCATGAGGCGAGTGGGAGAGTTTGGCGCGAAAACTTGCATCTCTGCACTATCCCGTTTCACTTCCAGCGGCACGTAACCGTAGTAATGTTCGTCTTCTTCGTGACATTCGGGATCCTCGCGTTTAATGAGCACTCTGTTTTCGTAATTTTCGTAACTCATAGTTCGGAATCCGATCGTGGGTGAACTGTATGCCGCGTTGTCGTGCAACATTTGCGCGTGGTAAGCGCGAGCGCCTGCTGCCATGGACCGACTGAACGAAATCCTGCGACGCTGCCCGCCCCTACCCGTCCCTTCATTGACAAGATACAAAAAATAACCATTTCCACCGCGCGGCTCCGTCGCGCCTCCCGCCCGGCACCGCCTCCCACTGACAACGCTCACTTGAATGCGCGGGAACGAGACGGCGATATCAATTCTGTGTTGGTCTTCTGTTTATCTTGTCCATCGTCTTAAAAGCGGTATATACTACATATAGGTGTACATAGCTTTATACCTACGGGGATTCAGTCGCCATAACCGATCGCATCACTGAGATTGCATCCTGTCAGACTTCATAGAATAACGAATGCAAAGAACTTTATGACTAACTGCATCGTTACAAACGAATAACATATTAATCTTATAACCTTTTTTTTAAGTATGTGTTAACATACATAAAAAATGATAGGAAATAAATTGCATATTAGAACCAACGTTGATTTTTTAAATGAATTGTTAATCTCACAAATACCTTTTATAAATACTGTAAGCAAAAATAAGGTTAAAATATAAAAATCGACTCCAAATAAATCTGACTTAGAACCACGATTTCGGCGCCACCCTTGCTTGTAAGTTTTTATGTCGTCGCGTCGTTCTGTCGGCTGTTTAAAAATATACTTGACGCAATCGGACCCCGGATTCCCGACTGCCGATCCCACGGCCAGACCCGCCAGATCATGCCTTACTTGAACAATATAAATATTTAATTTATTTATCTAGCACTCCTTCATAACGACGCCTATGACGGGTAGTCTGGACAGTGTTAAATATCTACTTTTAACGGATATGTTTATTGTTATTGATATCTGATACAGACGCAGATATCTTTGGTTAACTTTTATATGTGGGCACGGTATTATAATAATCTTAGAGTTTTGGGAATCATATCTCATACGGCTATTTTAGGATGTTTATTGGTCGATGGGGACACTGGGCACCTACCGTCGTGACAGAATAAATAATTATGACGATTTTATTGTATTTATTAAAATTATTCTTATTAGCTATTTATCGTTATGAAAGATTTAAATAAACTACTTCAAAAAAGGAGATACGAAATTTCATTGTTTTTTTTTCTAATATTGAAGTTGTATTATTTTTTCTTGCTAATATTTCATTCAGCCAACAGTAGATGGGTAAGGTTTTTGTTATCATAGAATATTCCTAACTAAATTCTTCAAAACGAACTGTAGGAAGAATGTCAGAGGCGTAAAAATGTAACATCGATTGAAGGACGGAAATGCAAAAAACGTCGACCCTCAAACATCGAAATCGAAAAGCACTTAATAAGCGCATATCTCCTTTGAAGATTTAGGACATTCTGAATAATACAAGTAAAATACAACTTGAATATAAAATTAGAATTACTTTTTAGATTTATAAAATGGTATTATTTTTTCATTTTGTTTTACTTTTAAGCAATTCTTTTATATACACATATAGTTATAAAATTTAGTTATTTAAGATATTTTTTGTCATTTTTAAATTAATAAATGATTACCATAAAATGGTTGCTAATGCTATATGTAATAGTCATAAGGAACATAATGCTATATGTAATACTCATAAGGAACATATAAATAGAGGTAGGTAAGTAGATACCTAGCTTACTTTCCTTTACGGTGAAAGTACCATGCCCTTTAGTTCATTACTTTTTTCAAGTGTTTTCTGAAATTATTAGGAATGATAGATACTAAAAACAACAGCTCGTAAATAATACAGTTCGAGGGTTATTTAACCCAGGAATGTATTTTAGGAATAATTACCAACCGAGGCAGTGATGTTTCTGATGGCGTTAATAATAGATCCGATATTCAATCTATGTTCGTACACGAGACCGTTACAAATCTGAAGGCATTCGAAATTAATTTTAAAATAAATTAATAACAAATAGTATTTGAGTTGATAATACAATAATATTAAAAAAAAAACAAGTTATTATTTATAGATATATTGATTTTAATCTGAGAATAAATAATTAATTATTTTATTTGTTTCAAATTTGGTCGATTTTGCATACAAATGAATTATGCAATCATTTAGTACAGTCATTTTCATAACTTGGAATCTGGATTCACTTAAATAGACGTTTATTTCTACTTAGTCGTCGGGTCTCTTCACTGTTTCGGGTTTTTGGAGATAAAATGCTTAAATCCCTCCTTGAATAAGGTGACGTGGAACCCGTCCAGGAAAAAAACATAGGACTTTGTATTTGGATAAATTGTCTTATTAAAAAAAACATTTTTTCTGTAAATGTAACCAAAATTGATTGTATTCAAATTCTTTAAATATTGACAGTTTTCGTACATTTTCCAAGCTGTCCGAAACTTCCTTATGAGGCATTGCGTGTCCAGATAAAGAAACGCCCCCTCTTCAATAGGAATTTTCAGTATTTATAGGTGTAGGTATTGGGTATTGGATAGGAATATAAATAAATTATTTATTTTCAGATAGTACAATTTATTATTACATCAATTAGATGTTCAAAATCTGTTAAACAAGTGGCATATTCTTAATATAAGCAAGTTTCGCTTCATTCACAATTTCGACCACTTAGAATTGTCGATTTGTCAACATTTTATATTTTAAACCATGAATGGGCTACCATTACATGGGATGAAATAGTTGTGTAATAATATTGATTAATATTTAAAAGTAATCATTAACAATGATTACCTACAATGTTGCATATGATTAGCTGTAGAGTGAGTTGTGTCTTGTCAATATAAGCTCTCACTAATCAAGTTCAGGCTTCCAAGTTCCAGTTTTCTCGACACGGTGCATCAGAGAGCTGCACTGCATCAGACGAAGCGATTCGTCTAATGCTATAAAACGGAAATGCAGCGGCATTATAGTGTAAAAATACGTGTTTTTACAAACAACCCTCAAGCACTACTACTGTACCTCGGTATCCTTATCAGCATCCTGATATCATTATTATATTGAGTTCGAAAAACATTTTGAGCTTTCTGCGTGAAAACTGTTATGTAAAAAATATTAAATACTGATTATATAGATTATTTTACCATTACTTGAGCAACGAGAAATCCTAATCTATTAATCTTTCCTTTGAAATAAAATACTTAATTTGTCTATCTAAAATATTGGGAAAACATGATCTTACAATACATTTATTGGCTAAGAGCTAATTTTTCATAGGTATTGTTAATTAGGTTATGACTCATCAAGGGCAGTGATAGTGTTGTGTAGGTCCTCCATTCATCGCAAGTCAGGGCAGACCGTCCCAAATGTGTCACTGTGTATAGTCAGCCTTTCTTTAAGACCTAAAGCGCAACGTTTGCACTTTTGTTTAATGTAATGAAGATTTTTGTTTAGACCGAGGTTACTTAGAAGCTAGCAAGACTTCTTTTATTCATTTATTTTATATTCAGATAGAAAAATGTCTTGATTCGTAGGTCAATGATTATTTACTGAGTAAAATTGTCATCATGTGACTCATATTAGACTGATATCTCAACGTAGTTTCAACTTAATATGAGTCAAGTATAATCTTTACTAATGCGGGGTAAAGATAAAACGTTGTCAACCCCTTGTTCGAGGCGCGGTACAGATGTTTTAACCAACAGATTAACGCCTTGCTAAGTTTATTTTGTTAAGAGTTTTACGACAGTATGGTTTATTTTCAAACTTTTGGGGTTTGCGGTTGAAAATGACACCTGCTTTAGATAACGAGATGAGGCCATCATGCCTGTAAGCCAATTTATGGAATCTGTTTATGCAACATTCTACAATGCAATAGTATGTAGATAAGTGAATCTTATTGGCATATACCTACTCGAGCTTAAGTTTTGGGCCACCCTTCACTTGAGTAGTAAAATTTGTTCAATATCATAAAGTGATATGGATATTTGTTTAGTTAGCGTATTGTAGATTATTTTGCATCACGGATTTATATATTAATTTCTTTCTATAGATACCTAAATTATTATAGCTTATACGTAAAATGCGTATGCATTTAGACAAGTATGTTAGCATAATAATCGTGTAATATGAGTGTAATCCAATTTAAATTAAGACAAAAGTTTAATTTCTTCATTTTATGAAACAGTGCTGTAGAACAGTGGTTTTATTGTATTTGCAAAAAGTAATCAAAGCATAAGTTACCTACTTAAATACATACATGTTTTAACATTGTATTTTCGATTTGCATGCCTTACTAGTAGGTAAACAAAGAAAGCTTGTAATTTTTGTAAAATTTAAAATATCGCTTATTCTCTTCTATATCGTTTCTTTATTGCTGAAAGTCTTATCCATGAAAGTCCGAATGTAAATTATATATGCCATATAAGATTATTGTTATTATTAAGTTGGGATTTTTACCAAATGTGATTTCTTGATTCCTTGTCGGTCTTACTGAAGGAAGTATTGTAATTAGTTGCCGTCATTAAGCGGAACCTAAGGGTTGTTTAAACAATGCGAAGAAAACACATACTTTCCCACGCGGACACCACAGCTGCACTCCGTATGCCAAAAATAACGTTTAGCCATGATGACCATTGTTCCTTCTAGATAATAAAAGCGGAGATTAGGTTCTAAACGGCAATATCGTAATAAATAATAAAGCGTCTTGGAAATGTTCAGTGCCATAAAACATCTGCGAAGACCTCCACAGCTGCGCTTAGAGGAAAATACGTCACACGTGTGCCCCATCCATAGTCGAGCCAGCCTACTACCTGATGAACTGATAAGAACCTATTGTTCTTACAGTTTTTAACTCATTAATACAAAGTATTATCAATGTTTGTGCACACCTGTGCTGAAAGTATTATGATAAGAAGTTTAGTAGAGTAAAACACAAAACACTTGTCTGAACTTGTTTTGCGCGATTAGTCGGCTGAAAAGCTCTCATTAATTGTTTTCTGAGAATAGAAGACAATCATTTTTAAGTTAAACACATTGTTATTATTCGGTATTTGAATTTATCCACGTTAAGCTAGCTCGATTAGATACTCATTTGTTATTGAAATTATTTAAGAAATCTTAAAACCTACGTTATTAGTACATATTAAAGCATGACTTTGTGATATGATGCATGCATGAATGATAAAGTACTCAGGAATGTGAAAATGAATTATTATTATTCTTATTTAAATAAGAGATTCGGAAAAAATCCTTTTTAAAGTACAACTTAATTTTAAATTCAGCTTATTATAGTATACCTATGTATATAACATCTATAGAATGCTTTAATTAAAGAAATTGATCATTATTTCTTATATAAATGCACCCACAAATTGTTATGCACTTAATGATTGCAGATATTAAAGTGTCATTTTTTAAACATAACGAGTAATCAACACAAAAAAAATGACCATTCATTTCAATATTCCCGGTTTAATAATTTCTGTATCATGCTATTTAAATTATTTACAAGCTATCAAGCTGCTTATAAATCCAATAGAGAACCAAATAGTTATGAACATGACCTTAACTCAGTAAAATACGAAGGATTGCACTATAAATACGCGTTTCAGGGTACACCTCCAGCAAGCGCACAGATGCGTCCCATGTGTGGCGCTCTCTCCGCCTTCGACGCCCGCCTACATACCCTATGACGATGGCCCGCTGTGGACAATTGAAGTTCATATTATAACGTTATGTAAAACTGAAAAAAAGAAAAAAAGTTTTATGCAATATGCACAACAATTGGGAAAGATATGATTTACTTATTTTGACATAACAAGAAATTAGCTAAAGTTACAATTAAATATATGGATATAAAAAATATGTTACAGACAAATAGTGTATCTATTAAATTAAAATAAACAAATCCTAATTTTATCAATTCTTTGTAGTATCTATGATTTTTAGGTCTATCTCAACATCTTCAAACTTATTACGGCGATGCGTGGCAGTCGTATCCTGGTTAAAAAGTTGCGATAACGCATTAAGACCAAAAATTAGGCGTTTGAATTTAGCGTCCCTCAGAGCGGTAACGTTTAAAGGTACATTCTATATAATCAATGTCAAATTAGAATCCTGTAAGTTATATCTGAAGTCCTTCATAAGGCGTAAGTACATAAAAATGGCGTAATGGTAAGTATACTTTTATATTTCTATTTGGAAATAAAGTAGCAAAAAGTAAAGTACTTACTCAGTACGTAACGTTATGAATTTAATATTTTTTGTCAATTTAAAAGTCACATAACACGACTTTTTTATTTTATTTATTTATTGCACCTTTAAAAAAGAAAAGTTACAATAGGGTAAACTTAATGCCTTACGGCATTCTCTGTCAGTCAACCCTGGGTGGCTGGAAGTTTTGCGGCAGGTGTAAATTTAGAGATAACTATAATATAGATACTTAATATACTAGCTTAAAAATACATACAATATACAATTATACATACATACTATAAATAAAATAAATATAACAAATACACATTACATATAAACGATGTAATAAGTGATTAAGAAACTTTTATGAAAGTCCTAAAAGATAGTGTCGATATGGACACCTGAACATCACCCTGTATTGTCCGACGTTCACACGAATTTTGTTTGTTTCAACACGGTTTCAACGCAACCGAGCATCGCTACATACTTGGAAACTAGCCAACTAATTAGGTTCACCGAGTATTATAATACCTACAAACTATTTAATGTCCTCAAAAGTCCAAAATAGGTGAGACAACAGAGAAGAATGTGTATTGAATATATTTATTTGTATACTACTATGATAAATAGATACCATTTAGTTTTTTTTTGTATAATTAATGTTTATATCATGATAAATAGACATAGCATTATATTGAGTATCTACCTTCCCTACTCATATGGGAAATGCTAATATCGAAAAGTATTTAAACTAAACTGATGAACGTGGTCAAGGGTAGGCACATAATCTATGGTATCCTGACATGCACGTTTGAACTTTATAAATCATAAGTAATTAATTATTATGTAGGGGATGTTGTAATTGGGGAAGTTTCTTAAAGCGTTATAAACGAGACGTATTTAACATGATGCATTTTCAGATTTTTCAGCTAACGCTTGAAAGGTATCTTTATCACCTTTATTCTATTGTCCGCACTTACCCCAACTCACTCTGAGAAGAGATATTAAACTTACCTTCGCTAAATTCCATAACAGCAAAGAAACTAATATTGTAGTGGTTCGTAATATCAATTGGTACGTAAATTAAATAACTTTAATTAATGTTATCATGCAAACTTAGATTAAACCTACTTTTAAATGTGTCTGTTATAAGTAAAATTGCCATTATTTATTGTAGACTATTATATTATCAAGATATGACTGGAGTTATTTAATTTTAGATGCAGTTTTAATGCATCCTAGTATTCGCACCTACTCGGACTCATGCCAACTAATTTACCTACTCCGTGAAAAAATGTTAGCTACTTAAATACATTTTACCATTTACTATTCGATTTAAACCTACGTAGGGTGGTGGTGGCCACGCATTTCGCGATGAAAAGTTCATGATGCGTAATATGATACAAAAAAATGGACAAATGTTTACATAAATTGTATTTTTCTAATTAAAAGAATCGGTCCACTGACGGCGGAGTAATTCTTGTACATACTTACATAAAAAATACCGGCCGAATTGAGAACCTCCTTTTTGAAGTCGGTTAAAAATCATGTAATTCATGCTTATGTGAGTAGTTGAGTACTACTGTAGTAAATATCTATTGGTAATTTAAAGATAAATATGAAGTTTGTATTGCGCACGTTTAAGGTTCAAATCCAGGTCAGTGACTTACCTACCTACCTCTTATATTCAAAGCTGTGGACGTTTGTTGCTAGACTGAATTTATAAGTTGCTTTACATTGAAAGAAAACTTCTTCGAGAAAACCACCCAAGTTATTTATCACATCACAGGTTGAACCGGTGCGCGGTAGAGTACGTATAGTGAATTTAAAATGATTTACATTTATCTCAGATTTGTCCTAAATAATTTATCTGAGACCCGAGAACAGTGGTGTGCCAGGGTTGTGCCCAACAGTGTGACGCTGGTAATGTATACATAGATAGATACCTTTTTTTTTTTGTTTTCGAGGGGGAAACCTTCGAAAGGTACCCGACGCCGTGGGAGCGACGCAGGGTTATGTGGGATTTTTACCGCACTAAAACCCCCCCCGGTGGCCGTCCTCGGCGCTGAAAAGGAGGACTCCGGGATCTCGAAACGACTTCAACCAGAATCCTCCGAGCGCGTTGCCCCATCGGGCTCCTTCCAGATGGGCGGCTGGGCCCACCGCTCCGTCTAGTCTTTACGACGGTATGCGACCACACATACCGCCGTCCTTCCCGGGATTGCCTGACCGAACGGTTCGAGCTCCCTCTCTAGCCGTCTGCAACCCCGGAAGCCCCTTTTAGTCGCCTCTTACGACAGGCAGGGTATGCCGTAGCCCTATTCTGATCCCGGAACTACAGGGCGTAGATAGTTAGATACCTACTTGTCTACACATGTTGTCTACTTGTTTACACGGCGAGAATAAAGGGAACCTAATGCGAAATTAGCATTTTTTAGAAATACCAAAATTGTATTCATATATTGGAAAGTTTTTGAAAGCGGGGGGCATTAAAGGGACGAAACATTAATGTTTCATATTTTCAAACCCGAGATCGTCACTTTTTTGTTACTCGATAGAATACGTTATTAGTAGTTTTAAATCTTTTACTAAATTTACCTAAATTCTGTCTCTTTCTCACAGTGCGATTTGTCGCAGTTACAGTGTGAAAACGCCCGTTAGCTGCAGATGCACCAGACAGCTTGCTAATTCTGGGTTATGTACGCTCGTTTCCTGTATTGATTCCTTGCGTTTGTCAACATGTAGGAAATTACCGTACATTTGGTAGAATTAGAAATACCGGCATAGTGGTATTATTTGTATAATACAATATATCAATTTTTACGACAGCTGGTGCCTATGCAGATTTATTGATACTTATAATTTAAGTACTTTAATAAATAAATTACACTTTACGTAAATATATTTGCGAAGAATCTCTTTTTATATTGTGGACATATATAAGAATCGTAGACACTGGTGAGTATATACATTTTGTAAAAGTAGGTACCTACAGCAATTGGTACCTATGCATCCATCCTTAAATGTTATTCCTTATGTATTTTTGTCGTCGTTTTGTTGTTTATAGCAATTTAATTTTGGTCGCAATGTAAGACGTCATTATTTTTAAACAAAGGATGGAAAATATTAATGTAGCCATTTATATCGTAGGTATATGCGATGTCTGCTTATTGACTTTAATTCTTTCATCGCGAAATAATTCCATACGGTCGCGAAAATAAGTGTATTTACTTTGAAAGCGTACGGCGTTGATACGTTTAGTAGCAGTTTCCGTTCATATTTCGTATTAACTTGCTCGAGATTTAATAAAGTGTTATTGTTATGAAATTGTTATTGTTGTTATACTGACGACCCGCGTGACAGAGCGGTTACCATACCGGTCTGACGCGCAATGGGGTTCGATTCCCGGCCAGACACGTAGGTATCTGAATGATGAGTTTAGATTCATGTTCTGGGTCTGGGTGTTTGTGTATTCGTCTTGTGTGTGACCGTGGTACCCACGTCACAGGAGATAATCCTAGTGTGGGGCTATGAGTGTAGAAAGCGTGTGTTAAAGCGTGTTACTGAAATACCAGATTTATTCTATTAGACATATGAAGTTACTGTGAATATTCGACTTTTATTAGCTAGTTTTAATGACGGGATTTCTCTATTAGGATTCCTTATCCAAAAGGTAAAAACGGAGCCCTATTAGGTAGGTATTAAGACTCCGCTATTCGTCTGTACATAGTTGAAATTTTCACAGATGATGTATTTCTATTGCTGCTATAATAGCAAATTTTAAAACAGAATAAAATAAATATACCTATGAGGGGGACTACCATAAAACCAACATGAATTTTTTTGCCGTTTTTATAGATAATGGTACGGAACCCTTTGTGAACGACTCGCTCCTAGACGGTTATTATGGTATGTTTTATGTATGCCATTATTATAACATTTTTGCGTATCTTAAGGTAGTAAGTAAACCTTACTATTTATTTTTTCGCGTAAAAGTGAAGTGAAGGTCTGTTTCCTTACGTTCGCCCATAATTATAATAATTACCTACATTTTCGATCGCTATCGATTAAAGAAGTATTTCTACAATTTGTTGTAAAATATATTCTAAAACTACATTTTTTTTTATCTGACTAAAGAAGCAAACGGGCATGCAGTCCACCTGATGGTTAGTGGCCACTACCGCCCATGGACATCTGTAATCAACTTCATACAGAACATGGGTTCCATCTGAAGTCAATCTCAGATGCGTTACTACTCCCGAGGACTATGATGGTCACCTCATATAAAAGTGTGCCGGCAATCACAACCTTCCAACGAAACGCAAGAACTGCTAAACGCTAGAAATAGGTGTGACGGTGGTACTTCTCCGGGCGAACTACACTGGTTCTAGCACCTTTAATTACATTGCGATGTACATAGGTTTTAATTCCTTATCCACGGGAACGCTGCCGTTAAACTGTTGCACAGTTTGGCAGACATTAGTGTATTGTAAATAAATAAAAGTGAGAAAATAAATAAAAAAAGAGAAGTATTTCTACAATTTGTAAAATATATTCTAAAACTACATTACAATGTACCTTTTTTTTTTTTTTTTTTTTTTTTTTTTTTTTTTTTTTTTCATTACAATGTACCTAGGTTTTAATTCCTGGTTCTCGCCTGTGCCGACTCCTTTTGATTATATCGAATTTAGCGCAACAATTTTCCTACAGTAGATATTCAGTCATCAGTCAGTCATTAAAGACAGAATGCGATCAATTTCAGCTAAACATTAAACAGGGTTTGACTGATGACCTCATGTGTCATTTGGCATCGAGGTTTGGTTATTGTCACGGTAGGTAGGCTTTTGAAATATATCATGTGTAATGAATTTCTGGACCGAGCGTCTGGCATTACTGGGATTGCGTCATACTGAAGGAAGACTACCGATTTCTGCACAGTGAGTCTCTGAAACGATATAATACTGTCTTGTCTTCGTCTTCAGATCAAATTACAAATCGCCACGGGAGCTTTGCTAGTTATACCTAATATAACTAAGAAGATAAATACATACCTACTTCCGTACATGTATTGACGTGTTGTAAGACCGACCTTGCATAAAAATTTCTTTCCAGTATTTTCAGCTCGTGAATAAATATCCATATTGCTAAGATTGACGATGAGAGGGAAGACGTAATTAGGAAAGTAAAGCTAAGATAAAAATAAATTTCCGTAAGTACCTATCAGGTTTTACTAGAATTGGAATGGTAGTTCGATTTCAATTGACCACCAAATTATTTTTTTTTGACCTAGGTACTAATTCGGTGTTTTTTAGAACAATTTAATAAATTAAATAAACGGCCAATATTTTAAATCGGCTCGCCTATTTCCTATAAAGAAGCTTATTGTTCTCTTTTCAGTTTTACCTTACTTAAATTAAAGAAATTATGTAGTCTTATTTTAATATCTATTTATTTCTACAACCATTTTCTTATAAAGATTAGTATATTTATTATCTATTTCAATCAAATAATACAATGTGTAATAGTAAACATCGTTTGGGAACGCATATTCGTATTCGATTATATATTTCTGTTTACTTCTGACAGACTGTTTATCTTTAGCCGCTTTTACGACTCGGCGATGAATTATTAGCCGTTCGGTAAGTGACAGCCTGTCTCCGGGAACGAAATAAAATAAAACAATAAACGCGGACTAATGTGAAATTTGTACTATTTAGTTCAAATGTTGATGTGCTGTCCATAGTGCGTATGTATAGCAGTCTTGTATGCATCATAGGTACTTATATATTGTTACCAACCAACAAGTAGCTTGCCTGGGGACACTACTGTTAAACTCATGACAACATTAGTTATAAACACCACTAAGAATCTATATATTAATTGTATTTAAATTGATCGTGTCATGTTGTGATCAATAACATAAATCCATAGAAGTCACAATATAAATAAATATAAATGATTATATAAATAAATATTATAAATGCATATATTTAATTTTTATGTAATGTAATAGATTAATAGTAATGTTTTTGTCTCTGTGACGGTTTCCTTAACGCCTGCCATGTTTAGTATAAAAAGGAGGGTATAATAATGACAATTTACGAGTGTACTTATGACATTACCCTGTCCGAATGTATTCTGAAATTGCATAAGTGTGAAATGGTGAAAATATAACAGTGTTGTACATAATGTGTCGTTTACTTTGGCCATCCAATCCTGCTTATGGAACAATAATATTAACTTTATGTGTAGAAATTACCATAGGTAGACTACCATATTATAGACTAAGATTTATCGTAGAATTGATACGTTTCATTACGTATGCGGTTATTTTGAAATTTTGCCCCACTGCGTAAGGAGGGTAATGTTTTTTGAAATATCATGGGTATCATTAAATCACAAATAGTGCTAAGTTTGGTACGTAAGGGTACAGGTAGTAATGTGTATCGTGACAGTCAAACTAATAAAAAATAAAGTAGACGTAAGATAGAGTAGTGCTTATCAACGGTTTATCTTCGCAACCGCAATTACACTATGATCATTATGATCACGCTGTCATCACCACGTTGCTGTGTCGAAAATGTCGAAATATTGGCAAAAGAATAAAAAAAAACATATCGTTACTAGTGTTACTACCCGTTAGTTTTAAAATGGTCATAAGGTCTACTTTATTCTTATCTTTATTCTATATCTTTAAAGGTAGCCCAGATTTTTTTTTCTAAATCCAAACTATATTGATGATAAGAACAGGCGTAAAATAAAATAAACAAGACAGCCACATAATAATATGTTCTAAAGTTATCTTGTGCTTCAACTACCATGGTTGGCCAATTTATTAGGGCCAGGAGGGTTTCTCCATTTCTAGATGAAAAAAACTTTATCATTTTGCTCTTGACAGGGAACTGATCAAACATGAACAGTATAGTATCATCACCGATCGCCAATTAATCAAAATCCTCGTTTAAGAGTGGCATCAGAACCTTGAAACTAAGCAGAATGTTAAATTATGTTTAGAGTTTTAGAGATAGAGACGTAGAAGATGTAGAAGCCTTGATTCGATCATGGAGTGGCACTGATATGTATTAAGCCTTACTTCGTCATCAATCATTGGTTGTTTTATATATTAATTAAAAAAAAGTAAATGTTTCTACATGTGCTTTAAATTGCTATTTTTAACATCTTTAAATCATGTTCATGTAATTCAAAAATAAAAACCATTCCGGCAACCAATATTTTGTTTGGAAATTCCAGTTAAAGTCAATAATACGAAAATTTGTGTACTGTCTCTAATAATTTGGCCAGCCACTGTACATTTCAAAAACACATTAAATGATATCGTCCCTTTTACGACCTTTTATATAAGAAACAGGCCTTTTAAAAAAATACGCACAAACATCTAAACAGCCCTAAAAGTACGTACCTAAATGTTGTTGTTGCTGTTTAACAGTCTTATTACCATCTGATTATGCATCCTCGCAGTGAAACTATCTCTGATCTACTATCGTTTGTTCTATTCCAATTAAATACTTACAAACTAGTCTGGAGGCCATAGTAATTTACCTACATGCGTTTCTATGAGAGAGGCTACTCTTGCCTAATAGAAATGCACAATCTGCTGCTCGTCAGATCAGTTGCACCACTTGTATACTATATAAGTTATTTGTTTTTATTATGTTCTCGAGGAGGAAACCTTCAAAAGGTACCCAACGCCGTGGGAGCGACGCAGGGTTATGTGGGATTTTTTTAACACACTAAAACCAGGGGGCCGTCCTCGACGCTAAAAAGAGGACTCCCGGATCTCGAAACGACCTCAACCGGAATCCTCTGAGCGCGTTGTCCCATCGGGCTCCACCCAGATGGGTGGCTGGGCCCACCGCTCCGTCTAGTCTTTACGACGGTATGCGACCACACATACTGCTGTCCTTCCCGGGATTGCCTGACCGAACGGTTTGACCTCCCACTCTAGCCGTCTGCAACCCCAGAAGCCCCTTTTAGTCGCCTCTTACGACAGGCAGAGGATGCCGTAGCCCTATTCTGATCCCGGATCTACAGGGACGAAATTATTTGGTTTAGGCGATTATGAGGGCTTCTGTGGCTGTGGGCGGCGCTTGAACCGTTCTATCAGGCGGCCCAAGGAAGGATAGCGGTATGAGTGGTCCCATACCGTCGTAAAGACTAGACGGAGCGTTAACGCCAGCCGCCCACTTGGAGGAGCCCGATGGGACAACGCGCTTTGGGAACTCCGGTTGCTCCTTTGGAGATTCCAGAGTCCTCTTAGTAGCGGTGAGGATGGCCACCGGAAGGGTTTTAAATGCGGTAAAAATCCCACACAATCCCTTGGTTGCTCTCATGGGCTCGGATACTTTTTGAAGGTTTCCTTCTCGAAAACAAAAAAAGGTATTTGAACCATACAATTCTCCAAATTATTAGTTCTATGAAATAATTATTTTACAACAATCTTTACTAGTGATGTAACGAATACTCGCATTCGCGATTATTCGCATGTTTTTAGATTTTCGCATTCGCAAGAATCGTGCGAATGTTTGCGAATATTGAATTGCAGTGCTTCATTCAAAGGTCATCAAATCTATACTAATTTAATTTAGACTCCAAAAAAGGTCGCTTGAATATAATATATCCTCCGTCATCCACCACCGAGAACTGAAAAAACCAACAGTCGCATTCGCGAATGTCGGTAAGGAATATTCGCAAACGCATTCACAATTTCAACTAATGACTTTCGTTACATCACTAATGTATACAGAAATATAAAAAAAAAACACTAGCAAGTGATACGATAATTAATAAACTTGACTTATTAAAGTTGGAGCTAACTTAAATATGGAGCTAGGCTGTACAAGCAATTTAAAAAAATAATGAAAATTAACTTGACAGTTTGATGGTTAATAAAGATAGGCTGAAAGACATGAACCCAAGGCCGTAAAATCAATTAATTAAAAAAAGTTTGATGGCAATTTTGACAATGTCATGTCATAGTGATCGGCGCTCGCGCACTTTTGTTTGGAATGGTTACTTTACATGGTGTTACTTTAATTTTAAGTTAAAATTATTAGTTTATGAATCAAACCTATATCAAAAATCAACATGAACTCCGGAGAATCGTTTTTATCATGTGCTGTTACACTTGAATGGACGAGTCCGCAAGGTTCTATCCTCAGAAAAGTCAATTATAAGTCTGCATCACTTCGACTGATTAGGAATGAATTTCGGGAAATGTTTATGGAGGTATCTAGTGACAAAAATGCTGCAATTAGATTAGCTTTGAAAGGCATAAATGTGTTCAAAAAGTTCATGGCAGAAGGGAAGGCTAGCATAAAGTTTCAAGAGGTTGGATGCACGTTGTTTTTATCGAACGCTCCACCGACGAATTTGGTATCTTTCCTGAGAACAATATTTGTGAAAATGACGGGTGATAAAGAACAGGTTGGTAATAGCACTCCATCTAAGCAGAGTATGAGGGCTAAACTTCTGAGTGGTAAGGCACAAGCGTTCGATGAGATAAGCCCAGTTACAGTGGCTGATATATGTAGCGCTAAAAGCAAGATTAGTAAAGCCACCGCAACCACGCCGTCACCGCCATCAAAAAAGCGCAAATCAGAAGATATAGGCAAAGGACCGGCTCCTAAGAAACTTTATTCTCCATCTCCATTGACTACAAAGAGTTCCTTGAATCCTGAACAAGAAAGAGTGCTAGAGGCCTGTCTCAGTGGTAAAAATATATTCTTCACTGGGTCTGCTGGGACTGGTAAGAGTTATCTACTCAAGAGAATAGTCGCAGCCCTGCCACCTGATGTCACAATGCCAACTGCTTCTACAGGCGTTGCTGCGTGTCACATTGGTCAGTAGCTTTTATTTTTAACAATAATTATAATTTGAACATACATAAAAAGTCAAACCATCAAAAGTTGTCCACCAAGTCGCACTTGGCCAGTGCGGCGGACTGTGGCCTAAACTCTCATTCTGAGAGAAGATCCATGCCCAGCATTAGGACAAAAATGAGTTGACGAGAGATACATATATATTTTTTTATAATTTAAATATTTCTTGAACAGATAAACAATTTCACAAACATTTGTAAACAAAAGTTTATTTTTAAGTATTGGTTAAAAATAAGATTTAAACCTTTCAATTTTATTAGCAATTTTTATTTCGTTTATATTCAATCTTAAGTAGATTTTAAATGAATGATTAAATGAATTAAATATCAGCTTTTGAATACATAGACATATACATATGTATGAAACTTAAAGGATTTTTGTAAAATAGATGAATACATATTTCTCAGGTGGCACAACTCTTCATGCCTTTGCTGGTATTGGAGATGGGAGTGGGTCTGTTGAAAATCTATGTGATAAAGCAATGAAATTACCCCTGGTGGCACAGAAGTGGAGGAAGTGCAAGCATCTTATTATTGACGAAATATCTATGGTGGACGGAGCTTATTTCGAGGTAATAATTTGTCATTATAATCTGTAATTAAGTGGAATGTCCTTCCAATGTATTTATCACTGAATATAAAATATGAATATGAAAGTCAAATTAGTGAATTGGGAAAAATACTTTATTAGAACAAGTAAAAAAATTGCACACTGATGCAAAGTAGTTATAATTAAAAAAATATTTAGTACCTATTGAAAAAATAATTTAAAATTTGAACAGAGCACATTCCTTACATCATAATACCTATATACCTTATTTGCATTGCAATAAGATTAAACATAAAAGATGTTTTTAATCTTTCAGAAATTGGAAGCAGTAGCTAGACATGTAAGGAAAAATGACAAACCCTTTGGAGGCATCCAACTAATTCTATGTGGGGACTTTCTACAACTGCCTCCAGTAGTGGATAAAAATAAGTCTGGTAAACGATTCTGCTTCCAGTCCCCTTGTTGGGATAAATGTATAGAACTTTGTTTTGAATTGAAGGAAGTGCATAGACAAAAAGATCAAGAATTTGTATCAATACTTAATAGCATAAGAATTGGCCGTGTGACAAAGGAAATAAGTGACAGACTTCTCGGCACAGCTACTCAAAAAATTGAAAGTGACGGAATCTTGGCAACAAGATTATGTTCTCACACAAATGATTCGAAAATGATAAATGTATCGAAACTCCGCGATTTAAAAGGTGATGAGAAAATATTTAGTTCACAGGACAGTGACAATGCCACAAATTTGCTCGACATGCAAACAATTGCACCATCAAAACTGGTACTAAAAATAGGTGCTCAAGTTATGTTACTTAAAAATATCAATGTCAATTCTGGTCTTGTGAATGGTGCTAGAGGAATTGTGAGTAGGTTTGAAGAAGGTTTGCCAGTGGTAAGGTTTAAAAATAAAAAGGAATATACAGCAAGGCCAGAGCGCTGGTATGTTAAAAATTCTAATGGCAATTTATTGTGCCGACAACAAGTTCCATTGAACTTAGCATGGGCTTTCTCTATCCATAAATCGCAAGGATTGACTTTAGACTGTGTTGAGATGTCGTTGTCTAAAATATTCGAAGCTGGACAAGCCTATGTTGCTTTGAGTAGAGCTCAAAGTCTAGATACATTGAGAGTCTTAGACTTTGACTCAAGACATGTGTGGGCCGATCCATCTGTTCTTGAATTCTACCAAAGATTTAGACGGCGCCTGCAACAAATGGAAATTATACCACTTGGAAGAACTCTAAAAGATAAAACAAACAAAAAGCTAAAACTAAGAGAGATATTAGAAAAGCAATTATGAAGAAAATAAAATAATTTATTGTAATTCTTGTTCTAATTAGCAGCTCTTGACAGGTAGTTTATATAGGTCCTCTAGCTTACTTGTTTAGAGTGCATAAATATTTAATTTTAGTTTAATTTGTATGGGTTATAACCAAAATTAATCAATGTATGTAGCCTCTACTCAATAGATTATTCATAGGGCTTAACATTTTCGATAGGAATTTATGAAAACGAATATATATGCCTAGCACCAATTTTTTAACAAGAGGGTAATAAAGGTTTTATAAAAAATAGAAGACTTGTAAAAAATTTTAATAATTATGTAGATATAATAGAACTTAATATTTATTTTGTATTTTAAAAATGATACTAGTATTTATGACATCTACTTTGAATCAATGCATGAATGGTTAAATTTAAGGTATTAATATAATATCTCTAGCAACTATAAGACTGAAAATTATACTGATCTTATACTGTAATATTTTAATTCTACTTAAAATCTTAGATTTAGTTTTTAAAATAAATATACTATTTTAGTTGTATTTTTACTTTTATTACAAACATAGATACAATACTTAGAACTACAATTATATTGAATGGTTACACAGATTCAACAGCCGTTAATATTTCAATTTGTTCTTCATAAGTAGCTAATTTTTCTTGTAAGCACTTTATGATATATTTGTAAGTCTCTACAGTTTGGTCCTTGTCTTTTCTCTTATTTTTATACTCATCAACAGTTTTTTGCAACATTTCTGCATGCCGTCTATTCTGGGTTATTGCTTCTGTTAATCTCGCATTCAAGTGCTCTTGTTTCTTTATTATTAACCAGAGCATTGTTTTTTCAGAAACATCTGGCTTGCATTTTAAGTTGTCAGTAACACAATTCTCTAAATTATATGGTTCATTCAGCAACTGCATGTCTTCTTTTATGTTTTCTGTGAGCTCTGATTGTGTCACTTTGTTCAGTAGCCTGTCAAGTTTAGGTTTGGGTGTATCTGAAGGCTAAAATAAAGAGTAAAATATTATAAATTTGCAAATCAAACATTAATTCTAAAAGTGGATACTTTTAAACCCATATCCATATATAAGTGCAGAATCAGTACATAAGCTTACAAATCAGTTAGGGAAATATAAAAACTAGAGATGCGCCGAAAATGTACTAATTGTTCACTAAGTATTTTACATATTCAGCAGCTTTTTTACTTCTATTTTTTGGCTACATGCCATGGTCAAATTAAGGTTTATAAGTCAAAGAAATCCTGTGAAGAATGTGATGAGCAAAGCTAATAAAATAAAACAATTCTACAACCTCAAATCAACATTTTTAAATCCCTAACCAATTCCACAATGTTTAAAAAACATATTATAAACTTTTTTTTTTTAAATTGCACTAAATATCTATTTTTTTATTAACACACTTTTGAATGTATTTATTACCAAGAAATAATTGTACTGAATAATTCGTCCGAATATCTGGTTCCATAAAAAAATAACGAAATAGTATTCGGTTTTTCTGTGAAATCACCATTTGGCGCATCTCTAATAAAAACCATGATTATGGCAATGGAATTCTGAGTATTCTCATTAATTATATTACAGACAGAAATATTCGTTTCAAAAGATTAGCAGTCTTATATTAATAATGTGGTGTTGATTAAAATTTGATGATGATGCCTAGAAATAGTAAATGAATATCTCATATTTAAACATAACCTACCTTAGCCGGAAATAATGTAGGAATGGCATTATCCCTAAGTCTTCTTTGTGAATCAAAATATTTAAGCTCAAAATGTTTTGAACAGATCCTACTTCTGGACCAGTCTATCAAAGAACACTTGTTTTTTAAAATATGTAGCCATTTATTTCTCATTTCATTTGAAGTTGGACATCTGGAACAAGATAAAACAACAATTCATATAATACGAAAGTCACTACAATGCATTTATTACATATGCAGTTTTAAAAAAACGTTTTGCTTATGTAGGATTGTTCAATCTCCCACTAGTGCTAATGATTTTGCAACATATTACTTATGAGACAAAGATTGTATGCAAAAATATATCCATTTTAGTAGACATTAAGGCTGTAAATATGAACCTGTAACAGGTGATTGTCAGAGCCATTGGCAAAGCTATGAAGTTAGAAAAAGTCACAAGCATACAACTAAACAACAAGAATAAGACCTTTTGCACACCCTCCAAAACATCATCTTATACATGATTGCTGCCCAGGAAATAGATCTATATTATTATGTGCCATTTCAGATACATCGTCTAAGCGTGATAATGATAAGACCAAAATATTATTGTCTATTCGAAACACTCAACGGGAACAAAGCTAGGAGGACAGATCTTCCTGTGCATCTATAGCGATAAACGAGAAGTAGGTCCGGCGCGTTAACTATTAGCTTATGAAGATTATGGAAAGCATATGTCTAATAGTAGGCCTCGAAAGTCCAAAAGATGGATGGATAAATACACACATTTCCAATTTAATTTATAGGTTGTACAAGACAACACAACAACTTAAGTAAGACTAAGAGTGTGATCGTATTAATGAATGCTAAGTTTAAATATCTTATGTGATACTGTATTTAGAGAAACTGTTCAAATTAAATGTTAATAAGACTTACGGGAAAAAACTGACGCCAGCAGGTTTATTGAAAACAGTCGTCTTACATCCTTGTATGAAACAATGTGTGTTATACATTGCAAAAGCGTCTCAAAAACTTATTATAATCAGATAGAATGAAAAATATTTTGTGGCGAACTTTATTCGTTTGTGAGATTAACAGATTACATTTACAAGTTTTGCATAGCGGGTTCAAAAAAATATTTTGGGTGTCAATGTCAAATGAATCCTTCAACAAGCGTCAAATGTCATTTTTTTAGTTGTATTATTTTAGCGCCCTAGGTTCTTGTTTTTCAGCCCAGCTTTAAAAAATTGCGACAAATTGTGTATAAATTCATTAATTACTAGTACTACCGCTAGGTTTAGCTTTTTGTCTGTCTCTAATAATTCTTTGGAATGGGGATTTACTTAAACCCGATTTTTTATGAGACCCGTTCCAAGAGTAAGATTTAATATGAGGTAGATAAGAGTTCGTAGACATACTCTACCCGCGCACTCAATATAAGTAACACTGATGTTGCATTGTCATAAAATACATCATAAGAAACTACCACTACATTTTCAATTTTTTAATGGTTATTAATTTTTTTTTTCAGTTCAATAAAGACTTGGTTAACTATTGCTGGTAGTAGATACATAATTTTGCTTAAATTCTGCTTTATAGAGAGATATAAAGCAGATTGCTAGAGTTGATCGGGAATCAACTCTCTAGTAAATTCAGGTAAGTGAATAAAAAAAAATAATATTAGTTAGGATATAATATATTTCTGGATAATTATTCAGTCTTAACCTAAGTAACGAATTAAAATAAATATTTAATATATTTTCATAAATCTCTTTAATCTGTAACGCTTATAGCCACTGGTGGGATGAATCTCCAAACATGACTGACTTCGCCCGCGCATGATTGTGCTATGGATTGATTGTCTGTTTCTTTCATCGAAGAAGTTTCATCTAACACTGGTTCTGTTGTTGAGCATTGGATATCAATTTTATATTCTCCAGGTGTTAAGAACACGACCGTACATTCGTGGTGAAATGTTGCGGACTCCAGTAAAGTAGCGAGGACAACTCTGTAAAAATAATTATAACGTTAGATACGATTCCGTGTTTATTTTAACATGCATATATTAAGATCTGTCTTAACTTAAAAAATAAATAAATATGGAATCAGCAAAGTACATGCAGCACCCTTGGTTAAGTAGTTTCTGCTGCCAATGAGCATCTGTAATTAACTCCATATAGTACAGGACTTCTACGTAAAGTTGTTTAAAGATGCGTTGCAACTGAAAAACTAAGTCGTCTCTTATGCAAGTCAATAGGCCTTTCCACTGACTCGCAGGAACTCTACTCGAAGACAAAGATGATTGTCTCATATGAAAGTCAGTAGGCGCAGCAGTCAAACGCAAGAACCCTACTCAAAGACTACGATGGTTGTTGCAAGTCAGTTGGTATCCATGCCATATACCTAAAACGTCAGACACGCTTCCTACGTGATACCTGCCTGATCGGATAAATTTGGCCAACAACGGCCAATATTGGCCCAACGTTTCGAAGAGATTATACTTCACGGCCAACATTGGCCCAACCACTTCTTAAAATTCATACTTGTTGTTTCCGGCGGTGGCGACGCGGTTCTCGAGGCGGTAGTCGAGCGTGCCGTTCGCGTGGTCCTGGTACAGGCGCACGGCGAGGCGCAGGCGGCGCAGCGGCGCGCGCAGCCCCGAGCGGAGCGCCACGCGCAGCCGCACGCGCTCGCCCGCCGCGCACGCGCACTCCGCTTGCGGACGGACGCGTTGCTCGTTCACTTGTACTTCTGTAACACACGCAATGTTGGAGGTAACTGTTATCTGAAGGTATTTGTTATTGTGTTGATGTTAATTTTTTCCGGCTTCTTCAAATGAGCGTCACTGGTTAGCTTACAGCCGTTCAGGTTCGGGTTAAACATTAGATAAATTTGTAAGCTTCTAAAATTTAAGTTATTTTTTTTGTTATACATAATTTTATTGCTATACATTATATTTGTCTAGACTGTATTTAATACGTTATAAATAATTGAGTTGGAGAAAGGACTTTATCTCTTTTTCAAGCCTGCTATCCTAAATCTGATGTTCATGATGTCCGTGCAATTACTCTTCTCCCTCAGTCATTGTCAACGTCCTTGACACTCAGTCATTAAAATAAGATACTTCACTCACCCCAGTGCAGAGGCGACATGCGCACCACATCGAGCATGGCCTGCGAGAGCGTGATGCCGCGCACGCCCGCGCGTCCCTCCGCGCCGCCCGCGAGCCGCCAGCGGAGCGCCACGCGCGCCGCCACGTGCGCCGCGCACGCCGCCTCCAGCGCGACTGAGCCGGACGCGGCGGACCCGCCCGAGCCCGCCGATCGGCACTCTGTTGTCTCTGTAAAACAAAAGATGGTTAAAAAACAAAGAAAGGAGAAAAATAAGTTTATTCGTGATAATTGATAATTACAACACATAATCGGTACAACTATAGGTGATATGATATGAAGAGATATAAATGTTTCTATATCATCACCGGTCCTGGGGACATGTCGAATAGCCAGCGGTATACCTCTAAACATTTACCATCATCATTGCTCTTTTTTATAATTTGTAAGTGGCAAACGACCATGCAGTATAGTATGAATGGTTAGTGGCTGCTGCCGTCCATGGTCATCTGTAACTATTTCCGGATAAGATCAAACCAGTCTTAGTTGATTGAGGTTAGTCACAGATACGTTACGATACGATACACTGTCCCTGAGTACTAAGTTGAAATGCCTCAGGTAAATGTCTCCTTTACTACACCTTTCAAAGTCGAACACAGCAGTTCTAAGAACCATTATTATTAGGCAGAAATAAGTGTGGGGCAATGCTTCTAAAGCTAAAACACAAGTTTTATCGACTTTCGTGGCGAAGCGGTTACCATACCGGTCTGGCACGCAATGTGTCCCTGACTTCCTGGTTCGATCCTCAGCCAGACAAGTATCCGCATTATGAATTTAATTCGTGTTCTGGGTCTGGGTGTATCATTCATGAAGCGACAATCATAGTCCTCGGGAGTGGCAACACATCTGTGATTGACTTCAGATGGAACCCATGTTCTGTATGTAGTTGATTACAGATGTCCATGGGTGGCAGTGACCATTTATTATCAGGTGGAATGCATGCTCGTTAGCTACCTAATTCAGATAAAAAAAAACTTCGTGTTTATCTGCACACATTACACTGTATTATTACCACAAAATACAAGACGTCTGCACACATTACACTGTATTGAACATATTGTTAAATAGTGACGAAAAACTGGGAGAAGACGCTGATACCCAAGACTCGAACTAATTCGGGGATCAGAGGCTTTATATAATTTAAATGTAAAAGTATGTTAATAAATATGTTTTTTATCACAATATTATTTATTATTCGTCGTATATGAGTGTAGAGGGCGTTTTTAAAGTTATCATGAAACTAACCATCATCATCCGTCCTGGGCACGTCGAAGGGGCAGCGGTCGAGCGGCACGGGCACGCGGCACGCCTCGCCGCCCTCCACCAGCAGGTGCTTGCCGGCCGCGTAGTGCAGCTCCATCTCCTCCGCCGTCAGGTTGCGCACGTCCAGCACCAGGTACAGTTGGCTGGGGCTGGTGGTATACTGACGTTATTTTCATGCGTTTGGGGTATTGAGCTATGTGGTGCAGCTGGCTAGGGCTGTGATGTTATACTGAGTGATGAGTTTGGGGAACTGAGGAATGTGGTACAGCTGGCTTGGGTGAACATTTTACACTGAGGTCATATTTTGATATGTTTGGGGAAATAAGCAATGTAGTACAGTTGGCTGGGATTGTGATATAGGCACTGTAGGCATACTTTTGACCGTTTGGAAAACTGAACAATGTGCTACAGCTGGCTGGGGCAAACATTTTACACTGAGGTTATATTTTGATGCGTTTGGGGAACTAAGCAAACAGTTGGCTGAGACTGGGATATTGGCAGTGTAGGCATAGTCAGATAAAAAAAAAACTTTGGAGCGTTTGGAAAACTAAGCAATGTAGTACAGCTGGCTGGGGTGAACATTTTACACTGAGGTTATAATTTGACACGCTTGGGATAATTGAAAAGTAGGCAGGCTGCATAATATGCATCTATGTTTTATCCCTCTGTGTATTTTGCCGGTTTTACAATAGTGAGTGTTCCAAAGACTGGAACAGGTGACTATGTCACTTTTTCTCCATCGCACCACTCGTCAAAGGATGAAGTTTTGCTCCCACCAACCGGACCCTTTGAGGTCTTCCACGGTTTGGTTTGCAAGGTAATTTTTGCCACGGACTTCCTCCTGAGATATTCCTGGAGCGTTATGATATGGGGCTGATCAAAAAAAAAAAGTGCAAAAAGAGGTCTTTTTCAAAAATGGCGATGCATTGGCGACACCTCTAGTATTGCAAATATCCATAAACGTTGGTGACTTTTTTCCATCAGGTAGCCCGTAAGTCTTATCGTAAGTGTCAAATATTGGATCAAATTATAAATTTGGGCCTAAACTTACATTTCAGCAGGCAATACATCCCAATGAGTTATAGACACGCTAGGTAGCAGTTCCAGATTAATTTGTAGGGTAGATTGACGACAGTGCATTTCTTTGCCCACACCACCTGAATATCTTATGACTATCTGAAAAGATTTGTAATCAGAATGAGGCTTACCAAGTACATATTTAGGGGTGTCGGGACAACGCACTTTTTTCTTAAATTTTACCAGTAAAGTTAGTGAAGATGCTAATAATTTTACACGAAAGCTTCGTGTAAAATTATTAGCATACTGACTTATATGTTTTTTAAAGATTTTTGAAAATATTATCTACATTTGGTTAGCGCGCTATGAAACTACAGTAAGTTGAGTAGACAAAAACTGAAATACAGAGTCTGCGTGAATCGAATCGTTTAAATTATTTTGTGCTTATACTAGGCACTGTGTACTACCCAAAATCTGTTAAGCAAAGCTTGACATACCTGTGTTTCAATTTGACGACCTCTTGATGGCGGCATAACTGATATCGGCGCAGACCAACTAGTAGTTTGAGAATTTGTTGACCTAAAACATATTAAATTGAGAAATTTAATAATAAACATAGTAATAGGAAATGTATTTTATTCATGTTACTATTCGAAAGTTCTAAAGGAAGTTACACTGATGACATTATTAATGTTTAATGTACCTGAAACTGCCCGAAGTCCTAGGCATAAGACCGCTGCTCAACGAAGTCTGTGGATTCGAAGTTTGTGTCGGTAGCGACGACTGTGCATGAGGTACTGGAGACCCCACCCTGGACGGGTAGTTCGAAGTTAGACTGTTCGGGAACAAGTTCTCCCCCACTCCTCCCAGGTCTAGGAAATCAGCTTCTCCATATAGATTCATGACTATAGTCGCTACAGCGTTGGGAGCGATCGGCAGTTGCGCCTGCACGTCTTCGTTGGACCATTGGAATACTTTCGATTGCAGTTGATTGTCCATATTTGACTGAAAATTTGCGTTAACATTATTGACCTTGTATTTATGTAACACAATACTTTCAGTTTCAGTATTATAGTAACCCAATATGGTACAACTGTGGCAAATCCCAGATGTATTGTTACTTTTTAAGATTATAAAACACTTCCATTGAAATATTCATAAATTGAAGCACATGTATAAGCACATATACATGTCCTTCAAAGCATATTGCAGAATACTGCATTAAATATACATCAGCGAAAAGAAATCCTTACGATTTTTTCATAAAGATTGCTAATACTATTTAAGTTTGTAACTTTTAAATGAATACTTACTTGAATGGCCAAATCTAGATATTCAATTGGCACATTGCTGGTATTAGTAATCTTAATAGTACATTCTGTACTCTCCCCATTGTATAAAGAAATATTCGTGATACTTCCAACGTTCTCAGCGTTTGCCAAATTAATATTCCCTGAAAGGGCAACCGTAGTTTCTATGGTTATAGTTGGGAGGCTTGGAATCACTTCAATCGTGAATGAGGCGGGGAACTTATGTGGCATTGGCATGTTCTTCAATCTGCAATTAGATTTAACGCCTAAAGTGTGGGTGGAATATCCCAATATTTGCAATTCGCCCACTTCCTTTGGAGTGCCATGTAGGTTGACTGTTGTTGGGGAGTCCGGCGGAAGGATTATAGTTTCTGGTATAGATTCGAATACCACTCCTGACGTCAGAAGACGCATATTGGATACTTTTAGTTCGAAGGGCAGTGGGTTTGTCAGTTTCATTTGCACTTCACAGATGTCATCTTCGACCCATAAGTATTCTGAAACAAGATTTTAAGAGTTATAGATATCAAAAAAGATTTTAAGAGTTATAAATATCAACGAAATGTGGGTTAGGGTGGAAGTACATATAATTTATTTCAATTATCTTTCTTCTTATGCTGTTTAAAATTATGTTAAATATATTTATGCCTTCCTAATCTATACTTATAATAAGTCTGTAGAGAGGTCAATTCTGTACATGAAATATATTTCCAAAATAGCTATCAGGCGGTGATTAGGGGTCGATACTGATGCCAAAAATGCAATTAGTAAAATTTTTGTCTGTCTGTCTGTCCGTCTGTCTGTCTACACAGACAGACGGACAGACCGTTATAGAAACAAAAACAACTCGACCGATTTTAACGAAACTTTGTACAATTATTTTTCATACTCCTGAGCTGGTTATAGTATACTTTTCATCACGCTACAATCAATAGGAGCAGAGCAGTAAAAGAAAATGTTGGGAAAACGGGAGAAGTTACTCCATTTTTAAGCTTCCGTCACGTGTGCAACCTGTGTAGCTTTAACCATTAGGTTAAAGCTACACAGATATCATTTATGTCGGAAATGTTCTCCTTCAAATTATATAAAAAATATCCCATGACAGCATGTCTGCCTTTTATGGTGACACACAATAACTTACACATAAGTCCCGAAAGCTTAGTAGTTCGATGCTTTCTGATTATATTTGTCTACTCTTACGTTTATAACACTCTCAGTCATCCCTAATTAAAAAAGTTAACATTATTCAGGCGGAACGAAGTACGCCGGGCCAACTAGTAAAGAATAAACGATACTTATACGAAAAATAACTTTTACATCATAATATACTTTTTACATAATAACCTAAATCGAAAAGTTACAGGGCGAAAAACACAACGATTCAAATATGAAAAAAAAAGTTCAGTTTCGTTTCCAGTATTCGCCGGTTAAAAAAAAACAAAAAATAAAAAAAAAATTATTCACCCATTTTCCCTTCATCCTTCTTCGCTTTCCGTTCGAGACTACCAAAATGTATGGGTGTGAATATAAAGGGTCCGTGTTGCGACTTGGACTTGACGGCGTGCGGGGTGCGGGCGGGCGGCGCGGGGCGCGGGGAGAACTGCGAGCAGCCCGGCACGTGCGTGAGGTTCGCCGGCGGGATCACCTCGCCCGTCTCCAGCACCAGGGGGACGGGGCCGCCCTCGCATTGCGCTGATAGTGCCTGGAAGGGAGATTGGCGGTAATAAACACTTAGCCTACGTACTCACGGAGCGGTTTTCACCCGCGGCCGCCGCGGTTGCGGGCCCGCAGCTTTTATGCGAAACTCACGAGACCGCCTATTTTTGCGGTTCCGCTGCCGTCGCGGTTGCGATTATCGACCGCAAACGTGGCGGACGAAAACCGCAAGACGGGCGGTTTATCATCAGTTGAGGTCCTGACTACTGCACTCGCCCGCGAACTAACCGCAGAGCGCGCGGGCGCAAACCTTAATCTTATTTTTTGTAAAGCCAACGCTGCCACCCTCTGGATGATGGTGATAATGGAGGCTTAAGTGGAGCTAAAATACTAAGACTGACAAAATGAATGCTATATGAAAAAAGGCACGGACGATCCGTCTGTGGAGCTGTAATTTAATTAATTAAAAAAAATTAAAAAAACAACACTTAATCTTACTTTTGCGAATTTTATGATTAAACACGTCATGGGGTTATTGTAATTTAAAAATGGCGGCCTTGCGAACCTTATAAACAAAATATAAAGTTATGGTAACTTATAAATGTTGAAAAAACCTCGTGAAGTCTCTTTGAGAAGCAACATTTTACCTCGAATGTTACTTATGTACCGTATGTAAGATAACTATAGCTTAAAGTCAAAAAAAGCCAAGCAAGCAGCCCAAGTTCATAAGCTAACAGGATTTTTTTACCTACAAGTAAAAATATTACTTTCGTGTGTCTGACTCTTATAGCTTCATAAAAAACTCTATGTGTTATCCGTGTGTCTGACCCTAGTTCAAAAGTAAAATTAAACATAATTTAGACGTTTTCTTGGGAATTTGGACCACTGTATACATAATTTAGATCTTGAGTGATGTGGGGATTGGTGACCAACCGCTGGACTGCTGGAGCATACTGACCTGCAGCTGGATGGCCAGGTCGCGGTGGTCCTGGCGGGAGAGGTGCGGCCACATGGTCTGCAGCAGGAAGGTCATGTGCCGCGTGGCCAGCGCGGGGTGGCCCATGCGGCGAGCTGCCACCACCAACTCCTGCAGTAACTGGATCTGGAGAGCCGGCCAACCTAGGGTGGAAACGATATTTAAAAAAGTGGTAAGTTACTAACTAGTGGTTATTCCCGCCGCTTCGCTCACTTCGGTCTCGTCTACCACGATATTATGTAGCATCTTATGTGATAATCAAGGTCATAAAGAGTGCTAATTTCACCAAAATCCGGTCGGATAAAAACAGTGGTTACTGTTTTTATCCGTGTCACAGACAGTGGTCACTGTTTTTACGTGAAAGAGTAACAAACACATAAATACTCACTGTCACATTTATAATATTAAAAAGATAGATAGACATATTTTTGGAAATCCTATAGAACTGTCCGTAAGATTTAATGAAAAATATACCTTTAAATTATGAATATTTTAATTTAAAAAATCTAATTTAAATATTTTAGAAAGCTTGATTGTATTGTAACTTTACTGAGCAATACAGCAGACCCATCCGCCAAATCTTTATGCCAGAAATGCACATGTCAAAAGTAGGTCTGGTACCCTGGTCTAACTATTCTCATTTTAAAATTTTAAATGAATTTTAAACGATTCTGGCCGATCATACCTACAAAATAGCATGCACTCACCAACTTGATGCTGTATGACATAGTTGGGGTCCAGACTGAGCCGGTGTCCAGGGAAGCTGTGCAGCATGAGATAGTAGCAACGCTGCCAGTCTGGATTAGGATTGTTGGGGCTGACTTGTCGCGTCGCCGCCAATCGCTGGCAGAAAGCTGCTTTGCGGAGGAATCCTGAAAATTATATGAAGCATTGGATTTGTTTGTGGATATCAGAGCAAAATTTTCATTTTTAAATCCTTGGGTTAAATAATATGTTGTCTGAAAGTTAATGAAAAAAATAGCAAGTAAAGGACCTATGAAAATTAATTGATTCATCACTAAGTTTAACCTGACAATCAAACAAAAATAAAAGGTAGGTAGTAATCAAATATAGAGCATTTGGTAAATTATTTTCCGTGTGAATGAAGCTTCTCAAATAATACTCCTCTTTATAATAATCTCCCAATAATCCTTTTTTTACATCAAATTTTTATTTCATATTTTTTTACGATTTGGATAAAATCTTACCTATTTCCTTATACAGTTCTGCTAGCGTATCAAATCTCTGAATTTTCTCTTGTTCACTGAGAGTTAAGTTAATAAATATGACATTCTGAAGAAAACTTGATGCATGCAAGCTATTATTTTGCTCCACTGCAATCCTGGCCGCTTTGAAACACGCCTCAGTTTCAATTATACCAGCGTTCTGGTATTTACTGTAGTGTATTATGGCTTTCCGATATTTCTCTGCGATTTCCTCCCCACTCAGCAGATGTTGGTTGTTTATTTGGGACGGTGGTTGTCTCGGTATTGATGGTAAGTCGGGACTCAGATAGGACTTCTGGCTTTGATACTCAATGTCACTGGAGGACGCTAGAGATACAGAATCTGCGTTATCTGTCTCCGATTGCCGTGAAGACGTTTCCATACTTTCTGAAGAGGATGGTGTGAGTTCACTGGGCGGGTTTATTGGACTAGAAGTTTTGGAAGACCGTAGTGGCGATGACGTCAACTTGTACTTTCTAAAGGGATCTGTTGCTGGTTGGTATAACGATAGAGGTTTGGCCTTGCTTGGAGAACTTTCCTGTAAACTCGCGTTACGATGAAGCGGTGTTGTGTTCCTCAAATTTGGATACTGTAGTATTGCCGATGTTGCACAGTGACCTACAAATAATTTTCGAGTAAAGTATAATTATACACAACGCTCTCTAAATTTGACCTGTGTCGTGGGATTGATGGACACATACAAAGACGAAAATACAAATTTTTAGATCCACAACAGCCTAAATTCAACACCCGACACGCGTGGCAGAGCGGTTATCATACCGGTCTGGTTCGATTCCCGGCCAGACAAGTATCTGAATGATGAGCTTAGATTCATGTTCTGGGTCTGGGTGTTTGTCTATTATGTCCATGGTACCCACGACACAGGAGAAAGTCCTATTGTGGGGCTATGAGTGTAGAAAGCGTATTATTATACATCTCATAACAATTGTGTATATATCTGTCTGGTTGGAGATCTAATTCTGAAGTATGTCAGGCCGGTGTCGGGTCGTCAATCACTAAACAGTATTTATTGTGTTGTGGCTAGCATAAATAACCATAGGTCAAGTATACTAACGTCTCTAGCCAGGCATAGAAGGATTGCAAATCACTTTTGCATATTAGACAAATAATAAACAAAAAAAAAACGCTTTTTACACTCATAGCCCCACAGTAGGATTTTCTCCTGTGTCGTGGGTGCCATGCACACACACAAAGACGAATACACAAACACCCAGACCCAGAACAAGAATCTAAACTATCATTCAGATACCTGTCTGGCCGGGAATCGAACCCGGGACCCACTGCGTGTCAGACCGGTATGGTAACCGCTGCGCCACGCGGGTCGTCAAAACAAAAAAAAAGAACCGAAACAGGTCTGTTTCGCTGTTCGCAAAAGCGAATTAGTTAGAAAGTAATATAAATGTTCCCAGTAAACTTTATAGAGTTGCAGCTACAAACAGAAACATTGAAACCATACCTTCTTTAGCAGCAGCCAACCAGAGCCAATCATTAACAGATTTGAGCACTTCTGCAGCAGAATGATAAATATTGAGAGCATCGGACACTAATCCTGCTTGCAATGTTAAATCAGCTAGATTCTTCGTAACTCGCCCCATACAACGCTTTTTATTGTTTCGTGACTCCATATCGAGACCTACAAATATATATATTTTTGAAAGTTATATAGTTCCTTTATTGAAGTGAAATGTCTGTATTTTTTTTGTATAGGCCTACAGGGCACTTACAAATTGTCAGTTACATTTTTTTTCTTACACTACCACCGGATCGGAACACAATCTCAACTGAGAAGATCCGGCACGAAACTCAGCGGGTTTGTCTTTTTTGTTATTTGTACGCATGTTGTTTTACATGGTAATGATAGTTACTAATATGCATATTGATCAGAATCATACTTTAAAATACCCCAGTAAGCAGATTTAAGTATACAGTGAGATTTTTATTAATTGTAGATACACATCTCCTGATAACAAGTTAATAATCTCTACACAATTTCAAAACTGGAATCTGTAACTGGGATTACCTACAAAATCCTTCTTCTCAAATGGAGCTAAGAGCAAGGAAACTTTTTCAAGTTTCTCTCTGGACCTCTCCAGTCTCTTAGACTCAACCACCCAAAACAGAGAGTTGATGAGGTCTGCCACATGTTGTTCCAGATCTGGCACGGGATCATTCTCCCCATAAAACATAGCAGTGGTCTTAAAGTTTGATGGAGTAGTGAAGTTCTCTTCTTGAACAGCGTATGAAGCTGCTGACGAGGAGGAACGTGGGAAGCTATCTGATGAGGATATACTGTCTGGTTGTTCACTTGGAATAGAAGCTCTGAAAATACATACAATATCATACAACTAATATATTAACAACAACTAATATTATTGTAACTGTTTGTCCGACTATAAAGTTATAAAAGTGCTAATGATTAATTAACCATCAGCAATTGCTAGTGCCTTTAATAAATAGTTACAGAACCAGTGTAGTTCGACCAAGGAAGTACCACTGCCACACCTATTTCCAGCGTGAAGCATATCTTGCATTTCGATGGAAGGGTATGGTTTCTGGCATACTTTTATATTAGGCAATCATCATAGTCCTCAGGAGTAGCAACGCATCTGTGATTGACATCAGATAGAACCCATGTTCTGTATGAAGTTGATTACACATGGCCATAAATGGCAGTGACTACTTACCATCAGGTGGACTGCATGCACATTTGCTACTTCAATCAGATAAAAAAAAATGGTATCTTGCATATTACATTTTTCAAATCATTATTTGTATAGGCAAATACTAAAAATGTTACAAGTAACCTCGATTTGGGTAACATTGAACATTTTTTACAATATTTGTGATATTATAATCTGTTTTATATTTATTGCACCTTGTTTTTATTAAATGAATAGTGTCCTTTTTAGCTGGTTTATTAATCTAACACAATAAATTTACGGAGAAAACAATTAAACTATCCACAATTACCCCTAAAACTCAAATTCAAAGTTATCCTTAGTTTTGGGTAACTTTGAATATAATTTTTTGAGGATATAAAATCCGTCATTAATCGAATATTTTAAGGTCTGAGTAAAATTAATTAACATATTTTTGTTAATTAAAACCAAATCTATAAAAAATACATTTATTTTGATATATAAATACAATAGACAACTTGGTCTTGCCATATGAATCAAGGTCGATCAATTTGGTGGTAAAATAAAATACTAGTTTTTTTTTGATTATTTATTCCATCCATCCATAGGATGGACGGAACGTCGGGTACCTTTGGAAGGTTTCCCCCTCGAAAACAAAAAAAAAAAAAGGATGGACGGAACATGGACATAACATAGGCCTCCCCTAAATGGCGCCACTCCAACCGGTCCTGTGTCCTCTGAATCCAACGGTTTCCCGCTGTCTTCTTCAGGTCACCGGTCCATCTGGTAGGGGGGCGACCGGTACTCCTTTTGCCTAAACATGGTCGCCACTCGAGGACCTTTCTTCCCCATCGGTTATCGGTCCTACGAGCGATGTGGCGGCCCATTGCCACTTCAGCCTGCTAATTTTGAGAGCTATGTCGGTAAGCTTCGTTCGTCTACGGATTTCATCGTTGCGAATCATGTCTCGTAGCGAAATTCCGAGCATAACCCTCTCCATAGCACGCTGAGCGACCCTGAGCCTCCGAAAAAAATATTTTTTTTTTAATACAGGTAACTTTGAACCGTTCAAAGTTACCCATATAACATCCAATTTCGACGTCGTCAAAAGTTTAACAGTTTTACGCAATATTCAACATGGGATACGGATAGTACAGTTTCAAAATAATAATATACAATATACATTTTAAAGATAAACACCAAAACACACCTGTTTACGGTAAGTTTTATATTATAATTGCTATTTCAAAATGAAGCATCAAACACTTGCAACAAGTTCACTACGGAAAAGGCGGTATTTTTTAAAATTATGACATTCACAGGTACCTTTTTTTACTTTCATTGCTATTACAACATTTTGGCAAACCATTTTACGCAGGTACGATATTGAAACAACAAGAAGTTTCCATGTAATAAATTAATATATTTTTTTCACAACTTTGTTCAAAGTTACACCGCTGTTCAATGTTACCCAAATTGATTGTACTCTAACAAGTTATTTGTAGACATTTTCAGTTTGTTAAATCTTTACTCCATCTATCTGCACTTTTTGGTCCATTGTTGTTGCTGGACATAAGCCCTTCCTAAACCAAGTTTTGCCAATAGTCATCACACAGCATCGGCTTTACAGAAAACCTTACACATACATTTTACATAGTGATGTTGATTATTTGCTACATCATCGTGCATGTTGGTGATAGCAGTAAGAGAGAGTGTGAGATGACACTGTTGCCTTTTTCCTAGATTTTGTTCAAGATTAACACCACATGGCACAATGTTAAATCTTTACTCACTTATCACTTAAACTACTTCTATCTTTAGACATTTTATCCTCTTCATAGACACTGTAAGTCTCAGGTTCTTGTTCTGGCTTCTTTAAGTGGCTGCCCGGACCAAACATAAATGCTCGGGAATCATACAGTGTGTTGGAGTATTTAACTTTGAGAGATTCATGGACTCGGCACACCTCATTCAACTCTATTTGATTTGTAAATTTGCTTAGCGTTATTAGTCCTAATAATCTCCTGGAAACAAAGTGCATAAATATCATTTTTATATAGCCAAAACCTGTGCCTATATTTTTAAATTCAAGCTTGAAATGTATATATTTAAACCTACTAATAAGATGGGCTACTGAATGGAAAGTAGTCACCATTGCCTGTGGACATTTGCAATACCACAGTTGTTAATGCATCGCTGGCTTCGAAGAAGCACTCTTGTATTACTGGGATACAGAATAATGAAATTATAAGATAAGGTTATATATTTAACATGAAAACATCATTCTACTTCATACATGCCTGTGAGTTTGAAAGTCTCCCCAGTCATTATTTTCCACTGGATAATCTCTGACATATCGCACCCATATGTCCCTAACTTGGCCTGTGGAATCTGTAAATAAAAATAAATACCTATATATGTTATTTTTTCACTAACAAGCCATTCCCATGGAGGAAATATGTCTTTAATATATCATTTTACTTCACAATATTATATAGTTTTATTGGTGCAATGTTCAATTGATTACTCAATAACATTAAATTTCAAATCATCATACACATAATATTTTCATTTCATTGATTATTATTATTAATTTACATATTGTTTTTTCTATGACACTTACAGAAACCCCTTTTAGGTATAGACTAAGATAGTTTAGAGACTAGAGATATCCATGTTGACCTGATTTTGCCTTGTTACTAGTTGTGTCACACTATGTGCTCAATGTTTCGTGCTCACCATGCCAAGGCTCTTCCTTTTCATCAGGAGCCTGCTGAACCAAGCCACATTGCGGTGCGTAATGTCCACCGATCATCAGTAAACGTATAAGATATAGACTCCACTTTTAATAATCAATAATATACTAAAAGTTGCAACAATATGAACATACTATGAAACACTGTTGCCAACACTTACCAGTAACTTTAATGTTGTTTACACGCTGTATCCTTTCCCAGAGCTTGTTGAAGTTGCCGAGTACGCCCCCTATGCCCTTCACGAGCACCAGCAGGCACGCGTGGTGCTGCGCGTGCTGTGCGTAGTCCGGGTGAGACATCACCGACTCTCCGGGCGCGTGAGACAGGATGTAGCTCACCGATGAGCGCATTGATATACCATTTGTTGTACAATACACGAAACTCTCACTGGTTTACTGTATTTTCCATCACAAACACAGCTGGAACGGAAATATTACATCATAAATGGAACAAACAGTTGCGAACGAACTAGGCTAGGCTTCCTTACATGATATTGTAATGAACACGGTTTGTAAAGAAGTGAAATTGGACTAATGCCGTTGTTATGACGTACGAATGAATAAATAATCGAAGCGTACAGAATAAACAGATAGCAAGATTATCAGCTGACATTTGACAATCTGACATTTACAAAAACCGACAAAAAGTCAAAAACCATCCAAAAACAAACGTCAACTTTGGACAAATGAATTTCAAGCGGATTGTTTATGCCAGCCTAAATGAGATTAGCAAAGACAACGAATCTTATTTTACATATTATCTAAGAAGGATTTTAATTCGGAAACAACATGTTTTATCTAAAAAAAATCTGTTTGTAAATTATATTTCTACTTTTTCCATTTAGATTTACAATTATATATTACCATATTTAGGTATATAAAAATGTAAACAAAAAGTTGCTTTATCGAAGTTGGCAATACTAAATAACCTAAAAATTTACGCTTTCAGATTTCAAATGACAGATACAATTATCAAGTTATTTGTAAGAAATTTGTACCGGCTATAACTAAATAAGTAATTAATTCGATATTAAAGTGGCTTAAAATAGATTTATATTGATAACAAAATGGCATCCAAAGAAGGCGGAGATAAAGCGAAAGTGCGTCAATCGTTCTAATAAAAACATTGATCTAATGCCGCCATAATTTTTCAAAACAAGTTCATGTTTACATGTTACAGGCTTCTCAGGGTTCCGGCGACAACAAAGAGAAACGGAGGAAAGAATCCATTTTGGATTTGAGTAAATATTTGGAGAAGAGTATCCGTGTTAAATTTGCGGGAGGGCGGGAAGCTGCCGGAATACTTAAGGGTTACGATCCCCTTCTAAACCTTGTGTTAGACAATACAACAGAATATCTGAGAGGTATCTATGAAGAATATTTTTTATTACTACATATTATAAAACAAAGTCGCTTTCCGCTGTCTGTCCCTATGTATGCTTAGATCTTTAAAACTACTCTACGGATTTTAATGGAGTTCTTTTTAGATAGAGTGAATCAAGAGGAAGGTTTTTATGTGTAATATACATGTTTAATATGGTGGAAGAACACTGGCAATTTTAGATTTTTGACTTTTAGCCGGAACAAAGTTTTCCGGGTCAACTAACAATAAATAACGGGTCAAATAACATATAAATAGTGAAGGAGCTTGTTGTTCATTTGATGGTATGTGGTAACTGACGCTCACGAACATTTGTAATCAATTCCGGTCCATTTGATGGTAAGTAGTCACTGCTGCTTATGAACAATCAATTCTGATAAGACTTTCGTGTTACGTGAGGTTGGCCACATATGCATTTTCAAATTTAAATCAACTTTATTTGTTATCTACAACTACAATGTGTAAGATGTGAGATACTATGTATTATGATATTTTTTCATACTCTGAACCACATTTATACAAATACTTTAGTTTATCTGTGACATATATAAATTACAGCCTTTTGCAACAAGTGGAAGAAGACTTGAAACTTTTTTAGTATTATGTAATGCTATGGACATTAGTAATCAACTCTAGATAAAAAGGTAGTTCTATGTAAACAACTATCACCTTGTTACTTGTGAGGATCAACAAGAAGATCGTGGTATAAGTGATGGTCATCAGTTATTACATGAATATTGTCTTTACTTTGTTACTAGTCGAACTACCCATGCTTCACTACAGAACATAAATGTCGCAAAGATAGCTGCCATCTTTAAATAGTGCTAAATATCTAAATCACAAGTAGCCTATAGACTGACTATTTATATAAACTACATCCATGCAAAATTTCATATAAAAAGAACATAGGGCTCTTGCATAATTGAGTAACAAATGGACAGACACCATCTCATTATTATATATTTGTACACAATAAAATTGTCTATATTCTTTTACAGATCCAGATGACCCTTATAAGCTCCTAGACGACACAAGAGCACTAGGTCTTGTCGTGTGTAGAGGTACTTCTGTAGTCTTAATATGCCCCATGGATGGTATGGAAGCTATTCCAAATCCTTTCATTACACAGGAAGGATAGTGTACTTGCAATATATTATATTTAATGATAAGGACAATCAAATAAGTGAGTGTATTAAGTTTGCTTAAGAGTTTTGAAATACAAAGTTAAGTATACTGTTTGTATGTTTTTTTTCTATCCTATGAAGAAAACATACATATCTGCCAGTGTATTCTACTAATAGGAATTGTGCTTGAAATGGTATGGTGCTCACCAGTCACCACCCTGGTCCCATGTGCACAATACCCCAGTGATGTACATACTCGCAATTTTGAATATTCACATGTTTTTAGATATTTGCAAAACATTGGTAAGAATTGGTGCAAATGTTTTGTGAATATTGAATTGCATTGGTTCGCAAGAACGGTCGCCAATTCTATCCAAGTTGAAATCGAAATGCAGTTTGTCGACCTAAAAAAAATCGTCGCCAAATTTATTTCCTCTGGCACCCTATACCAAAAACTGAAAAAAAACAACATTCGTATTCGCATCCGCGAATGTTGTTTTGGAATATTCGCGAATATGAAATAATGACTTTTGTTACATCACTACCTATACGAGTTCTACCAGATGTCATGCTTACTTATCGCATTATTCGTTATATGCAAGTATGTATTTATTGCACAGCACTTTCATTAAGTATATTTATTTGAGAGAATCGTATCTTTTTTTCAACACCATAATTTCTAAATTTGATTTTAACTGTACAGTTCCTCTTGTTTCTTTACTGTCCTGTGATTGGATAGCAGTAATTGGCTGTTAGTCCAATTTAGTTTCTCTTCATTTTTGTGAGGTTCATATCACTATGAACCTAACCTGTGGAAATAGGCCTTCACCGGCCTATGTATTCAATAGTCTGGTATTATATTGGATCTTACTTTAGCTCAGTATGTAATAGTGATTTAATGAATGTTGTTATTTAAACATTCGCGAATGCTATTATTGTTTGGTATAGAGGGCCGAAGGATGTAGATTTAGCGACCTTTGTTTGGTCGACAAACTGCAGTTCGACTGAAATGTGTATATACTTGGCGACCTCTTTCTGCAAAGCACTGCAATTCAATATTCGCAAAATTTGTGGTAATGTGAATGAATGTAAGAACATGCGAATATTAGTTATATTACTAATATATAATATAAGAAAAGATATGTAAATATTAAAATATTTATTTTCTACTTAACAAAGTATTGCACGATTTAGCACTTAAGGAAGCATTATTTTAATTTAAATAAATTACATCAACCAGAACTAATAAATTACGTTCTACTTAGCCTAAAGGTAACTCTGAGTATGTCTCATAGAGAATTAATGGTCTATTCAAAACCAAACTCGTTTCTTATCCATGGATAAGTCTTGGGGCAGTCAATACAAGTTATCATGTATTTGTCGTGTTCCAATACTTTCGAAGGGAGTTTACAAGTATTGGGTTTGTTGCAAGCGACCTCTGCTGGCTCGAAGTGGCGCGCTTTGCATTGCCAGGGTTGGAACTTCTTCAGTTGGAGCACGGGAGTCGGTCGTTTCATCCAGTCGATAACTTCGCGGTAGGTCACGAAGTACACATCTGGTAGTCTCAGTAGTTCTTCTGTGAATTTCTGCAACATTATTGTTTTATTACTATTGACAACTTGTCCTCACGGAGTGACTTTGTAGTGAATACTTTTTAGTTATAGAAAGTTCTCGTAATTAAGTCGTTAGCCCTCAATCATAAAGAAGTTTTGGCTAGTAAGAAAATGCAGAGTGCGTTTTCGTATGTGCCAAATTTTTTTGTATACGAATATATAAAAAAAAAATGCGTTGGCTCATCCAAACAGTATGTGAGTAGTGCGATAAGATAAGTATGCGACATGCTTGGTCTAATTGACTAAGACCCGTGTCCACACGTGAAACGCGTTGCAATCTTTAAAACAATTAGACTGTTAAATAAATACCTTCAGTGCCACCAAATATTCCTTATTCTTGAGCCACGTGGAATTTAAGTGGATTCCAAATGGAGCCCTATTCTTCAGATAATGCCTTTTAAAGTTTTCTATTAAAATATTATATATATCTGATCCTTTGAGGGTGGAAGGACAATATTCCAGGGTTGCACAAGTGTATTCTCCGCTCACGAGAGGGTTGATTACCATTTCCCAAAGACCTGCGTAACTTCTAGTCGGGCAATACTGATTGTTGCCTGGAAAATAGAAAAGTTACATAAGTTATACCGAGTGAAAAGAAACTTGAAAAGATATTCAGATTTGTGTGTCGCAGTTTTATCGGCAACGTTAACTCTTAACATGATCAAATTTATTGCCTACAAAAAATTTTAGGCGTTAACTTTACATTTTGCATCTTTCACCATTGGTGCATCAATTTTGAAATCATCATTAAGTTGTAAATTATAGTGGAATTACTAAGATTTGTTTGAAGCTAAAGTAAAGCATGTATATTATCACTGTGCAATCTGAGACATTTTCTTATGAACATGTCAGCGCCTCTCTATAACAATAGACTTATAGTCATAACATCTTACTTAATCGTCTCTCACACGCTCTACTTGCTTTATATGCCGTGTTAAATATAACTACGTATAAAAAGAAGGTACTTAATTGATATTGGTGGCAACGATTACAAAGAGAAATAGTATTGATAACTATACCCATGCAGTTATGCGGCATCTTGTAGTCTAGAGTGTAGGGCCAAAATGGTGGATTTGCAACTGGAGCTACTACAGTTGCATCGTAAACAAAACCGAACTCCTGCATCATCAGGAATTGCCGATTCCATCCTACTGAAAGGTAGGGTACTCGCATGCCTCTGCAAACGAATAAAGATCTTGTTGAAAAGATTTTTAATAAGTGTAAAATGAGAAAGACTGGTGTTAAACAATAAAAAAAAATAGGAAAACTAATCGGTTAACTTCATGATTATGAATGTTATTACAAGGATTGAAGGTGGTAGAACCAGTGTAGTTCGACCGGGAAAGTACCACCGCCACACCTATTTCTAACGTGAAGCATTTCTTGCGTTTCGATAGAAGGCGACCATCATAGTCCTCGGGAGTGGCAACGCATCTGTGTTTGACTTCAGATAGAACCCATGTTCTGTATGAAGTTGATTACAGATGTCCATGAGCGACAGTGAACACTTACCATCAGGTGGACTGCATGCTCGTTTGCTACTTCAGTCAAATAAAAAAAAAAAGATTAGTCACATTAGTTTGAAATTAAGAGTAAGCTCTTAAATATTAACCAGGATCAATTTGTGCAAGTTCGTGAATTGATTCAATTCGTTGATCATGAATCCATGATATTGTCGCCAGGGCGATACTAGACCAATTACGTACCTTGCACTTCGTAATTGTAACAGACAGTGAAAGTTAATGACAGTCGTCATTATTGAATGCAAGTACTTTAGAACTATTAGAAAGGTAGTCAACAAGTTCATTTATTGCTCGTTATTAATAGTAGACCTTCGCGACGATCGTGTGACAGATTTCATTATTTTTGTTGTTCTGACGATTATAAAGCCAACGATGATGATGTTTAAACGATCTTACAATATATACTAGATTAAAAGCGAAATTCGATTAAATTGAAAATTAATTGTCCAGCAAAAACCTTATATATAATGAGTCTTCCATCTCACCTAAAGTCTTCCATCCATACTCTACTAAATCTGTTTATAATGTTTGCCTGGCCCACCATCTCATCGAACCAATCTTCGACCGTAGCATTTTTGGACCACCATTCTTCTGGACCGCGGTGTCTGAAATAGAAAATATCATAATAAACCTAAGTTGCTTGGGAAAATTTACTTAATATTAGTAATTAACACTAACCGTATAACTAATTACTAAGAAGATTGAACTTACGTGATCGAGTGAACGGCTATTTCATGGCCATCATTCCACAATTTCTGAATATGTCTGTAATTTGTATAAGGATGCGATACGAAGAAAGTTGCTTTGATTCCACATCCGTTAGGATTTCGGCGATCAGGAGGGAAGAGATGCTTCGTGAAGATGTCCCAGTTCTCGTGGTTGACTGCGCCGTCGAACGTTAGCGTGATCATTTGCGGCGTCTGTATAGATGATGCATCATTAGAGATTTGTAGGAAGTTAGTGTTATTTCCGTCCATATAGGAACTGTATAATGATGATTACCTGGCTTGGAACGAGTCTTCCTGGTATTTCGTTGCCGTCTTTTGTACAGAAGCATTCAGGTAAATAACACAAGCCTGGGTCGCAAGGTAGTGCAGAATTGGGATCATTGTTGATATCACACCAGCCCTGGATATGATATAATTACGATACATAATTAATCTTCTCTTAATGTATGAAGCTTCGAAATAGAGAATAATTAAAACTAAAAATATATAAATGTGGATACTTCATCGCCTCCACCGCCCGGAGCGAAGACTCGCACCGCGTACCCGCGCAGACGTTGCGTAGGTACGCGCTTTGATATTTAAAAAGCAAATGACAAGCAGATGTGTTCCGAGGATGTTTTGACCTGGTGCCTACGTCACCCTTCCTCCGTCGCACCGTCACCTGTCACCTTTCCAGCCACGAATGTGCAAGATGTGATGATGATGCTATGACTTGGGGCTCTTCAAGAAAGGTGCAAAACTTCCTTTAAAACCGGCGATGCATTGGCGACTCCTCTGGTGTGGCAAATGTCCATAGGCGACGGTAACCACTTTCCATCAAGTTGCCCGTCTGCCTTATCGTTAGGTACAAATATATAAATGAGAAAAAAAGACAAATAATATGAAACAGCATTAAGAGAAGATATGAAAGTGACAGTTAATCTTTTAGTTTCTTTTTGTGCCTACTAGAGTCGGTTGCATTTAATTGAATTTGATCGTCCGTCCGTCGTAATGGTCACGGTTTTGGTTATCAAATAGGTACTTACTTCATCAGATGAGTCGCTACAGTCCGTGGAGCCATCGCAGAAGTATTCAGCAGGTATACAATCGTCATTAGAACAGCCGAGATGCGTTTCGTTGGCACACGTCGCCTTTTCTAGCAGCGGCTTAGGAATTAAAGTTTCTAGAAAAATAAAATCATGAGCATTTCATTTTATCATAATATCTATATTTTCGAAATAGAGAATAAAAGTTGTGCTTATAAATATAGTTGTTACGGACGACGGCGTCAATACATAAAATAAGTTAGAATAAGATAGGCATGTATTGTTATCCCACTCTAAATATACGCAATGTCAATAGATGTAAGAAAGAGACAGCGCTATAGGAAAGAAAGAGATGCAGAGTGGTGCCGTGTGCAAAAGTGGCTCGCACGTGATTGGTGGAGAGGCCGGTACCGCTGACTACCATACCCTGCTAATGTAAGAATCTTAATAGTACTTAAGCACGCCTAATGCATTGTTGATCATGTTGGGTATTTGGCATACATCAATAAATAAGATTGAAGAGCGAACTACGAAGTTTTTATTGAGACGCTACAATCTACACTCTACAATTTGGTCCTTCGAGCCGGATTCTGAAGATTTGGCACTCCACGATTCAGAAGCGAATCTACTCTACGGCAGATTCAGAGGCGAATCTGCGCTACTCGAGTAAGGACTGCAGCGCGTCGGATTGGATACGCCGGTCGCTATGAACACGAGAAGCCGTGTTCGCTCCGAATCTGGATACAGCGAGCCGGAGTTACCAGTAGGCACTAAGAGTGTGCTTGCACCGTCACTGCACCGCATTTATGAAGACTCGCCGCAATCGCCGTCAACTGTAGCAGGAAGTATTCCCCAAGGGAGAAGATTGGAGTACTCTCCGCCACGAACAGCGAGAGAGACCGCGCCAGAGGCGTCAATAGGGACGTCCATTATGGGGCCGCCTGCACAACCAGTTAGCACTCCAATGAGACGTGAAACCGCTTCACCAATACGAAGACCTACGTCACCGGCGTTGAGCATTCACACTAACACGTCGAGAAAAAGCGCTGATGCAAGAATGAAGATGGCGCAATACGAGGCAGAAAAGGAACTCGCGGAGCTAGAAGAAAAGCGACTGCGCATCAGAGAGAAACTCATCAAGGCACGACTAGCCGCCGAAGTGACAGCGATAGAAGCCGAATCAGAGTACAAATCCAGCATATGCAATGAAAGAGTACGGGACTGGGTCGATAGAAGCATAGAAGAACAACGACCATCAGCACCGAAATTCAGGGAAGAGCCACAAGAGGCTCACCCCCCCGTTAAAGAGCAACGGGGGGAGAACGCCAAGTACCAGGGCATTCAACGACTAGCTGACGCATTGGAAAAAATGATTACGTCTAGGCCGCTGCCGCGTCAGACAGCAGAACTACCCATCTTTACGGGAGCCGTCGCAGAGTGGCTACCATATAAAGCCGCTATGGAAGATTCTACGAGACTCTTCAAATTCTCTCCGACGGAAAATCTTCTGCGTCTACGAAACAGCCTACGAGGGGAAGCACGAGAAACTGTACTTTCGCAGTTATTCACCGCCTCCAGTCCAGAAGTAATTATGCGAACGCTAGAAATGAAGTATGGAAGGCCAGAATTTATAATTGATCGAGCAATGGAAGAACTCAAGAAGCTCCCTAAGCTAGGAAGTGCGAGTACTGATCTATACGAGTTCGCAGTCAAGATTCAGAACATAGTCTACACAATCAAGAGTATAGACAGAAGAGGCTACCTACAGAGTCCGCTTCTTGTTCGGGACGTCATGGACAAATTGAGTCCGCATCTCGTCAGCAAATGGGCGGAGTACGCAGCCAATAATGAAGCTCGTATTATAGAAGAAAACGAAATGATCGTCCTCTCAGAGTTCTTGATGGCCGAAGCGGATCTGATGATCAGATATACCCACACAACCAGACGAGGTGTTCCAGTACCAGTAAAAAAAGAAGTGGCTCCAAAACGGGCAGCTACTAGAGGCGTATACACTGCAGAAGGCATCACATATGAAGATGAAAGAAGATGCTTTATGTGCCAGTCCGAGGGACATTACACTCCCGATTGCGCCAAACTCAAGGCACTCGACACCAACGATCGCTGGAAATGGGCCAAGGATAACAGAATGTGTTTCAAATGTATGAAACGGAAGCACAACCGATTCTCCTGCAAAGCTAAAGCCTGCGGAGTTCACGGATGTACCTACCGACATCATGCGCTTCTACACAAGGAAAAGGCAACGGAATCGGCTCCTACGGTCAGCACTCTGAACGAATGCAAAACAGCCGACTCAACCGCACTAGTAATGAGCGTTACAGCAAAGAAGACATCTGCGGTATTGCTCAAGACCTGCAAGGTGAAGCTCAGCGGTCCACGGGGGGAGATAATTACGCACGCCCTCTTGGACGAAGGGTCCACGGTGACACTAATAGATGAAGTATTAGCTAACCAACTCACCGATGGCGGATCGAAGCAGCCTTTGAACATTAGAGGTATCAACGAGCAAAAAAGAATAGAGAGCAAGGCGATCGAGATCCGAGTGAGAGGTCTAAGAGAACAAGAAACATACACCGTCAAAGCCCGCACCGTACGAGGGCTACAGTTACATCAACAACGTATACCGCATAATTTAGAGCGGTATCCGTACCTGCGCAGTATACGAGAGAAGATCTGCACAGGAGAAGCCAAGCCTCGCATACTAATAGGGGCTGACAACTGGCACTTAATAGTATCGCGACAGCTACGCGTTGGCAAGAAAACAGAACCTGCCGCATCTTGGACAAAGCTGGGTTGGGTGTTGCATGGATCGGCACCAGGAAGAGCGATTTATCAAGACCAAGCAGCCGTACTTCACATCTCCACAAGTGACACACAATTACAAAAGCTCGTCGAATATTATTTCGACGTAGATTCCCTTGGTGTGTCGACCAAAGAGAGGGTTAACAAGTACGAGAAGAGGGCCAACGATATTTTCGAAGCAACTGCCAAAAGGAAGGAGGGTTATTTCGAAGTAGGCCTTCCTTGGAAGACCGACAACACCACACTCCCCGATAGCTACGAGTCAGCTTTAAGAAGACTACACACGTTAGAGAAGAGGATGACTAAGGAGCCCGCCTTTAAGGAAGTATATACGGCTCAAGTCACGAACCTTGTACAGAAGGGCTACGCGACCGAGTGCGATGGCAGCGAAATGAATAGCAATCGCAAATGGTTCTTACCTCACTTCGCCGTCACGAACCACAACAAGCCAGGGAAAGTGAGAATGGTCTTTGACGCAGCGGCCAAGGTGAAAGGAGTCTGCCTTAACGACTTCCTGCTAGAAGGGCCAGACTTATTGACTTCACTCACAAGAATACTGTTCAGGTTCAGAGAAAAAAGAATTGCCGTAACCGCAGACATCGAAGAAATGTTTCTCAGGATTAAAATAAGACCTGAGGACCAGCCAGCACAAATGTTTTTATGGCGGAACAAGCCCACCGATCCCCCAAGAAAAATGAAGATGGTATCAATGATATTCGGAGCAAGCAGCTCACCGTACCTCGCTCATAGCGTGAGGAATCGTAACGCCACAGACTTTGAGCAAGAATTCCCAGAGGCAGCTTTAGCAATTAAGGAGCGTCACTATATGGATGATTACTTAGACAGCTTCCAATCAGAAGACGAAGCTATTAAGATGGTCAAAGAAGTAATGTACATCCATCAGCGGGCCGACTTCAACTTGAGGGGGTGGAACTCAAACAATAAGAAGGTTCTTGCTAGCATTCCAGAAGAAAAGAGATCCCAGAACGTCGACGTACAGCTAGTGGCACATCACAAGGAGAAAACGTTAGGACTTCGATGGGACCCAGACTCCGACACTCTTACATTCAACACGGATATTAAGAGAGTTCCCGATGAAGTCAGGCTGCGACTAAGAGCTCCTACTAAGCGCGAAACCTTAAGCGCAGTTATGTCAGTGTACGATCCGCTGGGGCTCATCAGTCAGTACACCATCGTCGGCAAGATAATATTGCAACAATTATGGCTTAAGAAGGTGGACTGGGACCAAGAACTACCGCAAGAGGAAGCCTATCTTTTCGACGAATGGATAAAACGACTCCCAGATGTCTCAGCGCTAGCTATACCAAGGTGCTACAGTATGAAGTTAACGCCGCAAGCCCGTATAGAGCTTCATATTTTCGTCGACGCGAGCGAACAGGCGTATGCAACGGTGGCCTATTGGAGGATCGTATATAAAGACTTAACAGAAACCATCCAAGTAATGGCCAAGGCAAAGGTAGCTCCGCTAAAGATGCTCACCATTCCAAGACTGGAGCTTCAAGCGGCGTTGATTGGGGCGCGACTCGGTAACACGATAATAAAGGAACATACCTGGAAGCCCAGACGAGTCACCTATTGGAGTGATTCTAGAACAGTTCTGTGTTGGATAAGAAACGAGAAAAAGAAATACACTCCATTTGTCGCACACCGCCTAGCAGAGATCGCCGAACTCACACAAGCGGCTGACTGGCGGTGGGTGCCTACCACGCTCAACGTGGCAGACGACGCCACCAGATTTCAGAGCAATAAGATCGACAGTCATGATAGGTGGTTCACGGGGCCCCCATTCCTTAGGGCACCGGCAAACCAGTGGCCACAGGAGAGCGAGGATAACGAGACCGAGGAAGTGGCATGCTACGCCTATTCAGAAGATGACACTTACCCAGAGGACTCACTGCCCGATATCCGAAGGTTCTCCAGTTACTTAAAATTAATAAGAACTACTGCGCTAACACAACTCTTCATTGAGAAGCTGAAAGCCAAAAGGAAAAATAATATACATCTAGAAGTCGCACACCTGAGAGCGGCTGAACGACGTTGGCTTCAGAGAGCGCAGAGAGACTCCTTTAAAGAAGAGTTAATAAGGCTAAAACAGAATCAGCCGCTACCACGACGTAGTAGGTTAAAGAAGTTGGACGCCGTATTAGACGACGACATAATAAAGGCGAGAGGCAGAATAGGTACTCTAAATAGTACAACGCACTCGAACCAGCCAGTGATACTCGACGGACGGCACCCGTTCACTCGTCTGCTCATCGAGAATTATCATCGCCGGGCGGGTCACGCGAATAACGAACGAGTCGTCAATGAACTCCGACAGCAATACATGATTCTACATCTGAGGCCTACAGTCAAGAAGATAGCTAGAGAATGTCAGTATTGCCGCGTATACAAGGCGGCTCCAAAAACGCCACCGAAGGGAGACCTGCCTAAAGTGAGGCTGGAACCGGGTCACCGCGCCTTCAACTACTGTGGGGTCGATTACTTTGGACCTATGATGGTGACCATCGGACGAAGACATGAAAAAAGGTGGTGTGCATTATTCACTTGCCTTACAACGAGGGCAATTCACTTAGAAATCGTCCAATCACTCTCCACGGACTCTGCTATTATGGCACTAAGAAGGATGGCCGCCAGGAGAGGCTGGCCACGCGTCATATACTCTGACAACGCCACCAACTTCAGGGGAGCAGACGTTGAATTAAGAAATGTTTACGAGTCCTGGATTACGGTGCTACGAGATTTCAGTCTGCAATATAACACCGACTGGCGTTTTATACCACCGGGCGCGCCGCACATGGGAGGAGCTTGGGAGCGCTTAGTGCGTTCAGTAAAAGTAGCACTTAGCACTACGCTTAAAGAAAAGGCGCCCAAAGAAGAGGTACTGCAGACATTAATCACTGAGGCAGAATACAGCGTGAATGCACGACCACTCACGCACGTCTCCGTAGAACCCGACGATGAAGAAGCCCTGACGCCAAATCACTTCCTTATCGGCTCATCTACAGGACTACCACGAACGGGGCCTTGCACCGAGGCGGACCGCAGCACCTGGCGAAGAGCGCAAGCGCTAGCGGACCAGTTCTGGCAGCGATGGCTTCGAGAGTACTTGCCAACACTCATCCCGCGGGGGCAAGCGAGCACTGTAGTTCCGCAACTTCGAGAAGGCGATCTCGTCATGGTGGTCGACAGCACGCTGCCCCGCAACACTTGGCCGAGAGGAGTCATCGAGCGAGTGCACCCGGGATCAGACGGCATCATCCGGTCTGCAGATGTCCGCACTCAAGGAGGCGTATTCAAGAGACCTGCGACTAAGCTCGTCGTCCTACGGATGAAAGAGGCTACGACGTGTCTGCGCCGGGGGGAGAATGTTACGGACGACGGCGTCAATACATAAAATAAGTTAGAATAAGATAGGCATGTATTGTTATCCCACTCTAAATATACGCAATGTCAATAGATGTAAGAAAGAGACAGCGCTATAGGAAAGAAAGAGATGCAGAGTGGTGCCGTGTGCAAAAGTGGCTCGCACGTGATTGGTGGAGAGGCCGGTACCGCTGACTACCATACCCTGCTAATGTAAGAATCTTAATAGTACTTAAGCACGCCTAATGCATTGTTGATCATGTTGGGTATTTGGCATACATCAATAAATAAGATTGAAGAGCGAACTACGAAGTTTTTATTGAGACGCTACAATCTACACTCTACAATAGTATAATAAAAAAGATAAGTGGTTAGTGTATCAAGAAACTCTCTCATTCTGAGAGAAGACCCGCGCCAAGCAGTGGGACAATAAAGGGTTGACGACGTATCAAGAAGAGTACCTATCAATTAGAGTTTACAGAACATGAAAAAATGAAAAGTAAGACATAAGTAACATAATATACGAGTATTTCCTTAATTGCGAGTGTGAGCTTTAGTGATTGTAACAAAAAACAAGTTAACATCCGTCGTGCTGGATATCGTATGTTTTTTGTGGACATACTGGAGCGGTAGGCGGTATGGGAAAGCCTTATTTATTAACACGATCTTACATAAGAGTAAACGAAAGTACCCATACCTGTTGTCAGATCGCAGTTATGTACATTCGATGGCTTGTCACACAACTGACGGTTAACATCGAAAAGTAAACCAGGCGAGCAACGAAACTCGAATACGTCGCCCTCAAGGCAGAGGTAATACTTGGCGCATTCGTTGCTCGTCCATGTTACATCTTCTGTTCGGTCAGGGTTCCTAGAAAGACAAAATTAGTTTTAGGGTATAAGTCAGTGTTTATACAGTTTGCCAGAAATATTCTAAAGATAATAGGCACTCGCTCCCAATGTGTTAAAAACCCACCGTATATTGTTTAAATTCCATTTTGTTTAAATTCAAATAAAGTGTTATGACTTTGCTATATAACATATGGACTGTTAGAGTGGTCGTGGTCGGAGTTACATGGGTGACCGCCAACAGCTAAATTAAAAACGTAGGTACCTACTACCTGACGTTGAAGATCAGGATATGCAAAATACATTCCTACTTCAAATGTCATATGTTTGTGCAAAAGACGTAACGAAGGCGTAATGAGTGACAATTACGTCATGATGATTTAAGCAGATCGAAATAACAGCGAAAGTGAATTTCTCGGGCGTGTGCAGGAAATTGACAAGATGTGAAACATACAGTACACTGGTTTACGGCCGAACGGACGCGCGGACGGCAGCTGCATGCGCTGTCAAGGTTGTGGCGAAAGTCTTGCGGGTCAATGTCCCCACGCATTCTATCGTATCGTAGGAAGCTAGGAAGTGTTTCCTATCGCATTGCACTACCGCGTGCGTGACTCTTTTGTTGTCGACTTATTTCTGTCATTCATAAATGTATGTGACTAATCTGTATCGCACGAACAAATAAGTCGTGTAGCTCCATAATAGGAAACGATATGGCAGAAACTGAGAATCTCATGGTGCTGAACACTGAACATGGTGAACAAAATTCCAGATCAATCTTTAGCTTAAGTTAGGTTAGGTTAGAAAGCTAAACCCATTATACAGGTTTATTCTGGTTGGGACTGAACCCGGAACGCTTTGTGTGGTAGATAGACATGATGATTAGTGTGCCTGTTCCCGTACAGGTGTTCGTTAATTATATGTAAGACAAAACATAATATCCGCTTAAAATAACATGAGTATATTATACACGCGAGACACACATTACCATACATACATAGGTACGTAGATTTACCACGAAGTAATAGAAATCGTAATCAAATATAAAACCAGTAATCGTTAAGTTATTCTTCTGATATATATGATATATAAATTCACTTTAGCCGCAATAACAAACAGAAAAACAAATTGTTAAGTCTCGGTACGTATTTATCAGATTCCTACAGGTTTAACTTTCTCCATGGCATAGAACAGTAAAAACGGTAGGTATGGCTGCAAATTGATTCACCGTGGAAAACCTTGCGTAACCTCTGTTAGTGAATTATTGAGCGAAGGAATGCTAATTCGTAATGGATTCACAAAATATCTCTGATATAGGTACCTACCAACGCCGAGATACGTTGAATTATTATATCACAAGAACTAAAAAAATGTTTACGATCAAGATTCTGCTCATTATGTATGTTTTAGGAGTAGGTGACTTAAATACCTGTATTAAAATTATGTATATTGTATTCCTTTCATGGATTATGATTAGCTTGAAGATGTGAACTATCGGATTCGATTCTTCATGCATGATACATATTTCGTTGGGCAGTTATTAGACGTCATTGTGCTTCCATTCACTTGGGATTACAATCACATCATGGATGCTGGATTATGACATAAACATGTCATAATCCAGCACAAAGATTTGAACGGTAGGAAGACCTACTGAGATGGAAAATAATAAACTAAACCCACGGGGATACAAGGTGTAGTAGATAGAAAAACAAACTTAAGAACGACGGAGAAAAAAATATTTGACCCTTTATAAATATGCATGATTACTCAGGATGCACCAGAGTCGTCGTCAACCCATTATTGTCCCACTGCTGGGCACGGGTCTTCTCTCAGTATGAGAGAATTTTAGGCCATAGTCCACCGCGCTGGCCAAGTGCGAATTGGTGGACACCTGAGTAATCATGCATATTTATATGTGCTTTTGAAACATTTTGTAATTTATTTCCATATAATTATTAAATTAAAATACTTGGATAAAAAAAGAACAAGTGGTATTAGATTTAATTCGACACCTGAATTATAAGCTCGGGGACTAACGGATCTAAACTATCCAAACGAACATGGTCTTACCAAACGTGCCGAAATAAGATTATTTATAGTCTATCTAATAGCTAATTATACGGTACCAACTTAATTCTGAACGATTTTATTTATATATTCATAATATTCGCTTATTTTTTATGTTCATTAAGTTTAGCCATTTATAGCAGTAGTTAGCAGTAGACGAAACTTTCATGAATATCGAAATGAAAAGAATGATTGTTATGATATTACGTAGATGCCTATGTAGCTCCCAACTATCCTAATACCTTAATAAATTCTTAGAATACCTACCTATTAAAATAATATTAATAGTTTCCTATTTTTCAATGATTTTAACCAGTCATTTAATAAAAAAAACAGCGATACCTGTAAAATCTCCCACTTTCAAGACACTTTACGTTGTCTGCGCTCCTTTTTCGCACATGTTTTGCACTCACCCCTGAAATAATTTTAGTTATTCAATAATCACTTTTAATTAATTTAATACTCAAAACCACACTTATTCGTGGCGTTATTATTAAAAAAATAAGCAGTTCATTGAACGCTCATATATGGCGGATTTATTTGAAGTGCGTGTAAAATATAGTTCACCTAATGTTATTAACACGACAATGGATACGATAAGTCGTGAAAGGTGTCGCCGAGGCATGTTGCGGACTCGGTTTCTGGTAAAATACTGTATATGAGCCAGTCCGTCGACCATTACCGACATTACTTTCTTTTAATACATCAGAGGAAGTCTGAAAGTCGCTAGCATAGTCCCACGTTATAAACTTATAATATTTTAAATATTAGTACCTACTGCGTAAAGTGCAATTGCGTATTGATATTTATTTTCCTAATTGAAATTATTATTTTTTTCTGGATTTTATTTGACATATTGAGTAATTATTGTGTTAATATACAGGATAAACAGGAGTAAATAATTTGTTATCCAATAATCACAAGATAAACATTATACGAATTATTTTCTGAAATTGAAGACAAAACAAGCCCGTTCTGTTCGGTAGGCTTAGAGTCTACAGACATATAGCAAGACTTAAAAACAACGGGTCTTCAGGATACAAACTAATTGTCGGGATAATTCACAACTCTGTAATTGTAATTTGTAATTTGTAGCACTGTAATGTATTGCCTGTACACCAACAATTTAAGTATACTTTATTAAAGGAAAACTTTTTTAACGAAAATTACAAGGTAAGATTAAATCATCCTGTATTCACACGGGCTATCGCACAGAATCGGTTGTTTACAACTCGGGCGCACAATAGCTACGGCGAACGTACCACTAACTACCTGGTTCCTCGCTTAATTAATAATATGCCTACAGATTTGTGTAACAGCCTAACCCCGCATAACATAAAATTTAAACTTAGGCCATATTTTGTAAGTGAAATCGATGTTGACTCAGGATAGCATTAGATATAAACCTCTGTGGTTTTCATAATGCTATATTATTAAGATTCTTTGTTATTATTATTTTTTAATCAATAAAATAAAAAAAAAAAAAAAAAAAAAAAAAAAAATTGTATATTCATATACACCTTTGGATGCTTTCAATTTCTCTACGACACATGATTCTCAAGAATAAAATCGGTAGACGGACGAAGCTTACCGTCGTAGCTGCCTAAATTAACAAGTTGTACTGGCAAAGCAATAGGCCGACTACATCATGCAAATGACTGTTATCGGATCATTAAGAAAGATTCTCGAGTGCAGATTAGGATTCGGTAAAAGGAGCGTAGCTCGCCGCAGCAAGATGGCGGAAAACCATTTGGATTCATAAGGCATCGGGTTGGTTGGAGCAGCCCTATTTAAAGGAGGCCTCAGTCCAGCAGTGTAGGTACTCTGAAAAAGCCATTTTTATAACATTAAAGTAGCAAACCGACATGCAGTCTACTTGATGGTGTGGTTATTGTGTTAATAAAAATGTAAAGATAACGGAATAAAGTTTTTATTTGATGTCAATTACAGATGCGTTGCAACATCCGAGTGCTAAGTTGTTCGCCTCATATAAATGTGAATCGGCATCCACACATTACCACTGAAACGCAGATACTGCTTTTCCCTAGCAATAGATATTGTTGCGGTGGGATCTACCAGAGTTCTGCCTTGCATTATGCCTGAATGCATGGATACCATCGAATTAGTACCTATACCTATAAAAGAAAGGTAGGAGGGTAGGACACGATATTAGTCTTATTCCGATTCTCAATAGTCGTTAACTTGGTGATCAAAATTTCATGTTATAAGCTTTTCATACAGTCGCCGGTTAAAGATTCACCTTGTAGTTTTGTAGCAAGTGTCGGCCTGTAGGTCTTTTGAACTATGGGTATAGCGCCGCGATCCCCTTGTCATGAGCATGTGAACCCAAATCAATACGGTCGTAATTACATACACCACACCACCACCACATGGCACCACAAATCTACTGTAACGTACGGAATTAAGGTGGACCGATGACTTGAAGAAGACAGCGGATAACCGTTGGATTTAGAGGGCACAGGACCGGTTGGAGTCGCGCTATTTAGGGGAGGCCTACATCCAGCAGTGTACCTACATCAAAGGGCTGACGGATGGATGGTACGGAAGTCATTTAGGTACTAATAGATCATGACTGTTGAGGGGTCTCATCACAGACCCTTGCTGCACGCAATACCTCTGCCATTTGTATATAACAAATGGCAGCGGTATTGCGTGACATGACAGAATTATTCTCGGGTCGGGTCGCAGTCGGGTAAAAAGAATAAATTCTTGTTTAAATATTAAACTTCATCAAATATTTGCATTAGAGGTTATTATCTGATCAAGTATATTAATCTCCTAACGCTGAACAAGGTTTTTTTTTTTAACAAAATTGGGTGTAATTTGGAGCGTACTTCTTAGTATAATTCTGGAGAGCATATTGGTAGAATCGTGTGGTTTAACACGTTCCATGTGAAACCAGGTCGAAAACACCTGGTCCATATCTCGCTTGTAGTGCGGCTACGAAAAGTATAGACTTCTCTGTCGTGCGAAGAGCGTAACTTCAGATTGGTTCAGTGTAGGAAAGAGATAAATACATATCTGAGATGGGCTATTAAAATAGAATCCAGTGGTGTGCCTATCTTAATACCGGATATTTTATACCTGGTACCGCACTGAACAAATAAAATTTCATCACAGTGCGGGTACAGGTTGAATACACCTGGTATCCTCGCTCACCTGGTACCGCACCCTGCGCTAGCTTCGCACGGTTAGTGTTGTGTAATGACTTCAAGACGGTGTCGTAAAATAATAAAACTGGACCAAATTGAAGACAGTGATGATAATATTGAAGACAATGATGATAATAATGAATCCAAGTATAGATTGATTTATCCAAAACGGGTAAGTCGTCATTACTATTTATTGCATTTGCTAAACAATTACGTACAATAACACTCACGTAAAATCTTTCATAATAATTTTATTTGCAGAACCCGCAATAAAACCAAATAAACACCATTTAGTAAAGGGCACGAAGAAGAGAAACTGTGTTGGATGCTATGAAAAGCTTCGAACAATTTTAACAAGTCGTCAAGCTGACAAAAAAGTTAAAAAAAAATTAACTGAATGTAACGCATGCAAAAAAACTTCTGTTTAGATTGTTTCAATGAAAAACATTATTAATATTATTAAAATTCTTAAACATTAATGAATATTATTTAAATTATTATTCAATAAAACTTAGGCCCATCGATATCTGTTTTTCCCATCCCTAAAATATGCATATCCTCTTGTTCAGTGCGGCACAGGGTACAGTCAGCAGCAAATAGTTAGTGGCGTTCAAAGTGTCCATATTGTTAGATACAATCAAAGTGTTCAATAATATCGGCACAACCTACGTGTTCTAATTGTTGACAACATCTTAAACTCTCAAATGTCAGGACCTTCATAAACTCATAATGTTAATACCATCCAAATTGTCACAAATGTTCCGGCGTCAGTGGTAACCTAGCAACGAAACTGTTTGTAAATATAGGTACATTTTATAATATTAAACTTTATGTTGCGAATATGTTGTAAGGATCACTTACTGTGCGAGCAATGATAATATTGACATATGTTTATCTCATTTAGGGTTTTAAAATTTAATGAAGATACTTTTCATCAGTTTAAAAATGAGAAAACCGTAGAGGTTACAGAAAAACTATTATATTTTAGCTAAAATATATTGTTTGTAAAAAATATACATCGGTCTTTAATTTTTTTTAATATACATCCTTTGAAACCCTTTGAACATCCTTGCTAGTAACGATCGAATAACTTTAAGCTCGTATGTGAAAATGAATTTCTGAGGAACTTCTTTTTTGCACGTCAAATAATTGTGAACAATGTTGTTGTGGTGAATCAGCATCAGATAGTGTCACTGGCAAACGTTGATTTCCGGAGAGAACAGGAAGAAGAATCAATCGATTGAACTTGTTCTTTTTCAAGTGTGTTATGAACCCACTTAGGCCTTCTTTTTCTTGACGAGGGTAGGTTTGTAGAACTTGGCGTGGTAAGTATTTCAGGTGTAATATATGGGTATGTTTCCACATACAGAACATTAATAACACTTGACGCAATTGAGCCCGGATGAGATACTAACTCTGTCGATGGAATTATTAGAATTCAATATAATGGTGTATCCATTATGCCCCGTGACATTTACGCATCTTGCCCCAATTATTATGTTAAAAGAAAATATAAAATAACGGTAAGACTAAAGCAGTGTTAAAATTGCCCATCAACTTCAAGGAAAACGTAAAATAAAGGAGAACATAATCATCAATTCAATACTATTTCTTACTTGTTTCTGTAGTTATTAAGGATAAAAAATATTACATCAATTATGCACTTAAACTAAATTTGATTGTAAATCAACTGTCATGGTCCATTAAGTATTGTTTGAAAGCAGCTTCTGATGGCCTGCAGCACCATCTCGCAAAAGCGTTTAGTTTCCGATATGTGGGCATGACCCATCTTACTCGTCCGTCCTCTCGTCTTGTCTTATCATGCCTCTTGTTCCCCTAGACCGATTCTAGTACAATGACAGTCAATGACGTTATTGCAAGATATGAAAAGGATAGTTGTTAATATAAAAAAGAGAGAAGAGAAGAGTCATTGTTACCATGTCTTATGCCGTAAGTGATCAGGAACCTTATATCTGCAACATAAGGTATAATATTTATATAAAATGTACCTATATTTACGAACAGTCTCGTTGCTAGGTTACCGCTGGTGTCGTAACAGATGCTCTATTTGTGACAATTTGAGTGGTTCATTATGAATTTATGAATGTTCTGTCGTTTGGAAGTTTCAGATGTTGTGAACAATTAGAACACGTAGGTTGTGGCGATATTATTGAGCACTTTGGTTGTATCTAACAATGTGGACAGTTTGAATGCCACTAACTATATGCTGCTGACTGTACATAAAACCCTGTATTTTATTTTACCTATAGATTCTAAACCAAAGAAGCTGTCCACGTACGCCGTCAGGATCTCTTCAATCAATTCATTAATAATAATACTCAAAGCAAAAAAATATGTTTTTTCTTTTCATGAAGCCAAAAAAAGGATTAAAGTTTTTCTAACATTACAGGGTATTAAAAGCCTTGTACCGCCGCAATGGTAGTTTTAGGTCCAGGTGTAAAACGCCTGGTACCGCAGGAATAGAAAGAATAGAAAATTTTGTGCCGCTTCGAACGTGTTAATGGTTAATGCGTATGATATTTTCAGTGCCCGGAAATGATTTATCGAATAAGATAAAAGCTAGAAACGATATATCTGTGAGTAGATACTCTTTAGTTTGTCTTCGGAATTGAATTTTACCATAATAGATATCCTATACAACTTTCAACTTGATTAGATTTCGACAACAAATAAATGTATGTATGTTTATTTACATGTAATTATTATATTATATTATATTTGGCCTCATAATTGTAGTTATTTTGGATTCCACTATTAAAAATATTGTAGACAATATCATTAGCTTAACATGGCAACACCAATCTAACGTGTCAAACAAATGTCAATATTCTCAATTGATGCTACCGGTATTTGATTTGATTTTATTTTTATAAATACTGAGAGATTATTGTAATAAAATGAAATGCATGCCAACAATCCTTCAAGTGCTTTTTCTTTTGAGTGCATGTTTAGCCACTTTATCGCCACCGTCAACGGATAAAAAGTCACAAAAAGGCGTGAAACCACAAGAGGGTGTGAGGAAGAATAATGTTTTGGACCGAAAATTAGTAGTAGAAACTCCTCTGGTGAAGGATATACTGAAGTACCACGCTACGTATCACCACGATGTCTCGTGGAGGAATTTCAAAAACACAGTACTGGGTTACGTGACGCCTGTAAGTATTGTTTTTGGCTTTCCTTGATTTATTGATTTACGAATGGGATAGGTTAACATTGTTTACAGATACTACTATTCCATGTTTACATGTTTCACCTTTTTATTATATACTTAATTCATTGAAAATAATGATACCAAGATAAGATTTTTATCAAAAAATATTTTAATAATCGTTCTTTTTTATTAACCATTTTGATTATATCTCAGCTATAAATTGGACTTACTGGAGTAAAAATTATTACCCTTTACTATGTAGTGTACGAAAAAATTATCAATGAAAATACAATAATAAATGCTATCCTTGAACATTTATTTCTAGTGGAATAGCAAAGGCTATGATGTTGCGAAAACCTGGTCTCCGAAATTCAATTTCATATCGCCAGTATGGCTGCAGATTAAAAGGCAGACTCCCAACATTTACATTATAACGGGGCTGCATGATGTGGACCATGCCTGGATGAAGACTATTCGACAGAGAGGTGCTGAGAGCAGCTTGAGAAGTAAGTATCTTGCTGAATGGTTTTAAGAGCTAATTTAAATTTCCCTTAGGTGACTATAGTGATATATTGAGCAGTGATAGCCTAATGGTTGAAACTTGCTCTCTCGATCGGGAGGTCCGAGGTTCAAACCCAGGCACGCACCACTGATTTATGTTCGTACTAGAAATTAATTATCACTGCTTTTCGGTGAAGGAAAACATCGCGACGAAACCTTAGTTTCTTCTTTCTTAGGAGAGTTCTTAAAAAAAAAAAGTTCTCGGAGGTGTGTGAAGTCCACCAATTCGCACTAGGCCAGCGCGGTGGACTATGGCCTAACTCTCTCATTCTGAGAGAAGACCCGTGCTCAGCAGTAGGCCAATAATGGGTTGATGAGATGAGATGAGACTATAGTAATGTCTGTGTAGTGTTTTTTATGTATTTCTGAGTATGTTAAACTAAGTGTCTCTATGTACATTCGATACAATGTAGTTAAATAGGTATAGTTATGCTACTTATGGATTTCCATGAGTAACAATTGAAAATAGCAATACATTTTGTGCAAAATACTTCTTATTTTCATTATATTTTATTTCAGTTGTACCAAGACTTCTGTTTGACAATTGGCAACAGTCTGATTTGAAGGCATTCTTCTCGGAGTCAACATCACACTCGGAACAGAAAGCACTAATTGATGAGGTCAAAAAGACATGCAAGCAGTGGAAGTTTGATGGGATTGTTCTAGAAATGCTGTCACAGATCGGAAAGTATACTGAAAAGTCTGTGAAATTCATACAGCAATTTGGTAACTTATGTTTTGTGTTATTTTTCACTTGAAAGAAAAGATTAGCATTCTTTGAACATGTTATCTAGTTTTTTTAGTAATATAAATGTAGCAAATGAACATGCATTCACCTGATTGTATGTGGCCACTTACCCATGGACAACTTGACTGTAATTCTTTCAACTTCTTAAATGGAGTCAGTCAAGAAGATAAAAAGTTAAGTTAAGCCAAGATTTGTAGAAATGTAGGGCAGGATACTGTAGCTAACTTTTGTTACCCATGTAAAAAAGAGATGGCATATAAAAAAAATGGCATACAAAGAAAAAAGGCAAACCCACTGAGTTTCTTGCCGGATCTTCTCAGTTGAGGTCGTGTTCTGATCCGGTGGTAGTGTAAAAAAAAATATGTAACTGACAATCTGTAAGTGCCCCCGAAGGCCTATGCAAAATAAAGACACTTCATTTCATTTCATTTATTTTAAAATTATTTGTTACTGTATAATTTTTTAAACTCAATATTCTTTTTCAGGTTTGGAAATGAATGAGGAGAATCTCAGTTTAATTCTAGTCTATCCCCCATTCCGAGGTTATCCCAGTGATGAATTCTTTATACAAGCATTTAATGATATACACCCATATGTTGAAGCTGTGTCTGTTATGACTTATGATTTCTCCAATCCACAAAAGCCTGGTAGGTATTTGTATTAACATTTTTTGATATTTATATAAAATAAAATGTAGAAACTTCTTGCTAGCCTAGAGGTGGTCATTAACCAAATATATATGGTTTAGTTTCTATCAGTCTGGTCATACAGACATTTTCATACTATTATAGACCATTAGTAGCCATGTTTGAATCCTTGCAGAAAGTAAATTATATAGATATATACCAAAAAATACTTGCATCTAAATCAGTGCCTCTTGCATCATGCAACTTGCATCTAAATCAGTGCCTCTAAGGCACGTTCTGAGAAAGCTGGTAACATTTTCTCATTTATTAAATACACTAACTTGCTGCCGGAGGTAGGTGCCTGAGGTGTAAGCACTCTGGAATTTGTTGTCTCTATGAATCATTTGTACAGGTACTCAAAAAACCTGGCATTGTACATTCACAATACCATAGTTAAAATAAAAACCGATTGGTATTTTTTGGTATATATCTATATAATTTACTTTCTGCAAGGATTCAAACATGTATGGCTACTAATGGTCTATAATAGTATGAAAATGTCTGTATGACCAGACTGATACTTAATTATGAACATATTACTTTTTAATGAATAAGTTTTGTATTATACATACATATGTTTGTTATATTAACTACACTTGTATTTTTTTTTAAATGTATCATTATTCTAATGTTACAAAAGATTGGTATTTGGTATGTAAATATAAAAAAATATATAAAGTTTACATTAAATTGTGTTGTTATGTTGTTACAGGTCCTAATGCTCCTCTGTATTGGGTGAGGTTGTGTCTAGAGAAATTGATAGACAATGATGACAATCCATCAAAGCGCTCCAAAATTCTATTGGGACTTAATTTCTACGGAAACTCCTACACTGCTAATGGTGGTGGGCCCATTGTTGGTGCAGAATATATTGAACTTTTAAAGAATGCCAAAAACAATCAGGCATTGCAATATAACAATAATACTGCCGAGAATTATATAGAAATTAGGTATGTTTTTTATGCATTTGTGCAAACTTTTGTGTATATGTTATTAGTAGTTTTTTTACTAGTTTTTTTCTGTGGCTCCGCATACCACGGACACGATTACAGGTCATAAATGACCTGTGTGCCGAATATTATTTGTATTCAGTTAATAGTTTTTTCATGACAAAACTCCATTCATCCTAACAAATTACATCTTTGTAATATAATAATAGCTGAAGAGGACAACGGAAAACCGTTGGATTCAGAGGGCACAGGACCGATTGGAGTGGCGGCATTTAGGGGCGGCTTATGTCCAGCAGTGGACCTCAAAGGGCCTCATCTTAGTAAGATGTGAGATTAGAGCAACTAGTTCATGTTAACTGGTCCCTAGCATACATTTTTATTTTGGCGTACTTACTTGAAAAGATTATTAGATGTAGGTATTTCTACTACCCTAATAACGTAACTATGCTTCCTTATATTCTATTGCAGGACATCTCAAGGTGCAAAGAAGATATTCTTCCCTACATTATATTCTATCAAGAAGAGGTTAGATCTTGCTCGAGAATATGGCACAGGAGTAGCTATTTGGGAAATCGGACAAGGATTGGACTACTTTTACGATTTATTCTAATATAATGTGATACTAGTCTTATTTTATTAAATTATATTAATTTCGATAAATAAAATAAGTAGTCGTATATTTGCATTTCTACTTTTGCACAGAGTTCCTTATTTACTCATTACTTTTTCAATATACGATAAAGGGTAGTTCCAAAAATATTTTGCTATGCCAGTTTGTTATTTTAGATGAGTGTGTCCTCATAGTCTTATTTCAGCTGCAGTTTCCAAACACCTTTGCAGTAACGTGAGAAATTATAGAATAAACAGTGCGCGCACGAACGCAAAATTGAAACCACCAAAATAAATACAAACTTGATTGCGAAACGAAATATTAAAAATTCGTTTTTTGTTCTGTCAGTGATTACGCCTAAAGCCTAGCTCATTCATACAATTGTGATATTGGTCTAAAAATTTGTCGAATTATGTGCTTGTGCTTGTGTTTCATGGCGATCAAACTGTTTGGTCGATGATTTTTGCTAGTTTTCTAGTTTAGCCGATTTACTGGTCGCCTGTGAATAGTAGCGAATCCATTGTTTAGTAGACGAAATACACGTTGAACTGTCAGTCGATAGTTGTAGAAATATTTATCAAAACGCAATTTATGTAACTACATAAATTGCGTTTTGATCAACTAAGAACTCCAATAAACTTATTGGAGTTCTTAGTTGAGCAACTATTTATTCGATCCTATGGGGTTTTGCATATAATTCCCTTAACTTTCAACGTAACGCCAGGCCCCTCTTCTTTACTGGCCACATTGAGCACATGCCCCGCGATCGGTCACACTCCCTAGTGTTTAGCATAAAAGTTCGCCTACTGGAGCCCTCAGAGGAGGATCGTCAGAAGTATACAAGTTTCAGTCGTCAGAATTATTATACAGATTCCAGTGTAAGGACGAAAAAAAAAAGATCGTCAAAAGTACATTGATTCCACTGTGATGACCAAGACCAGTGTTCCTTGGCCAAAGAAGGAACCAGTTCGCTTATTGAACGCTCAAAAGAGCGCTTTTCCGAACTAAGCCCTTAGCGAACTACCCAAGCTTAAATAACAAACGATAACGCTTTATAATGGTCATTATCCGTACGTACCTACTTATAGCTAAAAGATGGCTCTGCGTAAAGCTAAACAGTTAAGCAACTAACATTTATATTTGCGCTAGGGCTAAATGTTCTTTACGCACTTTGAGACGGAAAGTATCAAACATGTGTTGACTATGTGAAAATTTATATTCGTAATACAAATCGAGAGCTGACCGTTTGTTGACCCAATGGGAATAGCAACTTTCACAACTGTGTCACCAATTCATAATGCACATACGAGTTGATCCGGGTTATGCTAATAGAGGATCGTCAAATATGTTGCTACGCGTGTTTTAAAATATTCAAGTCAATATTTATAAACGATCAAAAAAGTATGCGGATATTGGGAGTCATTAGGTATGCAAAAAGTTACGTATACGGTAAACCTTTGCGAAAAATTTACAAGTTAACCCTTAACTTTTACAGACGACTTATGATAATGCGTAGAGGCACGCAATGTATTTAAATTAGAATTCATCATTGTGATAATTTAATAATTATCACAGATTATATAAGAACAAAGTCAAAAACAAGTAAATACTAGTTATTATTCTTTGGGGGTCTTTTCTGGGGTTTTTGTTATTGTTTATGATTATGAAATGAAATCGTCTGAGGGTAGAGACATAGGTGTCGCGATACGCCTATTTTTTATAATTCATGTATACAATTTTTGCCTCTTTTTACTAGGCAGAAATTAGATAATGTTGATCTTTGGCATTCAATAAAAACTTTTTAACAAAAAATATCTACCGACTTCCATGTCACAAAAAAGTAAAAAATAATTTAAATATATTTTGGTCTAGAACATACTCAGTACTTAGTACATAGTCCTGAAGTCGGTGCTCGACATATTTCGCTGGACGACGGTAACTACGTCCTATATGAGCACCGACTTCAGAACTATGTACTAAGTACTGAGTATGTTCTAGACCAAAATATATTTAAATTATTTTTTACTTTTTTGTGACATGGAAGTCGGTAGATATTTTTTGTTAAAAAGTTTTTATTTTACACTTTTTAGTGACTATATTTTTATGTTTGTATTTAAATAAAGCCTCTAAGTTTGCTTTGTGCATCTACATATTCACAAAAATTAAACATAAAACACTTTTACAATTCATACAAATAGGGCGCCCCCTCTGGAAGTACCCCTCCATCATCAGGGTTGAGGAGTTGAAGGTCAAATTTTTCATCTTATATTGTTGCATAGTAATCTTATAACATATACGTTAGTACCAGGTGGCTAACTTCTATGGCTCAGGCTTGCAGTACCCTGCATCATCAGGGTTTAGGAGTTGAAGGTCAAAATTTTAATTTTGTGCCTCTGTTTGGTATTATTTTTACATACCCGTAAGCACCAAATTGCCAACTCCTATGGTTTAGAATTGAAGTACCCCTTCATCATCAGGGTCGAGGAGTTGAAGGTCAAAATTTTAATTTTGTGCCTCTGCTTAGTATTATTTTTACATAACCGTAAGCACCAAATTGCCAACTCCTATGGTTTAGGATTGAAGTACCCCTTCATCATCAGGGTTGAGGAGTTGAAGGTCAAATTTTTGATTTTATATTTTTGCTTAGTATTTTCTTTACATAACCGTAAGCACCAAATTGCCAACTTCTATGGTTTAGGATTGAAGTACCCCTCCATCATCAGGGTTGAGGAGTTGAAGGTCAAATTTTTCATCTTATGTTTTTGCTCAGTAATCTTATAACATATACGTAAGCACCAAATGGCTTGTTCCTATGGTTTTGGCTTTAAGTACCCCTGCATCATCAGGGTTGAGGAGTTGAAGGTCAAATTTTTGTCCCATGAATTTGCTTAACAATTTCATTATATATTCGCAAACATCAAACGACCAACTTTTATAGTTCAGGCTAGCAGTACCCCTGCATCATCAGGATTGAAGAGTTGAAGGTCAAATTTTTCATAGTAAATACCTACATAGTAATTTTATTCTATATTTTACTCAATTGGACTTCTCCAGCTAAGGTTCGGCCGACTATCACTAATTTTATTATTTTGCTCCAAAAAGTTGAAGATCCTATGATTAGAACCTTATCAAACTCTTATCAGACTACCCCTGGAGTACATCCTTTCTAATAAAAAAAGAATCATCAAAATCGGTTGGCGGGATATTGAGTTATTCATACATTTATCGCGTACATTGAAAATGCAAATTTAAGACTTATGCGTTTTTCTTATGGATGCCCTAGTCAAAAAAATACTAAAAAAAAATTGGACCCTATGACACGCACTACCTTTCAAATAAATAAAAAAAAAATCATCTAAATCGGTTCACCCAGTCCGGAGAAATGAGGTAACAAATATAAAAAAAAAAAAAAAAAAAAAATACAGACGAATTGATAACCTCCTCCTTTTTGGAAGTCGGTTAAAAATATGATACATCGTTTATTAATAATGACCAATAATTTACTTATTATAAGGAAACCTATACATCAGTAAACCTCAGAAAGAAATCAGTTTAAAAACATAATCAGAAATAGACAATTTGAAAGACTTGAGAATCGGACCGACACTAAATAAAAATCTGATATTGAAGATTATTACCCTTTATTTGTCTCGTAATTGAGCATTTTTTCAGTCTTAATAATTTAAGTACGCCATAGTAATCTCTTATATTCTTTATATAAGTGTCTAAATACAAATACACGTCAATTAAATTCCAGTAAAAATCATAATTTGGACATTTACTGCAATTTTATTTCACTGATTTACAATAAATTATGTAGGTTGCACCCATTCCGTAAGATAAGCTATAGATTCACGAGAAAGGTTTAACTGAATACCAGAAAGTAAGAGAATTATCATTACTTTGTCTACGTTTCTAATTTAGCTTAGTATTGCAAGAATGTGAAGCGACGATGGCTAGGAAACTTTGGGCTTTCCTTTGAACTCCATCATAGACTGCGGTCCCTTCATCACGCGATGCATCAGATCCCAACACATTTTGGCTGGAAGTAGGCTGAAATTTAAATAATTGGTAGGTTAAATACAGTTTACTTCTTAAGGAAAAAATACCAAAGTTTGTATGTGGTACCTAGTCATTCCTTGACATGGCCGTGAACAAAGAGTTCTTTTATCGGATTGAAGTAGCAAACGAGCATGCAGTCCACCTGATGGGAAGCGATCACTACCGCCCATGGACATCTGTAAGCAACTTCATATCGAACATATATATGTTCTATCTGAAGTCAATCACAGATGCGTTTCTGCTTCTGAGGACTGAGATGGTCACATCATATAAAAGTGTGCCGGTAACTACTCTCTTTCATCGCACACAAAGCAACGCAATAAATAGGTGTGGCAGTAGTACCTACCTCCCCGATCGAACCACACTAGTTCTACTGGCACACACTACTAGTCCACACTAGTCCATCTGGCAAATAGGGGTAGATAATAAAAATATGTAGTTAAGTGGCACGTTACACACTTATTTTTTAGTCTGTTTACATATTAATCATCTTGCGCTTTATTTATTTTTATTTTTACCAATTTAAATTACCATACTTATATGAATTTACCATTTAAGGGGCAGCAAGTATCGGACTGAACCAGGCATGATACAGTTGACTTCGTTCTTCCGGATGGAGTCTATCATGGTCTCCGCCACGTAGTCTGGCTCCAACATGGGCATTAACCGAGGTGTTACGCCGTCGAACATCCCGGTGTTGATGTAGTATGGGCATACCAGCGTTGCGTGGATGGTCGTGTGGCCGTGAGCCTGAAAATAGGTATATGTTTTTTATCTATTTTGTAATTTATCCCTAAAACCATCTATACTCAATCTACGGCCCGCGGGCCGTATGTGGCACGTCGGGCTCTTTTGATTGGCCCAGCTGAATTTAATATTAGATTTGGTGACCTTTTTTTGGTTGACGATTTAGAGTAAGTAGGGTTAGCGACATTTTTCTTGTTCCGGCCCGGGCGGCTACGCTATTGCTTGCAGCCCAAAATCACTGAGATCACTTCGTTGAAACATGTTTGTGGCCCCTATAATAATAAGGTTGAGCAACGCTGCCTAATACCATGTGCCTATTAAAAAGTGAATTATTCATAAATACGCAACATCATTTTAGGATGTGTTCCTGTTAGTTTATGTTTTATATATTGTTTATATTATATATAAAATTAATGTAGTCTACATGCTAACTGGTGACCATCACCCATGAATACATGTAACCAACGCCATACTAATCAGATGTTCTAGTTCTAGGTAAAGGGAATGTCAGATTCCTAGTTACTCCTAAGGACTAAGATAGCTGACTCGAATTTAACCTTTACCTACAACGAGTAGGTACGTAAATAGACTACAATGGACAATCACTAGCTATCCTTGATATATTGAGTTGTAATCTAGTAGTACCTAATCCTTTAGTAGGTTTTACGTTTATAAACGCCGGTCATGCTTGAATGCCTCAACGCAATATCCCCCCGGGAGGAAATTTCCTCATTGCTTTTGCACTTTGATTATATAACGAGAAATTCTTAACGCAACGTGAAAGTTAAATAATGTATATTTTATGCCATTGGTAAGTATTAAAAAATCATGAACATATACGCTTAAATAACTTAGAATTAAATGCATAAATTAATTCACTTTTGTGAAGAATGACAGTTGAGTCCGTGGGTCGAATCAGATAGGTAGACGAATATTTTTTACTTCCAATTGATTTCATTTGCTTTAACGGTGAAGGAAAAGCTAGTGTGGCTCCAGGTCAAAATTATCTACCTACTTAGGCAATGTAAAGCCTCGTATTCATGGCAAACATTTGTTTAGCAACAGTTGTTTGATGTTGTTGATGAACGGCGAGAATATTGCTGGAACTTTGTTTTAATCCATATAGGTCGTCCACACACGCCATGCTGCGTTAAAATGTTGCTCGAGGAAAATGTTAAAAAGTGATACCATAACTCAACAACTCCATAGAACCGCCATTTTAATCAACAGTTGCAAACACGTCTACACACGGCAACATTTGTTGATAAACTGATGGTTTCGCTCGGCGGGCGTCAACTGTGCAACATGGCGTGATCAACTCCGCAACACACGTGTTGCCCGTAATAGGTTAGCAGTAATTCGTCAATATGTTTATTCAACCATGTTGCTAAACAAATTTTACCATGAATACGTGGCCTAAAGGTGTCAAAGGTTTTGAAGTCAATCAACACACATTTGATCAGCGTTATACATACATCCTCACTAATAGGTATTATAGGTAGGTAAATGTGAATGTGTGTTTGTTTGTTACGCTGTTACGCAGTAGTAGAAGGCACCATATTTCTGTATACCTAACATACCTACCAAAAATGACCGACAAGCATACCTAGCATGGTAACTGCTGCCAGCAAAACAGTCACTAGTTGTGATCCATATTCAAGAGTAAGTAGATCTCAAAAGGCTGATGGAGTGGATGATGAACTTACCCTTAATTCAGTAAAAAGGCTCTCATGAAAGCCGACAGTGGCGAACTTGGTGGCGCTGTAGTCAGTGCAGCGGTACGTGCCCAGTAGTCCGGCGACTGAGCCCACCGTCACTATGTGCCCTTTGCCTGACTCGATCATGTCAGGAAGAAACGACTTCACCGTCTGTAAAAAATAAAAGACAAATATTCATAAGAATTATAATCGAAATATGTATTTCAAGCAATTGCTTTACCGGTGATATAAAACTAAAACAATTCAGTTATAAATTCTTAAAAAAATATCGTTCTTAAATTAAAACAAGTTTAATACAAAAAAAATGTAATTAATAATTTTCATATTCCTTGAAGCACTCAAAGCTCTAACTGGCATAAAATAGCATATCACGAGGAAGCCAGGAAGAACATTGTACCTATAAATCATTTCGTTTTTACTTCCAAAACCACTTTTATTGTAACAATCATCAGCTACTCCCAAACCACAAATTTGTCGTAATATCAGAACTACTCTACCTCAGCCATAATCACAATGACGCAACGAGATAATATTTCATCTACGGTACGTTGACGATCACCGCCATTAGTTGGCTTTTGCAATATACACTGGATTCCGCGAAATCATTTGTAATTGTAACTAAGTATGCATTACATACCAAAATAAAGGTATTCATAGGTATAAGTGATTGACACGAAAAGATAGCGTACCATGATATCAATTCAATATCTTTTGTTAATATTTGTAATCCACCTGTAAATCTGTATTTAATATGAAATTTCTCTGCTGACAATATAGAACTAAACTTATTCTCTAGGCAGCACACTGATTTTGAATACCTACTTAGTCAAAGCTAATAGTAGTAAAAATTGGATTTATTTTCAATAAATCCATTTTTTACTAATTTAATAGGAACAGCCAACATATTTTAAATCGTATCAGCTACGAAAAAAAAAATTTTCCTGAACGAAATGCAAACTCTACATTGCAACACTTAAAACCGCTTTAAACAATATTTTTACTTATGTTTGGAAAATAACTGGACACGACCGAAGGAGAGAAAAAACATTGAATTAACCTCCGAAAAAAAATAACCACGTTTTTGATTTGCAAATGCAATACATAATAGTAGTGTCTTTGCAAACCCCGTTATATAATATCTACATTGTCGTGGAAAATATTCTCTATTTTATTTTTAGAAAATACTGATAAACAATTTGTTATTATTCTTTTTGTTTATTAGGAATCAATGTTATAATTTTTAGACGAATATTATCACGGAATTGATACATTTTAATACTTGACGGGTACTCCCAATATGCGGTACCTATTTAAATTCTTTTCGAAATATCGGCAAAAAGAATGCGAAAAAAATTCAAAAACCGCATATCGTGAGTACCCGTTATGTATTAAAAAGTATTAGTATACTTTTCTAGTTTTGTTTTATAATTAGGACACATTATAGTGCACCGCCGTACTAGTTGGCCTAGCCTATCGTATTTCTAGAGCAAAGCGGTTAGAAAGGCTCTATGAGTTAATTTATCTAGACAACCCGAAACAAATTTGCGCCTATGGTTTTATCGGTGTACATTGTTTAAATTAATATAACATTATCATGAGATAATGAAGAAACATTTATTTAGGTAAGTACTTATGCAACTGAATCTAGAAAAGCATCGATTTCGAATATCCCTTTTATTTAAATAACGAATTAAATTTATAAAAAGTAAAAATCGCTTATTCCTATTGTTGCATTATTTTTAATAGTGAAAAGAAAGTTTCCAATGTATGAAAGTTTAAGAGAAGGGTTTTTTTAATTGATTTTTAATGTGTCCCTCTATATATGAACCCGTATCAAAAACGACGATATATTAAAATACTAGCTGTACCCGCGTGCAAATCAACGTGTCACAAAGTTTTTCCCGCGCAAATCTCGACACCGTGGGAATTCTATGATAGAAAGTAGTAACATTAAAATCGGTTTGGCCGCTCAAGGATTACCTGGTCAAACACAGAGTGAAAAAACGAATTTAAAGTGTATATTTGTGGGTAGGAACGTGTTGTTATGTATTTTTTTTTTAAATTAGACGAATTCTAATATTGTAAACCGCTTTTTTGAACCAATTTACATTCTTAATGGTCTAATTCACAATATGGGTATACTTTTTTTCAATCAACTCCTCCACATTTGAACCAAAACGTATCGATTATAAAGATTGATTTGAACTTTTCCGAATTGGAAAATACTATTTGAAGTAATTTTGGGGGATTCAAATTTCTAAGTAAGATTATAGGTAAACCTACTTTTAATATTAATTTGTGTTCAGGAGTTCCGGAAGGCAGAATGCCTTCCGGAACTCCTGAACACAAATTGTTGGAATGCAAAATTCTGTTGGATAATGTACTGCTTCCTCCATCTCAATGATTGTGTCTACCGAATAGTAGATGTGTGACGCTGCTTTAAATTTAAAAAAAAATCATTTATTTTATCGACACGTTCATTGGTGGGTGGGTATATAGCCGTCTTTTGGAACCAATTTATAGTGTTATTGGTTGTATTAACAATATCGGGATATAGTTTTTCAACCAACTCCTCCACATTTAAACGAAGACGTATCGATATAAAGATTGATTTTAACTTTTCCGGATATTTGTTATCCGAAAAAGTTACTACTATTACACTATTATCTACTTGAAGTAAATTATTAGAAAATTGGAATATCACTGAACAGCGACATATATTCTAAGTTCATATTTTGTTTCATGTGGCCAAAGATAAGATCTTTTAAGAGGTGCATCTGGCTATTTGTGTGCGTAAATCCCGCATTGTTCTTTGTAAACCAAAAGACATAATCAAAACACTTTTACAATTCATACGAACAGGGCGCACCCGTTCGCAGGGCGCTGCCGCACCCTGCTCGCTTATTTTTTACGTTTTCTTTTATGTTCCAACCTAACCTAACCCATCCTGTTTAAAAAGCTACAGCTAAATCCAACTCTTAACAATAACATGACAATACTCCTGCATTTTCAGGATTTAGGTATTCAAAGTGACACTTTTCATCATAATGTTCTCTCAGTAACGGGTTGTAATGTATTGTAATCAATAAGTACCAAACTCATACGGCTTAAGTAGGTTGTTTACTTAGATTATTAAGGTTGATGAATTGAAGTTTAATTTATTAATCACATTTCAGTTTAATGAGCTGTCATTAAACTTATAATATATATATACTAAAAACAACCGTAAGCATTATGTGACTACCTTTTATAATTTAGGCTTGCACTATCCCTCATCATCAGGGAGGAGTTGAAGGTAACAAAAATATCCCGTGTCTTTGCTTAGTATTCTTATTACTTATACGTAAGCACTTGCGAGCCAACTTCTATAGTTTGGGCTTGCAGTACCCTGCATCATCAGGGCTGAGGAGCTTAAGGTCGAAATTGTCATTATGTATCTTTGCTTAGTAATTATATTACATACCCGAAAGCACTAAATAGCTAACTTCTATGGCTTAGGCTTGAAGTACCCCTGCATCATCAGGGTTGAGGAGTTAAAGGTCAAAATTTTCATCATGTGTCTTTGCTTAGTAATTATATTTAGAGATGCAACGGATATCCGGTTGCTATCCGGTATCCGGCCTATCCGGCCATTATTTTACTATCCGGCCGAATACCGGATAGTTACACACTATCCGGCCGGATACCGAATAGTGATTCTGTTTGGTATTTAACTTTGAAAAATGGTTAGTATACAAGAAAACAACAACAAATTGTCAATATTTGTTTATTACCTTTAACATACAATTTAAACTTATCAAAAAGCCTCATTTAAAATAGTTAAGATTGTTAAGGAATCCTATGATCAGCATTAGTATCCATTCAACCAATTGTAGCGTATCTTATGTTAATTCTTAATCAAATAAATTAAGTGTTACCAAATAAATAAAAATAGGGTTTAATATTCATAATTAACTAACGGCAAAATGTGGTGAATAAAAACGAGATTCTCTGCATTTTTGGGTAATTTGCAGGTATCGTTTGGCCGGCCGAATATTCGGCGGCCGGATACCGGATATCCGGCCGGTGATCAGGCCGAATATCCGGTATCCGGTATCCGGCCAAACAACTATCCGTTGCATCTCTAATTATATTACATACCTGAAAGCACTAAATAGCTAACTTCTATGGCTTAGGCTTGAAGTACCCCTGCATCATCAGGGTTGAGGAGTTAAAGGTCAAAATTTTCATCATGTGTCTTTGCTTAGTAATTACATTAAATACCTGAAAGCACCAAATGCCCATCTCGTATAGTTTAGGCTAGCAGTATCCTGCATCATCAGGGGTGAAGAGTTGAAGGTCGAAATTTTCTTTTTGTGTCTTTGCTTAGTAATTATATTACAAACCCGAAAGCACCAAATGGCCATCTCCTATGGCTTAGGCTTGAAGTAACCCTGCATCATCAAGGTTGAGGAGTTGAAGGTCAAAATTTTTACCGTGTATCTTTGCTTGATATTTTTATTACATAACCGTAAGTACCAAATAGCCAACTTTTACGGTTTAGTCTTGAAATACTCTTAGATCATCAGGGTTGAGGAGTTGAAGATCAAATTTTTGTCCCATGAATTTGTTTAACAATCTTATTATATATCTATAAAAACAAATTGACTTACTTCTACGGTTCAGGCTAGCAGTACCCCTGCATCATCAGGATTGAAGAGTTGAAGGTCAATTTTTTTAGGAAATATCTGCTTAGTAATCTCATTCTACATTCAACCCAATTGGACTCCTACAGCTTAGGTTTGGTCGAGTATAGCTAATTTCGTTAATTTGCTTCAAAGAAATGGATCCTATGAGCAGAACCGTATCAAACTCATCAGAGTACCCTTGAAGTACATTCTTTCAAATAAAAGAAAAATCATCAAATATCGGTTGGCGGGAAATTAAGTTATTCATCTATTTATCGCGCACATCGTTAATGCAAATATCAGACTTATGCGCTTTTCTTATGGATGCCACTGTCAAAAGTGAACTAAAAATAAATGGGACCCCATGACTCGCACTACCTTTCAAATGAAAAAAAAAATCATCCAAATCCGTTCGCCCAGTGCGGAGAATTCGAGTAACAAATATAAAATTAAAAAAAAAATAAAAAAAAAACAGACGAATTGATAACCCCCTCCTTTTTGGAAGTTGGTTTAAAACTATGTTTTAACATAAAAATCAAAGCAAAATACTAAATGTTATTGAGGTGGCCTCACAATTGACTGACTTTCATACAAACTTACATCTCCTATTTGGGTTAAATGGGGGGGGGGGGATCAGAAAATTCATTCTTAACTGACGTCTACGTCATAAAAAGAACCCCTTGTAAAAATCATATTCGTATCTTTAGCAGTTTAGGCTCTACGATGTTTATTCAATAGATGAGTGTGATCCTTCCGTTTTTATATAAGTATATATAGATATAGAGATATAGATTTGTATAGTATCAAATAACATAGGTACACACATAACCAATAAAAAATACATAACAAAGGAATACAGTTTACAGACCATAACGTTTAGTTTCGACCAATTCAACTATGCAGTTACTTATCTTATTAACACTTATCAAACACAGAATAAATACTGCGTAGTTTTAAATTGACATAACTTTTTTATTTATAAACCGATTTACATAAAATAAATACTAAATGTTAAGTGAAGTTTCCCACAACACATCTGTGAAAATTATATTCAAATTGGATAAGCCGTTTCTGAGATTAGCGTTTTCAAACACACAGACAAACAGACAAACAGACAAACAGATAAACAGACAAACAGACAAACAGACAAACAGAAAAGATTTCTAAAAACCATTATTTTGGGTTCTATATCGTATTAAAGACCTCTAGAAGTGGTTTTCACCTAAATTTATTCCATGTACAGACAGCGACCTCTTACAGATTTATTATAGTATAGAAGAAGATGTTTTTCGTCGTTTACATTTAATTTTCAGAATTAATTAGCTCGGTACACTTGGGCATGGAGTAAACACATGTTTAGGTATTCTATCCGAGGAAGCCTTTTTGATGCGCATAGAATGTAAAACAAGTTTCCACATAGTGTACCAAGTAATTACAGTTGATACAATAATAGTGATAATGAATATTAACTACAGTTTCACTCACCCAGTAATGTGAGAGGATGTTCACTTTGTACGTAGTTTCTATGGCCGTGTCGCTCAAGTCCAATAAAGTATCGCCGAAAACTGTTCCTGCATTGTTGATTAGGATGTCTACTTTTCCTACCTGAAAGAGAACATACTTGACTGAAACAGTGCCTACGTAATTCATCTAGTGGCTTTATTTCATTATTCTTTTATTCCTTGAATAATTATACCAAGGACTACAGGAGTTAGCAAAACATTATTCAAAAATGTAAGGTGTAAGTAGTTGGATGCGATTCTATTATATTTTGATATGCCTACCTATTTCTTTTATGTACCTACATATTACTTGCTTTCCCTTTTCAGTTCATTTTTTAGTCAGGTTTGTTGTTTGTTTAACAAATTATTTCAATAAATACAGACATAAAATGAAATTATATATATCCATTGGATATATTATTTACAACCAGATACAAATACAGAAATTAAATCATGTGATAAATTGAGGTATTTTAATACTGCAGATGTTTCATCGTAATTTGCCTTTCGCACTTTGAATATCACTTTCTCAAAATGATGTACATTAAGTGTCATTAAAGCAATAATATTTTGACCTGCAAAGCAACTTTAATGTGGTCGAGAACTGGTTGTCATGGTGTATTCTTTAATGTCACGCAATTCCTTATATTGAAGTAAACGTAATATACTTAATTCTTGCAAAAGTAATAAAATCTTTGGATTGGACTCCTATAACATTACCTTGTTCCATATCGATAGCAAGATTTCTTATTGGTAATTCGTAATTATGAGTAATTTGAGCACCAAACTTGGTAGGTAAATGGATGAATTATAAAAAGTACCTATATGTAAGCCAATACGCAAGAAGAAATGAAGAAAAGAATGTGAGTAACATGGGAAAAATGAATTTTAGCATTTTAAATTAATTGGTTGGGAAACAAGAATGAAATTTATCTAAATTCACAACGGTTGAATGGTTAATCAGAATAAACTGCAAATTATAGCCCTTACGACAAAACTGATGAACTGTACTTCAAATATAAGTACTCTTAAGTTACCTAAAATATTCTGAAAATACTTTGTTAATACCAAACATGACATGCGAAACTTAATTCTGGCTAAAACTATGTTTACGGCAAATTATTTATCATAATTATATTCAGCATTATAACTTACAAACAAGAATTAATTTGGTAAGCCTGTTTTTATTTAGTAACTATGAGATATAAGTCTAGCTACCTTTTTTTTTTTTTTTTTTCGAGGGGGAAACCTTCCAAAGGTACCCGACGCCCTGGGGGCGACGCAGGGTTATGTGGGATTTTTACCGCACTAAAACCCCCCCGGTGGCCGTCCTCGGCGCTGAAAAGGAGGACTCCGGGATCTCGAAACGACTTCAACCGGAATCCTCCGAGCGCGCTGCCCCATCGGGCTCCTCCCAGATGGGCGGCTGGGCCCACCGCTCCGTCTAGTCTTTACGACGGTATGCGACCACACATACGCCGTCCTTCCCGGGATTGCCTGACCGAACGGTTCGAGCTCCCACTCTAGCCGTCTGCAACCCCGGAAGCCCCTTTTAGTCGCCTCTTACGACAGGCAGGGGATACCGTAGCCCTATTCTGACCCCGAGGCTACAAGGACGAAGTCTAGCTACCTACATCAGCAAGACATGTAAGATTTAGACGTGGTAATATTTCCTACCTCTTTTTTAACTCTTTCCGCTGCAGCATACACGGCTGCTCGGTCTGCCAGATCCACCACGTAACTCGCTATAGTATAGCCCTCGTCGGTCACTGTTGCACATGTTTTCTGCAAAGCTGTCAAATTAAATATAAAGGTTTTGTTGCTAAAAGGTATTTAACGGCTAAAATTAAATATGTCTGAATCTTTTTACTTCATTCCAACAAATATGTACGCATGTCTTTTCAAGTTACTTTCTTATGCCTAAACTATAATAAAAAAACGCTTTCTACACTCATAGCCCCACAGTAGGATTTTCTCCTGTGTCGTGGGTGCCATGGACCTACACAAAGACGAATACACAAACACCCAGACCCAGAACAAGAATCTAAACTCATCATTCAGATCTGCCTGGCCGGGAATCAAACCCGGGACCCACTGCGTGTCAGACCGGTATGGTAACCGCTGCGCCACGCGGGTCGTCTATAATGCATATATTCAATTGAAAATCCCATTATTGGATTGACTTTATTAATTTAGTGACATAAAATCAGATATAAATGTTTTATTCGTCACATAAATACCGTATTTGCTGACTAAAGAGTTATCTTTAGACAGCAAATAAGCTTTGCTTGCAAAAAATCTGAGTAACGCAACGTTACCTAACTAATTGCTCTACAAATACTTGAAAGTCAGAAGTTTTCAAACAAGTCTACGAACACCGTTTATGGGTTTACAGATAGATTTTCCTTTTTATCGATGAACATGTACGACGGCTCTTGTACAAGATTGGCACGAGGTTACTAGTCTGCTATACTAGTATGCTTATGAGGATAATATACCTTGCTTTTTAACTATAGATAAAGTATATTAGAATTAGATTAGTTTAATTATGGTTCTAATTCATTTTACTCTATGTCACGACGTATGGTATATGTTATGATAATATGTAGATAGTTCAGCAGCGGATTCGACAGGGGAGGGCGAACTTATTAAAATTGACAATAATATTTTCAGAAATAGGATAATCTTTTTGTTTTCACCAATAAATTATTTGATAATATTTTTGACTGGGTCAAGCCTGCACCCTTTCCAAATGAAAAACCTCCGTCATCCGTCAATGGTTGCTAATTTTTATAACCAATGTAAAAACAATATGGTAATAAAGATATGCAAAGAAAAAGACAAATCCACTGAAACCAACTGTTTCTTGCCGGATCTTTTCAGTTGAGGTCGTGTTCCGATCCGGTAGTAGTGTAAAAAAAATATAACCGACAATTTGTAAGTGCCTCCGTAGTCCTATGCAAAATAAAGGCATTTCTTTTCACTTCGTTGCCAGTAAAATGCATGGAGCAACTAATGTGCTTAAGAGTTCTACTTTCTTTCACTTTGTTACGATAACATTAGCTTCTATTTTTAAAAGTATACCTTCTTTGTTGACATCCCAGATGACCACCTTAGCACCGAGTCTCGCCAGCTTAATCGCCAGATGTCTTCCTACCCCGCCGCCTCCTCCCGTTACTAAAACTACATCGTCTTTTAGGCTCTTCATAGGCCTTATTATATTGGGTACAAGGGTCCAAAATAATGACTCTAGTATGTAGTAACATGAGAGAAGCAGGAACAGGACGGTGTCCTTGGCGATGTCGAAGATGCTGGCCATTTGAGACGGTGTATGTATCTTAGTACCTTCAAGCATGGTTCCTGTATAAGTAAAAACATTGTTATAAATAACAATTACAAAAGTAGATAGGTAATATTTAGGTATTAGAGATGTTAGGAATATTCGCATTCGCGAATACTTGCATGTTTATTAAACATTTGTTAAAATTGACTGAATGTTTTGTGAATATATGCGGTGTTTTACAAAAAAGTCGTCTTTATACAAACTACTCACCCGTAGCAACAGTCGAAATTCGACCGTAACTTAAATTAAAAAACTAAACTTCATATTGTCCAACAAGTAACACCAATATTTCTCTAATTTAAATAAATTGTAACAATTTTCAAGTTATTTTGAACGCACCCGTTAAAGGTAAAAAAGGTGTATTAACTAAGCTGCTCGGCTGCCCCATTTCAAAACCTAGTATGGATCATTTTTTTTAAAAATGTTTTTTTCGAATAATCATAATACATATTTTAAGACCCTTCTGTAGAAAAAACACCAGAGTTAATATTTTACGTATAACCAGAGATCTGAGTACCTCTAAACCTAGTAAGTGCATTTGTGACTGTCTTATAACCACTAATAAATCTAGTAAGTCACTCGCACCATTTCAAAACCTAGCAAGTGTTGGAGACTTACTAGATTTTTATGTGGTTAATGCGTCTTGCTAGGTTTTTGAAATCGAAACCAAACACGAGGGAAAGGTGGGGATGGTGCGCCGGAGACACAGCAAGTCGTGACTTGACAGTGCGCTGGTTTGCTTAGTTCGGATTACACGGCGTTATAGGAATTATAGTAAGCCACGTTGTAGTTTCGTTCTTTCATTTATTATTAAAATGAATCGCCAATTGCAATTTTATCGTTCAAAAAAATTGTTGCTGCCACTTGTAAGAACAACAACACAGACGATTGCTTGGAGATAAATAATAGGTAAGTCCGTATAATAATAAGATTATTATCCAGTATTAAACTAATACAGAGAGATTTTTATATGAATGCAAATATGTATTATTATTTTGTTAATAATTGGATTTATATGTTTTCCTTTTATGCATATTTAGCATTGGCCAGATTACCGATATTTTGAAATTATAACATACTTTTAAGTTGCTTGTGGTGTTTGTGTGTTAATTTGTTTGTTTTCTTTGCTTCAGTTTGCCCACTAACAACTATTTGCTTAAAATTAATGCACCATCCACTTCATATTCCCAAGTTAACACCGCTTTACCTGACCCTTATACAGAAAATTTAATAACGCTCAGTGATTTAGACGATTCAATCGAAGATCCTGATTTTAAGTTAACAGATGAAGTTTTTAAAGACACATCTTCTGAGAATGAATATTTAGTGAACTCGTTAAATTCTCCTCAATCTGACTTTCTGCGACAAATTGACCAACCTAAAGCCAATTTTGTAGCTGCATATCCTGGTCCAATCTTCTTTTGTAATGAACATATACATAACAGCAATTCACCCCAAAGTTCCGATCCAAAATCAGAGAATATCAATCAACAAAGTACTGTGCAACTAAAGTCACGTAAACGTAAAGCAAAACACCCTATTATTGTAAACAGTTGCGAAGGAAAATGTAAAAGGCAATGTGCTTCGTTTTCATTTGAAAGTAGGAAACAAATTTGGGATGAATATTGGGATCAAAATTATATATCAAGACGTTGTTTTCTTAATAAATGCGTAAAAATATCTACAATTAAGCGACGCAAGATTCAGATCTCGAATTGTAATGAAGCCTATTTTAAAAACGAAAGTCGATATTTTTCTTTACCAAATAGCGATGGACAGTTAATTCCAGTCTGCCGCAAATTTTTTTTGGCGACTCTAGGGCATAAAACTGATGGCGTCATAACAGAGCTAAGTAAAGCAATAAAAATGGGAAGATTATATGCATCGGTGTCAACGGAAAAAAGAGGTGGTAATAGAAGAAAAATCAATGACAGAGAAATAATTGATCATATTATGAGTTTTCAGCCCACAGTAAGTCATTATCGGCGACATAATGCACCCTTAACAAAATATTTACCAAGATATTTAACTTTAAACTACATGTACAAAAACTTCAAACAACGTCATCCTGATTTCAAATGTAGCATTGAATTATATCGGCAAAAGATAAAAGAATTGAATATATCTTTTCACATGCCTAAAGGCGATAGATGCGTAGAGTGTGTGTTATATGAGGAAGAAAAAAAGAAATATAGCGAGATTAGTTTGATGCCTGAAGAGTTGAAAATTAAATACGAAAACCATAAGCGCAAAGTCGACTCTGCTATTCAAAAATATAGGCTAGACGGTAGCAACAAAAATTCAAATGGAGTCAAATATGTATCAATGGACTTGCAAAAAGTTATTATTTTACCAGAAATGCCAGATATAAAGGATGCTTTTTTCATGAGTCGTTTAATAACATTTAATTTAACATTTGCGCCAATTGAAAAAAAATCTAATGATTGTACCACATGTGTACTTTGGCATGAAGCTTTAGCGGGGCGAGACGCGAGCGATATTGTCAACGCAATATATGCTTTTATAGAGGCTAATAGGGATATGCATCACTTGCATATTTGGGCTGATAATTGTACTGCCCAAAATAAAAATTGGACAGTATATACTGCAATGACCATGATAGTCAACAGCTCACTAAATGATCTGGAATCAGTTACTATCAACTATTTGACAAAAGGGCATACTCATATGTCAGCAGATGCCGTTCATGGCAACATTGAAGCGAAAATGAGAAGACAAAAGAATGTATATGATTTTCAGGATTTTAAAGATATAGTGTTGCAATCAAGAAGACACATGAAAATTATTCAAGTTAATAACCGCTATGAATGGCCTAAAAAGAAGAGAGCTGCACGCAATAACGAACCACTAAAAGAATTTAGTTTAAACAATGTAGTACAAGTAAAAATGGTCGCTGGATCAAGAAATCTGTTTTACAGAACAAGGTTTTACATATGATATTATACTAACTTTATAAGACAATTGTATTTGAACTTTTTTCGGGTCTCTTTCTGATTTTAACTCCTATAGGTGTTATTTAAACTAAAATAATTTAAATAAATACATTAATATTCATAAATAAATGTAAATATCATTATTATTTTGGTTAATAATACTCAGTTGGATTAATTTATTTTTCAGATTTGATGAACCGATCAAGGAATTGGACTTTTTGATGAAAAAATTTAACTGCACTCTGCCACCTGCAAGTATTGACAGTCCAAGGGGCATAAAACAGGAAAAAAAAGAAGAAATAATTAATAAACTTGTTTGTCTTATGCCCGAATCTCGGAAAACATTTTGGCACAACCTACCAGTTAACGATTTATCTTCCGATTTAACTAATAGTGGACAATTAATGACATCTGATTAAATAATTCTATTTTTAAAATTTTAAAAACACTGAATATTTTATTTTAATATACCTACCTAAAAACATACTAGGAAATGAATTTATTAGATTTAGTAATACAACATTCTATAAACCAAGATCAAAACCTATTAAGTGCACTTACTATGTTATAAATCTGGTTATTACATGACACAAGCCGTGGTATGTCAATTATCAAAGTTAGTAAGGGGTTTAAAATATGTAATATACAAAAATATATATTTATTTGTAATACTAAGAGTTAATTAGTTAATATAGTATATATTATTTGCGTTTTTTTCTCTTTTTATAAATGTTTATTGGGGAGTTCATTCGTTTACGTTAAATGCTCTCTCCTGTAAAATTTTGTGTATAGCCGTTACTAGGTTTTGATATGGGGCAGCCGTGCTTTTGACGCTATGTGTTTTCATAATAAGACATTGAATGTTTTATTTTGTTTAATAAGTAGTATGTGTTTGTGTCAAATGCAAGGTAGTAAGTGTAATGGGTTTTTAGTTGATTTTATGGATGTTTTATGCATTATTTGAAAAAAAAATGCATTGCGCAAACCTTCTCTACATCAAATATAACCGTGTGTAATTTCATACTTCTCCGCCTGCGGTAAGTATCTTAAAAACAAATCATATGTTTTTGCTTCGTGTAATAATATATAGAGATGTAATTCGACTGAAGTTTGTCGACAAAAAATTACGCTAAAATTTATATCTTCCGTCACCTTACAGCAAAAACAGGAAAAAATTACATTCGCATTCACGAATCTCAATTAATAACATTCTTTACATCACTAATATACTTAGGTATGTAATTTTTTATCCAACATTATCTTGTTTCTTGCGTTGTAAAAAAAACTAATAATATTTAATTAATTCTTGGTTACAAAAAAATACGGCAATGATTAAAGTTGATTACAAAAATATTCTTAATATAATTTCGAGAAGAATGGTAAGGAAAATCACTGTTTATCGTTATACACACCATTTTATGGAGGTAAAGCTGACCAATTAAAATGTAAATAATACTGTATATTTATTAGTAAGTAATATGATTTTTGTACATAATCTGGTCATAATCATGTCTATCTATGAAGCCCTACTAAGGGTAACCTTACATTCACTAAAACAGAACGATGGACACTGTAAAACAAGTTTTGTAATTCGATTGATAGGAGTTCAACTTGAACTAGCTTCTAATCCAACATTAATAGCTTGTAGTGTCTTAATCTATACTACAAAATTTAATGGAATTTGTTATGATCCACCGCCTCCCCATCAACCCATTATTGTCCCACTGCTGGGCACGGGTCTTCTCTCAGAATGAGAGAGTTTAGGCCATGGTGCACCGCGCTGGCCAAGTGCGAATTGGTGGACTTCACACACCTCCGAGAACTTTTTTTTTTTTTAAGAACTCTCGGGTGTGTAGGTTTCTTCACGATGTTTTCCGTCACCGAAAAGCAGTGATAATTAATTTACAATACGCACATAAATCAGTGGTGCGTGCCTGGGTTTGAACCTCGGACCTCCCGATCGAGAGGGCAAGTTTCAACCATTAGGCTATCACTGCTCGATCCACCGCCTAAAAATAATAATTGATAACTCTTAGGCGGATCCACCGCTTAAGAGTTATCAATTATTATTTTTATTACTTATTATAATGAGAATCAGTGTTCCACGTTGACGGTCATGGGATTTTTAAAACGTAAAACATGTCGTTATATATATTTACAGTTTTTCAGAGTAGGTACATATCATCTCTATCCCTGTAGTTCCGGGATCAGAATAGGGCTACGGTATCCCCTGTCTGCCGTAAGAGGCGACTAAAAGGAGCTTCTGGGGCTGCGGGCTGTAAGAGTGAGAGCTCAAACCGTCCAGCCAAGCGACAATGGGTAGGACGACAGCATGTGTGGCCATATGCCGCCATAAACACCAGGAGGCGCAGTGAGTACCAATGGTCACTGGGAAGAGCCCGAAGGGGGCATCGTGCTCGGAGGACTCCGGTTGAGTTCCATTGGCGAACCCAGAGTCCTCCACGCAGCGTTGAGGGCCGTCCTCAACCGGGAGGATTTTAATGAGGTAAAAATCCTGCCAAAGGTATCACCTTTGGCAGATTTCCCCTCGATAACGGTATAAAAAAAGGTAGGTATATATCATTTCATCATCTTTATTCAATTATGATTATGATTTTTTGCTTAAAAAACGCTGTTTTTTGTTTGCATGCGTAGTAACTCATTTTGAACGTCATAAAGTTAATTTATAAAGCACAAAATGATTTTAATTTACATTGTAGTACCTACGCTTATTTATATGAGTGTATACGAGAATTATAGAGACGAATTACTCTGTACTGTTTTTTATGATGCTGTAAATGAATTTAAACAAATTTTGATTAAGTATAGTTTAGATATACTTTTTCATAATGGGCCGTTGTGGGCGCTACTAATCGTAGTGCATGCTGTTGTGATAACCATAAAGGAGGTTGTGAGTACATGAGATCTTAGAGTTGGTTCTGAGAAAGTAGTTAAAAGAAAGTTGTTCCGACATTTAGTGGTACACAAATTCTATAGTCTAGCCGCAGCGCTATATGTGCTACAAATAACTCATCTTATAACCTCTATCGACTATCTATGACCCGCGGTTTCACCCGCGTTGGAAAATGGTAACATAACTTTGTAATGCTGAAAATTGTGAGAGAGATGACGGATTTTTTAAAATTAAAAAAATACTCCGAAGATACGGACTATAATTAATTTTTAAACCTACAAATCTATATATTAAACACGTGAAACAAAAACTAGGGCTAATAAAGCAGTATGAAATTACGCACGGTTTTAGTTGTAGAGAAGGAGTACCAACTGCTAATATTTTTTTCTAATAATGAAATAAACATACATAAAATAAACTAAAGGAACATTACATAATAGAATAAATGAAATAAAACATTCAAAACACATAACGTCAAAAATGTCAGATGTCTTTCTTAAAATACCCGTTATTGCTTATAAGTGCAGCTTAGTTTATTATTTTTTTTAACTTTAACGGGTGTATTTAAAATAACTTTAAGATTAATACAATTTAATTGAATTTCAGGAATATTCGGGTTATTTTGGACACTATTAGATATTTATACCGTGCTATTATGCTTAGTTTTTAAGTTGAATTACGACGGGTGACTAGCTTAATTAATTAGTCTTGGTCTCATGCGATTTTAAACGATCACATACAAACAGACAATTTTTGAAGAACGATAGATTATTATCTGTTTTCTTCGTTAATATTGTCTGAAATACACGGAAAATTTACTTTGTTATACCTTTAGATACATATATATTTTAAGCTTAACAAAAGTTATCGTAAAGTACTGTAAATCTGACGAACAAAACCCCAATGGTGTCGAGTTTATGAGTTTATGTAGCTTTTACGGGAGTACTTATGTAGTTTTCTGTTGTAATTGAAGCAAGGCTATTAAAATGCAATTTTAGCGGCGACAGTAATTACGGTTCGCAGAATTTTCGTTCCCATATCTAAAAGGCAGAGATCTATAAACTTATAAAATATGACTAACAATTGTGACTTATGTTATTGTTAGACTAACTGCAGGTAGTGCAACAACACATCATGGGTTTTAAATTAGATTGTGCACGGTATTCGATCTAATTATTTTATGGTATTTATGGTAGGCAATCAGTCCGATGACAATGTTTACTGACGTTTAATATTAATTCGTTTCGTTTTAATAATAATAATAATAATGGGGATATTTTTTAAGATTATGTATTTTCCCAATTTAAATATAACATAAATAATCTACAAAATATAACAGCTATATTAAAAACCATAAATTGATGTTTTATTTGCATCTGTAACTAATATATCTAAGTGAAACAAAAACATAGGAGGGAGTTTATTTAACGACATAAATATTTTAAAAAATGTTACGTATTTTTTTAATATTGTTCTCATAAATATTATTTTTCACTCTAAATGTAGCTGTAAGTGATTATAAAAACGGATATTTTAATTTAACAAACATCAAAAATATATAGACTACACTTTTTGAATAAAAAAAACCTTACCAAAACATTCGATGTTGTACTGATCCAATAATCACAATTAACAAAAATGCACAGATATCGTATAGAATCTATTTTCCCGCGCAGTTTACGCGGAGTAGGCGCTGCGTGTGCGCCGGCTGGCCTACTACTGCGCTTCTTGTGCTACTCTAGCGCTTTCTCCACTAACGGTACATGTTTTACTGCTTTAGCTTAAAAATGAATGTTTTATTTCCCAATGAGAGAATAAAGAAAGATGTTGATGCATTCAAATGATAAAGACGGACTCTATGTCTTTGTAAGTTGAATGCAGCAACATTGGCGTCTTACACATATTTGTAGAGTTTCTGTTACCGTTGTCTGGATTAAAATGTGTAAGTAGGTAAGAAAATATTTTGAGTAATACACAAGGTAATTTTTAAAAGATTGAAGTAGCAAACGAGCATGCAGTCCACTTGATTGTAAGTGTTCACTGCCACCCATGGATAAGCACTTCAGTAAGTAGGTATGCATAAGCACTTCATATACAACAGTGGTCGTATCCGAAGTTAATCACAGATGCGTTGCTACTCCCGAGGACTAAGATGGTTGCCTCACGACAAAGTGTGCCGGCAACCACACCCTTCCATCGAAGCGCAAGAAATGATAGAAATAGGTGTGACGGTGGTACTTTCCCGGTCGAATTACACTTGTTCCACAATTCTATACATTTTATATACGGTGAACGCTTCTAGCTTCTAATGACGGCGTTTGTGGCCGCCGCGACTGTTCCGTGTGCGGCGACACTTAAGTCTTCGAGATCTGCAACGTATTTGTGACTGAATTCAGAGGAAATTTCTATTCTATACGAAGTTGCTTACAAATTTGCAAAAGCGGCAGTAACCAATTACCACCACGTTAAAGCTAGCAAAAAAAAACTAAATTTTCGAGTTTCGAACATAGACGGCATGAGAACTGACTGAGGCTTAAATATGTAACTGACTTTATTGTATACAGAATTAAAAGACTGTTATTCCTTCTATCATTCGCAATTAAACGTGTGCTGCATACTGACGAATAAATCTTATCACAATTCAAATATGTTATGCTAATTACAAGCAAAAACTCATTTGCTGTATAAGTAGTAAGTTCACTCAGTTGTTCTGATGTTAATTTTGTTGTAACATTCCATCTATTCGATACGAATCTCTTAATGTTATTGTTAGAATTCCTAGATATGTTTCGTCGTAATCACTGCGTTTGAAATGGGTTCTGGTGAGCTCAGTAGTTGGATAACTACTTTTTGGCCTTGCTGTAGTAATAATAACAGATAAAATATTTAAAACAATAATTTCTCTATATTCCTGGACAATGTAGTTGTACTTGGTCCACATTTAAATATGCAATGCAATTTAGGCGATACAGGGGAAAATCGGGTAATGGGCGCCTACTAAGGAACGAACATAATGAAAACCCATATGTAAATATTCCTGTAATATTAATTAAAAAGTTCTACCTCGATTATTAGACAATATTTTAGTCATAGTAATAATCATTACCAGACATGTAGGAATTAAGGTTGAATAACGATTTTATAAAAAAGTCAGTCGCTCTCATTAGCCGCATGTGTTGGGTAATGAGAGCGACTGAAGTAGCAAACGAGCATGCAGTCCACCTGATGGTAAGTGGCCACTGCCGCCCATGGACATCTGTAAGCAACTTCATATAGAATATGGGTTCTACCTGAAGTCGATCACAGATGCGTTGCTAACCTTGAGAACTATGATGGTCGTCTCATATAAAATTCCGTCGAAATGCAAGAAATGCTTCACGATGGAAATAGAAATATGTTTAAAATATGGATATCTCATGCCGTTATTGGCGCTGGCAATCGGTAGATTTTTATAAGTCTAAAGCGAAAAACATATAAACGTCCCTCGTCACTTAACGCGTGGTGTTAATGGCTCCTTTTTTTGTTGTTCTCGAGGGCGAACCTTCAAAAGGTACCCGATGCCGTAGGAGGGTACGACGCAGGGTTATGTGGGATTTTTACCGCACTAAAACCCCACCCTTGGCCGTCCTCGGCGCTATAAAGAGGACACCGGGAACTCGGAATAATCGGTTAATGGCTCCTGCGCATCAGAGTAAGCTTCTCGATGGTTGACGGAAGTGCCCGAGTGCTAATAATCGCGGGAATATGCATATCTTTCTTATAATCACCATCGCTCCTATTACCCGAACGCTCCCATTTCCCAGTCCTCCCCTACCTACTTAAATGTCGTTGAAAGGTATATTTTTTTTTACAGTAAAATGTTCATTTTTATTGCCTCCTTTTCCTTGTCCATTTTTCATTTAAAATATTTATTGTTCACTATTTAGTTTCAAGTTTTTCAGCCCAATTCAATATTCGTCAATTAAATTAAAGTATAAGGTTATCGTCCAATCTTGATGATAACTTAATTTTATTGTTTGCATTATCATATCAATGTAATTATCTCATATCTATAATATCAATAAAGTTGTAAATACTCAAATAAAAATATATGTGTTTTCAAAAATATTTTAATACATTAAAATGTATGTATGTACAAAGAAAAAACGTGTAGGTACATTGTGCTTTAATGTACCTTATTAAAGCACAATGTACACGTTTTTTTCTTTACACAAAAACTACATTAAATACAACATAAGAAATTGTTTCTACATGTTTTTATTATTCTGAATTTACATTTTTTGAACACATATAATAACTGTAACTCATTACACGAAATATACAAGCAAACCGCAATGAACCAAGAAAAGAAAAAAAATCTATTTCAAGGAATTGTGAAACTTTAGTTGGTTGGTAGTGTTGGCACCAACTTAACCTTTATATACTTCTTCTTGCATAATTCTTCATACTTATTTGACTTTTATGTTATGCAAGTAGCAAGCAATCTATTGACAAGACTCAGTAATTGCTTGATTGGACATCTATCGACAGATAATAAGTAGTTGTAGTATTTGTCTGTCCACAGCAGAATTAAGGTTACGGTATGAGATTGGAACTTGTAGGTTTTAGGTTATAGTGAACTTTTTAAATTAGAATACAGTTATATAGGAAAAAGTCATTGTACAGGCATATATTTAATTATATAATAATAATAATAATAATCTTTATTTATCAGAAAGATGTACAACACCTTTTATTACAATGTCTATGTTCTATACAATGTTTGGGTTATAATGGTGGTTTTTTGAACTCTGATACCCATTATAAGATTAAACTTGAGTTACGGGTATCAGTGCTCTCACAAAAGTATTGGTCGAAATTTATACATTCCATCTAAACGTTCATGGTGAAACAGCGGAGTGGACAATTATAGGTTGTACACTCCGCTGTCCCGACAAACGTTGTTTTGCCATATAAAAAATAAAAAAAATGTTAAGGGTGGACAACCCTTAAGGGGTATGAAAAATAGATGTTGGCCGATTCTCAGACCTACTGAATAAGCATATAAAATTTGGTAAAAATCGGTCAAGCCGTTTCGGAGGAGTATGGTAACAAAAACTGTGACACGAGAATTTTATATATTAGATAAATGACTAACTAAGGATCAAACTACAAAATGACTACATATCAGAAAGATACTGTTATTAATTGATATAATTTTAGTCTACTTATAGGTGGGCACTAAAAGGAAGAACTACTTAAAAATATGTTATTTGTTTATATGAGAAAGGAAAAGTGTTCAAAGACTCAATACGTCGTTCCCACGTGTCTCATACAAGATAGAATGAAACCTTTAGGTATATGTTTAATGCCATAAATATGATGGGAAGAAAATTTGTCTCTTGACTCGAAAAACTCTTTTTTAAGGCTATCCGGATAATAAATACATCAGGTATTGTTGAATCCGTCCTTATAGTTCCGGGATCAGACGGGCTACGACGACTCCGGGAAGGACGGCGGTATATCCGCGGTCACATTCCGTCGTAAAAACCAAATGGGGCGTATAGTGTCGATGGGGTAACGCGCTCAGAGAACTCTGGTTGTGTTCCGTTGGAGATCCCATAGTCCTCTTAGCAGCGCTAAGGATGGCCTTAGAAAAGGTTTAAGCCTGGTAAAAATCCCATATAGCGACGGTTCTACGGCGTCGGGTTTCTTTTAATGATTTTATACCTCAAAATCATAGAAAATGATATTGGGAAATCGCGTACATTTTTCGACGGTCGGGTGTTATATTATCGATATAGCTGTTTCTATCCATGTCAGTATATCTTAGTTCCATTTGTATTCAGTTCTCGTTAAATTCTCATTATCCGAGGCCGCACGCGCTTGTTATGCCCTCTAACGGCTGGACGAGTGTTTATGGATCGACCTGCCGCCGTACGCCGTGCATTAAACAAAGGAAATTGCTAAGTGTTATTGCTTTAGGAAAGAACCGAAATATCTTGCAACGTTTTCATAGTAAAATATCAATGAACATAGATAGCTCTTGAACTAAACTACGCGCTGAACATATAGATTATAAGTTGTCGTAATGCTTATGGAATATTTATTACCAATGAGTTTGTAGTTAGTTTTTAATGAGAATTGGAACATAAAATGATAATTTACGACAGGAAAGGCGAAAAATCAGTGTATTTCTATCAGCGAGAGAAGGAGTTTTGTGGTGTGGAGGAAGAGGGTCTTAAGTCTCAGGAGTGGAAAGAGAGCAGAACCAGGCTTTGCGAGTATTCGTAAGTTCCGGTCGCTACCCCGAGAAGGATGGCGTGATGTGTGGCTGCATCTCGCCGTAAGCACCGGATGGTGAAGGGGGATGGTACACGTCCCCCAAGAGATGAGCCCGTGAGGGGCGCTGTGCTAGGGGACACCTGAGGGAAGCCACCGAGGATGTTTTAGTGGGTAAAAATCCCACATAACCCGAAGTCTCTCTCAAGACTTCGGTGTATCTTTTGAAGGTTTCCTCCCCGTAACAAAAAAAAAGTTCCGGTCGCTACATTAGGAACGACCTGGTGAGGTACGACTCAACGTATGAGCGTGCGCAGGGCGGACCGTATTCACACGTAAAGGGGTTCGTGCCTCTATTCGACCTTGTGGGCGGCCGCTTCTGTGTGAGCTCCCCAGTTTGGCGATCTCGGACACAGTACAGATAGTTCCTAATATGTCTACTGTGTCTCGGACTACCAGTAGGGCGACAGGCTGCACAGAGTAAACGCTGCACAGAAGTACCGAACTTCCCAATAAATAATGGAGTTGATATATATATTTATATTGATAAATATATACGCTTGCACATTAGGTATATTACCATGTTCTATTAATACATCTTTTTTTGTGTATTATTGCTATAGATCCGAGAGTATTCGACCTCCTTAAATGCCCAGGTAAAGAGGAGACCCATCGAGGTCCGAAAATATTTGCCCATCACCTTGATGTCAACTTTACCTACCATAGCACGCAAGAGACCTAGAGAGAAGGACATCCTTATATATAGGAGTAGCAACGGACCTGGATCGGCAAGTAGTATTTTTGTACCTTTGGTTTTTTGTGGCCTTAAAAAGTATCATATCTTTATTGTTTTCATTGTTTTAATAAAGTAACAACAGTAACAGGGACAGTTTTAGTAACAGGGAAGGAAAACTTCTATATTTTAATGACAATTTCTGGTTATGAAATATTAAGTTGATTATTAAGCCAGACGGGCAAACCGGTAGAAATAACCGCCATCGTCAATGGACATTTTTAACCGACTTCCCAAAGGAAAGAGGTTATCTATTCGTCACGTATATTTTTTTTTTTTTTTTTTTTTTTATGTATGTTCGGGCGAAATGGCTAGAAATCGTCGACCTACCGACACGATTCATACGACATTGTATGCGACTAGTTTCACAGGCAGTCCCATATTGAGGAAAATGAAAACCTTCCAGCGGTTTTCCCGGAAAATTGGAAAATGTCGGTTTCTTAAAATCTTGAATAACTTGGGTGTTTATAAACCGATTTCCATTTTCTTTCTTTCATTTGATAGGAAATTTCGTCACGCAACTTTTTCTCTTGGACATGGGTATGCTGTGATGCTTAACTCTTTGAGTTATGGGGTGGAAACCACCACCACTCCTCAAGTTTTTTAGATAATTTGAGATAACTCGGCTTTTGCCGAATCGATTCTTATGAAACTTGGAATATGTATTATATATCTATGCTTATATAGGTTGACGAAAAATTTGACCTTCAACTCTTCGATCCTGATGATGCAGGGTTACAGCTATCCTAAACTATAACATTAGCTATTTGGTGCTTACATATATGTAACAAGACGACTAAGCAGAGACATGTGATGAAAAATTTGACCTTCAACTCCTCAATCCTGATCATGCAGGGGTGCCTCAAGCCTAAACCATTGGGGTTGACCATTTGGTGCTTATGGGTATGTTATAACAATACTAAGCAAAGACATATTATAAAAAAAATGACCTTCAACTCCTCAACCCTGATGATGCAGGGTGCTGTAAGCCCAAGCCGTAGGTGATGGCCATTTAGTGCTTACGGATATATAATAAGATAGCAAGGCAAAGATGTACGATGACAAATTTGACCTTCAACTCCTCAACCCTGATGATGCAGGGGTACTGCAGGCTTAAACCATAAACGTTAGACATTTGTTGCTCACGGATTTGTAATAACATTGCTAAGCAAAGGTATACGACGAAAAATTGGACCTTCAACTCCTCAATCCTGATGATGCAGGGGTATTGAATGCCTAAGCCATAAAACTTAGCTATTTCAATCTTACGCATTCAAAATGATATTTAAAAAAATGTAAGGTAAAACATTAGAAAAATGGTTGTATACGATGGAAAATTGGACCTTCAACTCCTCAATCCTGATGATGCTGGGGTGCTTCAAGTTTAAACCATAGGCGTTAGCTACATGATCGCTACGTATATCTGATAAGATTACTAAGCAAAGATATAAGATGAAAAATTTGACCTTCAACTCCTCAACTCTGATGATGCAGGGGTACTTCAGGCTTAAACTATAGGCGTTGGCCATTTGATGCTTATGGGTATGTAATATATTTACAAAGCGAAGACGTATGATAAAAAAGTTGACCTTCAACTCCTCAACCCTGATGATGCAGGGTACTGTAAGCCCAAGCCATAGAAGTTGGGGATCCGTTGCTTACGTGCATGCGATGAGATTACATAGAAAAGATATGACATGATAATTTTGACCTTCAACTCTTCGGCCCTGATGATGCAGGGGTACTTCAGGCTTAAACCATAGGCGTTGGCCATTTGATACTTATGGATATGTAATATATTTACAAAGCAATGACGTATGATAAGAAAATTGACCTTCAACTCCTCAACCCTGATGATGCAGGGTACTGCAAGTTTAAACCATAAGCATCGGCCATATGGTGCTTACGTATATGTAATGAGATTACTAAGCAAAGATATGACATGATAATTTTGACCTTCAACTCCTCAACCCTGATAATGCTGGGGTCCTTCAAGTTTAAACCGTAGGCATCGGCCATATTGTGCTTACGTATACATAATGTTGTTGTTCACAATACCAACAATGAGTTTCGGAGAGGATATAATTATGATCAAAAATTCCACTTTGAATACAATTACCTGAAAGATGCAAAAGTGCCACCAACCTTTTTAAATTGGATGGGTTATTTTTATCAGTATCAGTTGAATTATACTCTTAGTTATACGGTTTATATTACTTTTTCTACTTTAAATATTGATAATTATAGGTCTATTCTTTAAATAAATGTTTACTCAGAAAAAGTTGTTTTATTCGGTTAGGTTAGGTTCGAACAGATTTTTCCAATTCAGAATCTAAGGGAGGGGGCGCGGTAGCGCCCCCGACCGGTTGTGTCAAAGAAGTCTATTTTTATATGATGACGTCAGCACATAATTTTATTCATCCGAAAATCGGACGAATAATTAATTTTATTCATCCGGTTAGCGGACGACTAGCAACAGCCATAACTGATTTTATCGTGACTGAAAAGCGTGAAAAAAAAAATTTTAAACAAAAAATACAACCGACTTCCATGCCACATAAAAGTAAAAAATAATTTAAATACATGTTGGTTTAGAGCAAACACAGTTCTTAGTACATAGTCCCGAAGTCGGCGCTCATATAAGATACATGTAGTTTCGTCATGATCCAGCAAAATATGGTGAGCGCCGACTTCGGGACTATGTACTAAGAACTGTGTTTGCTCTAAACCAACATGTATTTAAATTATTTTTTACTTTTATGTGGCATGGAAGTCGGTTGTATTTCTTGTTTAAATTTTTTTTTTTCTCATTTTAACACCAGAGAAGGGGACTCGTCGATGCAGTGGCGTAGCGTAAGGGACGGAGAGGACCATAGTTCTATAGTGACAAAAATATAGTGACAAAAGTATACTTGTTTATTTAAAAGATTTTATTTAACTTATAATGTTTGTGGATAAGTATGTAAGTATGTGTGTTTAGGTCAAATCTTGAAACCTTAATTTAACTCACTTCTAAGTGTCCGATTGAGCTGAAATTTAGCATTTGGTCCTGGGACAACAAAAAAATAATAAAATAAATATATTTTTAAACAAGCTTTTATTTCAATCGACTAAAAAGAAAAAATAAGCTTTGTAGTAGACAAACACGTCATTTTGTGGCATGATACAATTTTCTATCATATAAAAGCTTGTCATAAGAATAGTCAGAGTCAGAATGACACAGGAAACCTCAGACTTGAGTAAGAATATTTAGATTTTCCTTCTTTTTCCAGTTGTCACATTACAAAGGTCCTTTCTTATTTGGTTAAATTCCTAAATAGGGGTCAGCGTTTTTATTTTCTCTCCTTAGTTCGGCATGAAACCTCTCTCTACGTCATGCCTCTCTTCTACGTCCATAGCTAGCTTTTTGAGAAGACCCACATCAGAAGGAAATTATTTTTACATTGTTAAATGTTTTTAGACGAATATCTAAGCAGAATATTAAGATAACGGATATGATTCTTTACTACATTATTTAAACGCACATTCCAAGGTTAAGTTACGACATATGTGTAAAACTAGCTAGTAAGAAAATATGTATTCTTATGAAGATTTTATGCAAATTCGCAAATGCTTCTTATTTGCATTTAAATACAGCATTCTTTTGTAATACGAACCTTTTGTATTTCAGCATCGTCAGACATTGCAGCAGTGTTGCCAACTCTCAAAAATGTATTCCCCTAAAGTCTTAAAAACCCCTGAAAATACCCCTAAAAATTTTACACCCCTAAAAATCCCCATCCTACTTGAAAATCCCCTAAATTTGAGGGAAAAACCCCTAGGTTGGCATCACTGCATTGCAGAGCATAACGTATAGAGACATGTTCAGTGATTAAAATAGAAAAGTCCATCTGTTGTTACTGCAGTATTTATTATAACAAATCCGTTTACCCCTTTAGGAAAGAAATTTTAAACGAGATTACTGCTTATTTTACCTTGTTAAAAAAGGAAAGAAAAAATTTCCTTTCTTCGCCCCGGTCGCAATTTGAACAAGTGATTACATAAACAGCCGTTGCTATTTAAAAAACTGCGCCCACATTAGAAAAAATAACAATGAAGTGAAATAAAACGACAAAATAATACTTAACTAAATAAATCTAAATATAAGTACCACTGAACGCGTCACCTATTTCAGGCTCTTTCCTGGTGAACGAATCCGCTACATAATATTAATTATAGATAGTGTACACGTTAGGTAGAGCATTCCTAATCAAGCACCATCTAGTAACTGCCGTTAACATCACATCAGTTGATAAAGTTTGTACCAAGTCAAGCTACAGCTATTAAACTTGTTTGCACGACTACTTGTTTAATGCTGAGCTACACAGATGGCGTTGCATGAATCATACCTGAACTAACGTGGTAACTTCCGTTCTTGGACATCAGTAAGCAACTTCGTGAACAACAAGGATACTATCTTTTGTCGATCATAGAAACATTCCCACCTGAGGACTAAGATGATCGCCTCATAGAAAAGTAAGCCATATCTTTCCACCGAAGTGCTTCACGCTAGAAATACATATGGCGGTGATACCTCCCCGGTCGAACTACAATGGTTGTACCTTCTAACAAAAATTAAAATGAATAAACTTTAATTAAATAACGCATATAAATTAATAAAAGCATTATATGAAATTTAAAATATGGCTTCAACAAACATTAAAAAAAGGAATTTGATAAATTATGACTGTTATAAAAATATGTAAATGATGTCAAATTTATAAACTCAATACATTTAACCATACAAGTTAAAATAAACGACCAAAGTGTTTGTCTCTATTTAAGGTGTAATGAACTTTCGTGCCTCAAACACGTGTAATTGGCATATTAAAAAAAAACTGTTTTATAAAGTTGCCAAAATTGTAGAAAGTTAACTCTGGTTATATCGTCATAGCGTCCTTGTATCTGGTATATAAGGTTTATTGTATTTAATTATGTAATTATTATTAGCTATTCTTATTTTCATCTTCAGTTTAACCCTACACTATAAGATTATCGGGAATAAATAACGATAGGACATCCTTGTGTATCGTTTTAAAATTGTATTCTCCACTGTTATACCTACTGTTATTTTTTATTGGGGGTAATAAAGTGTATAATTATTAGTACGTTGATATTTCTAAGAATTCTATAAGATTTTTGAAGGCACTTACTCATGTGTCCTTTATTATACAAAACATTGCCCTTTGCTCCAAGTCATTGGAACAGGTTTGTCGTTTTTAAAGTTAAGTATTACAAAAACCTTACAGTTTTTGTTGCTACACAAGTTTTTACGCTTTTTAGGGTTCCGTAGCTAAAGAGTAAAAACAAAAAAGGACCTTACTACTAAGATTCTCCTGACCATCTGTTCGTTTCAACTATCATTTACCTATGTCTATCACCAGGCTGTGTCTCATCGTCCCTGTAGTTTCGGGATCAGAATAGGGCCACGGCATCCCCTGCCTGTCGTAAGAGGCGACTAAAAGGGGCTTCCGGGGTTGCAGACGGCTAGACTGGGAGCTCAAACCGTTCGGTCAGGCAGTCCCGGGAAGGACGGCGGTATGTGTGGTCGCAAATCGTCGTAAAAACTAGATGGAGTGGTGGGCCCAGCCGCTCATCTGGAGGAGCCCGATGGGGCAACGCGCTCGGAGGATTCCGGTTGAAGTAGTTTCGAGATCCCGGAGTCCTCCTTTTTAGCGCCGAGGACGGCCACTGGCCCCGAGGGGGGGTTTTAGTGCGATAAAAATCCCTCATAACCCTGCGTCGCTCCCACGGCGTCGGGTAAATTTTTGAAGGTCCCCTCGAGAACAAAAAAAAAGGCTGTGTCTCATTAATCTCGATAGCTTCAAAGAAGATGTAGTTATATGTACACATTTAAAAAATAAATAATTAAATTAAAATGCTTTTTAGATGAAGTAATAGAACTCTTCGTGGACAACTCCGACTCGCAATTGGCAGGTGTTTTTCAATATGCTTGGCCTGACAAAAAATAACAAATAGTTATCCTTCCACGTACCTTAGTCTCCGCTCAGTTTCATTTTACATTTTGCAAACATCCTTACTAATTTTACAGACAGGCAATTTTTTGTACCTTAAAGATTAAGTACTTAAAAAACTGAACAGATTTATGTACTTACGTTTTTCCCTGGGTTATTAAGAGCTTATAGTTAGGTATACATATTATTTGTTCAATATGAACTTAATTTACAATTATGTACGTAAATCGTATTATCACACCTAAAATACCCAGACCTCATTTTTTATGTAAAAGAGTATTGCTAATAGTATCCACTTTTCTTCTTAGGGTTACGATAAAGATAAAGACCGATTTTTAGGGTTGAAGTTATGTGACCGCCATACAACTCTATATTCAGATCCCAAGCTTCATTAACTCATAAATATCGAGAACATATTAATAAAACAGAATTTTAAAGATCCAATGATCCGGCTATGACATACCTGGAACTACTCTGAATATATTTTTCATGCCATAAAGGTAGGTAATGCTTATATGAAAAACGGTGAATGTAGAGTATTTTCAATTTACAATAATATAGCTGTATCTTATACTATCTTTAGTACATGCTACAATCCACCAGAAAGGTCAATTAAAATGCAAGTTTTAAAACTTATTTTTAAGATAAGATAATCATTTTAAAATTTGCCGCAGGTCTTTTTACCGGTAGTTCCATTAAAGTTTTAATATTTTTCGTTATTAAACTTTACAAAATAAAGGCTGTTTCTGTAAAATTATAAACGATAATCCAACGTATTAGCTCTTTATTATTAATATTATTCACTAAGTTTATGCTATTAACAACGACAATTAGCAAAATTTTAAATCACCATGGGAGAGGTCACAAGTATATGAGCAATTTATCATCAGGATGCAACAGCAAAGGTAAAATGTATAGACATTTTAAGTTATTCTTGAAAGATCGAAAATGTTATAGTAAAAATATAGCAATAAATTTTATTTCAAACGAACATGTCACGAAAACAATATACATATATGGATATATTAAGTATACCAAACTTATTTTCTATATAGGAAGTTATAAAGAAAAAATAATAAAGAACGTGGCGCTATGGCTTTCATTAGAAATGGCACAGCAATAATTTTTAGACCTAGAGTTTAGTCTATTAGCAATCATGTTCAGGATGCTGTTGATACCGAACTACACTGGTTGTGCAATCTACAACCAGTGTAGTTCAGGTGATAGAACCAGTGTAGTTCGTCCGGGGAAGTACCACCGCCACACCTATTTCTAGCGTGAAGCATTTCTTACGTTTCGTTGGAAAGGTGTGGTTGCCGGCACACTTTCACATGAGGCGACCATCATAGTCCTCCGGAGTAGCAACGCCTCTGTAATTGACTTCAGATGGAACCCATGTTCTGTATGAAGTTGATTACAGATGTCCATGGGCGGCAGTGGCCTGCATGCTCGTTTGCTACTTTAGTCAGATAAAAAAAAACAAGGCAACAGGATCCTATATCTTTTTAAGATAAAATTACTTTTTATATTTATAAAAATACTTTTTATTTTTATTAATTACATGCAACATTAAAATATTATTGATGAATACTTATTAGAACAAACCCAGAAGAGCCTCATAGGCATCTTGAATGCATTATTTTTAATCGGAATGGCGTTATACGATTTTTTGAGTCTAGCTGGTCCAAAGATGCGTGTAAAAGCTTGTATAAGCCATCAACGTAATCTTATCGTTCTATATGTTAATACTATTAGTGTTAATACTATTATAATAATGATTAATATTATTGTGCAAAGCAGTTTTAATAGTCGTGTTTCATGTGTAACGTTTAGGCTAAAATTATTACCTATTATTTAAATCTAATGTTATCGTAATGCGGTGTGCAGCAATAGGTACTTGATTGCCAAAGCCGGTCGGCCTTGTGTACTATCTCGAGTCGCTGTAGGACACTAGCAGATACTACGAATAGCCTACGGATTTGTTTAACACCTGTGAGAACGTATATAGCAGGGGTCGGCAAGTAGTTTTAATTTAGGTTCGGATATCGTTGCAAACATTTCATACGTTGTATGTGTAGGACAAGTTCTAAAATATTGTTCATGTTGGTAAGAAAATTGGTAAGAAGAGGATAAGTCGAGGTGGAAGAGAATATTTGGTCGACCTTCTGTCCTGCCAAATCCGCCTGTCCGACAGTATATAACGTATATTTTAGCAGCTGTTAGTACTTATTTACCTAAATAATTATGAGGAAATGTGATTTTAACATATAGTCATTGTTTCTGCTTGTTTCTGTAGATATTTACTCGTAGATGTGATAAATGTAATGTGTTAGGTTCGCAAATGCCATCGTGCGGCATTTTCTTTACTTTTAAAATGTAGATCACAAAATAAAATCTTTTAAGCAGATTTTTTTACATAACCTGAAACTCGGAAGTTGTTCTACGTTTGTTAACCTTTTCCACGTGTACTCGTTTCTGTCAACTTATGCCTGTACCTATTTTTAAGTAGATACTCGTATATTTGTAATTAATTACTATTCCCAATATATTTTATTTTTCCCATTTGTACAGAACACGTCAAAAGTGTCAGTTGAGTTCTGTTTGAAGCAAACATCAGGCCAGTTAATTATTTCCGCTGTACCAATAAAACTAATCATTACTTTCTTGTTCTTTATCCCTCTATTTATCTTTGATTTCCTCCTTATGTTCTGAACTGATTGAATTAACCTCATGATCATTTGTTCCCTGTATGATTTTCGACTAACCATCGCGGAATTAATACATTTTAATATGTATGATATTAATTATTCCTTGAAGCTGAAGGGGCCTGTAAGTACTTTCTGGATCTACATTTTTCAGTTACAGAATGCAGAGATCTTCCGTGGTTATTAAGGTAGTATGAGAGTTTTGTCTAGCGATTTCTTTGCTGTGATTTGCTTTGCAAATCTGTGAAGTATAATAAAGGTAGAACCGAGGTTATGACTTTTCGATTAGCTTCGGTCGTATACAGTAAATCTGAGGGTGACTTTACCTCGGAACGAAAAATATCTAAATAGTTGTGACGTCATAACCGCAGCCACCACAATTGAGTTTCAAAAGGGGTTCAACCACCGCCATATCAAATTGCAGCTGTCATTTGCACACTTGACGCTTGTTGTCAGCTCTGACAGGGGCGGCGGAGCGTGAAGGTCGCTGTAGGGTTCGAGGGTCGCATGCGCGCAGCAGTCCGCGAGCGACGGCAACCACGCTCAGTCGATCCGCAACGCCGCGCGCCGCCACCGGCCTCTCACCACCACCAACAGTAGCGCGCACCAAAAAACAATAACAAATCTTCGTTCACCTTGAAACTATACATTCAAGCCAAAACGATACCGAAACAGTGAACAGTGAGTGAACAGCTGATCACCGGCTTCCTGTCAACGATTAGGTGAGTTGTCAAACCTTCGGTAATTAAATGATTCGTGTTAGGTAAACGTTTTCGCATAGTTCACAAGAGATTGGAAAGTATTCCAAGGCGATCTTGCTTCTTAGCGATCTGATTGATTATGAATAGAAAAAAAATATTTTTATGAATTAAGATAAAAAAAAAACTAGCGTTATAATTCGCTTTATAATTATAGACGCCATATAATTTAATTACGATACTTATTTTTTTAACTGTATTAAAATATTAAACTTAATAGAGTAATTAAAATTAATAAAATTTATATCTAAACGATAACACAATAAAAGTCTAGATATAATTACCATACCATTCATCAACTAGTAATTAATGTCAAGTTTATCTACACATAATTAGTAACTTTTAACCTGTTGGCGTTAAATACAAAATCCATTTTTAATTTCCCCGAAACAAAAACGCTATAGGATTAACAATTATTATAATCATGTTATTGAAAGTGTACATTAGTAATTATGCCATATTAAAAACCCCAAACCAAACTAGATATCAATGACTTACAAAACAATCGATATTTGCAATCGGCTTGTTTTGCAAAATTGGGAAACCAGTTTACAATATAAGCGGAATCTTCTGTAGGCCAGTGTCAGATAAAATAAAATCTGTGCCGAGCCTTACGAAACTGAATTGACGAGTTAAGCCTTGCTACCAAAATAAAGTATGTACCACTCTAGTCATAACTAAACGCATTTCCTGTTCGGTTGAAGGCAAATTTGATTTAAATTAAATCAAGTTTACATTCAAAAGTGTTTTCATTGGAGTTAATATCAAATCGAAATCAATGAAAGGTGTTGCAAAAAAGGCTTAAAATATATGCAATGCTTACGCTTATGCGTCTATCTGCAACTTTCGAGTATTTTAATGATTAGTAAAAAACCTCTTAGTAAATGAATTAAATCTCGATGATTACTTAAAATTTTCATATGACATGATGTAGAAGTTTTTATTAGAATCAATCGTGAAAGGACATTTTTCACGATTTTTTACCAACATTCTATATTTGTTTTTTTTCGAATAAACTGGTCTTTACACTCATTTCGTCTCGCGTTTCATTTCTCTTCGCTTTTTTTACTTTTGAGCGTCATTTACGTTTCAAAGCCAATGAAGTTGTGAATAGTCGTGTATACTTGGATAAAACAATATTTGATATAGGTGGTGCGGTTTTCAATATGCTTATTACACTCTTTTGGGCAACTTGTCTATGTAGAGCACTGATTTCAATTATGATGGTAAGCAAGCATTTTTACATGAATGTTAATCTGTTCAAATATGTTAAATTGTTAGATTTTTAATGCTATGAAAGACTGAAATAAACAATTTTTACTTTTCAACTATTATTAAATATGGCTTTTAAGAATTACTAGTAAAGTATTCTGAAGTAGTCTTCCAGAACATTCTAGTTTTATAAGTCAAAATGTTTCACAAGAAACATACGGCCTTGAAAAATGCTTCTTAGAATTACGTAATTACTAATTACCCTAAATGCTCCTAACTCCTATATATTTGTATCGTATAAATAATATGTATTTAAAAACGTGTTCAGTTATTTAGCTGTTATACATATGTTTATATTGTTTCCAAAGTATATTTTCCATCATCTTTGCTCAAGAAAAAATGCATAGTATTAAAGCTTAAAATCTAGGAATGTAGCGATTAAATATTTTTTAATAAAACATTGTGTACCATATGTGTAATATATGTATGTCTACAGATAGACATCAATACGTAGTATAAAACAAAGTCGCTTCTCGGTGTCTGTCCCTTTGTATGCTTAGATCTTCAAACTACGCTACGGATTTTAATGCAGTTTTTTTAATAGATAGAGTAATTTAAGAGTAAGGTTTTTATGTATAGTACATATATCATGGTAGAGAAACATTGATAATTTTCGATTTTTGACTTTTAGATGTAGGTTTATTTGAACGAAATTCGCCGGGTTTACTAGAAATTATAATATACAGAATATTCGCATAATAATTTTACGAGTAGTATACCTACCGGATGATTGGGCGCCACTATAACTCACTGCTTTCACATTTTTCTTTGGAATAACCAAGTAGATTAAGGCGAACAAAATAAATATTGATAATTAACTCTATCAATCAATGTCACTCTCTTCTCGCTAAATAATGTCCACAATCAATAATTTCAAGCAAAAATAACGACAACATCATAATAAATGGTTTATTCTCAATAGAATTGGATTCAGTTGTATGAATGGAACTCTTAAAATATTTTTTATTTACTTACACTGGTTGTTTTTAATTATTGTGTCGAAACAAATACAAGTTTTACAATTCAGGAGTAAGTTTAATGGAAACTTTTTACGCCCATATGGGCGAATAAAAAGTTTCCATTAAACCTGTAGGTTGATAAAACCTTTAAGTACATTTTGCGTAAGTCTGTTCCACTTTTAACTAACTGATTTCAATGTCATAATGGTAAGAATCTATATTGCATAGTAAAACATAAGAATTATAATTTCAATTGCTGGTAATAGATATATCAAGGTATATAGTGACCATAATATAAGGAGGCCAGGCAATGCTCGTTCGTTGTTGAGTAACGCAAGGCCGACTAGTATGTTTAAGTTATTTGTACCACTGCTGGTACTATCATCTCACGCGGGCAATTAATCTTAGATATAATATATTTATTCATATTATTTTTTCATTAATTTGTATATGACAAAATATTTAATAATTAAAATTAAATTAAATTAAATTATAATTTGTATTATTTTTTTAGATTTAAAGAAATATGTTTTTTTATTTTAAATAATTTATTTTGTATATAATGTACATAGAAATTAAATTAAATTTCATAATTATATGTGTATACAAAATAATAACTTAAATTTAAAAAGAAACAAACTGCCAAATGAAAAATAAAAATCTGCATCCAAATTATTGTCCATAGGATGAGTTCCCTGAATACTGGCAACATTACCCCGTTGAATAGCAAGGCTATTTCGTTGACCGAGGTATTTTCCAGCCCAGCTTTCTGATCATTCGTTTACTCTATCAAACGTTTGGATCAAATTATTGTTTAAGCATCTGCTTAAACGATAATTTTGCATTTAATCCCCACGGTCCCATTTTTGCATTTGATTTTTTTATTGATGACGGCATAATATTAACCCGCCCCATTTCTATTGAGTAGCGTATCCAGAAGGCAAATAGAAATTTTGTATAGGCAGAATATTGATAAAAAAGCTCTTTTTGATATATTTTGCACGGTATGACATTTCGATGACTCGGCTCTCTGTATCACCGATCTCTAAATTTTTATCAAGAATAACACTCGAGCGGCCACAAAATTTTATTAGAATGTGGATAATGCATAAAACATGAATATAATATATAGTTTGACATTCAAAATCTGAAATAAAAGTTAATCAAGTCAATGTTGCATTTTAATTACTACGACTTATAAAATGTCGGATGTTAGCGCGGACGAGACTTAAATATTTTTATACTAAAATCAAATAATTTTAATAAAGCAGTCTGGTAGGAAGTGACATCACAATACTATTTGTGCAAACACTATTCAAAAGATTTAAGAGTCATTTTAGTTGCCATATAGTCACTTGCTGTTAACATATAATGATATATTATCATAGAGCAAAATAAGGTAAAAAACGCAAGCCTTGACGTATCCTGCAGAAAAAATAGACAAGCTATTTCCTCCAAGAGGAACATTACATGTTTAAAATAATGTGAGATGTGTAAATATATAAAATGTCGATGATTGAGTAGGGAAAATCTTAGTTAGTTACGAAAACGCGTGTGTAAATGACATAATAAACATATGTTATTGCTATATCTATGGTGAACCTCTCAAATTACAGTATAGGAATCCAAAGTTTTACGATTACATGCAATATTGCACGTACGTGTAATATTACTTAAGAATACTTTAATCTGTAAAATTTACTAGGGGTCTAATAAGATTCTTACTGATTATGATTTCGTAAGCTACAGAATCCATATCATCATATTCACTGTCCTATATATCCAAGGTATCCAGTCTCCTGTGTGTACATACACATGGATACTTTGTAAATTTTAATGTAATAATATTGACAAAGAACTGTACATTATAAAATATTTTTCGCTTCGAATTAAGAAATTTGTTAAACTTATAACATACAACTACATATATTTTCATTTGCTTGACGTATAAGTTAATATTTTGAAACAAGTTAATTAAGTTTTCAACGTACGTGCATCGCCGGCTTTGAAGGACAACTTGTAATTAGTCAATTTAATTTTGTAAGCTTTAAAATTTGCGTAAGATTTAGGGTCATCTCGATTTTAAGCTAGCGAGAGCGATAAATTCAATCGGTGAAAACAAGTTATTGCGTCTAGATTGCGTTCTAAAGGTAGACTTGTAAGAATGTAATGCAATAGAAATAAAGTAGGAGATATTTTGGTAGGAACACTGCGTCTAAAGTTATTATGAACGTGTTTCTCCTGTGTCTCCTGTACAAAGTGTTGTGAGAGTGCACATGTAGAGTAAAGATGTACTTATATTTATTCATATCCTTTTTCATTTAGATAAAACTTTATAAGTCACATTATAACGATATGTTATAGTTTTTAACGCTTTGTTGAAATAAAATGATTACAAACATTTCAAACAATACCTACACAGGCCTCTCGTTCGATTTCAAAATCAGGCAAGATATTTACTATTACTATTAAACTATAGCCGATACCTCCAATTACTACTCTATACCAAGGAATAGATATATCCGCTAGATAACACAAACACTTAACTAATTGCAAAAATAAATAATTAACAGTTTTAAAAATTTCGGTAAGTCTGTGTCGGCAGACATCTCGAGTACATACTAGGTCAATGCCAGTTGGCAACCGTGTGAATTGTACAACCTCCTAAATATGTTGACAGTTGATAGCTTTTTCAAATTATTTGTGATGCCCATAAATATTTACGTGTAATTTTTCCATGTTTCTGGTTGTTGTATACTAACATAATTTTACTGATATATAGGCGAAAGTGCGTGAGTATGAATGGGTCTTTCTACACTGTTACACGAAAAATATATATTATTTATTAGATTAAATTTGGCACACTTATAATTTGCTAGGCTGTATTAAAACGCAGGAACGAGACTCAAGCGGGCGAAGACGCGAGCAAAAGTATTACTATCATCAAATTTCATGAACCAGTGTCAATTCACAGACATAAGTCTCCTCCAAGGAGTGGCACTCATTACGTTATAAAGATGACAATGAATGTCTAGGAAATTAATAGTCTATAAGTCCGTTTACTTAATGTTTTGATTGACCTTCGAAATTTCATTTAAATAAAATATTAATAATAATTTATTAACGATCATAAAAATGGCAAATTAATTCAAAATGCCGTTATAATTCATCACATGCGTAAATGCGATAACGGTCACACATTTACCGCTGACGAGATATTACTAAAAATTGAGGTCCATCAATGCCGCAGTGAAAGCAAGAGAAAGTGCTCACAAAAAACAGGAAGGTCTAAAGCACCGAAAACGACTTATAATGCGTTGAATATGGCAAATCTAGCAACGAGTGAATAAAATATTAAGGGGACTCTCAATTCATTCAAAAATTGCACGTTTCCTTATAGAGTTATATATAGTTCCTTACCTTTGTATTTGCAAATTTACGTGTTATTTATTATAAGTTTTATTTTACAATCTTTAGTTATTACTATGAGACATGAATTTCATTATTATTATATGCTATTTTCACGCTCTGAGAACACTTTGTGGCTAGATTATTTGTCTTAGTTAAGTGAGTGATATATAACAGAGGTTATTAAGGACGTGCATTATGTATGTTTATATAAATTATAATACTTGTTTGATCTTAATTATGATCTTGAATGATGATCTTTGCATAAAAGTATAAATATTAGCTTATACTAGAGTTAAATAACTGATAATGTACAATGGTAAAAACAACAGGTGATAAAAAAATACATAAAAATTAATGTACACGCATAATTTAAGATATTTTAGGTATTTTCAGAGTTTGATACGGCGTATCCATATTAGCTATTATAAAACACTTTATTATCAGTATCGGTAATTTCACTTTCAACGAAAAATATTGTACTTCCGTCAAACGTTCAAATTATACGAGTCCTTGTCATCATTGTCCAAAATAAAGTAGCTGTCAAGGAAATATGCTGAATGTTAATTTGCTACATAACTCAATATTTTTTCTTGTACTACTTTACATAATATTATGTTAGGAATAAGTCCCACATTGCATTATATATGATATATCATATCTCTTAATCTAGAATCAGCATAACATAGAACGGGAAGACTCGCTCTCGGCGCCGGGTGACAAGAGGAGTCAAAAGGCCGATTGCGAAACATAATTGTATAAATTTAGGAACGATATCAGCTAAATTATCAGCATAATAAACTTAGATCTAATTAAAGTTATTTAAAGATAGTATTATTTGGCGTAACATAAAATAGAAATAAAAACTAGAGTAGCAAGAAAAATGGAGTTTTCAAAAGTATTTATTATATAAATATGAGGTAAATTGAGGACAAATTAAAAAAATTAACAATACACAACAAACAGGAATAGATTGTAGCAATATGGGACTAATGACTTAGCTCCAGTGAACAATTAAAGAAAAAATCTATGTTAATAATTTCTGACTGCTTAAAAAAATATAGATAACACTTTCTGAGTCGAATTGTAACGAGAATTTAAAAATACTGATAGAATACTCCATTTCAATAAATACAAATTAAATTAAACGCGCCTATTTTTAGGGGGCATTATCGTTTATTCAAATTTAATGAACCCTACTTCACATTATGAAACTCTACGAAACTGTACGGCAATTTATAGGCTCTGACCAAACCTTTTAAAGTGGCAATTTACATACTTATTGTTCTAAAAGCTTAATCTTACAAACGTTAGAGCCCATTATGTCTAAACCTTTTTATTTATATATCAGTCTTGCTAATTGCCAACTTTATTCATGAGGGTCATAAGTAAATGTTTATTTAAATAATATGCGTTGTAGGTGTAAGATTGTAAAGAAAAATGCGAATGGAAATAAACTTTTAAATAGCTATTGTACCTATTATTAGGAAGATTCAATTTTGTGTTACATTCGTACATTAACACTTCAATGTCAATATGGTATGTGACGAAATTAGCACATTTAATGTCCGATACATCTCTGCTTAAAAGGTCGAGATATATTTACTAAGATTTCTATAGCCTACGCTAATTTCTATAAATTATTTTGTTTTTCAACATATTTTAATCAATTAACTAATGTGATAATTTGACATAATATTAGTTTTCGTCTTTTCGCATCCTCGGTGGGACAAGGGCACAAGTGCAAATGTTACAAATTTTCACTACAAGAATTTTACGATGTTGTTGCACCAATATTGAAAAAAAACGGACGAATTGGACAAAAGCTCTATCGACTTCTATCGATATTAAATGAAACTGAATAGCTGACTTTGTTCTACCAGACAGTAGGTTGTTTTTAAAAAAAACATTTTGACATTTTAAAGTCTGTTTCGTAAATTTTGCATTTTATGCCCTTGTCCTGCCGAAGGTGCGTGTTGTTGAAGACAGGTAACATTAACGAGTTTGTCACATTCAAAATGTTTGATTGTGGTTATAAGTCACCGTAGAAGATAAACTACTTGAGACGCTACTGATTCTTAAATCGCCTGTTACGTCATAGACGGAAACAAAGTTATTCGAGATTGATACCATACTAACAACTTCACCGATCCGTTATCTAGGAAAATTAGAAAGGAGAGATTATTCGTTGCCAATTAAACTAACTGTACACGGCAGTTTGTACAAGTAATTATATTACCTACATTATAAACAGTGCCCTACAGTTACGACCATACCGATCGAGATATCTTGCTGAGTTCGTTTTTATTTAAAATGATTGGGTTTATTGATATAAATATAGTAGGAAAGAATACCAATGCAGAATTGAATAGTCAAATATCGGAAGTGTCGAAACTATATAAAGTTAAACTTTTATATATCTTTTTCCGACAACAAATTTAGAAATTTAGAAAGAGTCCAAGCTGAGTGATTTAACATAGTGGTATAGCATATTTATCAGTAAACGACTATCAAACCAATTGGTTACATATGAATAATAAGCAAAAAACATTATAAAAGAGCGAACAGACGCGAAGAGGATTTTATTTTAATTAACACTTAAACACGGCCGGTAAAAACAATATGAAGAAAATTAATAAGCGCTTCTATCGTGCATAATACTTTTGTATGATAATACAAATTAATAGGATTGCTTAGATACTATCAGGCTTTGCTAGCGACCGTCCTTGACAAGTCCGTCAATAGAACAATCGGTGAAGTTGAATGCTCTTGAAGTTCATTCAATAGCATTAAGTAAGGCAGTGAGTATCGTATCACCTATGCAGATCACGGAGTTACACACGTAGAATGCGTCATTTGGTTATATGCCCCTGATAAACCACGGTCTATGTTTTTTGTTGTAATATTAAAGTAGCAGACGAGCATGCAGACCATCTGATAGTAAGTGGATTCTGGAACCCAGGGACTCATTTGTATTTAGGTTCTGCGTAGAAATTAATTACCACTGCTTTTCAGGGCCGAAAAACGTCAGGAGGAAACCTACACACTCGAGAGTTCTTTAACAAAAATAAAGAGTTCTCGAAGGTGTGTCAAGCAATACGCAGTTGGCCAGCGCGGTGGTCTATGGTCTAGACTATGGTGGGACTATGGTGGTGGGTAGCAGTGGGACAATAATTGGTTGAAGAGACGAAACTGAGGGCTAAATTGGAATGCCTCGGATAAGTATGCCTCCCTTCGGTATGACCTTCAGACTAAAGCGCAACAGCACTTAGCACTGCTATTTTAGGCAAAAATAGCTTCTAACTATGAAAGTTCATGTTCAAATACACATACTTTAATAGTCATATTAGTTTTCTAAAAGTTTCTGTAATTTAAATTCTCGTATAGCATTTTTCGTAAAGTATCTTCAATGTAGATTAAATTTGCGGTTAATGTTTTTTAACTAGACACCTTTACAGTTTCTATTGACGTTTATGACCGCTATCCAATGATAACTATCGATAGCTGAACGTGCTCTACTTAGAACGTAAGCGTGAATTAAATTACGGGTCTATCACCCATCCAACTTTTCACTTCATCCGTCGTTATTTTACTTTGCAGATCAGATCACGATTTGTCTAAGCCGCGGGGCTACTCGCGCTTCCTGTGACAACCAATTTCTGTCTTTTTGTAGTAGCTGTCGTGGTGTGGAGTTCTGATTTAAAAGTTTATAATTCGTAAGGTAATAAAATGGATATAATTCGGCTGTGAAGGTTTTGATGAAAGTGTCTTAGTCCTCGGGAGTAGCAACGCGCATGACCTCAGAACGAACCCCTGTTCTATATTGGGTGGCTTACACATATCGATTGTCAGACAGTGATCAGTTTTCACAAGACGGTCTAAATAGTAGATTACGACTTGAATCTTTAAAAAAAGACAATAAAAATCATCCTACATATCATTGGTATTAAAATGTGTCCTGTTTATCCATCCTGTAAATAGGTAGAGTTATCGTTGAATATCATGTTCGTATACCAACAAGAAAACTTGGAAAATACCTATTTCTTTCTTTTATTTACATAAGATCATTATCCATCATTATATTGGGTCTTTTTAGATAACAGCACAGTTCTGAAGACTTAACTGCCGACTCGTGACTGTCTTCACTGACTGAAATAAGATAACGGAACCGCAGTTACGTGCCCTTGCTATACGCATTATAACAAACATGGATTTTCTATAATCGTCTCACAAAGCCAAACAATAAAATTGCATACTTATAAAAAGTAATCCCTCAGCGAAATAAGAAAAATTGAATGGACAATTTCGAAAGCAATTACACCGCGAACACAATTACCATTGGAAAGTGGGCAACAGCTCGAGATTACCGACCGATTACAGTCTCTCATAATTATACTCATCAGTATCTTACTGTCGGTGTTTGAGTTACAATATGTGCTATATATAATATGACCTTCGTACTAAGATGGAATCCTAGTCTAGCACGGTGGGCACAGCGTGGTTTGTGCAATGCTTGCGTTCACCGACCGACGTTGGTTGCGACATAGAGTCGATGTATGAAAGAGTAAACTTCCACTCGCGTACTGTTTACTTGACGTTCCACTTCAATGAATCACAAAATATGTTAATAATAATTTAGAAAAATTGACATTACATTGCCACATTATCTAACCTTCATAAATATATTCATTATTTTTTCTTAAGTTTTGGGTTAAATTGCATTGCAAGGTCTTTAGGCGAATTATGTATAATCGAAACGTTTCATGTTCGTGAGACAAAATATTTAAATATACAACCTAAGTAATATAATGTTGTAATATCTGCAGATTTTACAGTAAATTAGTAAGGGATTACAAATAATGGAATTGCTGTTTTCAAACGGGGGGTTCCGTCACTAGTCAATGTGTCTTATGTGTGTGTTGGAGACCACTTAGTGGCTGCCCATCTTATGAACTTTTAAACGATTTAAACGCTTAAACTTAAACGCTTTCTACACTCATAGCCCCACAGTATGATTTTCTCCTGTGTCGTGGGTGCCATGGACACATACAAAGATGAATACATCAACACCCAGACCCAGAACAAGCATATAAACTCATCATTCAGATTCCTGTCTGACTGGGAATCAAACGCGGGACAAACTGCGTGTCAGACCGGTGTGGTAACCGCTGCGCCACGCGGGCCGTTAACTTTATTCCTTTGTCGTCTTTTAAAAACCAGAAAATAAGAGCTATTAAAAACAAATCCGAAAAGGCTCGAACCTACTTGCCAGTCTCTAATGTTGTGAGACCTTGTGTCGTTTTTTTTAACTAAATATTAACACACGTTCATAAAAAACAATTTGCGATTTTCTATGAACTATTTCGCCAAAGTAAATCATTTACTTTGACTAATCCTGCATGTATTTGCTGTTAGCGGTCTTGGAGATACCTTGGATAAAGTTTAGTTTTATTTTACATTGCCCTTAAAGCTACTATTGGAATTGAATCTCCACCATGCAATTTCCTCCAGTAAACAAGAAAATACATTTATCTTTGTAATAGACATAGGTTCTGTTTCTGTTATTTCATACGTCACTATACGGAGTTTCCAAAAGAGTTTGCGACCCGGAACCATGCAAAAAAATAAAATACCCGCTATACATTATCTCGTACACAATTAAGCATAATCACAAATGATTAAGAGACATGAATTTCTTGTGTCAGTGCCAGCACTATGCCCTGTTGTCGGTAGAATAATTTAAAAAATAATCTAGAAATTTTTAAACGTGCGGTTGACATTATTTTATCATTAACATTATGCATTTTTACGATAAATACTTTTATTTATAGGCGATGACCGTTTTAGTTAGGGTATACTTATCGTCGTACAGTAGGTATATAATTATAATGAATAACATTAATACATCATGTAATGCTTGCTTTAATATATTCCAGTTGGTAACAAATAACATATAATAACAATATTCATTTACATTATTTCCTTATTTCTTTATCACCACCACCACTACCTCTCTGTCCTTGAAGTTCGTAGGAGGCGACAAAAAGATGCAGGAAATGTCCAGTAGCATCTTCGTGTATAACATCACCACCTACTGCAGTATCTAGCCAAGCGCGTTGACAATTTGTAAAAACCCCAATCCAAAGGAGAATATTCTATCCATACGAGGATATCTATGGCGACAGATGATAAGATGGATCAAATGTCTGTTCATTTTTATCCAGTTTTCTTGACTAAGTTTTGCTCACATGTTAAAGTTACCTGGTCAATTATATACTAACCTTGTATGGCCACCGGTTGTTGTTAATTAGTTATCTGCGTTGTGAATGAATCAGTCGATTCGTTTAGCGATATATCAAATAGTTACCTCATCTCTTGGTGTGGTAATCTATAAACATTAATGTAATAGGCTTAAAGTTATAATGTCTATGGAGTAATAAAAAAAACCCGTGAACAAACTTCAAACTCTTTTAAATAAATTTAAAACAAAATCACTACAAATAGGTAAGTGAATATTAATAGTGTTTATTATCATCTCGAATAGTGTAGAGTTATTATGCAGCGTCGTTTAATGCTATGTTTTTCGTCTCTGATGATCTCAGAGGTTTAAGAAAATAAAGTACATAATTGGATATTCTAAAAACACTTAATATGGCATGATTGTGGCTGGCAACACGGAAGCTTGTGGCTCCATTAGACCTTGAACATCTGTTTACAAAATGTCCATCGAGTTTCACCCAAAAGTATAATCACTTAAGGTTTGTTGCTAATAGGCAAGAGATTCCATGACCTACTTCCATTTTCTCTTTCTGATCAGCTCGGTATTATGTATCCAGTCATAAAAAATTATTATATTAATACGTGAAGCAAAAATTTGTGACGGATTTTTAAGTAATATGCCGTGGACGGATTAGTATGAAATTTTGCACGGTTATAGTGGACGTAGAGAAGGAGTGCAGAATGTTAATATTTTTTTCAAATAATGCATTTTTCATACATAAAATCAACTAAAAACACATTACACACACTGCCTTGCATTTGTCACAAACACATATGTACTTAGTAAATGAAATAGAACATTCAATGTCTTACTATGAAAAGACACAACGTCAAGAATGTCAGATGACATTTGATTTTTAATTTAAATTACGGTCGAATTTCGGCCGATGCGACGGGCGACTAGTAATCTTTAATTCATATTTACATGGGTATGCTTATTCATATTTATGCTTGTCTGACTTTTCACTTAAGTTAAAGTTTATAGAGAGGTGTTACAAAGTGTAAATTCTTACACACGTTATGATTATATTATTTCGTTATTTTGCTAAAACATTTACTAAGCGTTAGGATTTAAACTTTTTTCTGGACCCAAATATCAAAAATGCCTTTTTACTAGGTCGTCACTGTTATAATAGATTTTTTATCATTAAACACAGACAATATGATAGATATAGACATTTTGATAGATGAATTTATTTTAACGATAGTCGATTTTATAATTTCTTTTTGCCTTTTTGGACCCAATTGCGAAGGTCGTGGCGAAACTAAAGTGAAATGTAAAAAAGCGCATATCATAAATACTCGATACGTATTAAAACCTATTAATTCCGCGATTATATTAATGTAAAATCATTATTTTATATTGCATTGAGTATATTATACCCTATTTGTGAAATTATCTTATCTCATCTTTTGTAATGCACATCAATTTCTAGTTATCTAAGGTAATTCAAGATACATCGATACATACTGTGTATTATATTACAAGTGTATCAAGAAAAGCAATAGAATACGTGTATTACGTTTATCTTACGTCACGTCAGCTCACAATATCGATATAGAAATATATATGCACAACCAAGATAAGTGTACTTATATATTTATATACTTCTTTTCTTCTTTTATGATCACACTAGTCATCTGTCGCAACGGTCGACATTCGACCGTAATCCACCTAAAATACTAAACTTGATATTGTCCAAAGAAGTTCGAATATTTTCAAATTAAATTGCATTGCATTTGACACAAGCTCATATTTTATTTAATATACGAATTAAAACATTCAATGTCATACGACGAAAACACGTAACGTAAACAACGTTAGACGTCTTTGTCAAATTACCCGCTTTTGCTTTTAAATGCAGCTTCGTTATTAAAACCTTTTTTTACCTTCAACGTGTGCGTTCAAAATAATATATGATAATATATAATGAAAATTATAACAATTTATTTGAGTTTGATAAATATTCGCGCTACTTTGAAAATTAGAAGTTTAGTTTTTTTTTTAAATAACGGTCGAATTTCGACCGTTGCAACGGGTGACTCTCTCTCATCAACCCATTATTGGCCCACTGCTGGGCACGGGTCTTCTCTCAGAATGAGAAAGTTTGGCCATAGTCCACCGCGCTGGCCAAGTGCGAATTGGTGGACGGGTGACTAGTAATAATTAATTGATACAATGACCTTCGTGCATTGCAAGTGCATGTAGTTCATTGTTTTTGATGTAAAAGATTTGTTATGTATATGTTCATAAGCTATAGTAGTTACCAAACGTTAAGTAGGTCAGTTATAAATAACATTTTCTACACATAAAATTTTATTTACCACACTGGGCTGTGGGTTTTTACCACATTGTGCTTGCCATGAAAACACAGGAAAACACTAATACACTCAAACCAAAATGTAAATTTGTCATCTGTCTAACATAGAACCTGGAATCAACTGCGTGTCAGACCTGTATCGTAACTGCTAAGTTACACCGATAAACATATTTAATGTTTTAAAAAAGAATTTATTATAAATTCTTTTTTAAAGCATTTCAAGAATTTATTATAAAAAACTAGTTGACCCGGCGAACTTCGTTCCGCTTAAAAGTCAAAACTCTAAAATTATCTGTGTTTCTCTATAATATCATACATAAAATCCTTCCTCTTGAATCACTCTATCTATTAAAAAAGTGCATTATAATCCGTAGCGTAGTTTTAAATACCAAAGCATACATAGGGACAGACAGCGAGAAGCGACTTTGTTTTATACTATGTTGTGATAGTAATGTTAATAATATGCTGTTATAAATAAATGTTTCATCGATCGATTACGTCACGCCGCGACATCGACCTACTAAAACAGATAAACGAAATGAACACAGGTGTAGGTGCATATTAAGCAAAATCACGTGTCGTTTATTGATAAATTGATGATACAGATGTACCTACACATCTGTATCATCAATTTATCCATCACGAATTCACTTACTGTGTGTATTGTTAAACAAATACTTGCATTCATATCATTATGTGTGAAGTAGTCCATTAATTTAAATGTTTTAAGCATGACCTATATCTTTAATTATGATAATTTTTTATTTTTTCTGTGACAACTGTAAATTTGTTTTTAAAAAAATCTATTTTTATCTGTAAGTTATTAATACATTTCAGCCTTCATTGACTAGTACTAATAAACTCTACTTTCGTTGTCCCTAAGTTTTATTGTGTGTAAAATTAGAAAGAATTTATAAGTTGAAATAAGTGAAATAACGAGTATATTTTTCTTTTCAGATATCTAGCACCAATCTCGCCTGTTAACCGTAGAACCACAAAGCATACTTTACAAAAGTAATGATCAAAGATAAGAGATAGTACATTCACCGTATATTCCTGAAGTCTTCAAACAAATAAAAATGTCGACCGAAGCAGAAGAATACATCAATGGCATGAGGCCTGGACCGCTCACAAGAGAAATCCCAGAATGTATGCGGAATAAATATACAATAATCCAAGGGATTATGGACATTCTTGCACTGTGGCTGCTTATCATAGGATATGTGATTCGGGCGATATATCGATCGATCGTAGGCTATCCTAAAAAGGACTTGAAAGGCAGTGTAGCTGTCGTAACAGGTGGCGGTGGGGGCCTTGGAAGCCTTATCGCCTTGAGGTTGGCGCGACTCGGCTGCGTCGTCGTTTTATGGGATATCAACCAACAAGGTCAGTAAATATGTTGTTATTATGAAGTTAGACTGCAAAGGTACCACCGTCACACTTATTTCTAGTGTGAAGCGTTTCGGTGGATGATTGTGGTTGCCGCCTCATTTTTATATGAGACGACCGACTTAGTCCACAAGAATAGCATCGCATCTGTGATTTACTTCAGATAAAACCTCCGTTTTATATGAAGTTGCTTATTGATGTCCATAAGCGATAGTAACCTCTTACCATGACTGCGTGGTCGTTCATCACTTCAAATAGATAACAAAAATAAAAATAAAAAAATAAACCTATTGCATTATTCTATCACGTACGTCATAAATAAGAGCCAATTATGCAGTTGCATGTCCTTATTATGCTTCAAGGTATATTAATGCGTGAATTACAAGACCAACTGAATATACATATCCATAATTAAACAGGAGTTCTCATTATTGTTAAGCGTAAATATAATTGTTACAGATATGTATGGTAAGGATTACTTCATATTTTTATCTAACGTTCTTAGGTTCGCACACAATATGTTGAAATTCTGGTTATAATTATGGCATCTATTTTCAATCTAAATGACAAATTAGGGGCTACTCTGGGTCGGCAAAATTATTTACCTACTTTTTATTAGCTGTTTTCATGGTACCTACCTACACCACAGTTAATCTAGCGTCGGGCTGTTAGTGCATTAAGCAATTTCAGAATCGATTGAGGCAACAATAATACATCAATTCTCTTTTGCTGTAATATCGATGGTATAGTCTCTTAACTATTTCGTAAACAAAGATTTTTTGCTATTTTCATAGAAAGGAGGTTTTAACTCACATTAAGTCTAAACAAACTTTTTGTGCGCTATTTGAAATCGAGAACTTAGGGTGTGTCCCCAGTAGACAAACTGTTCGCGGCTGACTAAATTTGCGACGTAGGTGTCGGTTTAGTGAATAAGGCTACAGTATTCCCTGCCTGCTGTAAGAGGCGACTAAAAGGGGTTTCCGGGATTGCGGGCGTCTAGAGTGGGAGCTTGAACCGTCCAGCCAGGCGATCCCGGGAAGGACGGCGGTACGTGTGGTCGCATACCATCGTAAAGACTAAACGGAGCGGTGGGCCCAGCCATCCATCTGGGAGGAGCCCGATGGGGCAACGCGCTCAGAGGATTCCGATTGCGATTCGTTTGGAGATCCCGGAGTCCTCTTTGCGGCGCCGAGGACGGCCGCCGGGGGGGTTTTAGTGCGGTAAAAATCCCACATAACCCTGCGTCGATCCCACGGCGTCGGATACCTTTAAAAAAAAAAGGGATCTGTTTAGTACGCCCTGCCATATATTTGTAATGGAGTTTGTGTGAGCGAA